>OY987326.1:185291644-186491644 GCA_963920685.1 Polydrusus tereticollis
AGATTGTCATCAATCAACAAGATGTATTTTTGGATATGAGCGAAGCCCAACTCTACATTGAGGGTGAATTTAAGGAAGAAACAACTGCTGGAAAAACCGGCAATTGTTCTTTAACAAATAATGCTGGTGCATTCCTTTTCGAGTCCATATCTTATGAAGTCAATGGCAAGGAGATTGAAAAAATTAGAGATCCTGGTATCGTTAGTATGGTTAAAAGTTTGCTATGTTTAAATGACCAAGAAAGTCGTGCTTTAGAGATTGCAGGATGGAATTGGCCCAGTGGTGTACTAAAAACGTTAGAGGGCACTACAAACGAGTTTAATATACGTATTCCTCTCTCTTTCTTGCTAGGTGTTTTTGCTGATTATAAGAATGTAATTATGGGAAAACAAAAAATTAAGCTTGTACGTGCTCGACATGATGATAACTGCTATAGAAATGTTACTGCTAATGGCGATAAAAAGGCTGCCATAACTTTAAAGTCTATCGAGTTGAAAGTTAGACACATATATCCGAGCGACGCAATAAAATTGAGACTTTTAGATGACATTGCTGAAAATAAACCGATTTTTATCCCTTTTCGAAATTGGGAAATACACGAATTACCCGCATTAAAAACAACTAAGAAAGATATTTGGACCGTTAAAACAATGTCTGAACGTGCTCGATATGTCATTGTATTTTTTATGGACAATCGTAAGGATAATTTTCAGTCCGACTGTACATATTTAGATAATTTGAATATCACAGATGTTAAATTGTTTCTAAATTCCGAAGTGTATCCATATGAATCGTTAAACTTAAACTTTAACAATAGACAGTTTACGGAAGCTTACAGGATGTACACGGAATTTCAAAAATCATATCTAGGCAAGCCGACTAGTGAACCACTAATGGATTTTGCGGCGTTTGCCAAAAGGACTCTTTTTGTAATTGATTGTTCTAAACAAAACGAGAGCATCAAGAGTGCAACAGTTGATGTCAAGTTAGAATTTCAAAGTTCTGAAAACTTTTCGAATAATGCGCGTGCCTTCTGTATCATTGTTCACGATCGTATTCTCGAGTATCAAGCTTTAACTGGACAAGTAAGAGACCTTATGTAATCAGTTTGATTTGAGTCTTCAGACAATGAAGTTCGTTGTAGTCGATATTCAAGGATTTAACATACCTGAATTTTGCGCCAAAGAATTGGCTATTTACGATGGGAATAGTATGAAAAGTTACTTTTTTAAACCAGTTAAACCATTCGACACCTTAAGTAAGGCTTGCAAGAAACAAGTCAAATATCTATTTGGAAATCATCATGGTATCCTTTATAATTATGGTGATACCGATTACAAGGAACTACATAATATCATATCCAACAATCTGATAGACGCAGACATTATTTACGTTAAAGGATGTGTTAAAGAGGAATTTTTAGTTAAAACATTTTCGGAGTTAAACTGCAGGACGCCATATATTATAAACCTAGAAGACAGCATTGATGTACCAAAATTGGAGAAGGGAGAGAGAGTTGATGGTTGTAAATATCACATTTTAGATATTCATGTTTGTAGTATTAGAAATGCCAAAGTGTTGTATCAATATATTTATAGTCTTTTACCTTAATAAATATTTAAATTTTTCAACAAACCAGCTTTTATTTATTTCCCACGTAGCTCAAACGTTTTTGTTTCTTTATCGGGGTTGTGTTCTGTAACAGAGAGGTCAACAGGGTCCGTTGAACAGGGTCTGTTAAACAGGGTCCGTTGAACAGGGTCCGTTAAACAGGGTCCGTTGAACAGGGTCCGTTGAACAGGGTCCGTTGAACAGGGTCTGTTAAACAGGGTCCGTTGAACAGGGTCCGTTGAACAGGGTCCGTTGAACAGGGTCTGTTAAACAGGGTCCGTTGAACAGGGTCCGTTGAACAGGGTCCGTTGAACAGGGTCCGTTGAACAGGGTCCGTTGAACAGGGTCTGTTGAACAGGGTCCGTTGAACAGGGTCTGTTGAACAGGGTCCGTTGAACAGGGTCCGTTGAACAGGGTCCGTTAAACAGGGTCCGTTGAACAGGGTCTGTTGAACAGGGTCCGTTGAACAGGGTCCGTTGAACAGGGTCTGTTGAACAAAGTCCGTTCACAACGGATCTATTTAGAAGTAGGCTCTGTTTCGAAACTGTCAGTTGTTCTCGAACCTATGACGAAGGTAGTTGAAGAGAAGATCAAAGATCATTTAAGTAATATTCGTGCGCTGAAGAAACGTATAAAGCTTTACGAAGACCGAAAATCTTTGGTTAAGTTATTGTCAAGACTTAATATTCAAGATGAGTGTTCAAATCAGATATGAAATTGGGGATGACGTTACAGTAACATTTTCTACTGCAGACGAGCGAGTTATTGTTGAGATTGCTGAAGGAGAGCTATATTTTTCCAATTATGATTTTGAGGAGTTTATAACTACCTACAGCGGTGTTCATGAATACTGGCCTGAAACTACTATTATAATTGACAACTACAATTTGCGTTTCCATACATACTTCGGCAGCCGATGTTTAACATTTGAAGAAAATGAGCAATACTTGTTTTGTTGGGATGAAAGTCTTATAGATTTATTCTCTAAACACATTGAGAATTTATATAAGATAAATTGTGTTTGCTTTAAAGATTAATATACTTGAGTCTTTTTGTAATAAATGAAACTATGATTTAAAAACAACGCATGTTTATTAAAAACGCAACAAGAACAGCTAAAATAAATAAATATATTAAAGTATAACTAGTCTTTTATTTGGTATAAAACAACTTTACTCGGGTCGACATTTTGTAAACGACTCATGACGTCACCCTAAACACGCGATATGTATTTGCAATCTTTCACCCTCCTGCCGTTAGGGCATTAGCTATATCAACTTTGGCCCTATTGGCCCGATCAACCCGGTTCTTTTTTTAAACGACTCATGACATCACCCTAAACACGTGACATACATCAGCTGTCGATTTTGACATTTGACAGGTGACATCTGACAGGTGACAGTTCTTAATTGACAGGTGACAGGTGTCGTTTTCGGCTCACGCGCAAGAACCCATTTCATAGACTCCAACTACGCACGCGCAATATCCTAGGCCCATTGGTTCCGGAGATATGAGTCATAAAAATCCCTCCGAAAATTAACATTGGAGTTCCCAGCCTGGTTTACCCTAATTTTGTACAGTATAAAACACCACCATAACCCCACTAAGGACCTTTTGTTCCAGCAATCTAATCAGATGTGCCCCCGTGGTTTCACGTTGTCTAACATTGTTTAGCAGTTTTAATCTATATGCTCTCGTAGCGTATTTTGCAAGGCTTTGAGGTTTGACCCCAGAGGATTATGGTTCAAATCCCACCGAGGACAAAAACTTTTTTTCTGTTATTATTATATTTTAAAATATTTTAACTGATTTACAACGTCATACCTACCATCGCGGTAAACAAGATGCCTTATATGAAAAGCAGGTGGCGCTACAGGTCTCAAGATAACAGGTACGTACATCTCTCCCCGTTAGGTGGCACCCCTACAATGATATTACTATATAATCGGGGTAACACGTGATCTGGGTTCCGTTGGGACAAAAGTTAGGTTAGAATAATGTGTGGGGGGTTAGGTGGCAGCAGTGGAGGGTTCCACACAGGTCAATAGGGCCCTATATTACCGGCATCGGATACCCTCGGGCGATCATCGGGTAACCATCGGGTCACCGCTCGGGGTCGCTGACCTGCCTGAGCTAGCCTCGCGAATTATGCATAGGGTCTCGCGGTATCGCCTTCGATCATCATGCGCACTCAACGCCTGTTGTGGAGGCTTCCTCCGCCGCGGGTCTGGGGCTCGCGCCGACCAAGTGACCACGCCCCTAAAATGGCACTAAAAATGCAGGTTTTAGGTCCCATGTTATTTCTTATGGGATTTGATGCCAGAACTCTCATAGCTTTATCTACTAATGTTCTTGCGTATTTTAATGTTTACCCCCACGCATCAATTCGAAATGCAAAAATAGATTTAGGACTTTCATATTCAACTATTCAACGCATTTTAGCCAAACATAAAATTTATCCATTTAAATTTATCACCCAACAAGCTCTTTTACCAGGAGATGCCCAGAGGCGTGTTGAATTTTGTTAAATGGTTTTAATTAGAATTCAAGAAGACCCATTATTTTTAAGCAAAATCATTTGGACAGATAAATCGAAATTTACCAGGGAGGGAATATTCAACCGACGAAATAATCATTTTTGGGCAGTTAAAAATCCGAAATTTGTTAAAGAACGGGGGTTTCAATTTCAATTTGGTTTTAACGTTTTTTGCTTATTGACGGATAATAAATTTGCTTATTGTATCTACGAAGAAAATCTAAATTCGGATAAGTATTTGGACATTTTAAGAATGACAGTTAGTGAGTTTCTGGATGGGTTGTCACTACAATTAATTATGTCTTGCTGGTACCAATTAGATGGGGCTCCTGCTCATTGTAGCAACGGGGTGAGTCAAGAGTTAAACGGAATGTTCGAAGATAGGTGGATAAGACGCTTGGGACCGTGGGACTGGCCCCCTCGGTCCCCAGATCTTACTCCCCTAGATTCATATCTTTGGGGAACTATGAAAGAACGGGTGTATGTAGGAACCCCAATAGAAAATCGCCAAGATTTGGAAAACCGGGTACGTCGAGCTTTTGAAGAGTTAGCTCCTGAAGAAATACGAAGGGTAACTACGACAAATCAAGTGACGTGTTTAAACGAATGCCTAAATGCAAATGGTGGACATTTTAAGCATTTTAATTATTAATTTCTGTATTTTTGAGTTAAATTAACGATAACGTATTTGTTTGTTTATTCATTTTTGTATGCTTAATGCTATAAAATAAATAGGTACATTTCGTTATCATATGCTTAATTTAAAAATTGTTTGCCATGTCAAATAGTCGTCAAGACGAGTTAAAACAAAAAACTTGCCATGGCCTACCTAGCTAAATCATTGGTTAAGCGGGTATATTTCTTATGGGTAGTTCTTGAAAATAGGGATTTATTTTTCTCCGCTTGTATTTAAAAAACGGAGGGAGATAGGTATAGGAAGATGTATGGCAATATTGTAGGTAAGTTATTTGCCTATTTGATGTTACAATGAAATACGGGGAGTTGCATTTAAAAAAACATTTTTTTTATTATTTCTAAATTGCTCTAAAAAATATACATTTTTGAGATACCCTGTATAAAGTATCGCCAATTTTTCATATGAAATTCTTAAACACATGTATTATCTAACCCGTGTGAAAATTTCAAATAGCTAGCTCGTTTACGCACGAAAATACTCAACTTTATTGAAACGGTGGTTTTCTATCAAAAATTATTAATTCTTTTTTTTTTCAAAAACGGCAAGAGATAAGTATAGGGAAATATTAATAAAAGTTTCTTACAATTTTGCGTAGAATTCAAAAATGCAATAATATATAGGGTGTTCCATTTGAAATTCCAATGTTGCCATTGGTTTCGGGTAGAACTGGCAACGCAGCAACTGTGAAAATATTTTTAAAAGATAGACTATGTCCTATTAAGGCGGCACACCGAATTTGAAAAAGCTATCTTTTTTAGTTCGCCAGAACTTTTAATAGAACACTCAACGTGAATCACCCTGTATATTAATCTTCAGATCGCTTGAAAAAGGTTTGTTAAATGAATGAAAATTGAGCATTATTTATCGTTTATTTATAAACAAAATGATGGTTACAACAGAACTGGAAAACTCTGTGATTTTTTTTACACTTATTATTATAACTAGTTGAACAAAATGACACACCTATTATATAGTTTAACAATTTAGTAAATTAAACATATATATATCTACGTTTAAAGTACCTCATTGTTAAGCTTAACAAAACAAATAACATAATAAATATATGTATACTTGGAACACTAAACAACTAAATAGAAGTATGCTTTGGAACAATATAAAATAATGAAAATGACGAGTATTATATTAATCGTATATTTATTTAGAGATCTATGAAGTAAAATATTTAGGTAGGTACCTAAGTATTTATATAAAAAAGAAATACATTTATATTATAAGCTTATATCAGAATAATTTAAAAGCTGAAGGAAAAACTGTAACAATGTAAATACCTACTTAGTTTCTTAAAAATGGCGTACTTATTAGTAAGGTTTCTATTAAATTTCGTTAATATGCTTACCCAATTTAACAAGATCCTCATAAGAGGCACTCTCATTTGGCACTTTACAGAACTTTGATTTATTTCTATATTTTAATTTAAATATAACATTATTCTATATCACGTTCAAAGAGCACAATCAGACTGACTTGAAAGTTGAATTTGCATGTAGCGTCAGCCTCATGTGTTAATTCCTAGAATTTCACACCACTTGTTGCCGCCTGTCTTTTCGGTAACACGGGTTTAGGTATTTTTACCCGGAGCCGTGTAAAAAAAGATTAAAGAATAAGTTTTACACTCAATGTCTTAAAATAACCCTCTAGCGGGGTTTATTTACACGCTAATATGGTGTAATTAATTGTCATTTTATTTAATTTTCCCGAGTGTAACATGAAATAAATAACACCCATTCAACAAAATTAACTTTTTAGAGAGTTAAATTCATAGGCAAATTTAATCCAATAACTTTGGACCCATATATGAGTGTAAAATTGTGGTAAATTATGTTAATATTAACACTACTTTTTTTTACCACTCCTGAAATGATTTTTACCAGGTGGATATTTTTTACTGTGTGGATATCTTAAGCAAAATAATTTGTTTCCAACTCATCAATCGGGTTTCATAGAATATAATTTTAAACAAATTCATACGTTATTTATGGTTAAATCACCTGCTTTTTTCGATAACATAGAATATCTCTCGATGGATCCTTATTTTATTATAAATACCCTATGTTCGAAATTGCTTTAAAAACCCCTTTGCGATTTGGTCCTTCTCTCGCGCCATGAAGCCAAAATGCTTTAACTTTATAGCAACTTTATAGCCAATAGTGATTTAAGCTTTAATAGATCAACAGGGAGTGGAGGAGCCCAATAAACATTTTTATTTATAGATTTACCGTAAATCTTATCACCTACCTTAAATTAATAACTTACATGTAATTAGTAACAGAAATGTTTCGGTTGCCCTAATATATCCGCTAAAGAGCTTAAACGGAGTATTTATAAAGGTTGCTAACACATTTTGTTTAGTAACGCTATAAGCAATTTTTAGCGAGATACCGTATTATAAACGGTATCAGAATATCAGTAACCGCTTCGTTTTTGCGACTGACCGGTAATAGGGGAAGGTGTTATGACGTCGGCCAAGGACGTCACTGTTTTGTGAAACGGTATCTGTTTTTGTAACACAAATCTGAAGGTGAGTTACTGGCGGTTAACCGCAAATGGAAAGCTAGTCAAATGTCAAAATCAATGTAAAAATAATAAATAAAATGTAATATCACCTACTATACTTATTACCAAATATTATATCTTCTGCCAAGCACAGAAGTTCGCAGAGTGTTACCATTTTGCCAACTTTTTAATATTATTATTTGTAAAATATCATAATATCAACATAACCTAACTTCTGGCTTCTGGGATGTTCCGGTTAACCGCAGTGATTTTAGCGATGTAGAGAAATTTTTAAAGTGGGGTAATAACCGCAGCGATTCTAGGCGGTTATTAACGGTAGCTCGCTAAAAATTGCTTTATATAACTTGGGGTTATACAATGTATAGCGTTCAGTGTTATAAATGTTTCCGTTACCTTTATAAACTGTTTCAGGTTAGTTAGATAGTTTCTCTATCTCTGGCACATTAATTTATTAGTATGTTCTTTTTCTATATCCACATTTAAAGTGATGATGTCTGATAAATATTAAAAATAAAAATGGAGAATAAATTAAATTATATAACTAGTTAATGATAGTGTTTCATTAATACTCTCAGCATTGAGTATATGACTTGAAATGTAGGTGAAAAGGCTTTTTTACTGGAAAAATGTTTTGAAAAACGAGGGGCCCTTAAAATTTTCAGTAATTATTGGTTTTAACTAAGTTTCTAGCAAAATAAATGTTTCTTTCAACCAATAATGATTCTCTCTCTGACTCTCTGATATAACTATTCTTTAATTACTTTTTTCTACAAACGTGTTAAAAATCAATTTTGATATTCCCATCCCTCTGAAGTTAGTAGTTTTATTAATTAACCCCATCCTATACAATTGCAACAAAAACCTGCCTTTGATACTTGCCTTACCTTTAGGTTTTATTTGAGGGTAAATTTCACATTGATTCTATAGTTGATTCCTCGGTTAATTCTAACCTGTACCATTTGGGCCTAAATAGTGTGTCCTTGCAAAGCGTAGATCTATAATTTAAAATATAGGAAACGACAAAAGAAAACAGACAAATTATTGACTATCGTCAAACGGGAACTCGTTGGAGAATCCAGGTTCGAATGAGTGGTAACGGCGCTCTGTCAAAGGGACGCTTTTTGTAATTCATTCGGATATCGGAATAACATACACTTCCTTGTTCTGCCCCTTCGGAAATATTCACCAAACAGACATCAAGTAGAAGGTACTTTTTTAAATAATACCGAACTAATGAGACTTATTATTAACACGCGAAGGAAGGTTCATATTATAAACTCTTTCAGGTTAGTTAGATAGTTTCTCTATCTCTGGCACATTAATTTATTAGTATGTTCTTTTTCTATATCCACATTTAAAGTGATGATGTCTGATAAATATTAAAAATAAAAATGGAGAATAAATTAAATTATATAACTAGTTAATGATAGTGTTTCATTAAGACTCTCCGCATTGAGTATATGACTTGAAATGTAGGTGAAAAGGCTTTTTTACTGGAAAATGTTTTGAAAAACGGGGGGGGGGGCCCTTAAAATTTTCAGTAATTATTGGTTTTAACTAAGTTTCTAGCAAAATAAATGTTTCTTTCAACCAATATTGATTCTCTCTCTGACTCTCTGATATAACTATTCTTTAATTACTTTTTTCTACAAACGTGTTAAAAATCAATTTTGATATTCCCATCCCTCTGAAGTTAGTAGTTTTATTAATTAACCCCATCCTATACAATTGCAACAAAAACCTGCCTTTGATACTTGTCTTACCTTTAGGTTTTATTTGAGGGTAAATTTCACATTGATTCTATAGTTGATTCCTCGGTTAATTCTAACCTAAACCATTTGGGCCTAAATAGTGTGTCCTTACAAAGCGTAGATCTATAATTTAAAATATAGGAAACGACAAAAGAAAACGGACAAATTATTGACTATCGTCGAACGGGAACTCGTTGGAGAATCCAGGTTCGAATGAGTGGTAACGGCGCTCTGTCAAAGGGACGCCTTTTGTAATTCATTCGGATATCGGAATAACATACACTTCCCTGTTCTGCCCCTTCGGAAATATTCAACAAACAGACATCAAGTAGAAGGTACTTTTTTAAATAATACCGAACTAATGAGACTTATTATTAACACGCGAAGGAAGGTTCATATTGTAAAATTTTAGTACTTTTTTTTTGTAATTTGACGGCGAAATAAAGTGCTGACTTTTCATTCAGTCATGATGTATTATAACTTTACAGCAGTTTTTAACAAAGGAACGCACCCAACATAAAATATGTAATAAGTTAAATGTTAATGCGATTTGTGTTACTAAAGTTAAGGAAGTTTTACACGGGAAACGGTCGTTACTGATGATTATCAACAAAAGGAATATAATATAGTACAGAAAGCACTACCTACTATTTTCCTGTTTATATAAAGGCGAATAATAATATTTCTGTAACACTATTTTAGAAACAACATATTCTTAACTAAAAAAGTGTTATAGAATGGCTTTATTCTGGCACACTGATGGTACAGAATGGAATCATTCTGTATCACGTAGTCAAAGTCAACTAGACTTTCAATTCGGCCATCTGTTACAGTTCGAAAATTGCATTTCATAAGTTTGATTATCTTCGATTATCTCTGTTAAGTTTTCGCTTTTAAATTGTTAAAATACATATTATGTAGACTCTCAGCTTAAACATTAATTTCTAATTAAGTAACCTGTAATAGCCAAAATTTTCATTATGTTTAGTTTCAAACCTTTGTTGATGTTTATATTCCAGGAATGTTTTGTATCTTGCAAGACATAGCCAAGTGGATTGATTTCTTCTGTTCCTTGTTTGATACTAGGTACTTGCAGACAGGTTTGATTTCAAATCTTTGTTCTATTTGATTGGTAACTGATAAACTTTTCAAGTTATCAATACAAATAACTTCTTGTATTTGAAATGTTGGTTAAATGTCTCGACTGTTGAAAATCAGCTGTTTTTAAGAAAATCGATAATAGGTCAGTGTCAGACTGGCAGTTTTTACGCATTTTCACAGCCACGTCTGGTTAATTTTTGCTTGGTCGCGTCGGTTGACTTCGGTCGCCGTTAGTTTTCTATGATATTAAAAGAGGTTAGTTTCCGTAGATGGGTTGACTAATTCTTGTCATTGTTTTGTTTTGGTAACTATGTACGTTGGAGAAAAATAAGATCGGCCCTTTCGACCATGGACACTGGAAGTTAAAGCACGTTTGTGGAAAGAGCTCCCCAAGTTTAGTTTTTTTGGGCCGTGCAGGCTAATGTAGTGCCGATAAAGCATCCACAAATGCTTTAAAAAGGGTATGTCTTTGTAGTTTGCCTATTCTTTGGGCGGAATGCCGATTTAAAATGCTTTAATGCACTTCAACAGCGGTCATAGACGCCATTTGGTAAATTGGAACCCTCGTTAGTTATTTGAGGGGTTTTTTTTGGTAGGAGCTAAAAGTCCGAGTACAAACTGGAGTACTAGTTTACTTTTGTTGGAAATGCCTGGACGCGAGACGTGCCAGTTGCCATGTACCATTTGAATTCTTGGAGACTAGCTGTGTAGCAGTATCCACCTTAGCTGTTTGAGAGACCATGGGTAGCACGTAAAGTTGCAGCTAAGTATCATTGCCCTGTGTTCATTTTTCTTTAAAAAGTAGTCAACTTAAAATCTTAATATTCTGCACTTGCGTATTGTTTGATATACACTGTTTTGATAAAGTTTTGCGCCCATGTTATGTACAGAGCTTGTGCAATGTAAACGTGTAGCGTATGTCGACATAGCGTTAAGATGTCACAAGAGTCTCTAGTAGTTCAGAACGTTAGGTAGTCTATTACAGCTACTTTTGTTGTAAATTTATTTACAATTTATGATTATAAAGTAAATATTTTTGTTTCCCGGCTGAAGGCCATTCGTTTCTTCTAAATTTATCACTTGTAACTTTGACGTTTTAACTTATCTATGGCCGAGTGGCTAGTATACTTATTGAGTAACCACAGGTACTCGTAAGATATTGTATTATACTCTAACAGAGATTTTATGGTAAATTTAGTTAGTCGTGAGAGGTTCTTGCACAGACCTTGCGGAAATTCCTAGGTTGAGGCAATGTCCTGGATGTAGGTCTATGTGGCTGCCAGATCAGACTGAACAGTCATTTTTACAGTGTAGGTCTGACAGTTGCCGTCTTGTGCAAGACCCTGTCAAACAGGGTTTGACTTTTTGCTTTCTTTTATCGATAACTTTATAAATTTAATTTCACTTATTTATCTATTAATTTTAAGTATCTATTGTCCACCAAAGTAAGAGGAGCTTGCATTTAAAAAACCAAGTAACCAAGGGCTTAACACCACTTAAAGAATAAATATTTTTATTGGCCTCTGCGGAAATTCCATTTTTATTTTAAACAGATTGACTTTGAGGGCTTGAGTGAATGAGAGCTTATAAGAAGCTAGTGTATACCGATGTTGACATAAGTGTTTTTTTTTTCCCCAGTTTGTTTTTTTCTGAGGCCAAACCCTAGAACCTTTAAAGGCTTTTAAGTAAAATAAAACTAAGGTGGCGCCTTCGGGATTTGACTTTAACTTACTTATATAAGAGTGCTAAACCTCTCAATCTAGAGACAAAATAGCGAACCTACCCTGAGTTGAGCTAGCCAAGGGTTGTCTGAAGAACATCCTCCAGGGCGTAGGGTTGCCAGAATAAGGGTGGATAGGTTGCCTTGTCGCAGTTTATTTTAGGTTATCCTAAGGTGAATACTGGCACCCGATTATTGTTTAGGGCGTAATTTTTTTTATAACACTTAATTGTGTGGGTTCTTTTTATTTAATTGCATGGAAAAACCATTGGGGATTACTTATTTTACGCTGTCAGGTTATAAATTCGACTTTGACAGCGCTTGATTATTCAAGGTAGGTTAGTTTTATTACAAAATATTGATTTTATAACATAATAAATTATTTCCTTTCCAATAGTATTAGAGAAAGTATAGTCTATAACTCGTATGGAATGGCAATTCCGCCCTCGCGAAACCGTAGACCTCGCCTACGGCTCGGCCTACAAACTTTTCGCTTGTGCGAAATTTATCCATTTCATACTTGTTATAGAATATATTATTCTATATGCCTGGAGTTTTTTTTAAAGCTATATACATAAGGCAAACCCTATATAAATACAATAGATAAATATTACTAAATGTTTTATAAAATGGAAATAGTTGCATCCCCTTGTTATATATTAAGATAGAGTTGGGGGTTTCTTATGATAAGTAAGTGCTTTGTCAAAAAAAAAGAAAATATGGTGTTATGGTATTACCTACATACGTTGTGATATGGATTGTGATGTGTTCTGGTACGTTATTGAAGAGTCGTTCTTCGTTACTCTTAGCAAACACTATGTTCCTTAGTACAGGTCGAGCAATTAAGCTTGAGCTTTGGCCTTCAGGTGCCCAGTAATTAGATGCATAGGTATCCAACAAACGAGAAGCGACAATATGACATTTGGCGAAATCAATGTAGTGGGAGGTAACCCGGACAACTGTCATAAGTTTAAGCTGGCCCGTTAGTCCGGTAGTCGATGAGTTATCGTTATCGAGTTTAGTTGTCTTTTTTGTTGAAAGAAGTGTATTGTTTAACTGTTTATTTTTGTGAGTGTTGTGCTATTATTAAACTATACCTGGTAATACCTGTGCTTTTCGAGGGTATCCCTCAAAACAAGGTCAAGGAATAAGCATATTTTCGATTCCAAAGGATCCTGAAGAGTAAGTACATTTGCACCGCTAAGATACATTTGTTTTGTTGTATTTATGTGCTGTATTTTATTACGTGAAAGGTATATGGAAAGGACCTACCATTATCTATTATGTTATTCAAGTGAAGCTGATATTAAATGTATAAAAACAAGTACCTTTTTAACGAAAGGCGACGGGAAGGAAAAAATATCAAACTAATCTAAAAGAACATGTTCTTTTTTCCTAACAGATCTTGTGTTTTTTTGAAAAATATTCCTGAAAGCACAAGTACTTATTTTCATTTAGTAGTTTTTATCGAATAATATCATATTTATACGCGTAGATCAGGTAAACTAAGTAAAGAGTAAGTAGTAATAGATACATTGTAAAAAAATCATAGGGTTTTCCGAATTTACAACTTAGTTTGTTTAAACAAAATAAAATATCATATAATCTACCTACCGTTTAAAATCTAAGTAAATACCTATTATTATTGTCCATGTACCTATTGAAGAATTGAAATATAGCAGATTTACCTGTAAAAAATATCCAACATACTCTTTACAAAAAGAAAATGGTTTGTAGCATTATAGGAGTGGGCTAAGAAACAATTTCTACCTGAATACATATCAAATTAAAGCCGCATAATGGATCAGAATGCTAAAAAATAATTTAAAAGGCAATTTAAAATAGCACTTTGTTATATAACCAAAACTCAAAATTTGTCAAACATTTACTTAAATTTTACGCAGTGCCTAATAGTAATCCATAAATTTATAATTATAATAAAAATATCACAATAAACCTTTTAAATTATGACCCTTACTTGTTACGTAAATTTAAGGACCAATAGACCTAACGGTAACAAAACTGCTGTTCAATATTTAAAAAGAAATAAAGGATACATAAGAAAATACTGTTTTTCTACTTCTGTATTAGTAAGAACCTACTTACGCACTGTCTACTGTATCCGTAAAACTTTAATTACACACACTATATTGTAAGAAGCCAAGCTGTGCGTAAGACCAGTTACGTAATATTATAATGTCTGCATTAACAAGGGCAATTCTCGCTAACACTCGTACCGTAATTTTCGAAATCTTGTGTAATAGGCTTCTTACCATTCTTGGTATGTAATATACTATTTCATTTCTTTTCTAAAATGTTCTATCAGTAATTAACGCATAATTAATAAAACATTTCAAAAATATTTTTATTTTATTTAATTTTTTTTTGATTTTACGAAATTTGCTGGAAAGCCAATTACATGAAACACAGAAGATAATCATGAAAAAATTACTTCTTACTAGGTACCCACATTTTTTATTTCAGTGTAAAGCATTTGTGCGGACTCACGTTGGTAACAATGAGGTACACAAAACTTTAATCTGTAACTCCATCAATCGACTGGTTCAAATTTGTTGAAAAATTGGAAAATAAAATCGTTTTTGAATTTTACTGCATTATTTCTTTATTAAACGACTAATAACACTCCTCCTCTCTTCACCCTAGCATGGGCTACAACATTAGTAACAAGACATGTTAGGTAAACCACTTTTGTAAACACTTAACAACTTTTAACAACTTTTACCAACTTTTAACGTGATGGCTTTATCCACTCACGGAGAGGTGGCTTATCTTTCTAGATGTTTGCCTGACACTCTTTAACCACAACTAATACCTTTTTAACGTGAAGGCTTTTCTCTCCACGGAGCGGTGAACTATCTCTGTAGAATTCCACTTGACACTTTAATTACAATAACTACTTTTTAACGTGAAGGCTTTATCCAGTCACGGAGCGGCGGCGACTTATCTCTTTACATTTCTGCATGACACTGATTTGTTTACAAAAAACAGAATATAATCTAACCCTATTCAAACACTTCGACCAATTAAATCTTAACACGTCAAAACCAAGATGGCAACGTCTATATCAGGTCACTGTCGATCGGCCAATCAAATAGCTTCTCTTTGTTACTACGCACGTGGTTTATGTCGTACTTAGAATTGCGTTTTAGAGGATATTATCAAATAGCAGACAGTTTTTTACATTATAGGATTTTGTTTGAACGTATATTTTTATAGATTTGTACAACGTTGCCACCACTTTGATATGCGGTGTTGCCATTTATATTGCATGTGAAATTAATGTATTTTTCTATTTATTGCATTTAGTTGTTGAAGAAAAACATAGTACTTTAGCACGAATGCGACGTTGCCGCTTGGTTTAGTATTACATTACATTATATCCCCTAAGATTGATTACAACCTTTTTACTTTACTTTCCTACTGGGTCACGACAGAAATATGAAGTGTGTCCCAAACAGCATTTTCTTCATCGTTTTAGTGCTTCTTTTAGTGTAATAACCCGGACAACTGTCAAAATTTCAAGGTGGAGGACATATAATTTGGTGCCCATTTAATCAATGCTAAACTCGGGATTTTGTCACTTCTCGTTTGTTGGCTCTTCTCGGTAGGTATCTCATACATACACTGCCTTATCTCTGTGGTACACTGACTCTCCTTCTCTATCATCTACGCATCTCAGAGCTCAAGCTAGAATTCACGACTTCTTATTCTGAAATCGCTGAATTATTCAAATGTTGCTCTTACTAGCACACCCTCACAGCTAATAATATCGTAAACATGGTTCTCTAGTCCTCTAACAAATCACTGAAACATGCAATGCAGAAAATAAAACACATACATTATTCACAATACGCCCTCCATTGCTAGGAACCAAACTTCTTGTACAATACATAAATGGTGATTCCACACGCCATCTCGCCGACTTACTGATTACCAACGAGGAAGACGAAGTAAAAAGTTTAATAATATTATTTTTGCATCTAATGTTTGAACGAATTAATATTTTATTGTAATAATAAAGCCTTAATAAAAGAAATTCTGAAGAAGCATTGCAGGCATTATATTTCACTTGATGAAACATAGGCCATATGATATATAAAAAAGGTCGCATATAGGTGAAAGCGGTTTTGTGCCTTAAAAATATTTCGGTCTTGCGGATATAAAATGCAAACTTTTGATTTTGTACGCAGATTTAATATACTGACCTTGTTTGATAATTATAGAGATTTAACATACCAAGTGTAATAAAACTCCTAAATCTTGTATTAACGCCACCTATACCTATTTCTTTAGCTGATGCTACAAAAATATTTGAACGTAGCAGCAGCTTTCAGTGGCTCTTTCTTGGCAAAGGAAGCCATAAATTTGGACCCTTATGCAGCACAAATGTAATTCTGTTAGACACGATTTCGAGTGGCTTTTTGAGGTGTGCTATACAAGTGCAGCAAAAGGGCTTTTCGAGTACTAGAAGCGATGATGGCGGCGTGCGGTGTCCGGTAAATAGGTTAGCTCTAATGGAAATATTGCAACGACAAGCGGGTACAGTTTGCAAAACCATCACTTACTGATTAGATGAAATTAAGAAAGAAATTCTTTGCTCAAATCTTGACTTGAAAACAAAAAAAAAAAATTGAATGGGGAAAAATATTTTTTACTGAAAGTCGATTTAACACAAGGGTTTTGAAAATTTGCCATTTTGCAAACATTTTCTCATCAGATTACATTAGGTGCTTAACCCTTTGTGTCCGGATTTATTTTATTTTACAAATCGTGATCCAATCATGCATTTTTGCATTTAAGTATATTCAAAAGTTACACTTCTTAAAGTTTTACACACACCCACTTGTTTTTAAGGCCCCCAGGGGGAGGTTTCACCATGAAACCAGTAGGAATTAGATAGGCAACTTGTTTTTCAAATTTTATTAAACTTCTTACACATAAATAAGAAATTAAGTTTTGTGGTAGTTCAAAAAACAGTTTTTCTTGTCTGTAAGACATAGACCAGTGTTGCACCTAAAAACAGCTTTCAGGAAATAAAAATAAAAATACATCTATGGGTGTTTCTTTCTCGGTAGGTATATTGGGACCGCTATCGTCATTGAACTGCTTTATATTTTGAAGACAATAATCGCTGTAATTTGTCCAAATGCTTTTTTTGTTGCTAGCTTGCGTTGTCGTATATAGTACATAAGTGATAGTTCATCTTCACTGTCCCACTCAGTCACGTCATCTGCAAAATCTATTGGTAATTCATTCATATCAAATAAATCCTCATTATTCAAAATTCCTTGTTCTTCAGTACCCTCATCTTCATTAACATCCTCATTGTCTGACTCATAGTCACTTGGAATTTCATCCAACAAAGTAAAAACCTCTTCTGATTGCAATTTTTCGAGGTCCCGAAAATATAAAATATTTTTCCTACCTAAAATAAAAATAAAAAATAAAAATTATTTATTGCCCACCGGTTACACCATGGAACCAGTTACTTTTTGCAGTAGAAAACATACTAAAAATATAATATTTTGTTCCAAAACTGTTCTAAAAATTTTAAGCCACTCTTTTTTGCATAAGAAAACAATATTTTACTTACCTGACATTATCAAAAACACCTTTTACTTCACAAATTTTACAGATAAACAACCGTTAGCAACTGACCACATGTAAACAAACCAAGAAGTGGAAAATAAATAGATTATGGCGCCAAACCACTGGTCCGCCGCATAGAGAGCTATTGTGATTTATGGACACGCCCACTGGTAACGCAGCGAAACCGGTAGGAGTGAAGATAAAAATTAGATTGTTTGCGGTTTTACTGTGAAACCGGTGGGCAACAAAGGGTTAAGGGCGACGTAAAAGATACAAATATCTACACAAAATACGACTTATTACCCATAGATCTTTCATAGGACCGTTTCAATGCTCTTTACTTGTAGGTTGTCACAAGTCTAGAAATGAAGTCACACTTTGTGAATTCTTTTCGCCCTTTTTTGTAATTTATGCCGTCAGTAAATGCGATACATCTGTATCTACATCGTAACTTTATGCACCTTGGGAAAAATGCATTATAAATATTTGTAAAAAAAATTGATAGATGGATGAAAGAGTCTTGTACGTTCGTCCTAACGATTGGAGTTGTCTTGACCATCCCTGCTTTTGTAGTTTAGGCCCCTACATACTGACGAACGTATACAGGGTATCCAGAAACTGTCCTGATACACTTTAAGGGGTGATTCTCCAATAAAAAATAAGAAAAAAATTTCTATAAACATAGCTCCGCCCCCACTTTATTTTTGAGAACTCCGCCCATATTTCTCCTAAGACCAGGTTTCCCAGTTTGTTGTTACCAAAAAGTTTTGATAAAATAAATGTTTATTTTTTAAATTGATCCTATATTTTAAACAATGGTCATCATTATCCTATAATCACCCTGATGTAGAGTTAAAATTGTCAGATGTTAGTAGTGTTTTTTTTTTTAAATGATCTTGATAATGGAAAACATTCTATCAACCATGATCGTTCTGGAAGACATTAAATGTACCTTGTCTGACGGTCAAAATTTGCATTTAGGTACAGGTTAGTTGCTTGTATGAAATTTTAATGTTTTAAGTTTCTAGCTTTGACAGTTCGATATTTTACGTTTTAAAAGTAGAAAAATTAAAATAAAGTAAAATCTTTTAATAGCGACCACCGTCGGAGAATCAAATGTTGGTTGGTTAACAAAGATGGTCGGTTAATAGAGAAAAATTAAAACAACTGGTTTGCATTTTACAGTGTTTGTTTATTAATAAGTATCTACATATATGTAATTAATTTTAAATAGTCTTGTTTAAATTTATCAGAACTAAAATTAAATGAACCAATATTGGAATGAAGCACAACGGCGACATCCTATAGTAATCGAGCGTACCACCGAGCGAGCCGGTGAGGTTCTATAAAGATCCATACACCGGCGCGGAGCCCATAGTAACAGGCATCTAACCTCGGTGGCGCCGAAAACCATTTCTTCGGTTTTGGTTACCGAGACCGTTGTGCTTCATTCCAATATTGGTTTCTATATATCGTAATGAAAGTCACAGACAGTCCCTTCCTTTCCGTCAGACCCTATAGCTCTGCTGATGAGCTGTTATACAGCGAAACGCGTCCAGAGATTGGGTCTGATGGAAAGGATAAGGGACAATCATTTGTTTGTTGTAATCTTAAGGTCTCGGTAACCAAAACCGAAGAAATGGTTTTCGGCGCCACCGAGGTTAGATGCCTGTTACTATGGGCTCCGCGCCGGTGTATGGATCTTTATAGAACCTCAGCGGCTCGCTCGGTGGTACGCTCGATTACTATAGGATGTCGCCGTTGTGCTTCATTCCAATATTGGTTTCTATATATCGTGATGAAAGTCACAGACAGTCCCTTCCTTTCCGTCAGACCCTATAGCTCTGCTGATGAGCTGTTATACAGCGAAACGCGTCCAGAGATTGGGTCTGATGGAAAGGATAAGGGACAAACATTTGTTTGTTGTAAAATTAAATGAGATGAAGCCAATTTACCAAATATGTATCTATTGCACGTGCATACTAACATAGGCATATATTATACAATGTACTGTATGTTTGCTTTGAAATTCTTATTTTTCAAAATAATCAGAAATTATTGATTGCTTCATATTTTTTATTTTATTTTTATAAAATTCAGATTTACGTTTTAATAGCAATTGAGAAATATTTGTACACTTACCAAAATTGTTAATATTAATAAAAAGGTTTTCTTGGTCTCTCAAACTTGCCCAGGCTTTAAATAGGCTTGATATTTTCGACACTGGAGCAAGTTCAGGTTCCTCTTCCTCTGTCTCAGAGTTGGGAGTGGTTTCATCCGTTTCTTGGATCTCTTGAATACACTCGATGATAGTCAATTCTGCACTTTCAGTTGGCAAACCGTTATTAATACAGGCAAATTGTTTCCCTATTTAAAGTTCACAAATGTGTCCTTAACGTTAGGAAGCAGTTGTGCGAGCGAAATATTATCTTCTTCGAAGTCGTCAATATTATCTGTATTACACATAAATCCGGCTTTCATAAAACATTTTTTTATTGTCACTGGGGACAAATTGCGCCACCAAAATCCATATCAAGGCGTTGGTTTTGGTAATATTATTTTCGATTTCTTGAAGAGGACAACCACTGTCTATACATGTTAAAAGCCTCTTAATAAGATAGCTTCTGTAGAGCATTTTAAAATTCTGAATAATGCCTTGGTCCAAAGGTTGGCAATGTAAGGTAGTATTTGGTGGAAGAAAAATAAGTTTGACATAATACAGTATGGTGTTGGAATGAGATGTTGCGTTATCCAGAAACAATACCACTCTTCTATTCTCCTTCTTCATCTTGGTATCAAATCTGTGAAGCCATGTTGTCATGCTGTCTGCTGTCATCCACGCTTTTTTGTTCGAGACCCATTGTAGAGGTAACTTATCGATATGTGCTCCCTTAATATTTGCTTTTGCCTACCATAAGTACTTCTTTCTTCTCGCCTTCCATATTTGCACAGAGCAGAATTGTAAATAGTTGTTTTGCTGTTTTTTTTTCCAATACACTTGTCATCTTTTAATGCATATTATGTTTATGTTGGCAATGCCCGATAGTAGAGACCTGTCTCGTCTGCATTAACTTGGAGCATAATCCTTTAAAATGGCCGATTGCCTTTCTTTCTAAGCAGTTACGTCTTCGATATTGATATCAGCTGATTCGCTACATATTTTCTTGACATGTCTATGGGTCATTCCATCTCAAATCGTCCAGGCAATTAGGGTTAGGTATTTTTTTTTGCGTCAAAATTTTTTACAGCATCTCTATCATAATTAATGAGACACGTATTTTTTTATTTAGCTTAAATGTCATATGGTTCGTCGTGATGAATTTTCGAAAAATTTATGGAAAACACGGTTTTGCTCTATTAGCACATGTAAAGTTTTTCTAAAAACGCGATAACTTTGCAAAAATTTGACCGAATCATATGTTTGTTGGCGTGCTTGTAGTTAAAGGGTTTTTCTAACAAAAACAAAAATTAAACACGAAAAATTTTCAAAAATTTTTTTGTAATCGTAATTTTAACAAAAAAAATCAAAAAATTTTTGAATGCAAAATTTTGACATTGCATGAGTTTTAATTTTCTTCATAATTTTTTTATAATTACTGCTATATATAAACAACATTTAGTAGCAGCCTCTATTAGCGAAAGTTCGTTGTTTGGGAATTATGATTTTTTGAAGTTTAAGAGCGATTTTTTCAGTTATTTATTGCATTATCGTTATTTTATGTGTTTTTTTCCTGGACTACAGAGTTTAGAAAGGTGTGAGCATGATTAAATAAATTGTGAATAGTAAAAAATGCGTCACATTTAGAAAACAAAACCCGAAATGAATGATTATAACAATGTTATAAGATGAAATAATGCAAATCTATATTGTACTTTATACGTACATTTGTTATTGTTGTATAAGTTTTTTTAAAATATTAATTTTTGTTAACTCAATTTCTGAAGGCTTACAAAAAAGTTAAGTGTGTTTTGGCTTTAGGCAGTACTGCCTCTATGCCAATCCCAGTATGTTTGTCTGTACTGATTTGCTATACTGACATTGGTTAAAATCGTTTTCGTTATTTTGCATTTACGCACGTGGCTAGTTGGAGAATAGCATTTTGTGTCGTGGTAAAATTTACTTATATCAGATGACAGGAAGATAATTTGGTTGTGCTTCTTAGTGATTTGAGGTAAGTAATTCGTTGACATAAACGTAAACAGCGCCATGATAATATCCAAATGTCGGAATTACATGCGAAGTGATCATTTCTGATGGCGCAGCAAGTCACTTAAAAAACAGGTTCCAATTCCACGAAATAAGAAATGCGCCACATGAGAAAAAATGGGTGTTTTCGGCTACTGGACATGGAAAAGGGGCCTGCGACGGCATTGGTGGACTTGTCAAGCACATAGCTACAAAACATAATTTGTCGGCGGCACTGATAAACAGCATTCAAAATGCGGAAACATTCGTAGCCATTGTTCAAAATCACACTCCAAATGTCACTATTAAGCTTCTTGAAGCTGGTGACGTACAGAAGTTTCGGAAGATCAAGAAGACCCAGTGGAAGAATGTTGCAGCAGTTAAAGGAATACGATCGATGCATGCCTGGAGGTCCGAAAAATCCGAGAGCGACACTAAAATGTACATTGCACGAACATGTCAGCACGAATAGAGTTTGATTAAATGAAATGTACACAAAGATTTGTAAAGGGAAATGTACGTATGAAGTACAATATAGAATTATAAAATAACAATGTAGATTGGCAATATTTCAACTTATCACAATCGTTATACTTATTCCTTTCGTTTTTTTTTTCTAAATGTGACGCATTTTTTACTATTCACAATTTATTTAATGATGCTCACACCTTTCTAAACTCTGTAGTCCAGGAAAAAACACATAAAATAACGATAATGCAATAAATAATTGAAAAAACCGCTCTTAAACTTCAAAAAATCCTAATTCCCAAACAACGAATTTTCGCTAATAGAGGCTGCTACTAAATGTTGTTTATATATAGTAGTAATTATAAAAAAATTATGAAGAAAATTAAAACTCATGCAATGTCAAAATTTTTCATTCGAAAATTTTTTCATTTTTTTGTTAAAATTACGATTACAAAAAAATTTTGAAAATTTTTCGTGTTTAAATTTTTTTTTGTTAGAGAAACCCTTTAACTACAAGCACGCCAACAAACATATGAATCGGTCAAATTTTTGCGAAGCTATCGCGTTTTTAGAAAAACTTTACATGTGCTAATAGACCAAAACCGTGTTTTCCATCAATTTTTCGGAAATTCATCACGACGAACCATATGACATTTAAGCTAAATAAAAAAATACGTGTCTCATTAATTATGATAGAGATGCTGTAAAAAATTTTGGCGCGAAAAAAAATACCTAACCCTAATTGCCTGAATTAAAAAACACAAACTTAAAATAAGTTTGTGTATAGAGTTGTCCCTTATCCTTTCCGTCAGACCCCTGGACGATTTGAGATGGAATGACCCCTATGTCATTTGGAGAAAAAATATATTAAAAATCAGTAAGTTAAGTCTCGTGTATACAGGGTGTGTCCTAGCCTCTCTGAATAAATGAAGGTGAATCTTCACCTTATTTTAAGACGAAAATGTGGTATAAGAGTTTTTCACATGTCGCTTATTTTTCGAAATACAGTGTGTTAAAAAAAATTTGTAAAGCAATAATAATCATTTTAATAATTGATTTAAAAAACTTTTAATAATGAACTCACATGAACAAAAGTCAAATAAATTGCTGAAAATGTCCTCCATGAGCCAGTAAACACCCATGTACACGACGTGCTAAATTGCCTCTTACGTGTTGGAAAATTTCGGGACTGGCGCGAATCGTATTAATACCATCAATAATACGCAGTCGAAGGTCTTCTTCAGTTTCAATATAGGGGTAGTATAAACGAGTTGTTTAAGGTGACCCCAGAAATAAAAATCCAACGGATTTAGATCCGACGAACGGGGTGGCCATGGGTGAGGTCCTCCTCTACCTATCCAACGAGCAGGATATTGTTGATCTAAATAGTTTCTAACACGTACTGCAAAGTGAGGGGTAGCGCCGTCATGCATGAACCACTTTAAAGTTCTCGTTCTTAATGGCACTGCTTCCATCAATTGTGGCAATTCATCTCTAAGGAAGTTGTAATAGACATCACCAGTAAGTCGATTTGGAAAAACATACGGTCCAACTAAGCTATCTCCAATAATCCCTGCCCAAATATTAAAAGAAAATGTATACTGGTGATGTCCTTCGATAATAGCATGAGGATTATCTTCCGCTCAAATATGGTTGTTGTGAAAATTTATGATGCATTGTCTGGAAAAATTCGCTTCATTTGTAAATAGTATTTTTGCCGAAAAATGTGGGACCCTTAAAGAGTTTTTTTGAAACCAGTTACAAAAATTAACTCAAGCTGGAAAGTCTCTAGGCAACAAAGCTTAGATAAAGTAGATAGTCCTTTAAGATACTCCATACTGTTTGGTAACTCACATTCAACTCGTTCCCGATTTTCCTCGTACTAGTACCTGAAGATTCTTCCACCATGTTTAAGACCTCTTCTTCAAGTTGTACGGTTCTAACTGTTTCCTCTTACCTGAAGTGTAATCTTGTAAATGTTTCCGAACACGATGCTCGTCTATTAGGAGAACGTTCTGCATATAAAGGTCTCGCCTCTAGCGCATTTCCATTTGCAAAACCGTACATAAAATGAATTTGAGCCATTTTTTGATTGGTAAACTCAGCCATAATGAGAAGTATGTAATGTAGTACAAATAAATTCAAAAACAATTCAAAAGGATATTATTTGAAAGATGTTAAACAGGAGACAAATGTTACGGAGAAAACAAATGTGGTTGCCATGGCACGAAGCAAAGCCTACTCGTATCATTTGACGCAACATAATGATAAAAATACGAAAAATAACTAAAAAATTAAGGTACTCTTTTACCCAGATCCCCGCAAATGAACTAATCGTAAAATTTAAGATTGACCCAAAGTAAAGTGCTCTAATCCCTTATGTTTAACGAATATCATTAGAATATCGTTTGGCATTAATTAATATAATGAAAAAAAAATACAAAATTTTTTTTTAACACCCTGTATTTTGAAAACGAAGCGACATGCGAAAAACTTTTATACCACATTTTCGTCTTATAATAAGGTGAGGATTCACCTCCTTCGTTTTTTCAGAAAGATTAGGAAACACCCTGTATATTAGGTTTTGTACGTTGTTTTCTTCAGGCAGAGTTTGATTTTGCGGCTGTTTTTTTAGGTAGAATTTACATTTTGATGTATTTATTTACATGTTTGTTAATTCTATGTATGTATGTTCTTTTTGCCTTTGTATAGGGACTTCTTATAATCAGCTCAGCCCGTTATAGCGTTGATTGAAAGAACTCCCTGATGTTAAAGTGTGTTAGAGACAGGGCATCCCCTAAATATTTTCAACAATATTTTCCCACAGAACGGTTGCCTAATCTCACTAATCTCTACCTACTAAGCCCGCCGACCTTATGGAATATGTTAACTAATCTTCAACAGTTTACGCTACCGATATTCATCGATGTAGGCCTAAACGACCCCGGAGGTAGTTAACATGGCATTTTATTACAAACAACTGTCAAGAGAGACGCAGGGCGCGTAGTAGTTCCGAAGAAAGCTCGTAAAACCGACCGTTTTCGGGTGCTGTTTCTGTCAAGAAAGTTGTAAATTTTAATCTCGCATATCCGTAAAAACATGAAAAGCTCACTAGACATGCAATCGTCCAACAAAATCTAAATTTTGAATCTACTACTTACGGGTAATTACGGTGTTTCGTTTTTAACGGTTATAGTATGAGGATGTTTCAGCGTTAAATTTAGCAAGCGTCATTAGTTAAGGTCATAGTAAATAATATGATACAGCCACGCAATAGACAAATGATCCTAAGTCAATTTTTTAAGCCCTTGATTGAAGCCAACTTTCCTACTAAATCATGACCTTTTCTAGGGTTAATCTGATTTCGCCCATCATTTTTTTTGGTTTGAAATACCGTTTCTTATAGTAGCTGTACAGGGTGTCCATTTTTCGACGTAATTGCAGGGTATCTCGGCAACTAGTAAAAATAGAAAATAAAAGAAAAAAAAAGATGCCGCAAGCAGAATTGCCATAGCTTTCTTAGTTTTTAAGCTATATGGTATTTTTGAAAATATTGACTTATTGACCACCCCCTGTACTTTGGTTATCTTTTAACTGATCAAAAAATTGAAAACTGCTTCTAAGAGAGTGTTTTAAGCAGAATTCAGTGGTGTGCTTAATTTAATTTTCTGGGATTCTTACTTTTCGAGATTTTTCAAATAGGACACCCTGTATATGTTTCTCCTATTGAATTAGGCTATTTTTAAGCTTTTCAAAAATATATAATAGTCAATGGTTACTATTGACAATAAACAAATCGAAAAATTTAGAAAAGTAAGCCTGATAGATCATGAAACCGTTGAAACAAACAAAAGAATATGTCATGACTGCTAAACTAAATATTGTGTAAAAATATACGGGCGAAATTTAACAGAAATAATCGAATTTTGGTAAAACTCTGATGGGTGCTTATTTGTGCGTTTTACAATAATAATTAAGACATCATACATGACGGGTATTTAAAAAAAAGAAAAGAACAGAGACATTTATGTCATATCAAAAACTTCTTTAGTTTCTGTCAAAGTATTCAGGTTCTCTAAGTTCTTTTAAAATATCTAATTAATAGGAAAAAATCAGTTTGTTCTAATTATGGCAGAAAATGTAAACTTTGAAAATAATGAAAAATACGACATGCTAAATGTTATGTCCATTGTAATGAAAATGCAGATGAAGCATTAGAAGTGTATTTCAATAGGTAAATATACGCCTTTTTGTAGTATTTCTATGAATATTTATTAAATTTCTTAAATTAGTTGTAGATATCCCGAAAGACGACAGCCGGATAAAAGAATTTTTCTAAGGATGAAATCAAATATAATTGAACACGGTTCTCTAAAACTCGGCCTAAAATCTACAACAAGGAAAACCGCGAGACATGAAATAAATGTTTTAGCTTCAATTAAAGCAAATCCAACTAGTTCTTGCAGAACGGTTGAAGGTTCGTTCAGCGTAGTTAAATCAAGAGTTCAAACAATCCTAAAAAAAAATTTTTAAGCCATATAAATTCCACCTAGTAGATTATGCACAGCTCCGTATAGAGTTCTGTAATTGGTATTTACAGAATATCAACAGGGAAAATAATTTTGAAAGAACCGTTATATGGACCGATGAGGCTCATTTTACCAGTGCTGGTATATTGAATCGGCACAATACGAGGTTTTGGTCTCAGGAAAATCAGCATGTAATATTTCCACTCGAACGGCAAGGCAGGTTTGGCTTCAACGTTTCATGTTTTTTACACTAGGAAGCAAAATAATTTATATTATATTTAAAGCCTTAATGGAAATAAATATTTGGAAATTCTAGAAAACATTGTGCCGGAAATATTTGAAGATCGTTAGCTGGTCTCAATAACCTGCATCTGCAACAAGATGGAGCACCCGCTCACAATGCGCTAATTATCAGGGCCTACTTAAACAATAATTTCCCAGGCCACTGGATTGGAACTAATGGACTTGTAAGATGGCCACCAAGGTCACCCGACTTGTCGGTTTTGGATTTTTTCTTGTGGGGATACCTTGAAAATAAAATTTATTCTATTCAATACCAAACAATTGCAGATTTAAGAAATGCCACTGAAAAAGCATTTAGGGAGTTACAAACGCGGCCTTTTATTACCTTAAATTCATCAACGCGAATAGGAACTATGTGTGAAACATGTCTAAGGCATAATAAAGAACAATTTGAGCAATATTTATGAGAAAGTTCTATAAATTTTCAGCTTTTGTTTCTAATGTCTTACGTAGTAGAACACAACTCGATTTATGCATTGCATATTTTTACTGAAATATAACTGCTAATTAGATTAAGGAGTCCAAAATATGTTTCTTCTGCAGTAATTATCATACCAGTAATAGTTTTTTTAAATTCCCGTCATGGCCTACTAACAAAAAATTTATATTTTTTAATAAAACGTAAATTTCGTGCTTAATATTAACAATCAAAATAAGGTATTTCTGAGAAGCTTGTTATAAACTAAATTATATTATTAAAGAATATATAGAGTGACCCAAAAAAAGCAAGTTTTTTTTTTTCGAAAAATCTGAGCACGTCACTGCATTATACGTAAAAGACTACAAGAAGAACATTTGTTTTCGCTTTGATAAGCTACAGGGTAACCTAAATATGGGGAGTGTACTAAAAATAAATGTAAAATTTTAAATAACATCCGGTATATCAAAAACAAGGAGGACTAGAAAAATTCTGATTGCATCATTTTTTGTTTGACAAAAAGTAGCACAGTGCTGCCAAAACCGTATTCTTCTATCTTTACTAATAACGGAGATATGCCGTAAAACCATCGAAAACTTGACACTTTGTACAGTGCAACGACTGTTGCAATTCAAATAACATCGGAAACCAATATTATTGTTGTTATTTACTATAAAAAAAAAAATTGAAAAGTTCTCACTGCCAAAGTGGCGACTTTCCCACTGCTACTAAAATCAAAAAGTCGTCGACAAAATCTGTGTGTGTGGATACAAATACGAATATCAGACTTAGTATTCGACTTAGCTTGTACAAGCCAAGGCGGCCGACTTGCATGAGTGTGTGTTGCGCCCTTAACAGTCATTCCAATCGTTAAATGACGACAAAAAATAAAATTGTTTCTATCTTTCACCCAAGAACTATTTAAAACAGGATCTACAATCTTCGAATCGTTCGTAAGTTGTCTAAAATAAAAATACAAAAGGCATTTTAAAGCTCCATAAAGAACCATAAGTGGACCAGTATGAGTCGACTATATGAGCGTATTATCTTGGCCAAGTCATTCTCTTATCAGTCGAAAACACACCCAGACCATTTGAACTTTTCTCAATTATAAAGACCCGTTAAATGAATTTTATTACTGGGAGATATGGGCACAATGCCGAGCGACTAATGAATTTATGTATATTATTGTGTCTTAATAAAAGATAGACGACTCGTGTTATGTTTTTTAAGTACTTTAGCTTTGTTCGAGTTGTTATAGGACGTATGGGTTGTATGCATGTAAAAATTAGTACTCATGCTAATGATTTCATACATCATTTTTAGTTTTAGAAGTAGAAGTCATTCCTAATACTGACATAATTATAGTTTGCTTATCAGCAACATTAAGGACTGCTTTTCAAAAAACTGTCAGAAACCTAATTATATTACGAAATAAATAAAAGCGTCTTAAAAAGGCGTTAATAAAAGAGTAAAAATAAAATCATTGCTGGTAATTAGTAATCGGCAACACAAAACATCTTGTCTTGAGTGGATATTTCTCGTGTTGTGTTGAAAAACACAATCAAGAAAACTCTCGTCTTGGTAATTTCTTGACAACTTAAATTTTGATTCAAAAAATTTTAAGATTCTCCGTTCGAAAGCCTGAGATTTTCCGGAATTCAACTTTTGAAATGCTGATATGGAGTTTAAGTATGAAAAATGCTTTAAATATAAATTGTGATGACATCGACAGCCTAAATTATTAAAATATTTCAGACCAGAATTTCTAGAAATCTTGAAAATAAATCTTGGTATTGATATAAAATTTCTTGTCTTGTCTTGCTTTTTTGATAATTTCTCTTATTTTGATATAGTCTTAAAATTAATCAATGGTAATTTAAATAGGGGTTCTTCTTATAAATTTTGCTGCCTTGGTCGTTAGAGATAGAAAAAAACTTAAAAAAAAAGTTGTAGAAATAGAACTAGATCGCCAGAATCTTTTATGAGAAAAAACAGTTGATTAACGCGAATGCGTATTTTCAACCATCCCATAAATTTTTTTTTTAAAGAACACTGTATATTACTAAATATTTTGATAGGGCTTAAAATACTTGTTTCGTTTTCGAAATACGTATTTGGTTCGGCAGCCTTGAAAATAGACCGATAAAATTAAACTAAGAAAGAATACTTGTCTTAAAAAGTAGGTAACAAATAACCTCTCTACAAAAACGTTGTATCCAAATGTAAACGTTTTATTTCAGTACAATAAAATTATCACACAAGCCTGAATGTCCGAGACCATGTAAGTTGTAAAGAACCCTGGATGAAGAATATTATTATAACCATACAATACAGTGTGTCCAAGATAAGAATCGGATAGCATTGAAATCTTGGAAATGGTAGGAATTACAATGTTGGTTAAATTAGGAAAAAGTTGCACAATTTAAATACCTTTTACATGGTGGTTGCAAAATTAAACTATCTTTAACCGATTTCGATATTTAAAAAAAAAATATTTTTTGCTGTATTATTTTTTATTTATTTGTTGTATTATTGTAACAGATATAAAAAAATGACAAATACTTTTTAATTGTCACTTTTTAAGCTGAACAAGATAGCGTTTACAGATTTTCAGTGCGACGTTTCGTTTTCGAAAAAACATCCTCAACTTTATTTTTTTAAATGCGGTCCTGTGTTTTTTTTTTTAATCGAAGGCTATATTGAAATCTAAAAAAACTGATGTACCACTTGCATTGGTTTAAACATATTTTCAGCTTTTTAGCTATCGTTTAAAAATATTTAAGAAAAATCTCCATAGTTCGCCACTGAATGCTCGAAAAACATTTATTAACATAATACCAAATTAGAACTTAATTACAAACAGTGTTCAAACAAATGGCCATTATTTTCTAAGCATAGGTAACATTGTCTAACTGTGGAATTCAAAACATTGTTAAGTACATCTGGGGCAATCGTTTGAAATGCTTCTAAAACCAGTTGACGCAATTCTTCCTCCGTTTGAAAATTACGTTGGTGCACATAGTTTTTGATGTACCCCCCAGAGATAAAAGTCCAAAGGAGTTAGAGCAGGCGATCGTGCAGGCCAAGAAACATCTGAACGCGTACCTATCCATCTGTCAGGAAATCTATCTGTTAAATATTCTTGGGCAATTCTCGAATTATGAGCGGGCAAAAGTTATTGATTTCTGCTAGTAGTAAGTTGTTATCGAACCATTCTTCCAAATTATGCTGCAGTAAATTTTGATACCGCTCCGAATTTAGTGTTCCGTGGTAAAAAATTGGCCCAATTATCTTTGTTCCCAAAATTCCTACCCACATGTTGAAACCAAAACGATGTTGGTGTCTAGCCATTTTGTACAACCGTGGATTTTCTGTGGACCAATAATGCGTATTTCTTCTGTTACAGATTCCGTTGTTGGTTATCATACTTTCATCAGAAAATAAAATTTTATTGACGAAATTTTCGTCGTTTTGACATTGCCTAGTGTACCATTCGCAAAATACCCTTCGCCTTATGTCGTCTCCCGGTTTTAGTCCTTGGCAGATTCGAAATTTGTACGGGTGATATTTGTTCTTACGCAAAATAAAATGTGCCGTAGATTTTGGCGTTCCACTTACTTTCTCAATGTTTCTAACTAATGTTGTAGGGTCTTCCGTTACAGCTAATGACACATTATTTTGAATTTCCTCATTACATGGTTTGTTTCTAGTAACAACTGCTTTATTAAATGACCCATACCTACTGCAATAAATTGGCAACAATTCTTCCAAACATCTTTTAATTTGGTTGTAATTTCTCTGGGTAATTATTTAAATACATTTGCTCAGCTTCTCGAGGATTTCTATGGCATAAAATGCAACACTCTAACATATCAAACTTTTCCTCAAAAGAGAAATGTACAATCATTTTTAAACGAAGTGAAAGACCTCGTACCTAATTAAATTTTGTATTTATGCCAGAAGTAAGTTGTCAAGAAAGACGAACGTTTGTTTCAAAGCCCACTATGTTTATTGTTCGGTCTTATGATATGAGGATTTTATTCGTTACATAATAAAAATCTATGATAGAGAAAAAGCTGAAAATTTGTTCAAGTGATAGATCAGTTATTTTAGAGTTCAAAATAGCCTTCGATTAAAAAAAAAAACACAGGACCGTATTAATAAAAGAAAGTTGAGGATGTTTTTTCGAAAACGAAACGTCATACTGAAAATCTGTAAACGCCATCTTGTTCAGCCTAAAAAGTGACAATAAAAAAGTATTTGTCATTTTTTTATATCTGTTAATAATGCAACAAATAAATAAAAAATAATACAGCAAAAAATAATTTTTTTTTTAAATATCGAAATTGGCTAAAGATAGTTTAATTTTGCAAACACCATGTAAAAGATATTTAAATTGTGCAACTTTTTCCTAATTTAACCAACATTCTAATTCCTACCGTTTTCAAGATTCCAATGCTATCCCGTTCTTATCTTGGACACCCTGTATAAACTTCATAACGTGTCAATTTTTCAAGCCCTCGCTATGGACGCCAACTCTCCTACTAAACCATAATATAATTAGCCCACTGCAATTTACAATTTCCATGTAGTACATGACGCGTCGTATTACAGTAACCCAACGATATCGTTTAATGATAAAGTTTAAGTTTAAATTAAGTAATTTTCATTCTTCTTTGCTTAAACTGAAATATAGTCTAAAAGTCATATTATTTACAGTTGAACAAAACTTGTGTTACTTGTCTGCGCTTCTTGTCCTTATAGGTCGCATTTCTCTATTGGAATATTTAAACGTATACAATTTTTCAATCTTATAAGCAATCATAGAGACATCACATTGTGTCTAATCAAAACAACATGTCAAATTAAGTAAATAGGCAAACCAACAGAAAATACATCTGCAAAAAAAAAAAGGTCGTTAAAGAAACAGAAATAACTATATTCCTTAGAAATATTTTGAGCCACTAAGAATGGACGCAGGCTGTATCACAGATAATTATTCCTATATTCCTATTTCGTTCAGTAACCCATGAGGGTCACAAAGTTTGGCGTTTCAACACATCATCACTAGAGGGGTTGTTAAGTTACAGATATATTATGCAGGGTGTTTATGGAACACAATCATGTTCACAGAATAATTTTTTGACAATTTTGCTGACTGTAGATATTGTAATTGCTTGTCCCCGCTTTGGATATTTGTTATTAAAAAGTTCACAAACTCCGCCCAAATGTCTTTGGTGATCCTCCCAGCCAAACATCATAGGAATTTCGATTTTTTCTTGCTCTGGCAGCATTTTTAATAAAAGTAACTCTCCTACAGTATGTTAAAAACTGATATAGTTGTCACTGTTGACAACGAGTCAAAGTGACAATTTAAATATGCTCCATTCCACAATAATTCGTTGATTTCCCGACCACAATAAAATTAAAACCCAGCCATAAATAAGTGCCTTTTGAAAGGGTACAGGTCCTGATTACTACTAATTTCAATAGTTTAGGTTAGCTATTTTCAACAAAACAACAAATATAAAAATATACTAATCTACAATATTATAATATCATCTATGCCTAAACTAATTATTAAGGGCCTTACGTTACTATTAATTATGTTATTATATTGGTATATTAGGTAGGTTAATGGCAAATTGCAGGTGTTCAATATAAAGCAGAGTCTTTTCATCTTAGTTCATCAGTCGTTTGGTGTTTGTCAAGCTGTGCGTTAGAGGTATTTTCGTGTGTGTCATCGAGCATCCAAAATATGTCAGATCTGTGTGAAACTTCAGATGCTTCCGGAAGTTATGGTGTAACGAAGAAAAAACATTTATCACTTGATGCCAAAAACATCATAAAGAACGTTTACTATATTGTATGTATTGTATGTATTGTATGACCGCAGTGCAAGTTTTAGTAAAACGAGTATTTTGACCAAAGTTGCATTAACGACAGTAAAAGATATAGTGACCAAACCCCTCCAGCCAAAGAAAAAACGGTGTGACAGCCGAATATTGAGAAGCATCGAAGAAACTGATAAAGACTTGATTCGGAGGAAAATTTATGACATGTACAGTAAACAAATAGTCCCAACAATAGATACGCTAAAAAAGGTACTGACAGCAGACGAAACCGACATTTCATATGGCAGGACAAGCCTTTGGAGAATAGTAAAAGCAATGGGTTTTAAATATCGTACCATTGACAAGTACTAATGGAATCGCAGCGTTTACAAGTATGGCGTAGAGATTGTGCCCAAAAATAGTGTTATTGTGATGGACAACGCTAGTTACCACAGTCGCCAACTAAGTAAAGTGCCGAATTCAATAAATACAAAAGTGGAAATTCCAAACTATATGATGGAAAATTACCTATATATATTTCGAGGAAACCTATACAAAAAAGGACCTTTTAAATGTTTTTAAAACATTCAATATTGAAAAAGAATATATCTCTGACAATCTCGCAAGTGCTAATGGTCACACAGTTTTACGCCTCCCTCCGTATTAGCTACTGTATTTTTAACCCAATAGAACATATATGGAGCCAGTTAAAGACGATGATTAGAAGAGAAAATACATCCCCTACACTAAGTAGTTCTGTTATAGAATTAATTAAAAAATGTGTAAATAATATCCCAGTAGAAAGTTGGAAAAATTCTGTGAGACACGTGATCCAAGTCGAAGATTCCTATAACATAATTAATAGTAACGTAAGTCCCTTAATAATCAGTTTAGGCATAGATGACGATAGTGATAGTGAAACAGAGCTAAATATAGAGTAGGTTAAGTTAAATATTGTATTATTATAATATTGTAGATTAGTATTTTTGTATAAATATTAACAGCTATTTAATTACATGATTAAAATAAAGATACTTACCTATTATTTTATATTTATTGTTTTGTTGAAAATAGCTAACCTAAACTATTGAAATTAGTAGTTAATCAGGACACTTATTTATGGTTGGGATAACGACTGAGGGTTGTCATTTAAATTTTATTGCGGTAGAGAAATTAACGAATTATTGTGGAATGGTGCATACCAACTAGATTTCTACTAGATTTTACGTTGCACCATTAAATTAAAAAATGTCAATTTTCAACTGGTAATATTTAAAAAACAGTTTAATTTAGGTATAGGACATCCTACATGAATTATTGTGCTTAGAATTTTCTACATAATCCAACAATGCAAAAACATACAGGATGTTCCATTTAAAAAAAAATATTTGCATTGTAATGTTTAAAAAATTCTACATAAATTTAGTCTTAATTTTTTTCCCAAAATTAAAGGTCAACTTTGTTCTGCAAGCCATTTATCGGCGACTGCGACACACCTGAGCTTGTCAGACTAGCGAGATCAATCAGAACTTGCTGCAAAATACACCCTAAGCATAGTTTACATACTGCGAGACGTTCGAAACTGTGTCGAAAGTCGAGCCGATTGAATTCGGCGAATTGATATACTTTCTATTCCGTCCGTGGCTCCCGTTGATATTTACCGGTAATTTGGTATAATTTCGAAAATATTGCATGCAAAAAAATACCTGCGGTTAAAATTAGACAAAATATAATAACACCTAGTTAGTGGCTAGATATTTCCTATACCTATATGTTGTTTAGTAGGTACCTACTTACTATTTTTATTACTTTAATAAATAAAATTAAAAAACAATAATAATTTTCATTTGTGCGCGTGGGTAAAATTCAGCAGCCCCCGCCAGGCGTAGACAATGGAATACGATAATACGTGAAAATCGAAAGGTTGTATTCTTTCGCCGGATTCATCCTCAGACGCGTTTTGCCATATAACGGCTCGTCAGTGATACTATAGAATTCGACGAAGGGAAGCAACACTGGAGAGTCTACTGGACCCTAAAAGTCGTTGAAGAATGAGAGCGCCACCTGTTGGCAATCAATACATCACCTGGCCCGTCGGACAAGGATCAGTCAGAGATGGAGAAGCAAACTCCTGCAAAGACCAGACGAGTCGGTCATTATTGCAGAAGTCATCGCCAGGTGCGCAGCATTAAGAAGCCAGTTCAGTTTACGGACCGAGTATCAACAATTAGAAAATCTAAGGGTTGCTTCCTTTCGCCGAATTCATCCACAGCCGCGTTTCCCCGTATAACGGTTCGTCAGTGAGTCGCTCGAATGCTACATCTGCCATTCACGATAATACATATTATAGTAAGATAGTATGATGAATAAGTGTCTTAAAACTATATCTTATACCAGTCGTAATGTAATGTGTCTTCGGCTTGGACTAAAGCCTCGGGCTATTACATGCTAAGGGCGTAAAACATTGCTTACGATCAATACATAATACAAAGGACATAGGTACAAGATTTTATGTATGATCAATTTTTGCAATGAGGTACCTTTACCTATGTTTATTAAAGAAACTTCTAACGTAACTCAAGTTTCTAATCGAAAAAAACTTTTTTTAACGCATACTTTAAAATTTTAGTAGAAGGAGAGGGAGGGAAGGGGAAGTTATCCACTATAAGTGGCCATTACAACCCTTTTTTGCCCTTGACTGAAAGAATCACTGACATTTTGCGACTGCAACGCCTGTAATAAGTTTTTTTTTTTTTTTTTATTTTACTTTTTTACGGTTCGTCTGCGTATCTGAGGCCGTCTAGAACCGGTCATCGACCGTACAGTTTTTTAATCGTGCGGTCTACCGACTGGGGAGTGTGAAACGGCACCTTCATCCTACGAGATATCCGATCTCATCCGGCCTGTCCGGCGTCAATAGGATGGTTTTGATGTCGATTCATTTTACACTCTTTCCTAAGACAAGAGCACGCGGTGTTTCCCAAGCGGTCACCCATCCAAGTACTAGCCGCGCTCGACACAGCTTAACTTCGGTGATCTGACGGGAACCGGTGCTTTAGGTGTCGCTAGGCCCTTGCCCTGTAATAAGTTTAAAATTTCGAATAAGTTAATGGCATATCAAACGAAGAATAAAAATTCAGAATAAAGTAGATCTACGAACCGAATTCAAACCGACAGTCTTCTTTTATACACCAACGCCCTAACCAATCGGGCCATCATAAACATATTGGTTTACTTGCTTGTCGAGATCTACTTTTTGCTTGCTTTTCTAAATTTTCATTCTTCGTCTGATATGCCACTTACTTATTTAAAATTTTAAAATTATTACAGGCGCTAATATATTTCTGTACTTATACTTTAAAATTTTGTAAGTGAAATTTTAACGCCGGACTTTTTTTTAGGTATGTACAAATTTGGCTGAATTGGTGCTACTCAGCTCCATCTAGTCCATCAATTTGCATAGGTAAGATACATTTTATTTTTTTAAGAAAGAAGTATCTTTGTAAACCACTGATTTAGGGTATCAAATGCCTTAGAGTAGTCCAAAAGCGTTAAAACTTTAACAATCCCCCTATCACGTGCCGATATTACATTATCCGAGACCTCAAGAAGAATTGTGGTACAGCTATACCCAGGTCTATTATCGTCAATCAATTAATTTTTTCTTTTCGGAGGTATATTTATATCTAAAACTAGAAACATTTTCTGTTTGTTTGGGAAACGATTGCTCAAATGCAATAAAAATAATGAAATTAAATGCTATCTAACTGCTTTATTCACCTAACCAATATATAAAACCAGTGAAATAACCTAACTCGAGGAATATACAAAGCCTCACCGTTTAACGTTGGCAGTTAAAAATAAAACTTGATTCCCACATTGTTATTACATAAATTTCTTCAATCTGTTGAATTTCTTTCATAAAGTTGTTAAATATCTAATAAATGTTCCTGTGCGCGAACACGTTTGTAACAATGAACGACACATTATACTTTAATCTGTATTTCCATAAATCGACTGGTTCAAAACTTTGCTTTAACTGGAAAATAAAATTTCTTTTGAATTTTATTGCACAGGTTTTTATTAACAAATCAATCACTTTGTCATGTTATACCGTAGGATGGGTATGACATACTAACACATTTCTAACTTAGACTCGTCAAACAACCACTTAACTCTTCTTAACTACTTTTTACTACTTTTACATATTTTCAACTAAGTTCAAATACTTTCCCACCATTTGTACGTAGAGAATCTGTCGTTCCACGGAGCGCAACATTTCTCTATAGAAACTAGTGTGACACTATAGTCTGTTGACATTGACAAAACATTGTCCGCTTCGTACGGTCCACCGACACTTTGACCAATCAGGTACTGATACGTCACAATCCAAGATGGTTTATTTCACGTCACAATATTGTTGCCAACCAATGAGAAAGACATCCACTGTTACTAAGCAAGCGGCGTTTATCATATTTACATCTACGTGTTAGGAAATGATACAGAATCGCCGACCGTGTTTTTTATACATAAGGTTTTGATTTAACTTATATTTTTATGGATGCACAACGTTGCCATTACTGTAATATGCGGTATTGCCAATTATGTTGCATGTAAATATAATGTACTTTCCTCATTGTTTTAGCATTTAGTAGTTACATAAAAACATAGTAATTAAGCACAAATGCGGCGTTGCCGCTTAGATTAGTATTAGGTTATATTACATTTCATAGAATTGAGTTTCACGCTTTTACTTTAACTTTGTACTAGGTCACGACAGAAATATGACGTGTGTCTCAAACAGTTCCATTAATCAAATATTTTTTTCTTTATCAATTGAAATATATAAAATCCTAACAAATTCAGAACTTTAATGTATGTTTACAAATTGCTGTTGTCAAATGTGACGGAATAAATAATCTCATTCTTTCCTGTCAGTATAAACATTACTCGATTTTTTGCGCATGCCTTTCATGAGACAGGGACCACGTGACTTCACTATTTTTACATTGATTAATTTGGCAAGGCGCCGGAATAGTTATTATAGAATACATATTATACGGGTTACAGTTTGTCCTTTGCATGCAGCTCTTAGCGCTTATCAATAAGCCTTAAACTAATTTATTTCTAAAACATGGCGTGTCCAGACTTTAATACAATGGGAAGCTGTAACCAGGGCCGCCGAAAGCGTTGCGTTTTCTTGCGCCGAAGGCGCTTTCCCTTGCGTCGAAGGCGTTGTCCCTTGCGCCGCAGGTGAAAATTTTTGGGGTGCCACGCCCTTTTTTGGGTAAATCTTGACAAATTATTACGCATATGAAGTGCATCAATTTAAAATATATTTTTAAATATTTTAATAACAAAAAATTTGAAATTCTTTCCCCATCGGGGATGATATTTCGAATTTTTTACTACTTCCTGGTTATGTTTTTCAGAAGCAATTTTTAGTTGGTTGTCTAATGCGTGTTCTATTCTTATATTACCAAAAGTTTTTTCTTTAATAATTGCCTGTAAATGCGACTTACTAGACCCGTGTCTTTTAATTAATTTATGTAGATTATTTAAATCCGAAAATCCATTTTTATTCTACAAATTCTTTTCACTAGAAAATAAGAGGCATGGCCAGCAAATCAGAAGAGACTTATTTTCACAACCAGTTAGCCATTCACAAGTTTTATATGATTCTTTTTGAAAATGTCTAATATAAAGTTTAGGTTTTTTTGTTAAATTAGGAATGGATGGAGTGGGCCTATCATTGGAAATAATTTGTTTTTTTTCCTCACAAATATAAATGGAAAATCCTTTTACCACTATCTGACACACAATACACTCACACAAAAGTCTATTTTCACTTTCAGCCGAACTTGAACTACCAACAGGATCCATAATTAAAATAATAATCTGTTTGAAAACAGCGTACTTTTCCCAATATTTATGCACGGTTTTAAATTTCGCCTAAACACGCACCACTCTAATTTGTTCGATGCAGTATAACAATATACGGCAATAAGCTGCTGTCCAATCGCTTCCCGCCATCCGGCGGCGCGGCGCGAATGGCGCGTCGGTATGTCTCGAAATCAATCGGGCATCACCGTGAAGTAGAACTAGATAGCATATGGAGTTCTCTGATCAAGGGTGCTTTATAAATATGCGGTCGGATTCACCCGATTTACAAATAAAATTTAGGACAATTTTAAAAATTAATTGTAAGTTCTAGTAGGATTGTATTGGATTATTTCTTTTTTTAAGTAAATCGTTTAGGGGAAGCTGTGCTTCCCTAGCTTCCATGGTAAACACGCCACTGTTCTAAAATAATTATGGAAACCAATATTTGACCACTTCAAAATTTACATGGGCATTTCTATGCCCCGCCCGACGATGCAACAATCATTAGTCGCATTCAGGTAATTCACTTGACATACGTAATATGCAATGCCATAGTATGTTTACACTCAATCAGTTCGACAAGGATTTAGGTATTGTATTACGAGAAAAGTTCACGAACCTTGCATGCTCCATTTATGTATAAATCACCGAAATATACCTAACCATCCCGTTGGTGTGTAGGTATATCATATTTGCTGCCGTAAAAATCCTGATCTCGACGTTTTAAAAATTGAGTTCAAACAAATTTTTCAGTAAATTATATTAGAAATATAATAAGGACCCTGATTGAACTGTTTTAACACTAATTTTAAAAAATACCTAATGCGTAGAATAAATTTGTCATATACAGGGTCCTGCAATAGTGCGTCAGTCATCCATAGCTTCTTTACCAATTAAGTATACCTACACTGTATATATGAGTGTATTTCGGAAAAATATTTTCGCATATGCATAGATAGATAGATAGATACATAGAAAGATAATTTTTATTCATAATTTTATCTTACAAGTGGTTTTACACGTCAAAAAAATGGTAAATAGTTGCTAAGAAAAAAATCCTGAACATCAATCAATAAACAGTAAATTACAAATTACAGGTTTAAACCATTAAGAATAGCACTAAAAATAAATTAACATTTTAGAAGTAACACATTAAAATATAACAATTCAATTAAAATTAAACAGATCGTATCACTAAATTTATTATGCAAATATTCATCGGTTGAGTAGAAAGTCCTAGAAATTAAATATTTTTTTATTATCATTTTAAAGTTTTTCAATTCCAACTCCCTAATGGCAATGGGAAGCATAATAAAAAATGCTACACACATGTACCCAGTACCGTCTCTGACTCTCGAGAGTCTGTGAAAGAGCGCAACAATATTTCTATTGTTCCGAGTGGAGTAACCATGGATATTTTCTTGGATTGCAAAGTTGTCAATGTTTCTTCTTCTTGAAGTGCCTATCCTCTGTGGATGTTGGCTATCACGTTGGTCCAAATTACTCTATTTACTGCCGTTCTGAATAGAGCTGTTGATGTCATTCCGGTCCATGTTCGTAAATTTCGCAGCCATGATATTCGTCTGCGTCCTACTGACCTTCGTGCCTCTATTTTGCCCTGTAGGATGAGTTGGAGAAGGTGGTATTTTTCATTTCGCATGATATGCCCGAAGTATTCCAATTTTTGCGTTTGACAGCTGGTAGCCATTCCAGCTGTCCACCGATGAGTTGCAATACCGTATCGTTTGTCACGTGGTGTATCCATGGGATTCTGAGTATGCGGCGGTAACACCACATCTCAAATGCATCTATGCGTCTACATGAGGCATTGGTAAGGGTCCACGCTTCCACCCCATATAAGAGGGTTGAAAGTACATAGCATTTTAAAATTCTTATTCTAGTATGGATGTTGAGGGATAGGTTACACAGAATGTTACGCATCTTGTTAAATGTACCTCTTGCTTTTTCGATTTGGCATCTTATCTCTCTAGGGTGATCCCATTCCCTATTCAATGTGCAGCCCAGGTATGTAACCGTCTCGGCTATTGTGAGAGTTATATTGTTGGCTGTAAACTGTAGGTTGTCGTCGTTTTTACTGATGATTAATATGTGTGTCTTCCTACAGTTTATCTTCATACCATATCTGTTGCATGCAGTCTCTACACGGTCTATAAGTCTTTGAAGTCCTTCAGCAGTATCTGCTATAAGGACGGTATCGTCCGCATATCTCAGGTTATTTATTATTTCTCCGTTTATTATAACTCCATCCTCCATGTTGTCCAGTGCCTCTTTGAATAATTGTTCCGAGTACACGTTGAATAAAAGGGGCGACAGTACACAACCTTGCCGCACTCCTCTCTTTATGCTAAACTCTTCCGATGTTTCGTTTTCGACTCGAACAATGGCTTTTTGTTTTAGGTATAGCTTTGATATTATATCTGTGTCTCTGTCATCAATTCCTGACTCGCGTAGGATTGAGATGAGTTTACCATGTTGGACTTTGTCAAAGGCTTTTTCGAAGCCTATGAAGCATGCAAAGACGTCTGCGTTAACGTCCCGTGCTCGTTGGATCAGAACCTGTATGAGGAATAATGCCTCCCGGGTGCCAAGTCCCTTCCTAAAGCCAAACTGTGTGTCACTTGTTCTCTCGTCAAGTCTTCTATATACATGTGCTTGGATGATATTGAGGAAAGCTTTTAGGACGTGACTCATTAAGCTGATTATTCTGTGGTCGGAGCATTTAGTTGCGTTCGTCTTTTTGGGGAAGCGGAATAAATGTCGATAGCAGCCAGTCATTTGGTGTTTGACCGCCTGTATAAATTTTGTTAAAGAGGTTGGTCAGCAGTTTTAACTGTTCTGGGTCCAGTAGTTTGAAGATTTCTGCGTGAATCTGGTCTGGTCCGGGAGTTTTGTTGTTTTTTAGTCGTTTGATAGCTAATTTCACTTCTTCTTGTGTGATGATGGGTCCTTCCTCGCCATCTACAGCGGGCACATTATCGATGTCTTCGTCTCCGAAGAGTTTTTCCATGTATTGTTTCCATCTTGTGAGTTTTTTGTCAGTCTCTGTAATGATGTTATCATTCGAGTCCAAGATTATTCCTGGACCTCGGCTTTGATATCTTCCTCTTGCTTCCTTTATTTTTTTGTGTAGGTTTTAGGTTTTAGGCGCATTTTTCCTGTAGCCATCGTTATTTGGCCTCTTTAATTGCTCTTAGGACTCTTCTGTGCAAGTCTTTGTATTTTAAATTGTCCCTGTTTCTGTGTTGACTTCTTTCTTCCATAAGTTCCAAGATGGAATTTGTCATCCACTGTTCTTCTTTTGTGGTGGAACTTATAGATACTTTTATTTTATTCCACAGGTCTTCCACTTCTGTTTCGTGGTTGTTGTTTTCAGATATAATTTTGAGTTCCTTGTTTACCCTCTCTTTTGTTTGTGGGAATACGTGGTCTTGCTTGAGTTTCCGCAATCGGCAGTTTTTGATCTGATGTAAACAAGAAACTGATAGATGTAAATACACCGAAAAGTGAGAACCCCCAGGAGCGCTATTCTGTACACGGCATCGACAGACAGACAAAAAGTCGTTCAATAATGGATCTTGCAGAACAAGGGTCATCATAATGTACTGGGCACGGGGAGTTCCTGGTCGCTCATTCTTCAGGGGCGTCATGAGCCATGGCTCTAAGGGATATCCGTCATCTCCCATTCGCAAAGAGAAAATATTTTTTTAAGAAAATTGAATTTACTAATAACTGGAAAACTATATAAAGTATTTCTGTATACCAATCAATCATGTGTTCCGTTTTACACGGTTATAGTTGCGCTTAATGACACGTTTTGCTGCTGAGCTTGCCCATATAAAAGCATAATTTCTGGCTCCAGGGTATCTTGCATTGATATTTAGTACTTTCAAATCAGGATCACGAATTTATCAAGACAACAAAGCCTAATATTAATTCATTGAAAAAATGATTAAATATTGTTAGCAACTTACAGCTTGACCATTGAGAGTGTTTTGAAGCTAAAAGATGCACATAAGTGCAGTCTATGGCACCTACATTGCCCCTTCGAAAGGCTGAGGTGCTCTCAAAAATGTTTGTCGTGCAGCATGCCGTTGATCGGGGGTGATAGGAAACTGCACCCACCGATACAGGAATTTTTCATTGATAGCATTAATCACATATCTGACACATCTGCTAATAGTTGGCTGGCTCAGTGCCAGATCATATTGACCACCCAGCGCTGCCTGATCCTGTGGCATAAAATTTTAAAGCCGTAAGAACCTGTGGGCAAAAGAAAAATTCAGAATTTACACTATAATTGAGGTTAATTTTTCTATTAACTTCCACTTAGAACACAAATTTGATGTTAAACTGAAATCCCAGTCGGTCGACGTTTCTCCAACATTGGCCCAGTTCCTCAACAACTTCGTCAACTTCCATTGCCAAATCAGGAGAAAGCCGAAACAAATCAATGAACCCATCATCAAGCATTAACAAATAATGACAATTTCGACTAAATATCGGTAGAGTTCACCGTGGGTTTGACGAGGGCATGGTAGCGATACCGATCCTCGTCGACTCGAATTCGCGATATCGGTCGGTAACAGAGTATATAGAATACCGCACACTGCGACTTGCCGACAGCTGTCGATAACTGACACTTACCGATACCGACAGCTCTCGGAAAGGTGTACAGAATAGCGCTACAGCCTCACAAAACATTGACGGCAGCAGTCTCGATAACCGATACCCATCAAAACCCTTATACACCTGCATTGGATTCCAAAGATCTTTGATGCATGTGCAGAGTGACCCCAGCTTAAGACTGCATAGGACATAGTAGAACTGAAATATCCATGATTAGCCATAAGAAGGACATGGCGCGCCACACTTCTCGAGAGGCTACGAATAAGAAAAGTCATTCTAGATAGCTTTCTGCTGAGCTGCGCTACATGCCACTCCAATGAGAGTTTAGGATCCAGAACTACTCCCAAGCAAGAACTTCACCAGGCCGTCCTGATGTTTGTCTCCAACCCCTCCTCGCAGGGTAAAATTTAGAGTTTAAGTTTTGGTGTTCTTTAAACTTAATTGATTTGCTAGGAACCATTTCCGAATACCACTCTGCACATCATTCGCAAATCCCGACACTACTTGGGAATGCTGATACTTAATATAGCTCGATGTGTCCTTCGCAAAGAAGCCCAGCTCAGTTGGAAATTGGTCTGAAAATTTCTTAGATCATTTATGTAAATTTATGTTTATGTAAATTATGAACAGCTCGGGCCCCAATACAGATCTCTGGGGAACTCCGTGTACTACACTGATTCTCGAGGAAACATTCCTGTTGTTGCTGACATACTGGCATCTATCGGAGAGATATGACCTGATTAATGCTTGACCTTTACTGCCAAAGTTGTAATGGGCAAGCTTTAATATAATGATGTTATGTGACACACAATCAAAAGCCTTGGTAAGGTCATAAAAAGAGGCATGTGTATCAAGAGAATCATCAAAACCATCCAGTATATAGCGGGTTAGTCTGTTATAGCCATAGTCGTCGATCTTTTTTCCCGAAAACCAAACTGACATTCAACAAACAATTTGTTCCCCACAAAGTAATTATTTATTTGGTGTTTTAAAACTGATTTATATATTTTGGAAAAAATAGGCAAAATTGAGATGGGTCGGTAGTTTGTGGCGTCATCCACAGAGCCCTTGTTTTTATAAATAGGAACCACCCTTGCTGTCTTAAGGATAGAGAGAACTATTTGGTTCCTAATGCACTGATTTATTAATTTTGTAAGTGGATAGACAATGAGATTTTTAAGGTTTTAATTAATTTTTTGTTGATGTCATAACAGTCCTTACTATCACTATTTTTAGAAAGAAAACAAGGTCTGTCTATACCACCAAAATAAAATATATTTGTTCTTTTAGGGTGAAATAAGGGTTAAAGAGTGTACATAATTTAATTTGACATTAGGTTGTACTAGTTTCGACTTTAGTCAAAGCCATCTTCAGCAAGTAATTAAGAATTATGTTTTTTAGGATGTATCTAAATAAACTATTTTTAGGTTACTTAGTATTTGCCTAACTTCATTGTAGGTTACCTCAGTCAAATTAAAAGGTGGTGTATTAGGTGAGTCAAGAAGATCATCCTCAAAGTCCATCAACAATACCACCTGCAATGCTAATCAATGATTTATTTAAGATTTCAGCATTTTAAATATCAGATTTTAAGTGACTTGACTTATAGGTGTTATTGTTTATGACCCTCCACATGGCAGCTTGGGAGTTACTTGCATTATTTATGAAACGATCATAACCTGATACACCCATCGGAGATAAAACCCCAATCCGCCGATTCCATGTTATTGTAAAGATTAAAGGGCCCATCATCAGTGAGTGGTCTATAATTTATTCTTATCTTACTAGTGTTTAACGGGCAGTTGCAGAATATCAACATGATTCCATGATGGTCGGATAGATGTTCTTCCCCTTGTGCAAAAATTCACAGTTTTTATGAGCCCATAGGAGCCAAAAATATTCAGCAGATCCAACGCATTCAAATCATTAGCCCTGTTAAAGTGTACATTAAAGTCACCTGTCTTATAGTTTCGACCGTTACTTGATGAAAATCCATATTTAACACATGAAAGAAAACACTAATTGTTTTGTGATTTTCACTTTAGTATGTCAACATGACACGTGTTTCACCGTCACAGCGGCTTCTTCAGATGTAAGGTATTAAAAACAAATATCTTAATATAGGTATAGGTCTAACTAAAGGTAGCGATGGAAAAACCTAAGGTGAACATTAAGGTATTGATTATTGTATTGACAATAATAACTAGACGTCCTAACGACAAAGCTTTAAGTTTGACAAAGGAGAGGTATAAATATCTTGTTTATCGTTTAATAAATATGAGGAATTTTTCAGTTTGTTAATTTCCAAGGATTCTAAGAGATTTAATTTTAATCCTTTTTGTTCCAGATGTAATTTGTTTTTAATACCTTACATCTGAAGAAGCCGCTGTGACGGTGAAACCCGTGTCATGTTGACATATTAAAGTGAAAATCAAAAAACAATTAGTGTTTTCTTTCACATGTTAAAGTCACCTGTTATTATTACCTGTTTTGAAAGATTTACCCTATCCAAAACATCTGACATAACTTGATAAAAGGTAGGGAGATCACCATCAGGGGATCTATACACAGTAATCAGCTGCAGCCCTCCCCCCTCAGAATGGCCGAAAAAGTATGACGACAAAAAATTATATACGCCCTGTATTTTTTTGAATATTTTGGTTATTTTTAATATTCTTTCTTATTTTCCAAAATTTTATTTGATTTGCTTTAGTCGTTTACGAGCAATAAACTAAACACAATAAAAAATCGTTTTGCACGCCTTGAAAAAATTATTAAAAAAACGGCCTTAGATCTATTTTGTCCGAGTTAAATAGCGTAAACTTGAATCCAAGAGGTCTAACAATACTCTGACATAAACTAGTTTTATCTTATTTTATACAGGGTGTCCCAAATTTGGTTTCAAAAATGACAACTTTTAAACTAGTTTTTCTTAAGATTTTCAAATGAAGCACCCTGTATATTATTTTTCTATCTAATGGAGGATTTAAATATAAATATTTTTTTATCCTACAAGTATATGAAGATTCTGGACAATTTTCAAGATATTTACCAAGAACCATAAATATGCCAATTTCATTAGTAAAAAATTATAAAAAGATCTACGCCGCCATGGAAACACAACCATGTTTATTTAAGAAATAGATGTTTACAGTAACGCATTTATCTTAAAAGATGTTTAAAATGTCTTCCATTTTGTTCAAGGCGTCTGTCTATTTTTGCTTAAAAGGAGCTTTCCACATCTCGGAGTATTGCGGTTGTAATTTGATTATTCTTTGTCGCATGTTCTGCTCAGTTGTTGGACGTTCCGTATAAACAAGGTCTTTTATATACCCTTATAGAAAAAAGTCGAGTTTGGTTAAATCGGGCGACCTTGCAGGCCATTTAACTGGTCCACCCCTTCCAATCCAGCGATTTTCTTAAGTTCTATCTAGCAAAGCTCTGACCTGTCGCGAAAAATGGGCTGGAGCTCCATCCTGTTGTAACCACATATTTTGTGGCTGCAAATTTGTTAATAAATTTAAAAACAATACAGGTAAATCGTTTGTTAAAATTTTGAAATGTATTTGACCGGTAAGAGGGCCGTTAAAAAGCAAGGGCCTACCACATGTTCTCCAACAATTCCTCCCCAAACATTTATTGACCACTGATGTTGGTAGTCCATTTGTCGTATGACTTTTGGATTTTCGGTAGGGTAATAGTAAAAATTATGCTTGTTAGCCTCATTAGAAAATAAGACGTTCATAAAAAATAATGGATTTTCTTGAAGGCGGAATCGAGCCCCCTCACAAAACTCAACTTTACACTGAAAGTAATTTTCACTCAGAGCCTGGTGCAGTTAAATGTGGTATGCATGAAAATAATGTTTTTTTTTTAAATTCTCTGAACTGACCTTTCACTTAATCCAACTTCTTCTCCCACACGTGCCTAACTAATGTTTGGATTTTCTGAACTGTCAACAAAACTGCTAATTGATTCCTCATTTGTAACCGTTTTTATCCATTCTTCTTTTTTTTTAATCTAAGCTTCCTGTTTCAAGAAAACGCTCAAGCAGTTTGCTACAGCCTTTTGGTTTTAGATGGCGCCTTGCGGGAAACTGAGTCGCATACATACATTCTACTTGCTAGAAAACAATTTTTATCACTATTCCCCAATACAAAAATCATGTCAACGGGCTCTCCCTTTGAAAAATTCATTCTTTAAAATAAAATAATATCCGATAAAGTATACTTGTGTCTTTCGTAACGGTAATATCAAAATCTATTTCTTAGTAAACATGGTTGTGTTTCCATGGCTGCCTAGATATTTTTTATAATAAATTTGAAGAAGTAGTCCATACTTACAGTGGAGTAGGTAATATAGATAAAAACCAAAACTTCTGTCTTCCTCCACAAATGATATATTTCAAAAATTAAATTTTTATATAGCGATTGTCCCTAAATGTTTCGACCGTACAAACAGTCATCTTCAGGGGAACTGAAAGGAATCTATGAAGGTACAATGACAACAGGCACCATAAAGGACGTACCTAAATCGAGTTTGGTCTCGGTTTTAGTAGTTGCCTCAAATAAATGGATGTGCTCATCTATTTATCCATCACGTTCAGCCAAACAAGTCTTCAACTAACAAAATTTCAATTGCCTAATAATCTTAAAAGAGTTGTACTCATTTATTTGAGGCAACTACTAAAACCGAGACCAAACTCGATTTAGGTAAGTCCTTTATGGTGCCTGTTGTCATTGTACTTTCATAGATTCCTTTTAGTTCCCCTGAAGATCACTGCTTGTACAGTCGAAACATGTAGGGACAATCGCTATATAAAAATTTAATTTTTGAAATATATCATTTGTGGAGGAAGACAGAAGTTTTGGTTTTTATCTTTTTTATAATACTTTACTAATGAAAGGGGCATATTCATGGTTTTCGGTAAATATCTTGAAAACGGTCCAGAATTTTTATACACTTGTTATACAAGAAAAATTTGTATTTAAATTATGCATTAGATAGTAAAATATTATACCGGGTGCTTTATTTGAAAATCTTAAGAAATACTAGTTTGAAAGTTGTCATTGTTGGAACCAAACTTTGCACACCCTGTATAAGAGTATCGTTAGACCTCATCTATTCAAGTCCACACTGTGTAGGCCGGACAAAATAGATCTAAGGCCGTTTTTTTAATAATTTTTTCAAGGCGTGCAAAACGATTTTTTATTGCTTTTAATTTATTGCTCGTAAACGACTAAAATAAAATTTTGGAAAATCAGAAAGAACACTAAAAAGAACCAAGATATGCAAAAAAATACAAAGTGTACCATTATGGATGCCTGACGCACTATTGCAGGACCCTGTATGCGATTGCTATACCTGATCAAACAAATTAATCAATCACAAAGTTTAAAAGTATTTTTAGAATATGACTTTAATGAGTGAAAATGACACGCCTCATATTGCTTCATCATAAATTCTATGGGAAATAATAAATTTAATGTCTGCATGTACAGGGTGATTGTTTATATTTTACTAGATCTCGGTTAATATTAGTCTTACAAATAAGTCTAAATAAGCAATTTTGAAGTATATTTAACGGGTATTCAGAATCCGTTATCAGAAAGAACAAAAAAGCATCAGAAACTTAAAATTTTATAAGTTACCTGGTATTTTTTAAATGAAACACCCTGTATTTTATATTTTTAGTCGCGAGATATCATTCTCTTGAGTTCAAATATATATAGGTTATTATTTTTATCTTATCTAAGGCAGCAGTGGAGGGCTATACGACCATGCTGATTTGTGTTTATCAAAGTAGCCATGGATAATAAAACAAAGAAATTCAGCCTAATTTAATTATTATTAACTACACATTCAAGTAGTTGTTCAATAATTTTACACAAACGATACCTTAAATATATTATCTTGAAAATATAGAAGTACCTACATCTAATTCTTGATTTTCATTTAGTCGAACCATTTTGGGTTATCGCTTTAACGAACAGGTATTTCTAAAACGCTTATATAAGTTAACAAATGTTTTCTTACTAAAATTAGGACTTCTTCTGTTACGATAAATTCGTCCATATTCTTGACGCGTCAAGTGTTGATTTTGATTACTTTTTATAAAAACTGACATAATATTAACTTTTTCTATCTCAGAATTTATCATTGTATCTTCAGAATTCAAGACAACTCTTAAATTGAATGGTAGGTGTGCCAAAAAAATAAATTTCTTTGTTTTATTATCCATGGCTACTTTTATAAAAACAAATAAGCATGGTCGTATAAGCTTCCACGCTGCCTTAGATTCATAAGAAAAAGTCTATTTTTTTCGAAAATTAACAGAAATAACCATAATAACCTATATACAGGGTCGTTGGTATGTATGGAGACGGTCGATTATTTCTTAAAATATAACAGTTAGCAAAAAATATTTTAGATACAAGTTTTAGGGTTTTTAAAGGTCTATCAGAATTTAAAAAAATAAGTATACAGGATGAGTCAGAAAACCGTAGAGAAGCAGAGTTACTTTTTTTTAAATGGAACAACCTATATCCTAGAATATTTTTGAATTTTACATGAAATAGCAATTATTTTTTAAAAAGTGCATTATAAGTCTAAACCTAATAATTTTCGAGATATCGACTTTTAAAAAATAACATTTTTTAAAATTTGACAGCTTTTAGTCTTCTTACGGTACGTCTTTGAGTAAAACGGCTTGCTTTTTTATTATCTTCCCAAAAACATCAACTTCCGGTTAAACCGGAAGTACTGTATTTCTGGCATTTGAGTTACATCCGGTTTAACCGGAAGTGACACTTTTAGGAAGATAAAATGGAACTAAGATAGGGACATGTAAGCCGTTTTACTCTAAGACGTACCGTTAGAAAGCTAGAAGCTGTCAAAGTTCAAAAATGTCATTTTTCAATAGGTAGTCGATATCTCGGAAACCATTCGTTTTAGACTTATAATGCACTTATTAAAAAATAATTGTTATTTTATAAAAAATCCAAAACTATTCTTAGATATAGGGTGTTCTATTTTAAAAAAAGTAACTTTGTTTCTCTACGGGTTTCTGACTCATCCTGTATACTTATATTTTTAAAATTCTAATAGACCTTAAAAAACCCTGATACTTTTGTCTTGAATATTTTTTACTAACTGTTTTACTTTAAGAAATAATTGACCGTTTCCATACATACCAACGACCCTGTATATTTGAACTCTGGGAAACGATATCTAGCGAATAAAAATATAAAATACAGGGTGTTTCATTTAAAAAAATACCAGGTAACTAAAAAATTTTAAGTTTCTGATGCTTTTTTGTTTTTTCTGATAACGGATTCTGAACACCAATTAAGAATACTTCTAAATTGCCAATTTGAACTTATTTGTAAGACCAATATTAACCGAGATATCCATCTAGTAAAATATAAACAATCACCCTGTACATTAAAATTTTAATGTTTATTATACGCTTTGCCTTATTTATAAGATTTCGGCTATCCAGACTTATGGCACACAATCATTTTTATTCTATTTACCTGCATAAAAGAGTGCTAGGACTAAAACCTTTAAAAATTCAACAAAAATAAGTTGAAAGCAAACAAGCAAATAAAAATAATGTTATTCTCCCAATTTACATTTTAACGCGCACACCTTACTTAAATTACTTAAATGTCTCTTTTTACTAGTTAAATTTTATTACTATATACTCTTCCTATCTTGAGGGTCTTAAGGCGGACTTTCCAACAAAAAATATACAAAGAATTATTTTCAAAAGCTGGGCGACTCGCTATATAGTTTTAAAATTAAGAATATATAGTTGCACCAGATATTCTAAGAAAACCATTGTTTCTTGTAGGTTTGTCTTGAATATTGATCATGTATATTTTTTGGTTTATATCAGAATCTATATCTTTAGGTCTTTAGGAAATATTTAATAAATAATCTTTAAGTTTTTTTTTGAGTTTTTCTGTTACTGATTGTCTCTAAATAGACCAGAATTTTATTGTAGTAGTATAAGACTAAGTAGTCAATAAAATGTGTTTCAGTTTTGTTTTGTTTGACGTAGATCTGGTATTATATTCATGGGACGGTCTTTCACAAGCCTAAATCTTTCCTTACAAAGATTACAACCTCTACTATAAAAATATTCTTTAATTTTAGCGAGTTTGATTTCTTAAAGAGACTTAAACTAGGATAAGGCCTTTTATAGATTATTCTTAATATGAGTTTTTGTGTCGTGATTGGTGGTTTCAGTGTATTATCGAACGCCCGTCTTCAGACTATAATTGCATATCCAATTAATGATTTTACCAGTGTCATATATATCAATCTTGCTGACTGAGTTGACAGAATATCTCTTAGAACATAAAATGTGTTAATTAATTTTCTAGTTTTATAATTGATAAAGTTAATATGATTGTGCCATTTTAGATTTTCATCAATTACTACCCTAAAATATTTAATTTGATTCGTTAAGCCAATGCCCTTATTGCTATTTTTTAGGGTAATATCGGTTAAGTTAGGAAACTTATTTATATATACAGTGTGTGTATACAGTCTGGAAAGGGCTTAATAACATCACAATTTATTGGCCGATTTAAACCAAATTCGGTACAGTTGTGTAAAAGGATCTGACGCACCGAATGACGATATTGGCGTTATTGTCAGCTTTTCAGTTTGTCTGGAATTCGAACGAATTTTATATTTTTAAATGTAACACCATTTTGTCATTTATAGTTTTTACTTTAAATTTGTTACACTTTTGGTATAACATACTTTGTTCCTAATATCAGTAGTTTGCGAAATAACGACGTGTTTTAAAAATATCAAAAAATTGTGTTTTACTTATTAATAATTAAAACACCAGTTCCCTTTTGATGGAAAGTCCTAAAAGTTGTCCTTTTTACATGCAATTACAAAAGTGAGAGAATTATAATTTTTATGATGAGAAGATATGGCGATAGGGTCAGGTCTTACGAAGAAGTTAAAAATGTATTTAATGACGCATTTCCAAACCGAAATCCAATTTCAAAAGCAACTGTTCTAAAAACTGTCCGATGGTTCGAAGAAACTAGAAATTGTAGAGATAGGCGACGATCAGGACGACCAGCAGTAGTAGATGAAGAGAAAAGTTTAGAAATTTTACAACATGTTGTTGAAACCCCTGTTTCTTCATTAAGAAAAATTTCTCAATTAAATGACGTCTGCTTCAAATCCGTTCATAATGTTTTAATAAAACATAAATATCACTCTTTCAAAATACATATAGTTCAAGAGTTATCAGAAGATGATTATGAGCGAAGAATTGAATTTTGTGATATTATGATGTCAAGGTTTGACCAAAATAACCAGTTTTTCAAATTTATAGTATTTTCGGACGTAGCAACATTTATTTTAAATGGTAAAGTCAATAGACACAACTGTAGGTTTTGGGCAAATGAAAATCCCCACTGGATGAGGGAAGGTCATACACAACGCCCTGGAAAATTAAATGTGTGGGCTGGGCTTCTGGGTAACCACAAGATCGGTCCAATTTTTACTCATGGAAATTTGACATCACAACTTTACCTTGAGCTCTTGGAAACGCAAATAGTACCTACTATAAGAAATGTCATGGGTCCAAATTATGCAAGTACATTCTTCCAACAGGACGGGGCTCTTCCCCATTTTGGTTGAGACGTGTGCGAATAGAATATAGAATAACACTTTTCCGAATAGGTGGATCGGCAGAGGGGGTACAATCGAGTGGCCACCTAGGTCCCCTGATTTGTCGCCTAACGACTACTTTTTATGGGGACACTTGAAGAACAGAGTGTATACCACAAAACCTCAAGATTTGATTTGCAGCGTCGAATTTTGGACGAATTTAAATTAATAACGCCAGAAATAATTTACAACACAATTGAAAAATTTTATTTTCAATTAGCACACTGTCAAGCTATACCGGGAAAACAGTTTGATCATTTAATATAAAAAATATATTTTTTCTAAATTGTGCTCGTTATTTCGAAAACTAATGATATTAGGAACAAAGTATGTTATACCAAAAGTGTAACAAGTTTAAAGTAAAAACTATAAATGAAAAAATATACAGGGTGTTACATTTAAAAATATAAAATTCGTTCGAATTCCAGACAAACTAAAAAGCTGGCAACAACGCCAATATCGTCATTTGGTGCGTCAGACCCTTTTACATATCTATACCAAATTTGAAATTGAAAAAGTAGTCCATACTTACAGTGGAGTTGATATGATAGAAAATAAAAAACTTGTGTGTATTTTGTGGAGGAAGACTTCAAGTTTTTTATTTCCTATACCAAATTTGGTTTAAATCGGCCAATAAATTGTGATGTAATTAAGCCGTTTCGAGAGTTTATACACACACTGTATTGAGAATGTCATGAATTTAGTTTGGGATATATTTAATGATATAATATTGTAGTCTAACAACTAGTCCTTAATAACTCTAGTGTTTGTTTCCAAATTTTCTTCGGCTTTGTTCCACGTATCGCCTTCGAAAGTTATTGCTGTATCATCTGCGTATATTATTTTACCTTCAATGTTAAGGTTACAGAAACTATTTACATAGACCAAGAACAGTCGTGATTCCAGAACAGTTCCTTGTGGAACAGCAATTGTTGTTCTCATACTCTTGCTGTTAGGTACAGTGCCAAATGCCGTTGCCAGCTCCAAAAATACAGCTATGCTTTTTTTATTTGTGTGCAGATTATCATTAATCAATGAAGTCAATCGATATATAGTTCTGTTGTTAAGAGTGAAGGTCTAAAACTAAGCTGATTTGTGGAGATGATTTTACTTTTTATTTAGTTTGTCTTTTGGACTGTATTCAGGAAACGTTTGTGCTGGTTTTGTAATATGTGAAGCTAACTCTTTGCCGATATTACAAAAATATCTGTTAAGTAAGCGTTTTCTATATTATCCACTATTGGTTTATTATTAGAATCTTTGATGTTAGGTTTCGTAAGGTATATTGTTTATTTATTATGCGCGGTTGCGACTTCCTTAATTATGTTCCAGGTTTTTGATGATTGGAATATATTAAATTACGGTAATAATTGTTTTTTTGCTTTATTCATTAGTTATGTTTGTGGAGATTCCATACTAATTTAAATTTGATCTATTCATTTTTTATTTTTCAGTTGTTAAAGGTATCCCATCTTTAAACACCAACAACTTTTTATCTATGTCCAGGTATCCACGTTTTTAAAATATCTGCTTACTTACTGCTTTTCTTTTCGATTCTTTTAAGTAATGGCATTTGAATTAGTCGTTGTAGGCTGCATATAACTATACGACTATAATATACCATAGGATATTCCGTATCCAAAATTCCCGCCTTAATGCCAACTTTCCCCGTCTCCGTCCGACACATACTTTACAAGTTTACTCAACTAAAAGGTCCATATCTCTTGACAGAAATAACTGTACTCTCCTCGCGCCTTCTTAAAATGCCATCGTTTTGTTTTTATTGCCTTTTAACACTCTTTTTGTTTTCACGTCTCTTTTAAAAAGGCTGATTTGCATTTTAAACTCAAGATACGGAAATTATCATACCAGTTCGTTTTAGATAATTTTTTTAAGTGATGGGTACTTTATTTGTTTAGCTTAGAAATTACCCCGCGTACGATCCCAAGAAACTGGTTAGGCATAGAAATAAGACTAAATTACATTAATTTAAAAGGGGGTAGATACTATATCAAAGTGTTACTTCAGTAATTTGATTAGTTAATACCCTTTCATTATAGGTTCATGTCTGTCTTATTTGAAAGTGAACTGGTCGAAACAATACAGCGGGATAAGAAATGCTCAAGGTTTTTCTTTATAATTTCGAATTTGTCCGAGTTGGCATCGGCTTTATCAGACCTAGCGGATGATCCAGGGACGAATCTATAACTTTTCAAGGGGGGGGGGGGGAGGGTCTGCAGTCACTTATAGATATGAAAAATGCTGCCGGTAGGCTCGCTGGTGGCAAAGCGCCGCAGGCGAAGATTTTTTTTGGGCCCGCTTCTAAATATTGCAAAGAATTCACCTAAAAACAGAGTAGTGTATCTACCTACATTTTTGTTTTCGACATGTAAAAAAATCTTTTCGACGTTTTACGTTTAATTAATTTAAATTTCGAAATCGGAAAAAATTGAACCCCCTAAACCCCCTCTTATACAGGGTGTCCGGATAAGGATACGGAGCGGCCATATCTCGGAAACGATACGTCCCACAGATCTGAAAAAAAAGCTCTCATCATAAAAACTGCCAAGAGAAATGCATTCAAAATAATTTTAAGTTTCGGAAATTGCCGCAAGAGGGCGTAACGGCTTATTTATTTTTTAAAGTTCATTTTACGGCAAAAAATGCCACTTAACCGTAGAAAAGCAAATAAATAATTAAAATCAGTAGATTGTTTACTACAAGTTTTGTTATTGTTATTTTTTTGAATCTCGCCTAATAAAGGAGTGGGAGAAGCCTTTAGGACATTTTTCAAAAACTGTCAATATGTCGTTATCCTTCAACGGATTTTCTATAGCTTGGACTTGTTTGAAAGGGAATTCCTTGGAGTTTAAATAAATGATTCAGGAATTGTCACAAGTTTCCTGATACAATTTTAAGATGGCGCTGTTATTCAATCTAACTTATTTTTTTATTTTTCTCGGTATTTGCAAATTGGATAGTATAATTTTTTTCGGTAGTAATAGGAGACAATTTGCATAGGGAACGATTAGTCCAAACCGCAAATCGATATCACCAGGGGTTTAAAAGTTATTTTGATTTTTCTTTAAAAAATGATACAGTTTCCATTTACTGGTACCCGGTATACCCCTAATAAGCAAGATAACAACTAATTTCATAGCCTACTGTTTAATAAACTATAAAATTTATAATAAAAGTTTAACGAGTCAAAGAAACATCAATAACACTGAATAAAATATGAATATTATGATAATATCATATTATGGGACTTAGACTATGAAAAAGTGCACAAATCTTAGAACTAGAAACAATTTTATTAGCAATTTAGCGAGACAACAATAATAACTACAAATGTTCAAAATGTTTTTCGTCATTTTGTAAGCACTTAATTATTCTTCTGTTAGTTGATAATACGGCTGCCTCAATTTCAGCCGTGGATAAGTTTCTAGCGGCATTTGTTATCCTTACCATCATGTTTTCCCTTGTTGTTGGTCTCTCTTGGAAAACCAGATCTTTTAACCTACCCCATAGGTAAAAATCAAGACAAGTAAGATCCGGTGAACGAGCCGGCCAGGGAAACAAGCTTCCTCTTCCAATTACACGATGCGCAAATTGCTCTTCTAGGTATTGGCGTACGTTACGATAGTAATGCGCCGGACAACCATCAAGTTGGATCCACATGTTTATTCTCGTTTGTAAGGAGACTTCTTCCAAAAGAGGTGGAAGGAAAGTGGCCAAGAAATCTAAAAATCTTGCTCCATTAAGGGTTTGGTCAAAAAAATGGGGACCGATAATTTTTCTTTCCAAGATCCCGCACCAAACATTTAAACTCCAGCGGTTTTGAAAATCTACTTGCCTCATCCAATGAGGGTTTTGCTCAGACCAATAGTGCATATTATGCAAATTCACACCCCCAGCGTTAGTGAAAGTGGCCTCGTCTGTCCATAATATCCGTGAAAGAAAATTTGGATTTTCCCTAATCATATTTAATAGCCAGTGACAGAAATCCAATCGACGATCATAATCAGTATCGTTCAATGTCTGGTGTAAAACGATGTGGTAAGGGTGCATACTATTAGTTTGTAAAATCTCGTGGACATTTGTTTTTGGAACCCCCAAGTCAAGGGAAATTTTTCTGGTGCTTAAAGTGGGATCGTATTGAACGTAAGCCAAAACGTTGATAATATTTACCTCATTACGTGTCCTACGAATGCGTAAGGGTCGTTGAATGGGCTGCACATTACCAGTTTCTCTTAATCGTCGAGCTAATCTTGAGAATACTTCTCGAGAATAGTGTCTTCTTTGTGGAAATCGCATTGCATACTCTCGCGACGCTATTACAGCATTTTCAAGAGATTGAAAATACATATTCAACATATCATACGCTTCTGCGTTAGTAAACGGCATACTGTTTGTACATGCAATATAAATGTAAAAAACAATGCTTAATATTATAAGATGCTTGACGTTTAAAACTCATCAACAGCTTGTCACAATAAATTATTAATTTGTTTTTTTCCATGGCCAACTTGGAACTTGTAATTTAGGCGAAAACATGATGGAAAGGATATGAAATGCCGTTCGAAGCTTATCCACGTCTTGCTAAATTGCTAATTGTTTCTAGATTTAAGATTTGTGCACTTTTTCATAATCTCATATCATAATATTCATATTTTATTCAGTGTTATTGATGTTTCTTTGACTCGTTAAACTTTTATTATAAATTTTATAGTTTATTAAACAGTAAGCCATGAAATTAGTTGTTATCTTGCTTATTAGGGGTATACCGGGTACCGGTAAATGGAAACTGTATCATTTTTTTAAAGAAAAATCAAAATAACTTTCAAACCCCTGGTGATATCGATTTGCGGTTTGGACTAATCGTTTCCTATGCAAATTGTCTCCTATTACTACTGAAAAAAATTATACCATCCAATTTGCAAATACCGAGAAAAATAAAAAAATAAGTTAGATTGAATAACAGCGCCATCTTAAAATTGTATCAGGAAACTTGTGACAATTCCTGAATCAGTTATTTAAACTCCAAGGAATTCCCTTTCAAACAAGTCCAAGTTGTAGAAAATCCGTTGAAGGATAACGACATAATGACAGTTTTTGAAAAATGTCCTAAAGGCTTCCCCCACTCCTTTATTAGACGAGATTCAAAAAAATAACAATAACAAAAGTTGTAGTAAACAATCTACTGATTTTAATTATTTATTTGCGTTTCTACGGTTAAGTGGCATTTTTTGCCGTAAAATGAACTTTAAAAAATAAATAAGCCGTTACGCCCTCTTGCGGCAATTTCTGAAACTTAAAATTATTATGAATGAATTTCTCTTGGCAGTTTTTATGATGAGAGCTTTTTTTTCAGATCTGTGGGACGTATCGTTTCCGAGATATGGCCGCTCCGTATCCTTATCCGGACACCCTGTATACGTCCCTCAGATGACTTATTGCATGGTGTGGATTAATCCCTGGTCTCTATTCTGATAATGATTGACTACCCAATCATGTTTTGCCAACCGTAACCAGCAAGTTCAAGTAAATACTAATGGAGAGATAATATTATCCAGAAGCCGAAAAATAACCTGTGGGATTCCACAAGGTTCGATTTTCGAAGCAGTCTTGTTTATTTTATTTACAGCTGACTATCTACTGTAACTTTATAAGAGGGTTCAACATGGGCTCCGTGAAGTCTCATACACTCGCGGGCACGACGAATTAAAGACTGTTGTACCCGCCAAAATAACCCAGCCTTAGTTCTTATCACATCACAATGAAACTTGATTCTCTGTAGAAGTTCGTCCCTAGTGCCGACCGGAGTGGAATACACCAAGTTTTCCAGGTAAAAATCCAACGGCGTAAGATAGGGAAATTGAGGAGGCCAGGCCACAGGTCCTCCTTTACCTATCTAACGGTTTGGATAGACGTTATTAAGGTGTTCCCGCAGACGAATGCTGAAATGAGGTGGTGCCCCATCGTGCATAAAGTACTGCTGATGATTGTCAAATTTACTTGTCATTTTCACCTAATAATCAATGTCTCTCATTTGCCCAAATTAATCAGAACCTAGAGTTAATGAAAGGATATTCTAAGCAATGGTCTTCTGTTGAATCCTGCAAAAACTTCTGCTATGCTTATTGGTACAGATAGACAACGTGTCAAAATTTTGGTAAACGACTCCGTTTTGTTTTGTTGGACGGAGTTCCAATTGTAGTTTATGGACCCTGTCTGCAGGCCCAAGACCAACACACACTGCAAGTTATACAGAACGCGTCTATGTTTCCTGCGTTTGTCGGACGAAGAGATCATGTAATCCCATCATATTTGCAATTCGGTTGGTTCAATATGGAAAAAGGCGTGATGTTCATTTTCTGTGTTTTTTGCATCGAATTATTATTAATTCCCAGACAACAACCTCTTCTTCTTGTTTACGAAAAAGTAACTTTGCCAATTATGTATTTGTGCCGATTTTACTTCATATACCACCACATTCCACCTGTGGTTTCAGAGGTTTTTTTTTTTTCATTCATTCTAAATTTTCATTTAATACCTTACCAAACTATTTAAAACCAATTAATAATAAGAATGCATTTAAAAATCCGCTTAAGAATCATTACAAATATGTACCTATAGTGTCAATCACTCCTTACTGTAGTAGTTATAGTTACAGATGGTGTTTCAACATCCCTATCCTCTAGTTCAGGCAGATCTTATTTATTTTTAATAGCACATAATATTATTATTTGATAGGTATGTTTTATTTAAATTTGTAAGATGTTTCATATTTGGCCTAAGCAGCCTAAGGCTTGTTCAGTTTTTTGGCATAATTCTAGCAAAATATTTGTTCCATTATAATAAATTGTTTCCTTTAACTACCCCTATAAAAATTCTCAGGGGGTGTGAGATCGGGGCAATTTGCTGGCCATCGTGTCTTGTAGTTTATAAAGAGTACCGATTATTTAGAAGTTGAGGTGTTTCTTTCTCGGTGATAAGCATTTTTACGTCAAACTCAAATAAATATTAACATCCATATAATTTACTTGTTTTGTTTCCCATAGAAAGCACTGGCCAGTGCGATAGGACGTCACATTTTTGTTTTGAATCGCCAAGCCACGACTAACTAGACGCAATTATTCAAAGTGAAGTAACCCAAAAGTGACCGGATGTCCAAAAAGTCTGGAAACGGTTTATTATCATTGGTTTCAAAAAAGAAAAAACGCGTTCTTAATAATTTTAAAAGCGCTATCCAATAATAAAAAACGCGACCCCCACTCCCGTCGAAGAAAATTTTTCAGACAAACTTAACGTAATACACTCACAGGCAAAATAGTCGATCCACCAAAATTTTCTATGAATTTAAATCGCAAATAACTTTTTTATTTAATGTTGGATTTAAACGAATTTCAAAGAGAATTGTTGAGAAATTAATGGAGAATCGCCCACATTTTAAAAATTTACTAAAAAATAGGCGTACGCTTATAGTATACAGGTTTAAACAAAAATATGTTTTGTACTATAAGTTTAAGACCCTCTGTGGAGTGACGAAACAGTATATTGTTCTAAATTATTTTTAATGATCAAGTCACATTCATTCTTCACATTTTTGTTTCTGGTTCACCTTGATATCTTTATTTCTGTGGAAAATATGGATTTTTTAAAGAATCATTGCAATTTCCAATAATTTTTCTGTACGAAGAACTAAAGTTGATATAGAGGATGACAGTGACAGTTTTGTTGAATCATCCCATATACTTGGACATCATTTACCGCTTTCAAAAGCTATCAAATTATTTTTTGTAAATTAATGTGTGTAACTTCTGAGGTGTCTTCTTACTTTTAAAAATGGATATGTCTCCGACTGATGTTGTCAAAGTCATTGCTTTAATCCAGGATGGAGGGTCACAGTATTACGTGGCAAGAGTTTTAAACCTCACAAGAAGTAAAGTACAAAGGGCTGTAAATCGGTTTAATCAGCATGGTGAGTACAGTAGAAGGGGTCAATGTGGTAGGAAGAGGTGTACGAGTGAACGAGACGATCGCTTTATTGCACTAAATGTTTTACGTGACCGAAGAGTAACTTCTCCGGAGGTAAAAAACAGGTCGGATGACGTACGGCAGGTTCAAGTAAGCGAGAGAACGATAAGAAGGAGGTTATCTGACATTGGATTACACGCAAGGAGACCTGCAACCGCTCCCGAGTTGCTAAGAAACCACAGGGTTGAACGCCTTAGATTTGCTAGTGAACATCAAAATTGGGGCATTGATGAGTGGGAAAATATCCTATTTACTGACGAATCTAGGTTTTGTTTAAAATCACCGCTCGACCTCTTGTTGTGAGAGTAGTTAATGAATATTTAGATAAGGTGGAAATCCTAAAAATGAATTGGCCTCCCTGCAGCCCCGAGCTAAACCCGATCGAACGTGCCTGGGACACACCGAGCAGAAAATTTTAAAGTTGTTTTACTCGCCCCACTCCAAGGGGTATCATTGGATAGCGGTTTAAAAATTATTAAGGACTTATTTTCTCTTTTTTGGATACAATGTGTGTTTTTTGAGACAGTTAACCCTTTACAGACTTTTTGGGCACCCGTTAGACGTATTATATATTCCTGGAATGTGAAAACTAAGCTGATATCAAAGATGTGACAATATATATGGCGTTTCATTAAAAAAACCCATGAGTTTGGAATTTTGCAATCGTTTTTTGCTGTTCTAGTTAACATATTAAACATTTTCAGGAAAAATCCTTTATATTTGCCTTTTTGTTTATCTTAGGAAATACATTTTTCAATGGGGTGGTAAATTATAAGGAAAAACCCTGTACAATAATATGGTTTAAGACTTCAAAGCATGTACGATTAAATAAAACTATTTTCATGTTGAGGCCTGAAACTTCTCAAAATCATCCTCGTAAATCGCAAAATAATCCATAGATTATAAACACCTAAACCATAATAACACTGTCAAATCATTACCGACGAGGTAGAGGATTCAACTACTTACCGCAGTAAATTTATTAAAGTCGGGCTAAATCTAAAGGTTAGTTTAGCAAGTTAAATGTACACCAATGGATTTCATTGGTTGAATGTTTTTAACCTAATATTTGTGCGCATAGTTAAATGATTATTTATTAAGCCTGTATGTAGCTTTACTAAAAAATAATAAATACATTAAATTAAAATAATTAAAATTAAATTTAGAATGGGGGAAAATTAAATTCAATTAATCAACATAAATAACTAACTAAACTGATTAATAAAAACAACCTAACATCTAGACCTTTTAGTTAAACTCCTAGCAATATTACGGTGCCGATTTTTTCGCGGTAAGTGTACTATAGATAGGCACGCAATGCCAATACCATTTTTTTAATAAAATGTGTTTTCTGAGGCCAATCCCATAAAAGTTTATTCCATTTTTACGACTGACCTTATTATCTCCCTTTAATGTTTATATCTCTACCTATTTTATATTTTGATGGACTGGCTTTGTACTAAAATATTTAGTTGGCTAAAAACACAGGAAAATATAGTCCACGCCTTAGACCAATAAAATAAGAACCAAATAGAATAGTTACCAAGACCGATAGATATATTGTATTACCAATACGTTTTTTTTTTTAATTAATGGTACACTGCAAAACCACAGATTCTGCATATAAACATTCTGTTAGCGTTTAATTAAACTTATATACCTTAGTCGAAAAGTTCGCAATAATCCAGACACAGGCTAGGGTGTCAAAGTTTAAAGATTTTCTGTTTAATAATTTGGTAGAGACAAACGAAACCGACATTTCATGTGGCAGGACAAGCCTTTGGAGAATAGTAAAAGCAATGGGTTTTAAATATCGTACCATTGACAAACGACAAGTACTAATGGAATGGCAGCGTTTACAAGTATATGGCGTAGAGATTATTTGAATCTTATCAGACAATATAGGGAAGAAAATCGTTTAATTATATACTTGGACAAAACTTGCAAAGGTTGGAGCGATTCAACTTGAATCGCTCCAACCTTTTTAAGGAGTGTCGTGGGTATCAAACCAAGTTTTGTCCAAGTGATTTAACAATCAAATGTCAAACTAAAGCTCCCTCAAACAAAGGACAAATAATTACGATATTACATGCAGGTTCAGAAAATGGATTTATTCCGAACGCTCTCTTATTATCTGCGAAGAACATTACCAATTCATCTTTGGATTACCATCAAGACACGGATGCTACATTATTTGAAGATTGGTTTCAGAATCGTGTGCTTCCGAATGTGCCCAAAAATAGTGTTATTGTGATGGACAACGCTAGTTACCACAGTCGCCAACTAAGTAAAGTGCCGAATTCAAATAATACAAAAGTGGAAATTCAAAACTATATGATGGAAAATAATATATATTTCGAGGAAACCTATACAAAAAAGGACCTTTTAAATGTTTTAAAAACATTCAACATTGAAAAAGAATATATCTCTGACAATCTCGCAAGTGCTAATGGTCACACAGTTTTACGCCTCCCTCCGTATTACTGTATTTTTAACTCAATAGAACATATATGGAGCCAGTTAATTACGATGATTGGAAGAGAAAACACATATCCTACACTAAGTAGTTCTGTTACAGAATTAATAAAAAAATGTGTAAATAATATCCCAGTAGAAAGTTGGAAAAATTCTGTGAGACACGTGATCCAAGTCGAAGATTAATAGTAACGTAAGGCCCTTAATAATAAGTGTAGGCATAGATGAAGACGATAGTGATAGTGAAACAGAGGTAAATATAGAGTAGGTTAAGTTAAATATGGTATTATTATAATATTGTAGATTAGTATTTTTGTATAAATATTAATAGCTATTTAATTACATGATTAAAATAAAGATGCTTACCTATTATTTTATATTTGTTGTTTTGTTGAAAATAGCTTACCTAAACTATTGAAATTAGTAGGTAATCGGGACCTGTACACTTTCAAAAGGTCCGGTGCCTACACAATAGATATTTGGCAGGCAACTTATTTATGGTTGGGATTACGACTGAGGGTTGTCATTTAAATTTTATTGCGGTCGAGAAATCAACGAATTATTGTGGAATGGAGTTTACATACATTTTGGTAATACCGGTCAATATTACATTGAATTATAATTAGTTATATTGATAGAATAGATATTATAAAAAACAATGATTTTGCAAGTCATTAACATACATATCTTATTAAATCTGCAGAACAAGATTTAAAAATATTCTATTAGATAACAAAAAATTGTTGCCCTATAAAAAATTGGAACATTGTCAAACAAGTACATGATAAGTATCGACTTACATTATTTGAACACACATAAATCATATTAATTTTGAACGGTAGTCAGACCACTTTTTAGGTGTTTCATTTTGTAACAAAATCATGTCTATACATTTATCAAGGATGTTTAAGATAAAAAGTTGTAGCTCCACCTTGCACGGTATTTAGCGTAATTTTACAATTAAAAAAATCTGATCTAATTAATGGATTAATTAGAAACGTGCAAAAAAAGAATGACTTCAAGCAAGAACAAAAATAATGTTATTGACACGCCTATTCCTAACATGATGTTTTTTTTTTATTTTTGACGTTACAAAAAAAATGTTATTCGTGGTGATTCACGACGAGCGTGCATTACTTAGAACTTTTGGGAGAAACACTGAAAACATTTTTTTCTACTACAAACATGAGAAACCCCTATTATTTACCTCATTTGTCTAATGAGAAGTAGTTCATTATTAACCTAGGTAAATAATAATGATTCATTATTTACCTAGGTTAATAATGAAATATTTTTTATGTTTTTAAAGAAATTGACTGAAACTTTATTGATTTGACGAAGTGAACATGAAAAATAAACTCTAGAAAATGTCCTAAGACAATGAAAATGATCAAAAACTAAGAAAATCTAATTTTTAAAATTTAAAATAATAGTTGATTGTACCTACAGTTATTACAACTTTAATTAATTAATACTCACTATTAATAAAATTACCATTATTTATTACAGGTAAATTTACTTCAGTATTATGAATATTTTCGATAATTTGTGAACGTTCATTAACACTTCGTACTAAGTCAACAGCCCATCTTGACGTGCGAAAGAAGTGGAGCGTATACTTAACTTTTCATTGGATAAGATGGGTTTCTGTACTAGTTTGGCTATTCTCTTCTTGGCCGCTATCGATTCCTTAATATATCCTTCAGCTACTGTCGCCGACTTCCATACACCGTGCCTTTTTAGGCTTAGTAGGTCTCCTCCATGTTCTGCTTGAAGTGTTGCTGAGCTGCGCCGTAGAGAATGACCAGTGTAACACTCAGGATGTTGTAATTTCAAAAATTAAGCCATAACATTTGGTACTTTACTAAGTATTATGCCCAATATTTTGTCTATGATGTTTACCTTTACGGTATAAAATAAATATTTTTCTAATGTCAGTCGGCCGGTTAGCCAAGTATTTTTTTACGACGTTAATCCATTGCGGTTCGACAATGATTAATCTCCTGGATGATCCATTTTTTGAGTTAGGATACTTATCACAATAATCCCTTCTCGGATGTCCACATCATCAAGAACCATATTGCAAAGTTCGTCTGTTCTGCAAGCACCGGCTATGTCAATTATCACAATAGCCTTGAATTTAGAGCATATTAAAGCAGGACAAAAAATGAGTATAATAAAGTCCATACCTTTTTTGATAAAAATTCATCATCAGGAGCTTCATTTAAAAATGTATCAATTTGTTCTTTCGAGAATACACATGATTTTTTAGGTTTATAGGCGACATTTTTCTTTTTCAAAAATGCTACTACTTTAAAATACTTTGAAATATCGATATTTTCTTTCAGTGAAAGAGTTGATTTCAACATTGAGTAGCTTGCCCACATCGTTGATACCTTATTGTGTTCCGATTTTTCCTTAAAATAGGCCAGCATGACATTTTCAGTAATTTTAACGACTTTTTTTTCTTCACGCCATTTCTTTAATTGAGTGTATGCCTTCACATAAAGTCGCTTTGATTTTTCAGGCAACAAGTCATGGCTCGCACTAGCCGCTGCCTCTCGGAGCTCAGGCGGGGTACAATTTTTCATTTCTAAATCACTGTCGCTTTGGTCGCTAAGATTCTCAGCCATATTTTATTGTAAAACTTTTAATTAAAACTTTAAAAGGTGGCCATAATTATTTTAGAATAATGACGTTTATTGAAACCCATTAGTTTCAATTGTTTTATTCGTTGCGTTGACAACTGAGTCCCAGGCTACTTGATATTTCGATATGTTTGAATAATAGGAGAAATCGCTAATATTAAAATAAAAATGAGGTCTTTTGGTGTTAGTTCTGCTGTTAGTAGTAGAAAAATTTTTTTATATACCTCGGTTGAGAAGGCCATTACTGACCTCCCACATTATATCCCTCGGCGCTACGCGCTTCAGGTTATAAAAGTGCTCGGTCAATAATGGCTTACTTCTCACCCTAGGTATATAATATACTATTTTTTAAACTTTGGAGATCTAGGTTTGTCGACATGACTGAACCTAAAATTTTTACATTTTGCTGTCCGGTTATACCGAAAGTAGCTGTCAACTTCAGTTTTTTCAATCCAGCATAAGCGTTTTTTATTATATTTCTAGATTCCCTATTAAATTCTAAGGCCCAATTGTATAGGTTGGCAATAACTCAAAAGTGGAGGTTACTCTAGGAGTAAGTAGTAAAATACATTGTATGTTCTCCGACACTAGGATTAACCCTCAATTAGTGGATTGGGTATGAGTTAACTCGCAATCTTGGGACAAAAAAAAAATGGCGTATTTTAACACATGTTTATTTTTTAACCCATTTACCCATTCTTACCTACTGAAACAACTCGACTGCTGCGTAATTACGTTAGGTTTGTTCCAATACCCGATTTTTGTACCGTCCCAGAACCCTGACGAAATTGTTCGGATTCATTTTGTGCGCAGGCGCTAACTTTGCATGGTTTCGTGGCCGTACAAAAATAGATATGCCTTGGAACGGGTTTTGAACCGATATATGAATGTGGCGTGGTAGCTTGGCGAAACAAACCTTATTTTTAAATGTAAACAAATTGCCAGAATATTTTTAAAAATAAAAACTACTAACTGGTAATTATTCATAAAATTTCTTTTGTTTACTTAAATATCCTTTATTTTTAACTCACAGTTCGTTGAAAACCTCCAAATCACCATAAGAAAATTAAGCATTCAATAGCAAATCACTATCTCCTTTGTCATACTCGCATTTTTTAATTCAAATTTTATTTTGTAATGTCAAAACTAGTAAACAAACAACGAGAGAAGAATGACATAGCGAAAATAAATTAGCCATGAGCACTTTACAAACAGACAAACGGAGTAATGCGCAAGTCAGTCCAAATAGTACATGCTTTCAACCAAGTATAAATGACCGTACAGAAACCGATTCGCGAACGGTCCTTGACAATGTTGGAACGCTAGCAAGGATCGTACGATAAAGCCGCAAACACACTGAGCTCACGTCACGTCACATTACGTAAGCTCACGTGCTATTACGTTGCAGACAAAAAGTGTGAAGCGCTGTTTTACATAGTATGTTAATACATCAGAACCACACTGAAGTCATCTCATGCGTATTACGTTACATCCCCAACGGCACGCGTGCTGGCATGTGCTTATTTTCTGCAAATCCACATATTTCGTCTCACGTGAGCACTCGTTTAGGCGGTTTTGTAGAGAGCTAGTGTGTTGTTGGTGAATTTATGTTTAAAAATGGAGGAGGTTTTGATTGTTTGATTGAAAAAGTAAGAGAACATGTTGTTTTATATAATCACGGATTGCCTGAATATCGTGAACAACATATTCGCCAAGCCGCTTGGGAGGAAATTGGATAGGAGTTAGAAATACCATTTAATTTACCGTTTTTGCTGTTGTTTCACTGAGTGAAGGCCAAGTTTACAGAATAAAATATAATATGACATATAAATGTATATATGTGAGAACTTTGTTCTCTAGCCACTTGCTGAGACCTTATACGATAAGGAATAACCAAATTATGCTAAAACAGCTATTCTCTGGGCTATATGCTCCAACGAGCGCTGAATTACATAGCAAAATTTGGCGTATTTTGACTAACACTGTTAGTACTAACATACAAACTCAGATTGCAGAAACTACCGGAAAAGAAAGAAATAAATCTTCATTTCCATATTTCTAAAATACATGTGAAAGCGTTTTGGATCATTTTTTAATTCCTGAATCATACGATGAAATTCGCCCAATTCTTTTCTTTTCATGTTTATGTCATCAGCCCATGCTTTCCTCGTTTTTTTATTTTCCTCCTTGAGAACGATAAAGGCAGCCACAGCTTCTATTTCCTCTTCCCAGTCCGAAGAACTGATTGAGCTGGCGCTTTCCATAATTTAAAATTTACGCAAAATAAACAAACAACACAAACACAGTGAAATCAAAGAAAGACTGCCAGAATTCATATATCAATTTGTATACCACATCATGGCGTTATGGTAGTGTGTTTCTAGTATGCTCTCACGGTTAAATCATAACAATATGATAGCACGTGACCTCACATGACGTGAGCTCAGTGTGTTTGCGGCTTAAACCGTCACGTCGGGTTAGCTGGAACGCTTATTTCCTTTTGCGCATGCACCGGACGGTTTGTTTTGTTTCGCTGCCTTTATTTGCGTTGGCTAACATAAATTGTTTACTGTATTTCCATAGGTGGCGTGGTTCAAAATATGTCAGTTGAAACAAAAGGCTTATTCTCCCACAAAGTATATCTAATGACTTCTTTATTCAGTTACTCTTTTTCACATTTGTTCTGCGTAGCAGCAAATACGGTGTTACTGTTACATGGTAGTATGGTAACTACTTACGTCATTAAATCAGCTACACATTCTACTTCACTATTTACAAACTATAATATCGTGATACAATACTACTTCTTAAACCTTCGAAAATTTATCACATAAATTCCACGAACTTGCGACTGCTTTTTACAATAGGTAAACGGGAATCATGTCGTGATATAACAATTACATTATTATATCTCCGGGATGTACCTCCGCGGATTGACCGAACTTAGTTCAACAGATAAACGGGAGTCGAGTTGGGATGTAGTAATCACATTATTACACCTTCAGGATAGAACGCTAATTAATCAACTTATTTCATGGCTTGGATACCACAAAATCAACGAACCTCGCTTAAAACACCGCGAGAGAAACCGTCTGCTTCCCATAAGGCTTGATACGGAACTCTACTGACTGCTTCCAGTTACGTAGGCCTAAAAACTATTCTGTCTAAAACAAGGGAAATGTAGCTATGAAACCGAATTCAATAATCTCAATACCCTATCCGTTTTCCGGTCTAGAGCTTTTGAGAACGTCGGAAGGGGACGCTGTTTCAATTTACACGTAAGTATAGCTAGTTGCCTACCAATAAAACCTTTCTTTACTGCGGTTGTGCTAATCAACTAGAAAATGTATATCTGTTTCAAACCTTGCCTTTTGTCACGTACGCTGAACCACGTTGTTTTTGTAGACGGCGAATATTCTCGGAAATTAGTCTTGGCATTGTTGACTCGGATATTCTCGGAAAGATTGCAGACAGCAACGTTGCCGTTTTTTCTATATTAATAATTGTCTTTGTTATTGAATTATGCACTAGATAACTGAACCTTTCCCCAACAATGTACGGTGTGTTGGAACAAACCTATGTAACCCTATATGAATGTTTTCGATGTTGACGAATAATATTTGGAAATTATTAACGTAGTTCAGAATGTGCGAAGACCTCGGGTTTGTAGGCCTTGTATTAAGAATATGGACTATTGGATAGATCCAGAATTCATTGCAAGGTTTAGAATATCAAGTTCTGTAGAAATTCTAATTTAAGCGATTGGCAGACGCCTGCAAAGAAAACCGTGATACCAAACCGCCAAAGACATTAATGTATTTGGATTTGCAACTTACAAATCAAAAAATATTAAATTAAAAAAAAATTTCAAAGTTAGGTTACTTTTAAATGACATGGACACGTGAGAACAGAAAGTAATTTTGATATTTCCATCCCTCTGAAGTCAGCAGCTTTGTGGATTAACCCCATCCTATACAATTGCAGCAAAAACTTACCTTAAATTTGTTTCCTAACCTCTCTGAAGAAATAAAGGAGGTGAATCCTCTCCTTATATTAAGACGAAAATGTGGTATAAAAGTGTTTCGCATGTTGCTTCGTTTTCGAAATACAGGGTGTTAAAAGAAATTTAAACTCGAATTTAAATATTTTTTTTTTCATTTTATTAATTAATGGCAAACGATATTCTAATGATATTTGTTAAACACAAGGGATTAAAGCACTTTACTTTGGGTTTATTTTACAATTAGTTTATTGGCGGGGATCTGGGTAAAACAGTACCTTAATTTTTTAGTTATTTTTAGTATTTTTATCATTATGTTGCGTCAAATAATAAGAGTAGGCTTTGCTTCGTTTCATGGCAACCACATTTGTTTTATCCGTAACATTTATCTCCTATTTAACATATTTTAAATAATATCCTTTTGAATTGTTTTCGAATTTATTTGTACTACATTACATACTTTTCATAATGGCTGAGTTTACCAATCAAGAAATGGCTCAAATTCATTTTATGTATGGTTTGGCAAATGGAAATGCGCTAGAGGCGAGACGTTTATATGCAGAACGTTTTCCTAATAGACGAGTCCCGTGTTCGGAAACATTTACTAGATTGCATCTCAGGTTAGAGGAAACAGGTAGCTTTGCAAAAAGCAAAATAGGCGGCCGACCACTTACAGTTAGAACCGGACAACTTGAGGAAGAGGTCTTAAACATGGTGGAAGAATCTTCAGGCACTAGTACAAGGAAAATCGGGAACGAGTTGAATGTGAGTTACAAAACAGTATGGAGTATCCTAAAGGACTGTTTACTTTATCCTTATCACGTACAAAGAGTGCAAGCATTGTTGCCTAGATATTGCCTACTATTTACAGATGAAGCGAATTTTTCCAGACAAGGCATCCTAAATTTTCACAACAACCATATTTGGGCGGAAGATAATCCTCATACTATCATCGAAGGACATCACCAGTATACATTTTCATTTAATATTTGGGCAGAGATTATTGGAGATAGCTTAGTTGGACCGTATTTTTTTCCAAATAGACTTACTGGTGATATCTATTACAACTTCCTTAGAGATGAATTGCCAGAATTGATGGAAGCAGTGCTATTAAGAACGAGAACTTTAATGTGGTTCATGCATGACGGCGCTCCCTCTCACTTTGCAGTACGTGTTAGAAACTATTTAGACTAACAATATCCCGTTCGTTGGATAGGTAGAGGAGGACATCACTCATGGCCACCCCGTTCGCCGGATCTGAATCCATTGGATTTTTATTTCTGGGGTCACCTTGAACAACTCGTTTATACTACTCCTACTATATATACTAACCGAAGAAGACCTTCGACTGCGTATTATTGATGGTTTTAATACGATTCGCGCCAGTCCCGAAATTTTCCAAGACGTAAGAGACAACTTAGCACGTCGTGTACATGGGTGTATACTGGCTCATGGAGGACATTTTCAGCAATTTATTTAACTTTTGTTCACGTGAGTTCATTATTAAAAGTTTTTAAATCAATTATTAAAATTATTATTATTGCTGTAGTAATTTTTTTTTAACACTATGTATTTCGAAAAAGAAGCGACATGCAAGAAACTTTTATACCACATTTTCGTCTTAAAATAAGGTGAGGATTTACCTCCTTCACTTTTTCAGAGAGGTTAGAAAACACCCTGTATATAATTACTTAAACATAAAGGGAGAAATATTGGTAATCATTATTCCTGTATACCTTTTTCTTTACCTTTCTGTATTTTTTCTTTTCACTTTTTTACTAATTGGTTAGCGTTTTATATTGATTTTTGCTCCATAGTTATCGTGTAACAAGCTTTTCAAAAGTTGTCATTACATACCACATATCTATAGAAAGTCAGCGATTTATAAAGATTCGCAAATAAAGGTGAGCTTGCACGCAGAACATCGTCACAAAAAGAAATTGTATCCATTTGAAGTAGGTTTTGTGTGGTTCCTAAAGGGATGACTGTCCCGGCGATTTTACCAGACTGAAATGTTTCGATTTTATAGTCCAAGAACCTGCTTTCCTCTTTTTAACGTAAGTCGTATAATACCAGATTTTAATAGACATATTGTTTTCTGGTCACTAAAGCGTTTGTTTATGTCTCCACATCCAATTTTGCATAAATTGTGTGCTATTTTCTAGTTTGGAAAATCTGGAATATTAAAGCTTTTCAAGCAGATATGTTGATGGAAAATGCTTGAAAGTCATTTATTATGCCAATTTTGAATCGGTTATGAAGTATGGAATAATTTTTTGGGGCAGTAATGGTCTAGTGGAAAAAGTATTTGTAGCTCAAAAAAGGGTAATAAGAGTATTGAAAAAAATGGGTTTTAATGAAAGTTGTAGAAGTGTTTTTAAATCATCTGGTATCCTAACGGTTTATGGTGTATATATATACAGTGTCACCATTAAAGTCCGCACCATAAAATATGGAACTTTTTTTTATTAATGAGGTTAGTTAAAATTAAATTTGGGCAATCGTTTTTGCTTCAAATTAGACTAAAAATTATATAATCAAATGTCACCATCTGTCATTCGGTATCTGTCAAAAATTACATTTTAATCAAAAAATGCTGAAAAATGGCATTGTTTTACCGAATTTCAAAAAATGTTATTAGAAAAAGTTGTTTCTAGTACAATTATTGGCCTAAATACAAAGTTTCAGTCTTCTAGCTCAAAGTTGATTTTTTTGCCATTTTTTCTAATTAACTTTTTTTTTATTTAATGTAAGTTCGCTTAATGGATATTAAACTATTTGCTTATACCATGCTCAATATTTTATTTAGTTTGTATGAGCTTTTTTTTACTAGAATGCCATTTTTTTTTCGAAATTTAAAATTAGAGGCAAAGAAATTTGACACAGGTGGTGCAAAGTTATCCTAATTTAAAAATTTTAACAGATAGACGTCAGATATTCCATTTTTTTGATAGTACATACACCTAAGAAGTTTAAAAAACTTATAATAAAATTCCCAGATATCAGATTAGTTCAAAATTTAGACACATTTTCTTTTTATCCACAATAAAATATCAAGGCAATTTTGAATTTTATAAGTAGGCTATGGAAAAAAAAACGAATTAGAGTGTCGAATAAATAAAAGAAATGTCATAAATTTGAATATTTTCGCAAGTTATAGTTTTCAGTGTTATCACCAATGTTGTCCATTCAAGAAAAAATAGAAATTGTCTTAATTTGTGGAGAGAATATGCCTCACCGGCAAGTATCTGCCATTTTTAATGAGAGGCATCCAGAAAAAAATTTGCAGCATAGCACCGTTTCAAGAATAATGTCAAAATTTAGAGAAACTTGATCTGTTCAAAATAATTGGCGTGAAACCTCACGCGGCAAGTAAATACGATGAAGCAGCACAACTTGATGTTTGTTTAACTGTTATTGACCACGGTCAAACTAGTGTAACCAAGATAAGTGATTCAACAGGGTGCAAGAGGGAAAGCGTTAGAAAAATTCTTCAGAAAAATCGATTTCGGGCATATAAACCCAAGTTTATAAACACATTAAAAGAACGCGATTTTGATATCCGACTTGATTTTTCGTTTTGGTATCAGGGACAATATGAGGAGAATATTCTTTTTCCATACAAGATATTATCGACAGATGAAGCCACTTTCTCTTCGAATGGTACCGTGAGGTCACAAAATTGCCGATGGTGGTCCCAAGAAAATCCTAACTTCACAATTGAATGTCGCGACCAGTATCATTTTAAAACCAATGTTTGGTGTGGAATTTTGAAAGATGAGCTTATTGGACCATACTTCTTTAGAGTAAACTTAACTGGTGAAAGGTACCTGAATTTTCTTGATAACGAGATTACCGAAGTTTTGGATAACATGCCCTTACACCATAGACATAACTTATGGTATCAGCTTGATGGTGCACCCATACATCAAACTGTAGCAGTGAAAGAACGCATAAACCAATTATTTCAAAACAGAGTTATAGGGCGTGATAGAGAATGTCACTGGCCACCCAGGTCGCCTGACATAACCCCACTAGACTTTTTTCTGTGGGTTATCTTAAGCAGAAAGTTTATAAGAATCGACCGTTTAGAAATATCGAGCATTTGGAACAAACGATAAGACAGTGTTGTGCCGATATAAGACCAAGCTTTTTACAAAATGCTGTCAAAGACGTTTATAGACGGACGGGTGTTTGTATAGAGCGAGAAGGACGTCACACTGAAATGTGAAATTTATATTGCTTTTGTGTTACCTATTTAAAATGAATAAAGTTCCTTTTGGTTCCTTTTAATAATAATGATAGTTTTAAGTATAAAATAAAATTTTTATCAAATATTTAGATGTATTTGTCATTTGAAAAACGAAACATCTGACGTCTATCTGTTAAAATTTTTAAATTAGGATAACTTTGCACCACCTGTGTCAAATTTTTTTGCCTCTAATTTTAAATTTCGAAAAAAAATGGCATTCTAGTAAAAAAAAGCTCATACAAACTAAATAAAATATTGAGTATGGTATAAGCAAATAGTTTAATATCCATTAAGCGAACTTACATTAAATAAAAAAAGTTAATTAGAAAAAATGGCAAAAAAATCAACTTTGAGCTAGAAAACTGAAACTTTGTATTTAGGCCAAGAATTGTACTAGAAACAACTTTTTCTAATAAAATTTTTTGAAATTCTGTAAAACAATGCCATTTTTCAGCATTTTTTGATTAAAATGTAATTTTTGACAGATACCGAATGACAGATGGTGACATTTGATTATATAATTTTTAGTCTAATTTAAAGAAAAAGCGATTGCCCAAATTTAATTTTAACTAACCTCATTAATAAAAAAAGTTCCATATGGTGCGGACTTTAATGGTGACACTGTATCTATGAATGTCTGTTGTTTTTCTTTAAGAATAGAGATATGTCAAGCTGCCGATATTTCACGAGTATAACACAAGAACTCTAAATGTAAATTATCCGATACACAGATTAACCTTGACGGAGACAAGTCCATCTTATATGTGTCTAAAATTTTTAACCAATCTGCCAAATTATATAAAAAGTATCAATAGTCTTAAGTCATTTAAAATCATGCTTAAGAAATTTCTTGTTAAATTGGAACCCTATTCCATACAGGATGACATTAGATAGGTTATCACTAGTTATATGTAGTTAGTACTGACTTAAATTTATCTGTTCTTGACGCCATTTCCTTTTCTATGTTGTATGTCGTTTTGTGCTTGTTACAGATGATGTATATGACGAGATCAGAAATAAAGATTATTATTATTATTATTATTATTATAAACGATACACATTCTAAAAAAATCTTATCAAAAATTGTTTTAATTAGATAATATCTGTTCGTTATCCAGAAGGTTAACAATTTTTTCTTCAATGTGTTCCCATAGAAAAAATAACTAGTCAAAATACTGTCTCATAAGGACTGGCATCCTTAATGGCTATATAACTCAATCATCAAACTGTTTTATGATACTACTCAATAATGGTGGAGCTTATTAGGAAAGTATTATATAAATATGGTGCAATAGACAAACACAGTTGTTTGACAGAGTTTATTGGGCTTCTATTAGTTGGAGAAGATAACATTTTGCAATTGGTTCTAATAAAGGTTTCGTTTTAAACTAAGGAGGTTCAAAAATCTTCCCTCTAACAAGCTTGGGTCAAGAAAGAGTTCACCATAAAAAATTTAGAAATTACTTAAAGCAGTTTTTCTCAACCTTTTGTTAAACGAGGAAACCTGAAACACTTCTATTTTTTTCTGAGGAATCCCTTAGCACCAAAATACGAGATAATCAATTTTTTATCAGAACAACAACATCATGCTACTTTTATAGCTTCCAAATACTTAATTATTATAAAATCAGAAACAACTGTAAGAACAAAGTAATATATTTATCACTAAAAAAAAAACACATACATTAGTAATTAGTTAATTTATATTGAATAACATTTCATCTAAGCAAGCTCTTTGGGATCGCTGAGCTTCTTTTCGCGAGACAAGTATTCAAAGGTAGCTGCAGGGTCTCCTCTCATATATTGCCACGCCACAGCATATAATTAAAGAGTACACAAAGAAATTAACGGTTGCAAAAAATATCGATAATTTTCCTAAATATAATCTACAACAATAAACTTATTTAAATACTCCGTTACAATTATTGCGCTATGAGCTGGAGCTCCACCATGTTGAAATATAATTTCCTCCCTTCTGTGGGCTAGCGCAGGACCTACTACCATATGTAAAAGATCGATGTATTTTTCTTTGGTAAGTGTACCGTCTATAAAAAATGGACCAATACTCATATTTCCTAGAATACCTGCCCATATATATTAATATTATTATTATACATTAACATTTTGTCGCCACTGGGTATGCGTTTGGTGCACCACGTAGGGATTTTCTCGCGATCAGATTCTAACATTTTGCTTGTTTACTGTTCCGTTAATATTAAAGGAGCTTTCACCTGTAAACATTATGTTATCAGCAATACCTGGGTTATTATTAATTCGATCCATCCATTCTTTACAAACTGCATCCGTTCAGAATAATCATGCGGTAAAAGTTCCAGTACGTTTCAAATTTTAGAAGATTTGTATTTTTCATTCTTTAATGCGTTGTAACAACTGCTTCTAGATTTGTCGAAGCGATCAGCAAGGTGTGTCAAATTGGATGATGGTTATTCTTCTATCGTCATTCACAGACCCATTCGGAATTCTTTAGTTAACACAGAGGAATTTCTTTTCCGTTTTTTATAAGAAACATCAAGACATCCACTACTCATAAACTTTACATGCAATCGTTGTACGGTCGACTTGCTGGGAATGGGACGGTTTTGATAGACACCGGCAAAATTATCAGTAACTTCCCGATATGACATTCCTCTTATGCAGTTTGAAACCATTTTAATTCATTCTTTTACGGTGTAGATAGACATGAGAAATTACAAAACCAATTTCATGAAAGTCTCGAAAATACTGACAGCGGTGTCATAATATTTTTCTTTATCTAAGGTAGTTTATTACATAAATTACAAGGGGGTTAAAAAATGTAATTTTACCAAAATGAAAAGGTATTTTTGGGTATCTTTTAGAGCTTTTTGCACAGATTGTACTATAACTTATTCCCCCCATCTCAAACTTTGTCTATTCTCAAGTTTTAGTAATATTTGTTTAATACAAATGTGCCTAACATAGGCTTTAAGATTTACCATGTAAATCCCTATGTCCCGCGTTAAAATAAACGCACTGTATATAGCTTCGTTGATAACAGCACACGTGTTTAATCTTTTACTTTGGATGCTCGGACATCGGCTGCCAATGCACAACTCTATAGGCAGCAAGAAGTCTCACATCTTAAAAAAGCCCTGGAAGAAATTTTATCTTGGGCTGACAGTAACCCAGTAGAATTTAACGCTAAAAAAATCCAGGTGGCAATTTTTCCTAAAAAAGTTAACGTTGAAGAACCGGATATAGTCATGGCGAGACACTCGATTCCCTTGGCTTCATCGATTTATTTATTGGGCGTCAATTTGGATAGTCATATGTCTTGGCATAGTCACGTTGCTAAGGCAGCCTCGCAGAAGCTTGACATATTTTTCTGAACTAAGATTCTCTATACATCCCAACAACTTTTGATGCTCTATAAAGCCCAAATTCGACCATCGCTGGGGTACTGTTCGCATTGCTAGATTCCATTCAAACAAGAGTAATTCGCTTGATCGGTGACCATGATCTAACAAACAACCTGGAAAGCCTTAAACATCGAAGGCAGGTTGGTGACTTGAGTCTATTTTACAAATATTTCCATGTCAAGTGCTCTACTAAGGTTGCCCGCTTGATTCCACCGAGAGTGGTAAATGATAAAAATGCACGACGAACCACTGCAGCCCACCCGTACGTGGTCCAGCTTAGTGTGCCTCGAACGACACTGTTTAAAATTTCTTTTATTTGAGGCCGTGTTCACCAACGAGTATAGTCTCCAAAGATTTAAGACCAACGTGAATCGTTTCCTGCGCACACGCGCCATAAAGGATTAATCCTACAGTGCTGTGCCTTATCATAAAAAAAAATTATCGAATTGAAGTTTGGTTAACTTACGGAACGTCGCCTAAACGGTATCCAAAATATCATGACATAATCTTACCCTATAAATCTATATTTTTTTTTTATAACGTCCATTAAGTAAGGAAAATATGTTCCATCAGAAGTTATGACCGTGGACTAAAACCCATAATTCCTTTTCCCCCAGTTATTAGTTGATGTCCAGCCGCTCGGACTTTTCGCTTATTTTCTCTCGTGTTTTTGCCGCTGCTGTTTCCATTTTCTACAAAGGTATAAAGTTGCTTCCCGTATTAATTAATTTTAATTAAAAGAATTTACTGTTTTTCAGGTTTCGTTCGGATCTCTCTATACACTTTGTACCGTTCCGTTGGACTGCGAAAATTATTTGTCAGAAGTTTTTCGAGGAGAATTGTTTTTTAGTCCGGAAAACATATATCGGAAAAACTTCGAAACTAAAATAAACTAACTAAAAGCAAAACTAACTAAAACAGAAATAAGAATAAAATTGGTATTGAGCAGAAAAATATCATTAACTCATGTCAAGAGTTGTCCAAGTAAAAAACTGTTTTTGCTGATAAGAATATGGTTTTTTCCGACGTCTCAAAAGTTTTTAATAATATCTGCGCAGCCTGGGCTTAAAATTGATAAGACTGGGGGGCTACCAATTATCTTGTTAAGATTATTGCTTCCTTTTTGGAAAGAAGGAGTCTCGTTAGAGGGCGCGCTGTCTGAGACCAAACCGGGAGTTCCGCAAGGGCCTTCTCTCACTCCAAGTACAACATAGACATTTATGATATCCCGAGGGATAGATTTAACTGGCTTTTCTTATTTGCTGACGACACTGCAACTAGTTCAATTTCAGATCAACCGCTAGATTGCAGAGGCACATACAAGTTTTGGATAAGTGGCTTTGGAGGTGGATTATTCGCCAAATCCAGCCAAGACTGGGTTTGTCGAGGCTTCCATCGTTAGGCACTTTGGCTGGAGGCAGCCAATTCTTAGGGAACTTGTAGGTGGAATCCGGTGGTGGTTGCACATGTGAAATTGTAAATAGTGTGTTGCTGGATACGTCTGTACGTTTGTAGTAGTTCGTTATTATTATTTTTTTATAATAAATGGTAAAAAATAATTTTACGCTTTCCACAAATATACAAGTTTTATTTTTTAACTCGACATGTTTCGCAACCCTGTTGCTTCTTCAAAGGAGTACAAAAGAGTGATAATTTAAAAACTATATAGGGTATAAATTTATTAAAAGTAAGCAGGAATACAAGTTTAACTGAGGGAAAACCCATATTTACAAACTAATTAAATATATTCAAACGAGGTGAGATGAGTTTAAGTCTAGTTGATCATTAAGTAGAGTATTGTGATCTTTAAGTTTGTTTATTTCCCAGGATTCAAGCAGATTTCATTTTAAACTTTTGTTTTCAGTATGCAAAATATCGTAATTATTATTAAATGTATGGTTTTCTTCTTTCAAATGGTTAGAATAATTTGAATCAGTTTTGTTTTTTATGAAACTAGAGTAATGTTCGTTGACACGTTTTTCAAAATTTCTGCCAGTTTGCCCTATGTAAACTTTATTAAAAAATAAAGTTAACCTTATTAAAAAAGAAGAAATTGTGAACACCCTAGAGGTTTGTTTAGAACAAAACTATTTCGAATTTAATAACGAACTATATATAAGTAAAGAAGGCCTTATTATGGGTAACCCTTTAAGTCCTCTCTTAGCAGAAATCTTTATGGACTATATTCGGTAAATTTCTTTATATTGGTATAGATATGTGAACGATGTATTATCTTGTTTTATATGTACAGAAAGACAACTAGATCAGTTCTTAGAATTCATAAATAATATACATAACAATATAAAATTTATAATAGAAAAATAAATTAACAACTCAATTAACTTTCTAGACTTAACTATTAAAAAATCTGATAATAAACATGATATCTCTATTTGCCATAAACCTACTGATACTGATACTACTATACACAATACGTCTTGCCATCTAATACAACATAAATTAGCGTCTTTCTTTAGTATGATACGTCGACTAGTAACATTACCCTTAAACAAAAATAACTTTCAAAAAGAATTAAACATCATTAAACAAATTGCAGTAAATAATGGGTATTCCACGAAAACAATAGATAAAATACTGAATAAAAAATTACATAAAAATGCTAAAAATTTCGTTTTTCCAACACTAAGAAAGAATAAAAACAATTATAAAGTTATCTCGTACATTGGCCTCATAAGTACTAAAATAAAAACCTTTTTCAAACATCTGAATATTAATTTCGCCTTTAAAACAAATACTAATACTTTAGGAAACACATTAAAAATAATAAAACTAAACTAAATAAAGGAAAGAAATCTGGTGATTATAAATTAAAATGTAACGATTGCCCCAAAGTTTACAGAGGGCAAACTGGCAGAAATTTTGAAAAACGTGTCAACGAACATTACTCTAGCTTTATAAAAAATAAAACTGATTCAAATTATTTTAACCATTTGAAAGAAAAAAACCATACATTTAATATTAACATACTGAGAACAAAAGTTTAAAATTAAATCTGCTTGAATCCGTCGAAATAAACAAACTTAAAAATCACAATACTCTACTTAATGATCAATTAGACTTAAACTCATCACCTCTTTTAAATATATTTAATTAGTTTGTAAATATAGGTTTTTCCCTCAGTTAAACTTGTATACCTGCTTACTGTAAAATTTATGCCCTATATAGTTTTTAAAATATCACTCTTTTGTACTCCTTTGAAGAAGCAACAGTGTTGTCGAGCCAAAAAATTAAACTTGTATATTTGTGGAAAGTGTAAAATTATTTTTTACCAGTTATTATAAGAAAAAATAATAACGGACTACTACAAACGTACAGACGTATCCAGCAATCCAATATTTACAATGTCACGTGTGTAATCACCACCGGATTCCACCTACAAGTTTCCTAAGAATTGGCTGCCTCCAACCAAAATGCCGAACGATGGAAGCCTTGACAAACCCAGCCTTTTTGAGCTGAGAGAAGAACAAGTCTAAAGAGACGCTCATATCCCCCTTTAAATGATTCAGGGCTTTGCTCAAATCTATTTCCGTATTTATAGTGTTGCTAACAAAGGCTCCAATGACTGATAGAAGTTAGAGGCAATGTCTGACTTGAAAGAAAGACAGAGAAACAGGGAGAGAGAGAGAGAGAGAGAGATCCAGAAGGAACAGTCTCTGATAAAAGAAAAGTTTAGCTACTTAATAGAGGACTCATCCCATGGTCATTTTTTAAGCTCTCAATTGATACATTTTTATTTATCATTTCATTATAATCTATCACTAAAAACATTTAAAAAATACATGATGCCGTTACCTAATTACAGGTTGATTGAAACAATTTCAATTTCAACATTGTAGGCTTATATGCGGTTTTCAGATGTCACTACCCTTAATTTCTGCGGCATGATAAAAAATAAGTTTATAAATCTTCTTTTAGTGCCATATCGTCATTCTGACTCACATTACTTTATGGACCGCTGACGAATGTTCTGAAGCCAGCGGCCGGCGTGGATTAGCATTCCCTGCATGATAAGTTTTATCCGAGTATTCTCAAGACGATGTCGTTTGTTAGCTCGCCCATAAGATTATTCGCATTCTACAGAAGTACCACATTTCGTACAAGTCGCGTCCGTCATTATCCAGGTTTTATAATTATACAGAAGAGTCGAAAAGACGTATTATTTGAGAAACTGTTGTTGGAAAGAATATCCAACATCGTTTTTAGATTAAATCTATTTTTAGGTTGGCAATACTGCAGAATTGCCTCCCCATTTTTATACGCGTCGGAAGTGTCAAAAATTGTATTGGCATGAGTGGTGACGCGATATCACTCTCTCTAGTTCGCGAGGAGGTGTGAGCATGTGCTTAATAATATAATGTGTCCTACCAAGTCATTTTATATAAATATTAAAAACTAGCTCTGCCTTTTGGGCATCTAAGTGAGCTCTGGTTTCTTACCATCTTACACCCTACCGTTATGTAAATAGTGTTCCCAAACAAGTTGTGTAAATAAAAAGTGTATATACGTTCAAAGATGAGTTTCCATTTTGTTTCCAAATCAGAACATCAGAGTATTCCCGGATTTCAGTTTACCTAAACTTTTAATACAGTCCACTTTCAATATCGAAATTATCCCCTTATGTGTTTCGCACAACTGTATTCTTCCGTGTTAAGCTATACAATCTCAAACGATTAAATCCATTTCGAGCCTATTAAATTCCTATAAGAATTTCTTTAAATGTCCTCATTTTTCGTTTAAAGTACAGCTCAGATATGAGTTTGTGTTCGTTGATCAAATCTGCATTAATGGGCAAAGAGGTGCCATTCCAGAGGACTTTTTAAACGTTGTAGACGAGTTCAGGGATCGACTGGCGCTCTGCTTAGCAGAAAATGGTAATCACTTTGAACACCCGATCCACTAAAAAGGTTTCACTTGTTTATTAAAATTAATTTAATTAAATTAAAGTTTGTTACAATTTTAAATAAATACAAATTTGGCAACCAAACCAGAAATGACAGAAAAAATTCAGGCAGGAAGAAATGTGGGGAATAATTTACTGAACAACTTTTATAGAGGTGTTTTTTTTGTATACGAGGTAATTCAAAAGTTACAAGCATTATGCGCGACTTTCTTGCCACTGTATAAGTACGATAAGGGAAGGGACTCCATCCATCACGAAGAAAGTAAAAACGAAACTATAAAGTTTCAATTAATATTACATAGTATTCGAATTTTGCGTTACAAATAAAAGAATAAAAATTTCAGAGTATGGTACAGTTTGAAACAGTATTTAGGATGTAATGCCACATTACATTTTTCCCAAACTTACTAACTTTTTTTACTACAATGCTTACATCGTCTATCAGTTTCATTATATATTATTACTAGTTTCATTATATATTATTAGCGGAAGGTGGTCGATCCTCTAAATCCTCTTCTTGATTGATAGGAACTACTTCACACTGCTGGTTTAGTATACCACGAGGTAAATGATTGACGTCCCCCTCATGACCGTCATTGCGTCGGTTTCATTGCCAGCTTCTGGAGGAAGAATAAAAATGTTTAATTCGCTTATGTCGTCCATATTGTCCATTTCGTCCATGAGTTTAGCCAGAGTCGATCTAAAATTATGTTGTGTATATAAAAGATGCTATGAGTGCAGCGTCCCTTTTAAGGGACAAGAACAATTTAATCCTCTAATTCTTCACATGAACTGTATATTATTACTGAAGGGACGATAATTTAATAAATATATATGAAACTAAGCGGACATCTACGCCATCCTACAGTGCGCGTATGAAAACAATAGGAGGACTTATCTTAATAACCGGATCCACATAATATATTCCTACAGCCAGGCAGCCCTTAGAGCATGCAACACGGTGATATCAAGGTATGGGAATGCCAAGAAGAACTAGTGGTAAAGGCAAAGCTGACAAACTAGTACCACAATGGGTACCAGGACATGAAGGGATGAGATTACAGGAAATGAGAAGGCTGACGAAGGTGTACAGTAAAAGATGTTAAGAATCACCTGCACCGGATGCAACTGGCCAACGGAGACCTAAGCCGCAGGTTATGCGGATAAGAAGGAGAAATGGTACATGACACAATCTGCCACTGCGAGTTATTGGATCGGAAAAGGCAACAAATACTCGGACAACCAAGACTAGAACCAGAGAATATCTATGGCCTATGCAAACTAGTGCAAGGAATGGGAATCAATGAGTGAGTGTAGACCAAGCTACGGTGAGCATAATGGGCCGAACCTCGCCGAAGTGTATCCGGCACTTGGACAGACCCTCAGAAAAAAAATGTATGATACCGGAAAAGTTTTAACATGTGACTCATCAGACAAACTGTACGATGGTTTTCGAGTTTGTCTGCTGGCGGTTTCTTAGGAATTGATATAAAAGTTGACATCAACTAATCTTTTGGCATTTTTCCGGTGATATTATGTTCTTAAATGTTTCAGTATATTCTTCTTCCATTGATTTTAAGAATTCACTTTGTATTTCGTCTGGACCTAAACAGGTTTTAAAGTCAAAACATGCCATCATTAATAAAGGTGATGCCGGTAACGATGCGTTTTCAAAGACATTTTTAAAGCCTAGAATATGATGTTTTGGAATTATAGCCCCAATTTCAACAATATATTTCTTTCTGTTCTCTAGATACTTTTAATGTACAGGATTTTCATATATATTTTGATCCCTATCTAGGGAGACATAAATAAACTATATGGAACACCGTGTATATTTCAGTCAATCAATTAGATAGACAAACTATATAATTTTGGAATCATAAGTAGAGGATGCGCACAATAGATATGTTCTTATTTTCTCTGATATTGTGATCATCTTTTGTTAATTGTTTAAGAATATTCTGAAATATCAGAACAAACCTGAACTATCCTGTTTCGCTGTAGATAGGGATAAAAATATAGATGAGAACCCTGTGTTTTAGACAAGGGTTCGCTCTGGCTTCACATAGACACTAGATCACCCAAAGTGTAAAGTTGGTTCGTTTTATTATTGCTAGAACAGTTAAACACAACTTATTTTGCTATGTCCTTTTATTCTTTCACTTTTGACCACCCTTCCAATACTACAATATTTATATTGGTAAACATGAATACATCATCTCAACAACCCTAAAGCACTCCACCGAGATACCGTTAGGATTTCATTGGTTTTTACCGTAGAGAATGATTTAGAACTTGAATTGATTACAGCCTCATTGCCGTCTGAATATCACGAGGGTTATTTGAAAGACATGTTCTGTATAGAACGGAGTATTTCACGTATTTACGCGAACTGCAAAACACTAAGATGCAACTTCGTGCACGGTGCACGTCTTAACTAAACACAAAAAATGTAGTCTATTCAACTGCAAAATTCACGGCACTTTTACTGTACGTTTAAAAGAATGGTAACCTCTGTTACTGGGCACACCTCCCCAAAATATTAATTACTTACACACATGTCAGATCGAAACAAGTGATATTCTTTTTTTAACCACGTGGATCTTACGTTGAAGTTTAACAAGACACTGCTTTGTTTATGGCTCTACAGTGCTCTAGTCTGGGCAGTCCACCACTCACGTGTGGTTACGTGGACACTCTTGACGAACCAACGGAGGTTGGCAGCCATACTTGTTTACCGCCAATAGGGAGATTACAGCATCCGTTGAGCATTAAATGATATTGCTCTTTGTCGGTTAAAACATCACAGAAACTAACATACATATACTCCAAGCCGCAAACCTATTGCAAAGCTACCGATGAACGGTTTTCGTGGACGTAAATTTAATATTATTTAGCTTAGAGTATTTCACGTTTTTATGTTTACAGAAGACTTGATGTTTTCCAATAATTAAAATACTGCGGGGTGAAACACTAGTTTATTACTTTGATTATTAGAAAATATGTTTCCCGAACACCCTGTGTAATGGATTACACTGTATATTAACAATAATTAATATTTTTGATAAGTAGTAGTGATTATAGAGAATCTTCTAACAATCGGAATTCTGTATCAGTAATGAAGATGAAGTCATCAACTAGTATTTTGATGTTGTTACTAACATAATGTTTATTTAAAGAAATAGTACACAGATATATTTAACCTTTTTTTTTTCCAATTAGTCTTCGGCTCAACATTTACCCTAATAATAAAAAACTAATTCAGTGAATTTTTAAGCTGCTTGAAACTAAATTTAAAAGCAATTTAAATTGTATTTGTGCTCCTTCCTGATATGTTTTGACAATCTATTATTGAACTTCTCTGAGTTTAGTATGTGGGATTAATTACACATTTTAGACCCAATTAGCATAGCATCACAAGAATTTCTAAACATTATTGGAGGTCGAAAATTGCTTTTTACATACTGCCTGACAGAATCCAGGGGCAGCTTTTATTTGTATACGTGCCGGCATGGAAATTTATTTTTTTTGCAAATTGATTCGTGTCTTACAGAAAATTATATTTGTCGTAAGAAAACTGAAACCAGATAGTAGAAAAAATAAATAATTCAGCACCCAGGAATTATTATTTACGTCACTGATCCAATAGTTGGTCTTTGTTAAAAATCATTTTTGTTTAAATTTATCAGAACTAAAATTAAATAAGATGAAGCCAATTTACCGCAATCTAGTTAGGGCTAAATAAGCCCCTTATTATTATGAATAACGGTACCAAGTTTCATTAAAATCGGAAAAAGGACATTTAAAAAAATTATAAAAAAACAATTTTTTTTTAACTTTAAGACCCTGTATATCAAAAACGAGGCAACTCCGGACACATGTTTATGTGAACTGTTTCTCTCAGAATATCATAAGGAATCATCTCCTTAAGTTACGTACCGTACTTTTGAAACACCTTGTATGCCAACGACATAAACAATATATACTCGCGACTTCTACTCCAGGCAAATTGTAATATTTGTAGGAAATAAAAACGAGCAAGCTGCAATTTTGTATGGGTGTAGGGTACCACTAGGAGAGCTTAACTCTGAATTTGCACGGTTCTTACCCCCTTAACTTCGGCGACATCTTGAATCAAAGGGTTAAATCGGTTTTTCGCTTGTAACCTCTATTATTTTTGTACTAGAAAAAAAATTAAAAAAGCATTTTGTAGGGAAAATAATGCATACAAAAACATGCCTCTAAAAAATTTATTAACTTATTGTTTATACTGAAAATTCCATTATTCAAAATAAGCATAATGATATCAGTTTTTTCGCTATTTCTAATTTCCTGTTACTCTGATTAGAAAATTTCCCGAACAAACATTGTAGAGCAGCGAATTCTTTACATTTATGTCCGAACATTTTTTTTGTTAAACCAATTATTTTTGTTGTACAACGCGCCAAATATTCAACAAACTCCAATGATCCTGCAGTTGCTCTGCGCACGATTTAAAAATCGCTGGAGGTTTTTATATTGGACGTAATAAGTATCTTTTTATTTCCGTAGGTAAAATTGTTGTGTTAGTACATCCATTCAACTTATTATGTTGTATTATGTATTAAAATTGACATATCAAAACTTAAGATATCATGTACAGGGCGGCAAAAAAATATAGAAACACAGAATTACGTTAAGAGGGAAGTACCCTCAATTTTTATTTTAGAGTAAATTGTTATAAGAAAACTTTACTAAGGACTACAAAACGTGGTCAGGTACAATTTTTGTTGAAATATTTTAATTTACGGGGGACCATCAAAAACACGTTGAGCATTCATTACCCCTTGTTGAAAACCAATTACGTGAAAAAATAATGCGAGATTATTTCATGTCCTAAAATCAACCTATCTACCTATCAGGAATATTAAAAACATTTAATTTCCTTAGAGCAAAAATAAATTGTGAATGTAAATAATAAACAATATTTTAGCAATTACATGATAAAAGTGATCTAAAAACAGATATCCATTATGGGTAAAATTAAGATTGCTTGTTATGTTTCACTATTTATTCAGTTACCTGACACGCGTGTTTCGACCCTTTCAGGTCATTTTCAAAGAAGCACAAAGATAAAAATTATTGCTAAGGTATTTATATAAACTCTAATGTATGGTATCAATAGGTAATAAAATCATTAAAATAATTAAAATTACGGATTACAATGGATAGGTAGATTGTGGGTTTTTCTTACTCTTATACAGGTGGTTGTCAAAATGTTTTAATTTATTTTAATTTAATATGCTGTTGATAATTGGGTTAGCACTTGAAGGTATTTCTGTTTGATTATTAACAACATTACTTTTTAACTGAATAAAGTAACTGAATAAATAGTGAAACATAACAAGCAATTTTAATTTTACCCATAATGGATAACCAAGAATGTAGCCCAACGCAAGTTAATTACATAAAAACAGATAGTTTAAAGTAAAAAATTATGTCTCCACATGCCTTTTCCATGCAAACTATCGCCTTGTAATTTCTCGTACTGTCGCCCGTCTTATATTGGGAGTGATTTCTTGGACACAGTTTGTTATTACTGCTTCAAGATGGTCAATATCCTAAAAAGGTCTATGCCCATACACCATTTATTTTAATCGTCCCCATAAAAAGAAGTCCAGGGGTGTGATGTCACGCGACCTGGCTGGCCAAGGAATATTTGAACGTCTGCCTATCCAACGGTGCGGAAATACTTCATTCAAATACCCAGTTACTGTGTTAGTATCATGGCATGGTGCTCCATCATGTTCCGCATGAAAAAGTATGGTCCAACGATCCGATCATTAAGAATACCACACCAAACATTTTTTTTAAATGAATATTGACTACGGCATTCGATTATAAAATCTGGATTGTTGTCACTCCACCACCGACAATTTTGGGAGCATACCATGCCATTGGAGGTAAGCATCGCTTCATGTGTAAATAATATTTTTCTTGCAAAAAAATGATCAGGAAACGGGATTTAAAATCTCTAGGAGGAAGCGTGTGAATGTATTTCGGTTTATATGGATGAAATTTATTTATTTTTAAAATATTACTAGCATTAGACTTTTTGACGTCAGCTGGAATAGTTTTTGACAATTTTCTTAAAGAAATTGTCGGGTCTTCGATAACCGCTTGCATTACATTGAGTTGCTTTTCTTCTGTTGTGGACCATTTGTTGTGTTGTTTCTTAAATACATTTTCAAAGAAACCAGTAGATTTAAGATAAGTACGATTTCTATTTTCTCCTGCAGTGTTAACTTTACAACCATGACGAAACTAACGAAAAACTCTTGTTAATAAGCCGAAAAATAGTAAATGATTTTTGACTAACATATCAATATTCATTACTATAGTGTTGCACATAATTTTTGCAAAATTGTTGCAGATAACTGTTAAAGAAATAAAATAAAAAAATATTTTCCAAAAGCTTTTGGTACCCTGTAAATTAAAATATTTCAACGAAAAATTGTATCCGACCACATTTTGTAGTCCTTAGTAAAGTTTTCTTATAACAATTTGCTCTAAAATAGAAATTGAAGGTATTTCCCTCTTAACGTAATTCTGTCTGGGATAAACGTTCTTTTCCAGCGCTGTCTTGATATGAACCAAGATGTTTGCATGTTACATCGACTTTGAGAAAGCTTTTGACAAAGTGAAACATGACAAGTTGCATCAGCTACTCGTCAGTAAAAACATTGACTTGGACGATGTGAGAATAATTACCAATCTGGGGCCAAAGAGCAAATACAAAGGTAGAAAACCAGCCGACAGAGGAAATGGAAATCCGTCGTGGTGTAAGACAAGGATGCATCCTATCGCCACTACTATTCAACCTGTATAGCGAAGCCATATTTAAAGAAACCTTGGAAGAAGAATCGGTAGGGATAGTTATTAATGGAGAAGTGATAAATAATATGAGATATGCTGATGACACCGTCTTGTTAGCGAGCAATCAAAGGGGCACACAACATCTTCTAGAGAAATTAAATGATCGATGTAACGAATACGGTCTAAAGATAAATTTTAAGAAAACCAAGTTAATGGTAGTTACAAAGTTTCCCCAAAATCACAACCATATAAACGTGTCAGTAGCAAACACCTCAATAGAGAATGTGCAGTCATATAAATATCTGGGAGCCTGGATAGAACAATCGGGTGACCAAACAAGAGAGATAAGAGCGAGAATAGAGACAGCCAGATCAACATTTACGAAAATAAAAAAGTTGTTCACCAGTCGAGATATCAAGATTGGACTTAGGGTAAGAATGCTGCGATGTTACGTGTTTTCTGTGCTTTTGTATGGAGCGGAGGCATGTACTCTTAAGAAGAATCACATGGACAAACTACAAGCCTTCGAAATGTGGTGCTACCGTAGAATGTGGCGTATCCCCTGGACAGATAAGATCTCTAATGTGGAAGTTCTAAATCGGATGAATAAAGAATGTGAAGTCATTAACACCATAAAAGAGAGAAAGCTTCAATATCTAGGTCATATACTGAGAGGACCCAAATACACACTTCTCCAGCTGATAGTTCAGGGGAAGATTGGGGGAAAGAGGAATATTGGAAGACGCCGTGTGTCTTGGCTTAAAAACCTAAGGGACTGGTTTAACTGTAGCAATGTTGAGCTCTTCCGAGCTGCAGTCAATAAGGTCCGGATAGCTGTGATGATAGCAAACCTCCGATAGGAGATGCACTATAAGAAGAAGAAGTAATTCTGTGTTTCTATATTTTTTTGCCGCCCTATACATGATATCTTAAGTTCTGATATGTCAATATTATTTGCGCATCAAGCAGAACTTTTTATAAAGAATAACTTTCTTTGGTAAAATCAACAATAAAGAAAATTCTTACATTTCTAGAACTTTTCTGGACACGCTGTGTATAAAAACAACATGACAACTTATTGTACAAAAAGCTATTTAATAACCAAACTTTATCGATTTTATACAGGAAATTTTTGAAATTACATATGCTGGATATTCCTGGTCAATTTTCGTCTCTCTTCTTTTCAGTGAAATCTTCAGTATTCTTTTATTTGAATCCTCAGTCAAGTATATTTGTTCAGTTGAATCGAGTTTTCTTCTTCGGAGAACCCGCGAAATCGTTGAATCTTCCAGAAGTTTCTCCTTCTTCAGAATAATCCATTCCATCGATGTACATGGAACTTGTTTCGTTGGTGTAAAGAGAAGTTCTCGTTTCCTGGTCACGGAAACACGTTTCTTGAAAGTTGAGAGTTTCGGTAACAGCTTCTATGTTTTTGTCATCGTCAAGGTCGTTTTCTTCATACTCGAACACTGTTTCTTGGTCTTTCTCGCAAGTCTCTTCACCGCAGTTTTGTGTACAACAAGAAGAATTGGTTTAATAAAAAAAATGTTCGAACATAAAATGTAGAGAATTCGCTGCTCTACAATGTTTGTTCAGAAAATTTTCTAATCAGGGTAACAGGGAATTAGAAATAGCGAAAAAACTGATATCATTATTCATATTTTGTTTAAATAACGTAATTTTCAGTATGAACAAATGAGTTAATCAATTTTTCAGAGGCACGGTTTTGTAGGTATAGTTTTCCCCTACAAAAGGATTTTTCATTTTTTTTCTAGTACAAAAATAATAGAAGTTACAAGTGAAAAATCGATATAACCCTTTGATTCAAGATGGCGCCGAAGGTAAGGGGGTAAGAACCGTGCGAATTCAGAGTTAAGCTTTCCTAGTGGTACCCTATACCCATGCAAAATTACAGCTTGCTCGCCTTTAGTTTCCAGAAAAGCATTGTGAAAAGTACAGTTTTTCTGGACTATAATACAAATTAAATAGCCGACAGGTTTTGGTCGAAAACAGTAAAGTTGCATTTTTCCAAAGATTTTAGGACTAAAGTTAGTGATTTAAACGTATTCATAGCCCTCTAAATTAAAAATAAGATTGAAAAAAATGTAGTTTTTTGGTGACAAAACGTGACACGACGACGAAAGTTTATGTCAATTCCGGTTAAACCGAAAGTTCCATAAAGTTATATCACCTGTTAAGAAATGCAGTTTTATATCTCATCGGGTCTTGGATCTTCTCATCTTGGATCTCGTCTACTACTGAATACTATAATAAAAAATCCTCCAAATTTCATTCCATTATCTTTAATCTTTAAAATTTTCGCAGACACCCGGTATAATGATTTTACTTTATATTAAGCTATAATAAATTTTCAAATTCATCAAGTCTAAACGGATACCATAACTTTTGACAAATTATTTTACTTGGTTCTTTTGTTCAATTGTTTCATACTTTTATTAAAAAAATGTATCTAACATTTCTATATCAAAAAATAGACAAAACAATATTATAATAACTAAATAAATCTGATGATTTATCGCTGCCTTTTATTAAAATCAAAACTTTTTGATGTTCCGATTCAGTTTAAAAACAATTTTGGTCGGGCATGTCCATTAATTGCATAAATTGGTCGTATATATACAATTTAAATATTTTTGTTTTTTTAATGAAATATTTGATTATTTATTTTAACATTCTACAGTTAACGTTAAATCATTTTTAAACAGTATTAATTATACAGTGAACTTTTTGTTCACAAATGTGGGAAAAATGAAATTTTGGTAAAGTATGTTCTATAACTAAATAGTTTGTTAGATCGGGACATTATTTGAAAAAAATATCCATTACCATTATCCAATTACTTTCATATTTCCATGAATTTAATGAAAATGGGTTGAATGATCGAAAACGTATAGGTATTAAACTGTTATGTTAGATAAATATTTTAGTTGTTTTTTGAGGTTTCTATTTGTTAATATTTTTAAAAAATGTATTGTTTACCGTGCACTTGAGTGTGGTCAGCCCCTGTGTCTGACAACCATGTTTACCATTTACAATTATTTTTGAAACAATATAGGTACATGCAAAGGGCCATTTTTCTAATTTTGATCAAGTTTTACCGCATCTCCTAACTTTTTACAAAATAATAAATAAAATCTTGAATTTAGTTATTTTATTTATAATTAAATATTAGACCATTGCATTGTGTAGAGATACGAAAAGCTTTAATAAAGAAATTGCGTCTTGAGCTACTAAATAACGTATTTTTATTCCATGCAAGTTATTACATTTTTTTGATTAAAGTTTTTCATATCTCTACACAGTAGTCCAATAATTGATTAAAAATAAATTATTAATTACATTCAAGATTTTTATTTTGTATGAATGAAAAAACAAAAATTTAAATATGTTACACAATTATCTTTAATGCCGATAATCACAAAACATATAGAAAAACTCATTACCGACTACTATAAATGGATGGAGAAAGTGAGCAGGAAGACAAGAAATCTTGCTTTGAGCGGCTATTTCTTGTCTTGTCTTGAAAAACTCGATCAAGAAACGAAAAAATCTTGTCTTGGTCCTTTTTTGACAATTTTAATATTGTCTTGATTGAAGAAACTTCAAGATCTTGAAATTTCTTGATAAATCGGTGACTCCTTGTTCGACATGGAGTTTACGAATGAAAAATGCTTTAAATATAACTAACTGGCGGAACTATTCTCTTCACATTCATCGGTTAATTTTCAGGGAAAAACTCCACCGAACATTGCCCTTGTAGAATCGAGAATGCCCGAGATTGTTTTCCGTCACCGCCATGTTAAACGAATCTGGAGAAGTCTTGACACCAAAAAAGCTTCTGGTCCTGACGATATTCCAGTGATCGTAATTAAGACATGCGCTGACGAATTGACACCGGTATTTTGTAGCTGGAAAACTGCTCCAGTCCATACCCAAAAAAGGGCAAAGAAGGCCTTGCCAAACAACTATCATCTAGTCGCATTGCTTTCGGTTATATCAAAAGTTATGGCGAAGGCCATTAACGAAAAATTATTAAAGTACCTGGAAGGCTTCAACATTATTAGTGACCGCCAGTATGGATTCCGTAAGTCTAGAATCCAGATTTTGAATCTATCGGCAAAATTTATTGGTTGAAATGAAATTCTTAATCACAAAAACTATAAATTTGATACAAACACATTGTTCTACGCTAAAGAATAAGAAGGTTATTATAGTCTTTGTCCGACTTTAAAGGTTATCGGAGGCCATCTTGGAAATAACACACTTCCGGTTGCCAGATTTTGGTAGACTTTTTTCTGTTAATTAGTAACCCCAGTAGAGGGAAAAGCCGTTCACAAACCATTTGTTGGAATTTGTTTTGGGTCTAATATAATATTCATGCGACAAAATGGACTAAACGGCAGTTCTGCTGAAAAAAAAAATTTCTATATCACTTGAAAAAAACTAGAAAACAAGAAAGGTACACTAGTACATCTAGACTCTAGATCAACAGGAGACCTTTTCGCTTATGTTACTCACGCTTGGAATAACGCAATAGAACAGTCCCGGGCGGTAACACTGGACATTTCCAAGGCCTTTGACCGTGTATGGCATGAAGGGCTCCTAACTAAAGTGAGAGCATACGGAATGCCGGTTCAATTTTGTTCATAGCTGTCAAGCTTTCTTAAAGACCGTTCTCTGCGAGTGACGATGGACGGATTTCTTTCAGAGACATTTAACATTAACGCCGGAGTCCCACAAGGTTCTATATTGTCGCCTACCCTCTTTATACTATAGATTAACAATCTTTTCGAAAAAATAAAAATCTTATATATACAGGGTCCGCCATTTAAAACTCTCCAGGCCCGTATTTTGCTTAATTTTTGAGCTAAAAATTTGTGCGACATACCAAATTGTAGGTTATAGGAAAGTCTTTAAAAGTGCATACAGTGTGTCCTAAAAAAGTCTTTTTAATAGAAATTATTATGGAATACAATTTAATTTCTTTGAATATTTTTTTTCCTTCCCCTGTACATCAAATCGGTGATAAGAATTTGATGCAGGTTGTAATAATCTTTAATTTAAGTTATAACAACTCATGTAAAATTTTTATTTGTTTTCGTGATAAAGACAAAAAACACCTACTCCCGTTATTAAAATAACCTTGCTTAAAAATTATTTTATTTGTAAAAAAGAAAAAAGAAAGTCAGTTTTTTTAGCCTTTTTTTACCATTATTAATTTTTTTTACGTTTAGGTCGCGTAAATATTATTCACCTTTTAGTGTTACCAAAAAAAACATACACTTTTTCAATTTTACTAATTTTTTTATAGCATAACTCATAACTTCTTAGTTGGCCTTGCAAGTTTTGTTTTCTCAAATTTGACATATTATTTAAAATTGCTATTAGTTGTCAATGATTTACTGTTTTATAAGCAATGGTTCAATTTACAAATGTTGAGAAAACTGAGTTTCTTTTGATTTATGGTGAATGCGATAGAAATGCTCGACGGGCGTGTAGAGTTTATTCTCAAAGGTTTCCTGGCATGCGCTACCCTGATCATAAAACTTTAAAAGCGTTGGTAAATAATCTTTAAAGGCACGGTTCTTTTACAAAACCTAAGAGAGATAGAAATAGACAGGTAAGAAATATTATTAACAGAAATAATGTTATTGGTGCTGTTATTGATAATCCCCATATCTCAATTATTGAATTAGTTGGTGAGACCACCAATGTTACATCCACTTCCGTTAGAAGGATTCTCAAAGAAAATGAGTACCACGATTATAAAATCATTTTGGTTCAGGAACTTCGACCAGGAGATTACGAACGGAGGCTAAATTTCATACCCGAAATGTCTATTCTAAAGGAAGACAATAGAAATTTTCTTTATAACATCCTCTGGAGTGACGAGTGTACATTTAATGAAACCGGTAGTTTAAATAGACACAACATGCATTACTGGAGTAATATGAATCCTCGTTGGACGCGTCACAGGAATTTTCAAGTAAGGTTTAAAATAAACGTGTGGGCAGGAATACTTGGGGGTAGACTGATTGGTCCTCATTTCTTCGAAGTTAATTTAAATGCCCAAATCTACCTAAATTTGTTACAAAATGAAATACCCACTTCCCTACAAGATGTTCCCTTGCAAGAAAGAAGAGATATTTGGTTTCACCAAGATGGCGTGGCTGTTTTTAGAAACCAATGGATTGCCAATGCAGGACCAATAAAATGGCCGGCGAGTTCGCCGGATCTAAATCCCCTGGATTACTTTCTGTGGGGCTATCTTAAGAATTTTGTGTATGAAACCCAACCCCTTGATGTTCAAGATCTTAAAAATAAAATACGTAATGGCTTTAATTCTATTTGACGCAATATTCTACTACAGACCGTAAATGGCGAGTTGGTGAAAAGATTTAACTTTTCTATCTACGCTAACGGACAAAATTTTAATCAATATTTAAAATAATCGTTTAACTTTTTTCTTTATTGTTTTAAACTAATGAATAAAATAACGTTGCCAACGTATTTTAAAGAAATTTTATTTTAGTAAAGGAAATAGGTGTTTTTTGTCTTTTTTACGAAAACAACTAAAAATTTGACATGAGTTGTTATAACTTAGATTAAAGCTTATTACAACTTGCATCAAATTCTTATCACCGATTTGATGTACAGGTTAGGGGAAAAAAATATTCAAAGAAATTAAGTTTTATTCCATAATAATTTTTTATTAAAAAAAACTTTTTTAGGACACACTGTATGCACTATTAAAGACCTTCCTATAACCTACAATTTGGTATGTCGCACAAATTTGTAGCTTAAAAACTAAGCAAAATACGGGCCTGGGAAGTTTTAAATGGCGGACCCTGTAGGTTCGCTGATGACAACACACTTGTTTTATCTTCTACTGTGGATGTTTGGACATCGGCTGCCAATGCACATTTCTATAGGTAGCAAGAGGTTTCACATCTCAACAAGGACCTGAAACAAATTCTGTCTTGGGGTGACAGTATCCAAGTAGAATTTAACGCTTAACAAGTCATATATCTTGGCATTGCTAAGTCAGCCTCGCAGAAGCTTGGAATCCTTTTGCGAACTAAGAACCTCTATACACCCCAATAACTTTTGATGCTCTATAAAGCCCAACTTCGACCATCGCTGGAGTACTGTTCGCATATTTGGGGCTCTGCTCCTAAACATGCTAGACTGCTAGATTTCATTTAAAGAAGAGCCATTCGCTTGATCGGCGACCATGATCTGGCAAGCAACTTGAAAAGCCTTGAACATCGAAGGCTGGTTAGCGACTGTATGGTAGAAATACACGACGAGCCACTGCAGCCCACCAGTATGTGGTTCAGCTTAGTGTCCCTCGAACGACAGTGTTTAAAACTTCTTTTATCTGGAGAACGTCATCATTCTGGAACTACCTCCCTGAGACTGTGTTCCCCTAGGAGAATTAGCTCCAAAGATTCAAGATCGATGTGAATCGTTTCCTGCGCACACACATCGCTCGCAGAGCGCCATAAAGGATTTATCTTCCAATGTTGTGCCTTATCTTAAAAAACACTATCTCACATCCAACCCAACAAAATTATACACACTGCCGCGAGGCTCACTCCCGTCTCTCCTCCGACTCCTTCTCATCCATTATGCCCACGCAAATAGTAAAGTAAAGTAAACTACTTCCGCGCTGTGTACTGTCCATTAACTAAATTAATCAAGGAGAACCTCCTGCAACTAACTCTCAAAACAAGTCTCGCCCAACAGCAACACTATGAGATGAGAAGTCCTTATTCAATGATTAAAAAACAAACACGCATGATCTCATATCTCATAATATAATCAACTTTTTGTGATTTTCCCATACACCTTCCTAACCAAGCACAACTTATTTTAGGTTTAAATAACTTAGCCTATCAAATAGTAAGCTTTATTGGTCAAGAAACTACAGTATAATTTAAAAGCCCCATAAACATAACAAGAAGTTTATGTACCTATAAAATGAAAGTCTTTTAAAAACCTATTACTTATATGAAATCCAAACAAATTTCGCTTTAGTTTGTTCATAAACACGATAAATTCAAAGTTTAGAAGTGGAGAAATATAAAGTTTTACATTTGGCATGCATGCCATAGACTTCAGGGCGTTTTAAAGGCTATAAAGGATTTCCAGCAATTTTAAAGTTTCTTTATGTGCTTTTGAGGCTTTCGGGAGGTATTAATTCTGGATAAGGATATCACATCTAATTAGGTTCATTTAAGCTACTAAACAAAAATGTGACATCAATTATTATCTTTAGTTTTTGTAGCACTTCGTTTCAATACACCATCTATAATCGTTTTCAAGTGCACACATAAAAATAATGTCTCAAGGTAAAGCTGTTAGTACCATAATGCGTCGAAGAAATAGGATCTCAAAGGGACAAAACATAGAAATAGAAAAATTAGAATAAAAGAAATTATCTCATATAAAAATAGTTCTTACCTTAGTTTATGTGAAAATTGGTTTTATATTAGATGATACTTTTTCCAGAACAAAAGTGATGGATTTCGGACATAGCTTTTGACTGCTCCTGTGCAGAACATGTTCTTAATGAAAGAGACAATTTCGAATTAAAGAACGCTCGCATTCTTAAAGAAATACTTGTTGTCCTTGTTTGAAAATACCTATATTTAGTTAGATCTGAGATAGAAAATCTCAAACGGATAGATAATTTTTTCCATTTAAGAGTAAGAATATTTTTAATTGTGAACTTAAATCTAAAAATAAAACTATTTTCTCTCTGTATAAGAGCAGGGGTATTTATTTCACTGCGTGTATATTAAATCTTCCAATAAGATCGTTAAAATCTTATATGGAAACCTTGATTTTCTCATTTTAAACAATTTTATCCTTTAACAACTGTACATACTGTACTGGGTGTTGCCATTTTAGGAAAAGTAATAAAATTTTTGATGTTAAGTTTCTTTTTTCTTATCTAAAAATAAGAACCTTATGATTAGCGTCAAAGGAATAAATAATTGTTTAAGTTAATAGGAAATACAAGTTCTCAACATAATATCAAAGACTAATCCAACTAACCATTTATTACATATAATGCTAAACCTTTCCCTACCACTTTATTTGAAAGTTACGAAGACACTCAATAGGTTAAATTTGCTAAGAAAACTTCGACGTATAAAATATTGGTATTTTGGGTCCACATTACCTAGGCAACTTCTGAGAAAACTGCGTCACCGTTGCAGCCTCTACCGCCAGTCTGAGGAACCTTAAAATAATAAGAAAACATTATAGAACTAACCTTTTTCTGTCAAACTCAAACAAACGCTATGTTTTTATTAACATAAATTTTCTTTTTTTTTCAGGTATGGACAGTATTAGACAAAGCATATGAAACAATTATAGCTACAATATATTTTTGGGATGCACAACCAACTGAAGGCAGACCATTAAAATATAGGTATTTGTCAGGTATGGTATTAGTTTTGAGTTTGTTATTTGGTTAATACAGTTTAAAGATTTTGAAAATAAAATATGCAGTTCTATTTGCTACTATCCCTTTAAAACATATAAAGATTGTAACGTTGTTACCTTCAAGTTGTACTGGTTATGTTTTATATTGTGTCGTAGAACCGCAAGTCTGTAAATCTACCTCCGTGCGCAAAACCGCTTTTCATTTTAAGGTTATGTTCTCTCAAATATGGCTTATTCTCTGTGACCTTTTCGGTGAGTTCTTGGGTTTGACGGAAAACTATCATCGGTGTCATTCGGTCAAACAAAATTCTGACGTCTGGTCAGACCCTTAGCCCTTGTAAGAAAATTCGGGAAATTCTTCCCCATCTCTGTGTTTTCCATATCAAATCTTGTCTGAGGCACATATAGGGTAAGTTCACAACGTACATTTTCATGAATTATTGATATTTTTGCCACATAACCTGACACTCCATACCTTTCTTTTAGGCCAGAATTAACCATGTCAGACTTGACTCTTGGGTTTTCGGTCCATTTTTTCTTGAGGCGTTTGTAAAGCCTATTTGAGGGCCATCGACACTATTAGCAGGCAACAAGGGGCCATCCCTTCAGATAACCAACGACCTTGAGGAGGACCTTATCGATAAGTACCTTCTTTTAATTATCTGCAAATATCGTAGAGATTTTGGTATTGAACACGATCAAATACGTTTTTTTTCTTATACCTACGTAAAATTATATAGTTTCTTTTTTTTTTGTTTTAATCAGAGCCTTGACTTTAACTCATCTCTTTCCTAATTTTGGTTGGTATATCAATTAACTACATAGCTACATAAGCTGTTCAATTAAGTGTTATAAATTTGCCTTTCAAAATCATCTACTTTTCACAGTGACTTAATCAAATAACTTTTAATCATTTTTGTGTTTCTTTTAGCACTGTGTGTGGACCCCATTGTTTCAGTCACAGGAATTTGGTGTTGTTGTGTTAAGTTGAAACTTAAAGAACTGTGAGTTGCGCTAAAAACTCAACCATATATCTAGGCTTGGACAGCAACATTCTTTGGGGGCCACACTCGTACATACTGTAGTTTACTGGCAAGGATCCTACTTAAAAACCGGGGTGGGGTGTTGGTTTATAATTGAATTACATATTTTAGAAACCCAACCAAAAATCAACATCTCTAACATAGATACATCTTTTAGAGAGAAATCACACAAGTCCGCTGCTTGCTTTGCTTACAGTTCAAAATTGAAATCGTCAACTAACCCCATATTATGTCCCGGACATGTGGGGTTTCTAAAATAGACTGCTAGATGGAGCTGATAGCGGCCAACGTCCACGAGTAAATCCAGATGGTGCGAATCCTAATTCGCATACTTTCAAATGCGTCAAATCCTTGTAAATTTGCAGTATGCAAGGCCGCATTTATTACTATACACGCCATAGCCATTGATCGTGTCCGACGTTTATCCAATCTACTTTTTATGGGAAAATCTCCTATAGACAAATGAGGAAAACAAACTTTTGGAAATGCCATACCTGGAGAAGTCACAAGATTGATTGATGATTATATTACATCTTGTGGTCATTACACTAACCGTGACTACCAATATTTAAGTGCAAAACTAGATATCAAGAAAATGAATTAACTTCTGCTTGAGAAATATCCAGAATGTTCTATAAAGTACAGTTTTTATAGACGAATTTATCGAGAAAAATTTAGTTTATCTTTTCGAATGCCCCAAGTGGATACATGCTGTACGTGCAAAGAACAACAACAAAGTTAAATCGAAGTCTTTAAACAATGTTGCAAAAAGGGTTGCTGTTGCTGAAAAGAAGAAGACCGATGAAGTTTTTCACGAAAATGGATTAACTTCAAGAGTTATGCCGAAACGATCCATCGGTTGGAGGGATATTGACTACATGCAAAATCTCTCTCTTCCTTCGATTCCTGTCCAGGATACATTTTACTTACACCAGCTCACAGTAAGCGTCTGTAATATCCATAATTTAAAAACGGGTAACTCGTTATTTTACCTTTAACATGAAGGTTTAGGCAAAAAAGGACTGTTAAGCAAGCTAATGTAGTTATTTAACTTGCGTCAACAGTTCATGAGGCTTTTATGTTCCTCGATTGTAGGTTAATTTCACTGATTCTTTTATTTACTGAGTGAAGGAATCAAACGAGCTTTTCACTGTGGTAATTTGGCGTTTATTTCTCCAAATCACACAAAGCTTCTTTAGTACATGATTTTACAATAACATACTGAAACATTTCACATATCACATCACATAACTAGTCACTACATTTGTTTAGTACATTTGCTGGGTGCCTTTTTTTAGGCAATGCTATTTGTTTCAATCCGACGGAAAGAAACCACGTGAGTTTGTTGACATACGACCTTGCTTTATCGAAGCCAAAAGTGTAGTAGTATACAAAATGGAAAACTATATTATCTGACAGCAAGGTTAAGCCCCTGTTGTCATGACGATTAACTAACAATGCATTCTAATAGGCTACGCAGCCGCCATGTTTTCTTTTAACCAATTGGACGGTAATCAACAAATGTACCACGCTGTGTCACCTTTCTCGAGCGCCAAAACACCGTCAAAGGGTTTTCGGATGTACAAGATTCTAAAAAAATATACTCTTAACATCTAAATGTAGAACATTGCTTTTTCCTGGAATAACGGTCGACTAGCCGCTTATTATTTAGGAAATCTTATATGTATTTTAAAAGATGATATTTGCAAGTTTTATGTTTATCCCGGCGATAACACTATTCGTTCCGCAAATATTGATACATTTTGCGCCTTTATTGAAATAATATTGAAATCAGATATTTAACAGTAGTATTGATTCTAAAAACATTTGTTGCATTTAATTATATTATTTTTAATGCATTTAGATGATCGTTTCCCCAACAAGGACCCAACGAGGTTAGTTCTTTTATCATGAACTACATAAGGCGAGAAATTCCTAAAACTATTACACATCTTCATATTTTTTCCGACAAATGTGGCGGACAAAATAAAAATCATTGCGTTATAAGGATGTGTAGGGCGCTAGTAGATCTTGGACGTTAATCAGTATTTTCTATAAAAGGGCACTTCTTCATGCCTTGTGATAGGAACTTTGCCGTGGTTAAAGAGGAGATAAAGAAAAATTATAGAATTTCTTTATGAAAGAATATGCTGAACTAATAAACATATTAAGCTCCAAAGGAAGTTTTTCCGTTTATCTGATTGATGAAGATAACAGCGTGATAAAATATTACTAAAAATTGGTGGCCCAATTATATAAAAAAAAAATGTATGTCTACAGCTTCCTTAGGTAGAGGGGTACCAAAAGATGAGTAAGTTTCCTTCGGTATTGCAACTTTTATGCTGTTCACTCATACAGAAGACAAAAAAGGCTATATCCTCGCTCGTAACTACATCAATAGTCTCACTGAACATGAATTTAAATATTTACTTAATCCTGTACCCATTGAAATAAGTTGTTGATAAAATAAAATAAATTATTAAAAAAGTTCTGGTCAAATAAACGTGTATTTTAAAAAGCACACATGTCCAGTCGCCATTTTATGCTTTTATTGATGCAACAGAAGCGGTATATTTAACTTTCTGTGAAATTCCTAACGTATTCACATACCTTCACAAACCCTAAAAGCATATTTCCAGTTGTATGATGTGATTTTGCATAAAACAGTTTTTTTCGTTTTTCTCGAAACTATCATTTGTGGACATGTGCGGTTTCTCAAATACGTGATTCAATTGCCACTAGCTTGAGCTAGCTGAGGTAGGTGGTAACTTTAAACCATATTTAATATTTAAGTTTCCATCCTTTATATTTTGTTACCACCTAATACGGTTATAGGATTACTTTGGTATTATCTATATACACGAATTCATGGGTCACTGGTACAACAGTTTTTTTTTAATTGTTCCTTTTCTCAAACAAAAGCTCCATTCATACAATAATAGTAACCAGGTAATCTAAATAAACTAGATCTTTCGTGTTGTCATCTTACTATATTAACAGTTATCAAGTTTTTGCCTTATCATCGGTCATAATAGTAGTGATAAAACTGGGACCATACCCTTCCAACATAATATAGTGATTTTTAAGAATGCAATGGTTCACAGCATAAGCGGGCCAAGTGTATTGATTTGATTTGATTTTGATCAAAAATTGTCTACAGTTATCATTTTATAATCAATTCTGGCTATAATTTTAAAAAGCTATTAGTTGATCAACTAACCTACAAAACGTTAATTTAAGCATTGCGTGTGCTTTGTAAAAGATTTACCTTTATATCAGAATTATTTACAAATAGGTTAATCAATATCAAAGACAACAATCTGAGTTTTGTATATTACGTCATTTTTTGACACAATCCACTCGAAGTTTACCGCACTTTGCGATGCCTTGCCTGAAGTGGTTTTCTTTAAGGCCCTCGAAATTATAGTCGTAGATGTCTTCTTTCATTGCACCCAAATTTTCGCCCAGGCAGAAACAGATGGAAGTCCGAAAGGGCAAAATCGGGTAAATAAGCTGGATGCGGCTGAGCTACACGGCTCGAATAGACTGGTGCGTGGTCGTCATGTTACAACAACACTATTTTTGCCATTCCCTGATGTTTAAGCTTATTGTTTTAAGCTTGATTAAACGGGATGCAAAGTGTACGCCAGTAATGGCGATGTTAGTTTTCGCTTTCAAAAATACTCACGTTCCCAACTGATTGAAGGCATTTCGCCTTTTTTAGTCGGCTTTCTTCGTGCTGACGTTTGGATTGTTGGTTTCTTTCTAGCGTATAGCGATGCATCCGGGGCTCGTCCATTGTTACAAAAGTCCGCCTGGATTCTTCTTGAACACATGTAAACATTCGGATAATGTGGAAGTTGTCAATAGTTTCTTAAATCACAGCATATTTTGCAGCCTCAGGAGGTTGTGCGTGTTCGATGCATATACTCCCTCGCTTGAATTCATTGACCCAACGTCTCACAGTCTGGTAGGAAGGGCATATGTTACCCAATATAAGCGTAATTCTCTCATGAGTTTCCTTCGCATTTCCTCCTGAACTGAATCACGCCATGAATTCCAATTTGCTCCATTTTTCACTTTCACTCGAAATGCTTGCGTTCAAATAATGAGCTAGTGTTAGAACGTCTTGTAACTATAGAGTTTCCATCCATTGGTATATAGAAAGCTTTAAAATGACAAAATAGTATGTGAGCCAAGTTACTTTTCGCACCAACTTCGAAACAAATTCATGAAGAAATATCGTCGTTCCCGTCCCCGAAGGGCATACCTGACAATTTTACGAACTTTAGCTAGATCCACATTTTACTCTTTATGTTGTGACCGAAGGACGTATCTGAATCTACTATCTTTTTAACACAACATTGAATTTTTGTGTCGGCGTATATGAATTGTGAGGATAATTGTATTCCACTAAGGGGCGTAAGTTTAGATAAGCCCCTTGATCAAGAAAATAATATTGTAACTTTGATTTCTAAGAGGCGTAAGTGAATAATTCACCTACCTTCCCTTTTCAATTCTTAGCAAATTAAACAAGAGTTTGATTGTAGCTTTGATCCTACTTTAAACTTTACAATTCAGTGACAACTAGGAAGAAATCTATCTCCGCTTTTTTACGTCAAACCATAGACAGAACGAAGGAGATTCGGCCCATAGCGTAATTTCTCGTGTTATAAAAAGAATCTGGGGATTTGATGGTACCTAGCCAACTCAATCTAGTTTTTCGACTTGCAAGGAGGCAACATACTTATGAGGTTTATAATTTAAATTATTCAGATTTTTTGGAATTTAACGCCTTTTCCAAGGAGTAGTAGTTTAAGTATTACAAATGATAACGCTTCTCAGGAATTTGATGGGACAGAAATGGTAGAATTCGCAGTTAGCAAAAATGAGCCTATGAAACTTTTTTCAAACCAAGTCACTTGAGGGCTGAGTATAGATTCATTTCATCAAAACGTCAAACACCATCTGCTTTTAATTAAAATGACTTAATGTCATTATGTACAGGTGACACACCCGTGGTTCAACTACCTCAACAAGGAGTTTTACCGTTCTTTACCTAATTAAAGGATGTTTTGTAATGCTTGTACTCCTTAATATATTCGTTTTGTTATTTTGGTCTTTTAAACATAATGTTTAAGTAGTATTTATTATTTTTGCAGGCCAAACAAATCCTTTCTGCGATAATTGAAGCAATATTTAAAGCGTTTAACTCTTGTTTAACACTAAATGTAAATATTTATTCCGTCATCATCAGGTGTATCTGATTAAAAAGGACAACATTGTGGCGACATACTGCCATTATGAGTATTTTTTTACTAAAATAACAATGACTACACTTGGACCAAGAGTAAAATGTTAAAACCCCAATCAGTTTTAGGGTAATTACCGTTCACGCGAACTTTAATGCTCCAATAAAATCTTTTATCGTATCATTGAAGATTAAGTCATTTTTATATGATATCTTTATTAATAATTATTAACATCATAAACGTACTAAAACCTACATAAAACCTTAGTTACTCATAATACATTAGTTACCATAATTTAATACGTTAGTTACGAAAGCATAATACGTTAGATACCAAATAATATTAGAACTATTTTTCATGAACATGTAAAACAATATTTTGACAGTTTTCAAATTTGATGGATACACCTTTGTCTTTAACGTCCACGATCTTAGGTATGCCCTCTGAAGACTGATTAATGACCGAGAAAGCACTCCTTTCGATTTCGTGCGGTTCCCCAGTGCCTAATCCACTGCCGGAAACATCGCCGATTTGAATTTTGCGAGCAATGGAAACTTTCTTGGTCACACTTTCTTCTAAATACCCTCTAGCAGGGTCTAGGACGTTCAGCCGTCGCCGTTTCGCCGTCGCGACAATTCGCCGGCAGCTGATTCGCCGTGGGCCGTTTTGACGTCAAATAGAAATTAATAAAATACGTAAAAAGCAATGGTCTAACGTTGTTGTGTAGTGGATCCAAACAGATCGCGTTACTTTTGTAATAAATTAAATACTCTGTATAAGTGTAATCATTTTATTAGTTTAATAAAATGGTGGGCGAGTGTTTGCCTCTTCCGACGCGTTGTCTATGAAGGTTTTTAAAAACATAAAACATAATCTTATTCTCTGCCTAAAAACTGCCTTCAACTCTTTTCCACTTAAAAAAAGGTCTCGGGTCACACGCTTATCGCGTCTCAAGTGTTACTGTTAATGTCTTTCAATAACTCGACCCTGTGGGTTCTTTAACGTAATAATTATTAAGTGACAAAATATAATAACCTAATAAATACAAAACTGTACATCCCGCCCACCTTGAAAGAGTAATTTCAATGATATAGGTTACAAGATGTATACCAACATACAAATATAAAATTAATGTATAAAAAAAAAATGTAAACATAAAGTAAAAAATAAAATAGAGTCCTTTAGTCCATCTCAATCGGTAAAACACTTATTTTAGTAACCGCACGTTTAAAAACTCCCGTCTTAGTTTTTACGGACACTACGCGGATGACATTGTCTTTTCCGGGATGAACTTTAATGATTCTGCCTAATGACCATTGCTGAGGGGGAAGGTTTTCCTCACGTAAAAGCACTAGGGATCCGATCTTGATAGGTGGCCCCTTGTTGCGTCCACACTTTGCTCTTGACTGCAAAGATGTTAAGTATTCGGATGACCATCGTCTCCAGAAATGCTGAACTAATTGCTGAAGACGTTCGTACAGAACCAATCTGTTAGTAGGTACCTCGGTGACATCTCGCTGTGGAATGGAGGTAAGTAGGTCGCCAATTAGGAAATGGCTAGGGGTTAGGACATGAAGATCATCGGGATCATTGGATAATGGGGTCAGAGGTCGAGAATTTAAAATAGCCTCTACCTGACACAATACTGTATAAAGAGATTCATAAGATAAGTAAGCCTCTTTTAAGACTCTGGTTAAGTGAAATTTGGTAGACTTTACCGCAGCCTCCCAAAGACCTCCAAATGAAGGTGATCGTGGTGGTATAAAATGCCACTTAATATCGTTTTCGAGTAGAAATGTTGATATTTTATGACCCTTTGAAACGTCCTGTAAGAATTTACTAAGTTTTTGTAGTGCAAAGTTAGCTCCTACAAAATTTTTTTCCGTTATCAGAGTAAATATTTTTGCATAGTCCTCTTCGAGAGACAAATCGCTTTAATGCATTTAAAAATGAATCGGTACTTAGATCTCCAACGAGCTCAATATGAATAGCTCGTGTAACAAAACAAATGAAAATACAAATGTAAGCCTTTATTATCTTGCGAGAACGTAGTTTACCATCCTTTATCATTATAGGACCAGCAAAATCGCAGCCTACAGTTAAAAATGGACGTGAAGGCATTAGTCTTGATTGAGGAAGATCACCCATCATCGGAGTGCTCACATAAGGTTTAGATTTGAAACAAACAAGACATTGATTGATAGCACGCTTTACTGCATTTTTGCCATGAATAATCCAATATTTATTTCGCAAAATTACCAAAAGAGCTTGAGTTGCTGCATGTAAGTTTCGTTTGTGCTCATGCTCAATTAGAAGTCTAGTAAAATCATGATAAGGAGGTAATAAAATTGGATGTTTCATATCAGGAGTCAAGGTCGAGTGTCGAATTCTTCCACCCACGCGTAATATACCCTGCTCGTCAATAAATGGATTCAATGAAAACAGTTTACTGTCCCTAGAAATTTGTTTGTGTTTCCGCAAATCGTTAATTTCTTTGGAATATTCATAATATTGAACCATTTTTATTAAAGTGTTTAATGATTGATCTAACTCATTTTGAGATATTTCCGCAAAAATTCTGCTGGTTTTATGTTTTGTTTTAATATTTGGCATAAATCTTAATATATATGCAAAAATTCGAAGCAGTTTATTGAAATTTGAATATCTTCTAAAAATATCCTGATCCTGATAAGTTGTGTTAGTCATAAACGATAGTTGAATTGTCCGTTTTCTGTCCGGTATGTTGTCAATATTAATTTGATCTAAAACGGGCCAGAAGTTTTCATGTTTTGTCAGAAATTCTGGTCCGTGCCACCACAAGTGACAATCAAGTAATTGTTGCGGATTTAATCCGCGGGAAAGTACGTCTGCTGAATTTTCTTTGGAGCCAACGTGTCTCCATTGGAATTTGTCAGTCAATTCATGTATTTGTGTTACCCTGTTAGCTACAAAGGTATTCCAGTTACTCGGTTCACCCGCGATCCACGACAGTGCAATAGTGGAATCGCACCAAAAAAATTTATTTTTTATGTCAATTTCGAGAGACCTTTCTACATTTTTTGCCAAGCACGCTAAAAGTAGAGCCCCACAAAGTTCCAACCGAGGCAATGAGATTGTTTTTAAAGGAGCAACTCGACCTTTAGCGCATAATAACTTTGAATGACGTAACCCGTTAATATCTGTCGTAACTAAATATATACAAGAACCGTACGCGGCTTCGCTTGCGTCGCAAAAACCATGCAATTCTATAGTTATATAATTTGGAGTGACTACTTGACGCGGTATTTTTATTTTGTCAAGGATTGGTAGTTGTTCAAAAAATGAAGTCCAAAGTGTATAAATATCTAAGGGCACCGATTCGTCCCAGCCTAACTTACACTGCCAAAGACGTTGCATAATTATTTTTGCACGTACAGTAATCGGGCCTGCCAGACCTAAAGGGTCAAATATTTTTGCGATAACCGATAAAATCTGACGTTTTGTTACCGTTGCGTAGTTCTCAAAGTTAATTGAATAACCTAAAGTATCTTTATTTGGTTGCCAAAATAATCCAAGTGTTTTGCGAGTTTTATCTTCAGATAAATCATAATTTTCTAACTGACCCTGATCGCAATCAGCTCACACTTCCGGCTTGTTCGAATAAAATTTTCGTAATGGAAAGCATGCACCATTTAGAATCTGAATTATTTGGTTTTTTAATGTGATAGCATTTTTAACAGAGTCGGATCCAGTTAGCAAATCATCAACATAAAAACAATTCAAAATTGCGTTACTAGCATTCTGCAAATTTTTAGCGTTATCAATAGCGGCTTGATTTAAAGATCTAATCGCTAAAAATGAAGCAGGTGCAGTTCCATATGTTATAGTGTTTAAAGTATAAAACTTAAGATCCTCATTTGGACTTGAACGCCATACAATACGCTGCAAATGTCGATCACATTCCCTTAATTGGACCTGTCGATACATTTTTTCAATGTCCCCGGTAAAAACTACATTATGAAGTCTAAAGTTTAAAATAATAGTTAATAAATCTGGTTGTATGACAGGACCCGTCATTAGGATGTCGTTTAAAGACACTCCGCTATCGCTTTTTGCCGAAGCATCATACACGACGCGTAATTTTGTTGTAGTACTGTCAACCTTGACAACACCGTGATGTGGTAAGTAATATGTCGTGTCAATCGTGTCTATATTCGAACTGATTTGTGACATATGTCCCAATTTTTCATATTCCGACATAAAATTAATATAATCGCGTTTTAAATTTTCGTCCCTTTGTAATCTTCTTTCGAGACTGTAAAATCGATTGATAGCTGCATTTTTCGAATCACCCAATTCGAAAGAATTATTTGATAAGGGTAAACTTACTTCAAAACGACCTTGCGATACGCGTCTATAGTTTTCAGTGAAATGTTTTTCGCATGCCAAATCTTGTGGTAAAATGTCCCGTTTTTTAGTGTCGCAATTTTCTACAGTCCAAAATTTTTCGATTTGCCTATGCAACTCATTATTTGTTATTGAAAGGTTACAAATGGTGGAGTCATTATTTTTATATGATGCATTGTAATCAAAAAATAAGGTTCCTGCAAAAATCCAACCCAGTTTAGTTTTGTTTAAGATTAGTTTGCCTTTGCCCAATTTAATTTGTCCTACACATAGTATGTCATAGAATATGTTTACTCCTAACAAAACATCTACAGGGCGCGACAAATTAAAATTTTTATCGGCAAATTCAATATTGTTTGGTAGGTCTATGTTAGACAAGTCAAAAGAGGTTTGCGGAAGATTTTCGGTAATTTTGTTTACAATTAAAAATGAATCTTTCATTTGATATTTTTCGCTGACAGAATAAAATGTGGCGTCAACCTTTTTTGAAATTTTGCTAAGAGAGTTATTTATCCCAGCCACGGGAATACTAAAATTTTTAGTTTTTAGATTGAGTTGCCTAGCCAATGAATCGGTAATAAAATTACTTTGAAATGCACTGTCTAGAATGGCCCTAGCTTCTATTATTTTTCCATTGCAATCTAAAATTTTAATCATGGCTGTTGCCAAAAGTATTTGTTTGTTGTTTCCAGTCGATAAACAATGCATTGTTATGTTTTGATTAGAAAAATCTTGGATCTTGGAAGTAGAGGCATCATTTGAGGTTTGTTTATTTTCTCGATCAATTTCCGTTGAGAGTAAAGTTTGAGTATTATGGGTACTTTGTGACCCGCCATGGGATTTGTTATTATTGTCGCGATCGACAGTGTTTGGGTTATTAACAGAGCTATTGTTATTAAAGAATAAATGTAATAATGAATTATGTTTTCGACCGCAGTTTTTACAGCCTGCTGAATTGCAGGAATTGTGATCATGAAAAGGTCTTAGACAGTTGATGCATAGTTTATGTTTTTTAATTTCTGTGTAAAGATCCCTTTTCGGCATTGTATGTATTTTTTCGCATTGAAAGTTTAAATGATTTTTATGACAAAAGGCACAAGAAATCTTTCCTGTCGTCACGTGTGTTAGAATTTTGTTGTGTTGTTGTCCTCTGTCTGTCTTATTTTTGCTTTCCAGGGTCTCTAAGAAATTGCAACGCTTGGTTAGAAATTCCGTTAGTTGAGAAACCGTAGGAAAGTCAATTCCTTGTTTATTTAAATGTTCCTCCCATTCCCGTTTAGTTACAATGTCAAGTTTGTTACCCAATATGTATATGAGAAGTGTATCCCACATATCTATGGGCTGCCCAAGTGCCTTTAACGCACGTAAATTTTTGTTGAAATTATCCAATAAATTTCTTAGTTGAGAATGTGACTCGTTTTTCATTGTGAAACCATCCAAAATATGTTTTATGTGAGTGTGTACAATCAATCTCTTGTTTTCAAACCTATCCCTTAACATATCCCAAGCAATTTGATAGTTTTGATTTGAAATTTCAAGTGACTGAATTAAATGAGCAGCTTCGCCTTTCAGGCATGATTTTAAGTACCAGAATTTTTGTACATCATTTAACTGCGCATTTGAATGTACTAAAGAATTAAAAATGTCATAGAATGTCATCCATTGACTGTAGGCCCCATAAAATTCTGGTAAGCTAATCGGTGGTAATCTTACCGGACCTTGTAAATTAATATTTGTATTTCCAATTGCATTATTAACACTAAAAATGCTTGCACCAGGATTTGGTGGTGTATCTTGCGTTTTTAAAAAATCTGAAAGCATTTTCTTGGCTTGACCGATAGCCTTAAAGAATTTTGATTCGAAATCATCTCGCTCGGCGCCCTGAGAAATATTTCCCGATAAGTATTCAATTTCGGTTTGGATGTCATTAAATTGATCCAAAAGAAACGTTGTTCTCTCTACGCGAGCACTAACTTCTTCATAATTTCCCGAAAAAGATTCAAAATTATCTAGGTATGTAATAAATCTAGTTAATTGGGATTTGACTTGTCCCCGTTTTAACTTTAATTTGGCTAACATATCAGCTAAATCGAGTGCATTGTTAGTATTTTCAGAAGCCATATTTTTTTTTTTTTTTTTAATCTCTAAACACACTAAAGTATCAGATAATGCAATTGAATATGTAAAGGAAATGGTAAAAAGGAATATTGACGACTTACCAATCGACGCTATTTTCCTTGGTTGTGGTTATCTTTCAGCTGTGTTGCCAAACAAACTGTTGTAGGTATTTGGTTTTCCGACTGTGTTGCCGAAAAGTCCCTTTGACGACCGTTTTGTCGCACTTGTATATTAGCTTTCCCGGTTGTGTTGCCGAACAAAGCCGTTTTTACCGACCGTTTTGCCGATTTAACTATCCAGGCTCGAAGGACCAATGTTGTGTAGTGGATCCAAACAGATCGCGTTACTTTTGTAATAAATTAAATACTCTGTATAAGTGTAATCATTTTATTAGTTTAATAAAATGGTGGGCGAGTGTTTGCCTCTTCCGACGCGTTGTCTATGAAGGTTTTTAAAAACATAAAACATAATCTTATTCTCTGCCTAAAAACTGCCTTCAACTCTTTTCCACTTAAAAAAAGGTCTCGGGTCACACGCTTATCGCGTCTCAAGTGTTACTGTTAATGTCTTTCAATAACTCGACCCTGTGGGTTCTTTAACGTAATAATTATTAAGTGACAAAATATAATAACCTAATAAATACAAAACTGTACAAACGTTATAACATTTTAATTTTTTTGGGTCCAATTCGGTATATGCTAGATATAAAAAAATTGTAATAATTATAGACTTATATTGGTTAAACAGCGCTAACACGGCATCTAATCCACCTTTTTGGGTCCAATTCGGTATATGCTAGATATAAAAAAATGTAATAATTATAGACTTATATTGGTTAAACAGCGCTAACACGGCATCTAATCCACCTTTTTGGGTCCAATTCGGTATATGCTAGATATAAAAAAATTGTAATAGTTATAGACTTATATTGGTTAAACAGCTCTAGCACGGCATCTAATCCACCTTTTTGGGTCCAATTCGGTATATGCTAGATATAAAAAAATTGTAATAATTATAGACTTATATTGGTTAAACAGCGCTAACAGGGCATCTAATCCACCTTTTTGGGTCTATGATAATGAGCTTACCTGCAATGTTTGGGGCCGAAATTTCTTGCACCACGTCAAAACGGCCCATGGCGAATTAGCTGCCGGCGAATTGTCCTGCCGGCGAAACGGCGACGGCGGAACGGCGACGGTGAAACGACGACGGCGAATAGTCCCATCCCCCCTCTAGCAACCTTCGCCGATTCCCATCCACCAAGTTCTTGTAGGTCTAATATATCTCCTCCAGCATTAACAAGAAAATTTGCCGAAGATCTTCTAACGCAGTGACCAGAATACAAATTAAGATTTTCAAGTGAGAGATACTCAGCTATTTTTTGAGGTATTTTAGAGAAGAAATGAATGCCGCAGGGCTGTACCGTACATTTCCCTCTTCTATATGATACAAACAATCTTTGGTGAGTGAAATGGTCTGGCCTTAACATTGCGTACTTTTTAAATAAAAGCACAGGATTGACTTCGCCGTCAAATATCACAGCGAAAATACGTTTCTTGTGGGTTTTTGAGTCGGGAATAGTAACAATCAGCTTGTCCTTTAAAACGTCAACATCTTCCGTGATCATCTTCGCTAATTCATTTGTTCGACAGGCTCCTCCAATTCCAATTAAAAAAGCGCCACTTTAATCATTAAAAACTTCTCGTCTGAGGCAGAACACACAAATTCGTTGACTTGTTCTCCTGTAAATACTTTTGATTTTTTTGCTCTATATCCAACATTTTTCTTCTTGATGAAACGTATTAAGGCGCCGTATTTGTCGATTTCCACTCTTTCCTTCAGTTCTAAAGTCGCTCGTAACATGGAATATTTCGGCCATAAGGATGAAGCAGAGTATTCCTCAGAGAGTTTTGCGAAATACGCCAGCAATACCGTTTCTTCTGCACCTTGAACATGTACTTTGTTTCGCCACTCACAAAACTGCCGATATTCTGTTTCATAATGAATTTTAGATTTGTTCGGAAGCAAGTTCAACCTTATAATGTTGGCTGCAGCTAATATATTGTCAGGAATATCAAAATCTTGCATGATTTTAATGATGACTTTTTGAAATGCCAAAATGAAATGACAAAACACCTTGTTTTTATTTTCGCATCGCCGTTGTCAATGATACGATAAAGCTTTGAATATAACTCGATTATTAGCGATTTAACACCGTCTCGGACATTGCGGGTGACTCGGCTGTCGCCTCGTCACCTAGCAATGTCCTCGACTATTATAAATCGCATAATAATCTCGTTATATTAATAGCTATAAACTGCTCTACTGAAAAATTCCAAATATTCAGATCCGCCCTTTGGTCACCGAAACGACGATATCTGCGAATATATACACTATACATATCCTAGAAGTTTCGCATAAAATTAAGATTTTATTAAGGCGTTTATTGCTTTGTTTTTCTATTTTTTCGTAAAAATTTCTGTACTTGCCTTTAACTCTAAAACCCCATCAGAATAAAATTTCCTACCAGAATAGCGAATATACAGGGTAGATTCCATGTAAGAAAACATTAAAGTGTCAAATATTTGCCGTTTTCGGTGTTCTTTTGTTTAAAATTCATTAAAGAGCCTACAACATTAGTTCTTAAACTTTTTCTGATTGATATCTCTTCAAATTAATGATATAGGCGGGGGGTTAAAATAGATCACCCGGTACTTCGAGAATGTGTAAGTACATAATATGCTTAAACTATTATTATCAGTGGTGCAACCAGAAATTAAGTTGGTTGGTTGGGGGGGGGGGGGGGGGGAAATTGGCAGGCGAAAATTTTTGAGTGCCACGCCCTTTTTTTTATCGATAATGCTTGGTTTTCATAGTTGTGATGAGTTAACATTTCTTGTAAACAGATGGTTAGAAGACCCGAGCTACGCCCCCCCGGTTGCGCCCCTGTCAGGGACGTATATAAGGGGGTGGCTTTTTTTTTCCCCTCCATCCGACGAGACTTCGAGCGATTTTAAATTTCCAATTTCGAAATTTAAATTAATTAAACGTAAAGCGTCGAAAACTTTTTTTACGTGTCGAAAACAAAAATGTAGGTATATAGTTAACTCTGTTTTTAGGTGAATTCTTGGCAATACTTGGGCGTGACCCCAAAAAAATTTTCGCTTGCGGCAAGCCTCCTGGCAGCATTTTCTCATGTCTATAAGTGACTCCAGACCCCCCCCCCCCCCCATTGGATAGATACGTCCCTGGCAACTGATTATTATTTACACAAAGTTTATAATACCGCAAACAAAAAGTGAAATTTTGGTGAAATTTTGCCTGTCTGTGTGTTATTAAACTGCAGCAAAACATAAACAAAAGATTTTCTTAAAGGTATTTTAAATTTACCTATCATTTTACTATTTTAACAGTTACGGAATTTTTGTCCTCTCATCGGTCCTAATAGTAACAAAACTAGAACGTTACCGTGAGCGTTTTTTTGGCGAGAGCGTGCAGACAGCCTAGAGAGCAAGTTTAAAATAAAACCGTTTTTCAAGTTTAAGTTTAGACGTAGTGAAGTAGTAGGCCTGGTCTAGGATATCGACAAATAAAATATTAGAATATATAGGTAGATCCGCGAAAATGTCTGCACCATAATGGTATTTATTTTAGGACAACTATCTGCTATGTCAATAATGTCATACTTTCTTTAAATTCCCCCTACTTCTATAATCATATTTAGTAGTTAATATGGTTGTGATAGGTGATATTTAAAATTTCTCTTTTATAACCACCCAGGGTGACTGCGCTAGTAGTCGGCCTTTTTTAATCACTCTATTTTTGTTTATTAAATATGTCTGTTCATTTAATAGGTACTTAAAATAATAATTTATGTGTCCTTGTTAAGTATAAACATTAAATATGCGATTGAAAAAAATATAAATACTCGAGAAAGTACGTAAATATTTAATTTTTAAGTTTTTCTGAAAAATATCAGTTTTTTCAGAAGTCGGCCACTCTCGCTTCTTTCATTGGGTCTTCCTTTTTTTTATTAGCATTCTTAACCATTTCGCTTTTTTTCCGTTTATCCCTTTTCCTTTTCTTAGCTTCTTCTTTCTCATTCTTCTCCATGTAATATGTTCTCCAAACATTGGACGAAATGACCAGCTTTCGGACGTCGGCATCGGCTCTATTGCATGTAAGATTATTGATGACTGCTTATGTTCTTATACAGGGCTGCCCAGAAGTCCGGAATAAAATTAATATAGCCTTAACCAGTGGCGTAGCCAGCATTTTGGGGCGGAGGGGGCGAACTACCGAAGAGGCGTAGATTGCGGAGCTAAAGCGCCGCAGGCAAAAAATTTTTGGGACCACGCCCAAATTTCGTAGGAATTCACCTTCTTCATGCTCCTTAGGGAACAAGGGTCTGGCCCCAAATGCCTTGTAAAATCCGCTATATAAAAATAATAAATTTAATGTGATGGGACGCTCTCAAAACCGGTTTTATTAAGTTTATTCCCATCGCTCTTCTTTACTAAAAATAAAATAAAACCGATCTTGTTTTTTAAGAATTATTTTTTAAGTAGTAAAGAGGCGCCAGGCCAAGGGGGGCGGGGAGGCGATGGCCCCCCTTCGCTCCTCTGTGGCTACGCCACTGGCCTTAACCTGTAACTTTTGGGGAAAATGCTCGGACACGTCAATTTAGTTTTATATATGCTCACCTTTTGACGTTATTCGTTTGTTCTTTTATAGACATTTGTCAAAGATATGACAAAATCGATATTTTTTTTTAATAGAAACATACAGCTTGTGATACATCATTTGAAAGCTAATATCTCGTACATTATGCTCATAAGTTTTGGCGCGATTCTGTCAAGCTATTTCAAAATGGCGACTGTTAAAAGTTTTAAAAAAATCCCTATTTAAATAAGCGGAAATGATAAATCATTGATGTTTTTTTTTAAATTTCAAGGTAAGAAATCTTCATTGTTTCACGTTCTGACATTTTGTGACATTGTGAACTTGTAATAGATATTTACGTTATAAGTCCGGTAAATCAACTTTTACAGTATGAGTAAAATGTTTCGAGACGAGGCGACGAAGGAGCCGATTCTGGAATTTTCAAACGAATACTGTAAAGGATTTGCCGGACGAATGACGTACAATATTTTATTTCATACTGTTCTGTTGAAAATTATAATTATGTTTTGAAATTATAATGAAGTTTTATTCTGCGTCGTATATTTGAAAAGTGCTTATATTTACTGGTGGAAACATTGTGTGTTTGACATTGATTAAACTAAAACTTACAAATTTCAGTCCGGTAAAGAAATTTTACAGGACTAGTCCGGTAAAAAAATTTTACCGGACTTATTGCTGTAAAACCTTATTTTATGGACTAAATTCAAATATGTAAAGGTGTGTTTTAAAATACAGTATAAAATAAAATTAATTTAGGTATTACCGAAGTATTATTTTACAATTTTCTAAACAAAAATGGTTTTGTCGGAAAGGCAGCGTATCGAAGTCTTGATATTGTTAGGATGTGGAGATAAAATAAGAAGTCAAAGTGAAGTGTGCACTTTATTTAATGCTAAATATTCGGAAAATCAAATTTCACAGGGAAAACTACAAACTAAACTCAAAAAATACCAGCCACAAAAGATGGTTAATTTCTTAAACGCGTCCCTGCAGAATTCTCTATATCCAAGCCCCGCTATCAGACGAACGAATTGTTGTCTTTGTTATAGTTACATACCTAGGTACAGTGACGGAAATAAAATTTCGTACACAGAGGTTAACATTTTATGCCATTTTTGAATATTTTGGTAAACTGGGCTTTTTACAATTATCCCACCTTTATACCTTGTGTTTCTTATTTCAGTAATGATAGAAAAAATACTATATATAAAATTATTCATTCGAAGAAAGTATTCCTAGATAGTTGAGCAAGTTGGAAAACCAAGAAGCACTATACAAATCCTAAGAACTAAATGCGAAAATACTGGATCATTGGATAGAAGGGCTGGAAGTGGCCGAAGAAAAATTTCAAACGAAAATCAAGATAACAATATACAATACACGACTTTAAAATTAAATATAAAACAGATTATTCAAATATTAAAAAAAAACATTGGTTTAAAATTTTAAAGCGGCACCATATTTTTTCCACTAATAAGTTTAAACGTCTGGGCATTGATGCCACCAGCATTTGGGCGTGATGAAAATTGTAGGTATTCCAGGTTTCTTCAATTTTATTTCACAAATCATCACTGTTTTGAGGATGGAAATCATTGTTCTTGTTAATTTCTTTCACGATATATCCCCAAACGTTTTCGATTGGACTGAAATCAGGGCTTCTTGAGGGCCAAGGTAACAATGAAATGTTATTTTCCCGTATCCAGTCCGAAACTCTCCTTGCTGTATGGACGAGGCAGTTGTCTGGCTGGTATATAAAATTTTCTTGTTGAAATATATTGTTTACCGATGGCAACATAACAGTTTAAAGGATGTGTATATAAGCTTGAGTATTAAATCTTCCTCGAATTCGGTGGCATATTCCTAGCCATCTGGAAGTCATATATCCCCATACATTAACTGAAAATCTTCCACTTGTTTTAACATGTTGGGTATATCTTTCTTCGTACCGTGTATTTGGCGGCCTATACACTCTAATCTGCCTGTTATAATAAGACTGAAAAGTTTTCTCGTCGGTAAATACTACCTTTTCCCAAAAATCCACACCTTGCGGTAATTATTCCAGCGCAAACCCCATTCTTTGCTCTTTATTCATGTCGGTCAAAAACGGTTTTTTAGCAGCTACCTTATTGCTCAATTCCGAATTTTTCCTTATACGATTTCTCGCCGTTCTTACTGTCCCAGGAAAATTAGTTTGGTTGTGTGCTTCTACAGCCGTCTGAAATGGATTGTTTCGCAAAAAATCTATTAGATCATTATCTTGATTTTCATTTGAAATTTTTCTTCTACCACTTCCAGCCCTTCTTTCCAATGATCCTGTATTTTCCCATTTAGTTCTGAGACTTTGTATAGTGCTTCTTGGTTTCCCAAATTGCTCAGCTATTCTTCGTAGAGAAACACCGTCTTCTAATAAAGCAATTAATCTCGCCTTCGCGAGTTGATTCATGTTCACAAAATTTGTTAAAATGAAATAATATAATTTTCAAGTCGGATGACATCGATAACAATTTGTCAAAAAGTGAAGTATTTCCAGGTGATCTAGGTATACAAAAGCCGACATCACATCAGGAAAAAATAAGTGTACGAAATTTTATTTCCGTCACTGTACCTGTTGCATCTGGCAAAAAGAATGGCATGCAATCATTGGCATTGCTAATTTAACAATTTACGTCAATTTAAGTTGTTAGAACAATAAATGCATCCGATGCCACTTAAGCTAAACTAAACAAAGAAGCCTTAGCTTCGTTTGATTCGTTTTAGCTCGTATCAGATTCCAGCGAAATTTAGTTTCCTTCTGCATGAAAGCACATCTGACAACTAATTGACAATCGCCCCCAGTGGTCGCTAAAACTTAATTTGGTTTAGTTCACGTTCTGTTCCCTTAGCTTAGCTTCATTTCGTTTGCAGTAGCCATCTGTCTTAAGATTTCAGATGTCTGTACTGAGCTAAGTGTTTTTAAAATATCAGCGAAGTGAGGTTAGTTTAGTTAAAATATCTTTGTTTTAATTTAATTCTTAGAGACATCAATTTCTTTTTGTGTTTCTTTTTTGCAATAATGATTTTAGTTTTTAACAGAATTGTATCTTGACCACACAACTTACTAGTTAAGATTTTGTATTGAACTTAGCTCGGTGAAGTGGTTAGTATGTAAACAAACAGGTTTAAAGGTATTGTTGCATTTCATGGTAATAAAAATGTCACATTTGCGTCACTGTCATCAATATCTCTCTGTGCAGTAATAGACAACGTATAGAAATTTTGATTATGCTGGGTTGCGGACATAAAACCAGAACCCATAGAGAAGCCCGCGATATGTTGAACGATAAATATTCAAATCGACAGCCTATAATTCAATCAATACCACATATAGGATAGTAATAAAATGGAGAATACGAACGGGTAAAGGTGGGTTTACGAGTATGTAGAGAAATATAATTTGGTACCGTTTAAATACAAATTCATTCATTATCTATTAGTTTAAGTAGGCGCATAAACAATAAATAATAATATATGTCATCCAACTAATCAAAACCTCTATCAACTAGCTTTCGCATGCGTAATTCCACTTTTACTTAATTTTACTTTTGTGCCGTAAAATTACCTTTACAAGGCAACTTTATGCACCATGGGCGAACGGCAGCTCTTGTGTCGGAGGCTCGGAATCCTTGCATTTAGCGGTTATCATAAAGGAACATAACCTTAAATTTTGACAACAAAAACATTCAAATATTCAGATATCTACTTATTTCGAGTTAATTAAAAAGAAAAGGAAATTTGACTGAATAATGTAGTAAAAATAATAGTCTTGATAGGACAGTGACCTGTAAAATATGAACATTTGCACCAAAGCACTACACAGTACACACACACAGAAAACATAAAAAAAACATAAAAAGGTAATGTAAACAAATATCTTGCATAAAACCATGAAGCATCCTATAAATATACATCTATAGCAAAAATGAATGCTATAGTCTATTTCAGAAAGGTGTATAGTAATAAAATGGGAAATTTTGTCCAGTTCGGCTCAATTTCGGCGTAAACTTTGTGCATTAAATTATTTATGATAACAAACCAAAAATTTTAGAGAATTAGGTTAACGGGTATTAAGATAAAATAGTATTGTTTGTAATATTAAAATTTCCAGTAATTGCGTAAGGGGATTAGGAAAGGTACGTTTTCTGGTCTGAAGTGTCAAAATCGAAATAGGGATTAGTTAGGTAGTAGATTATAAAGTTATGTTTTGCGTTTAACAGGTACCGAGTTTGGCTCTGGTCCCTTTGGCTGGATCATATAAATAGGTGGTAATATGGAATAAAATTTGTTTAGTTTAACGCATCAGTATTTGCTGTTAAGCCGTATATAGTGTTCACAGTATTATAAGATCAGTAATAAAATGGCGACATTTACACCAACAAAAAGATGTTTCAATAATTCTCCACTATCAGTGAGTAAAAAAGTTATTATTTTAAATGTCCATGATTTCATAAAAGACGATTATCCGAATTTTACTGTACAAGAAACTGTCGACCTATGTTCCCGAATGACTGGAGTTGGAAAGTCCACCGTTTTTAAATTATTGCGGGAGAGAAAGACAGCAGGTCAAGTGGAACCTCCCAAAAAAAGTCCAGGCAGGCCAGTAAAAGTCCCTGATGAAGGCACCAAAAGTGTAGTTCAAAGAAAAGTTCACTCTTTATATTTTAAAAAAGTAATACCCACCCTAGATAAGATTCTAATAGAGCTTGGTCAGGATGACAGTATTTCGTTTATAACTAGAAAACTTTTATGGACCACTTAAAAAATATGGATTTTGTCTGGTTAAAGCATAACCGTAAATCACTTTTACTGGAAAGCGATGAAATTGTTTGCTGGCGATGAAAATACTTGAGAAGTATAAAGCAGTACAGAAGCGAGCAGAAGAAAATCTTTTATCTTGATGAGACGTGGATTAATGAAGGTTATATAGTACCAACATTGTGGCAAGACAATAATATAACCAGTGCTCGCCAAGCTTTCATGGAAGGCCTGTCAACGGGTATTAAGATGCCTTCAGGTAAAAGGAAGAGACTAATAATCGTCCATATTGAAAGCGAAGAGGGATTTTTAAAAGAAGGTTTGGTAACCTTCTAGTCGTTCAATACGGGAGATTAGCATCGAATGTTTTTGAGGACTATTTTGGTAAAATGATAAAATATCTTTCAGCTGATTCATTAGTAGTTATGGATAACGCAAGCTATCATTCACGACGCACAGAGAAGACTCCAACTTTATCTTGGAGAAAACAAGAAATTATCGACTGGTTAACCACCAAAAGTATTGAATTTGAAGATAATTTGATAAAGAAGGAACTATTAGCTATAGCCAATTTACACAAACATCGTTTTATGAAATATGCCGTGGAAGATATAACAGAAAAACATCGTGTAACTGTGCTGCGCACACCGCCATATCATTGCGAACTAAATCCTATAGAACTTATTAGGGCGCAAGTGAAAGGATTTGTAGCAAGCCACAACACGACATTCAAAATGAAAGACGTTAAGCTACTGTTTGATCAAGCCATTAAGGAAGTGATACTAGAGAACTAACGAAAAGCAGTCCATCATGTCATTAAAGAAGAGGAGAAAATGTGGGATATTGACCACCTGATCGATCGGACCGTCGACCCCTTATTTAAAACGTCAAGAGGAGATGACAGTTCCTTAGATGACGAAGAGTATTATGATTTTTTATAATTTAATTCCTGTGTAATGTATTTTTTGTATTTTGTCTTTTTTTATCATGTTTAATAAAAAATAAGTGTACCTAATACTATGTGCATAATGCCTAATTTTTATTTTGTTAAAATAAAATTCTTTCCTTTTTACGAATATCCTACCGGCACGCCTTTGTCACACCATTTTGGTGTTTATGAATGGATAACAATGGGCAAAACCCATAAACTGACCCAAACCCGGGTGGTACTACCTGCACTTGATAAAAAGAAAGAACTTTGCAATGAAATCAATGCCAAATTATAACAGTGCCTTAAATATTCGTTGGGTCACTCTGTAGTCCCTTTGCATACCTAATGAGCCTTTATTACTCTACACCTTTCTGAAATAGACTATACACTTTATGAAAATAAATGGACCTAACAGATTTTCTGGAAGCGTCATTTGACTGCCGTCCTATTTTGGTTTTACAAAATCAGGATTTTTGATAAATAATTATTGCAACTTAAAGCTACTTAAAGCTATCGACTGATAAAGCAAGAACTGTTAAAACTTTTATTTTCTTAGATAATTATAATTTATATTTGGACATAAGTAAAATTAAATTAATAAAAGCACATATTTTTCGGCAATACATAAATTTAAAAAATTAAAAAGCAAATGGTCATCAAAAGTTAATCGTGTAGTCTAAGCGCATCATGACAACAATTAATTGATATCAATCAATAAATCAGTCGATACTGGCATATCGATCTCATTCAGCTCACTCCTACACCGAAAATATCATTTTTAGACTAACTGTCGGGATTGAGTCCATGCTGTCTCTCGTACTGAATCTCGGCGAATTTCTTTGATCTTTTACGACGTGGTATGGTACAAACCATTTGGTTACATTGTGCGGTATTCGACATCAACAAGGCGTTTTTTTATTTATCGTTTTGTAACACTGAGTTAAATTCATCATAACATATTTTTTATCTTTTGGGGCTCGTTATCTGAAGAGTCACAACAAAGGCGAATTTTTTTAGATTGCTAATATGTATGTCTGTTAGTCCGTCAGAGAGTCAGTGGATCGTTAAGACAATAAGGTATACGACTTTATTACTAAACACGCCTGTAGATATTTTGCCAGGACATTACTGGTAGAAAATTATTATGCAAAGATTTTCTTATTTATGTACACGGTTTTCAGAGATATTTTCGGCCATAGCTACAGGGTTCCCTATAAGAGATATAGGAAAACTTTAAATGTAGGAGTTGTGGAGTATTATCTGAACCGCCAGAAAGTTTTTAAAAAATAGAGAAAAAACGACCTGAAAGCTAAAAGAAATTAATAAATTAGGTTATGTACAGGGTGTTTCAGAAGTACGCTATATAACTTAAGAGGATGATTCTAAGAGAAAAAGGTCATATGAACATGTGTCCGCAGTTGCCCCGTTTTTGATATACAGGGTGTTAAAGTTTTTAAAAACAAATAGTTTTTTATAATTTTTTTAAATATCCTTATTATATTCAGTGGCGTCCCGGGAGCACCATAACGAATAATATTAACAAAAAAATGTACGCCACTGACTTTTTTCTGATTTTGATTTTTTTTCGGATTTACCAAGTAATGATATAACTTTTTTGTTCCTTGAACTGTTTTCGTATCTTGCTTTGTATTCGAGAGAAAAAATAAAAACCACTTTATTGCATGTACAGGGAAATTTTTTTAAGTGTCTCACCCGATTGGCGATTTTCCTGCTGACTATCATAAAAAACAAATTACATATTTCTCAATGATTTTCGATAAGGAAGCCGAATTTAATGTCAAAAAATACATAGATTTACAAATTTGACAGATGAGACGCCATTTTGAATTTTCTTAAATGGCAACCCCCATAAATAACCACACGATTTGATTGCATTTGTCGATCCGATTCTAAAACTATATAGTTGTTGACACTTATTTTCAGCCGTTTCGGAAATACGGGCGTTCCTAATTTGCCTCCATCGATTTTGTCTTTTAAGTGTCTCACCCCTTTAATAACTAGACCTTCTAAGCTGAACACCCTAATTTTTTCACAGTCACACAATTTCGCGTGAGCAAGCGATCTACGCTATAGTCAAATCCGACAGATGTCAAAAAGTGACAGATACGACGCCATCTTAAATTTTTTTAAATGGCAACCCTCATAAATAACTAGACGATTGGATTGCATTTGTCGATCCGATTCTAAAACTATATAGTTATTGACACTGATTTTCAGCCGTTTCGGAAATACGGGGGTTCCTAATTTGCCTCCATCGATTTTGTCTTTTAAGTGTCTCACCCCTTTAATAAATAGACCTTCTAAGCTGAACACCCTAATTTTTTTCACAGTGACATAATTTCGCGTAAGCAAGCGATCTACGCTATAGTCAAATCCGACAGATGTCAAAAAGTGACAGATACGACGCCATCTTGAATTTTTTTAAATGGCAACCCTCATAAATAACTAGACGATTGGACTGCACTTGGCGATCCGATTCTAAAACTATATAGTTGTTGATATTTATTTTCAGCCGTTTCGGAAATACGGGGGTTCCTAATTTGCCTCCATCGATTTTGTCTTTTAAGTGTCTCACCCCTTTAATAAATAGACCTTCTAAGCTGAACACCTTAATTTTTTTCACAGTGACATAATTTTCTGTGAGCAAGCGTTCTACGCTATAGTCAAATCCGACAGATGTCAAAAAGTGACAGATACGACGCCATCTTGAATTTTTTTAAATGGCAACCCTCATAAATAACTAGACGATTGGATTGCATTTGGCGATCCGATTCTAAAACTATATAGTTGTTGATATTTATTTTCAGCCGTTTCGGAAATACGGGGGTTCCTAATTTGCCTCCATCGATTTTGTCTTTTAAGTGTCTCACCCCTTTAATAACTAGACCTTCTAAGCTGAACACCCTAATTTTTTCACAGTCACACAATTTCGCGTGAGCAAGCGATCTACGCTATAGTCAAATCCGACAGATGTCAAAAAGTGACAGATACGACGCCATCTTAAATTTTTTTAAATGGCAACCCTCATAAATAACTAGACGATTGGATTGCATTTGTCGATCCGATTCTAAAACTATATAGTTATTGACACTGATTTTCAGCCGTTTCGGAAATACGGGGGTTCCTAATTTGCCTCCATCGATTTTGTCTTTTAAGTGTCTCACCCCTTTAATAAATAGACCTTCTAAGCTGAACACCCTAATTTTTTTCACAGTGACATAATTTCGCGTAAGCAAGCGATCTACGCTATAGTCAAATCCGACAGATGTCAAAAAGTGACAGATACGACGCCATTTTGAAATTTTTTAAATGGCAACCCTCATAAATAACTAGACGATTCAATTGCATTTCGCGATCCGATTCTAAAACTATCTAGTTGTTGACACTTATTTTCAGCCGTTTCGGAAATACGGGCGTTCCTAATTTGCCTCCATCGATTTTGTCTTTTTAGTGTCTCACCCCTTTAATAAATAGAGCTTCTAAGGTGAACACCCTAATTTTTTTCACAGTTACATAATTTCGCGTAAGCAAGCGATCTACGCTGTAGTCAAATCCGACAGATGTCAAAAAGTGACAGATACGACGCCATCTTGAATTTTTTTAAATGGCAACCCTCATAAATAACTAGACGATTGGACTGCACTTGGCGATCCGATTCTAAAACTATATAGTTGTTGATATTTATTTTCAGCCGTTTCGGAAATACGGGGGTTCCTAATTTGCCTCCATCGATTTTGTCTTTTAAGTGTCTCACCCCTTTAATAAATAGACCTTCTAAGCTGAACACCTTAATTTTTTTCACAGTGACATAATTTTCTGTGAGCAAGCGTTCTACGCTATAGTCAAATCCGACAGATGTCAAAAAGTGACAGATACGACGCCATCTTGAATTTTTTTAAATGGCAACCCTCATAAATAACTAGACGATTGGATTGCATTTGGCGATCCGATTCTAAAACTATATAGTTGTTGATATTTATTTTCAGCCGTTTCGGAAATACGGGGGTTCCTAATTTGCCTCCATCGATTTTGTCTTTTAAGTGTCTCACCCCTTTAATAAATAGACCTTCTAAGCTGAACACCCTAATTTTTTTCACAGTCACACAATTTCGCGTGAGCAAGCGATCTACGCTATAGTCAAATCCGACAGATGTCAAAAAGTGACAGATACGACGCCATCTTGAATTTTTTTAAATGGCAACCCTTATAAATAACTAGACGATTGGATTGCATTTGGCGATCCGATTCTAAAACTATATAGTTGTTGATATTTATTTTCAGCCGTTTCGGAAATACGGGGGTTCCTAATTTGCCTCCATCGATTTTGTCTTTTAAGTGTCTCACCCCTTTAATAAATAGACCTTCTAAGCTGAACACCTCAATTTTTTTCACAGTGACATAATTTTGCGTGAGCAAGCGATCTACGCTATGGTCAAATCCGACAGACGTCAAAAGGTGAGAGATACGACGCCATTTTGAATTTTTTTAAATGGCAACTTTCATAAATAACTAGACGATTCAATTGCATTTGGCGATCCGATTCTAAAACTATATAGTTGTTGATATTTATTTTCAGCCGTTTCGGAAATACGGGGGTTCCTAATTTGCCTCCATCGATTTTGTCTTTTTAGTGTCTCACCCCTTTAATAAATATACCTTCTAAGCTGAACACCCTAATTTTTTTCACAGTGACACAATTTCGCGTGAGCAAGCGATCTACGCTATGGTCAAATCCGATAGACGTCAAAAAGTGACAGATACGACGCCATTTTGAATTTTTTTAAATGGCAACCCTTATAAATAACTAGACGATTGGATTGCATTTGGCGATCCGATTCTAAAACTATATAGTTGTTGACACTTATTTTCAGCCGTTTCGGAAATACGGGGGTTCCTAATTTGCCTCCATCGATTTTGTCTTTTTAAGTGTCTCACCCCTTTAATAAATAGACCTTCTAAGCTGAACACCTCAATTTTTTTCACAGTGACATAATTTCGCGTGAGCAAGCGATTTACGCTATAGGCAAATCCGGCAGATGTCAAAAAGTGACAGATACGACGCCATTTTGAATTTTTTTAAATGGCAACCCCCATAAATAACCACACGATTGGATTGCATTTGGCGATCCGATTCTAAAACTATCTAGTTGTTGACACTTATTTTCTGTTGTTCTGAAGCCGAATAAATTTTTTGTTATTCATCTGCGGCAAATTCGGATACATTTCATTAAATTTTCTGCAGGTTCTACTAATTATTTGATCACACTGTCCATGGAAAATAAATAAATTCATTAAAACTGTATTAGAGTAATTATTATTTTTCGCCATCGTAGGTACTTAAATCACAATTATTTAAAAAATTACATTTCTATACAACAAGTTGCCATGGTGACTATCTAACAAAAAATTTGTTTCCATAGCCCACTACTATTAAAACCGTTGAAAGTTTGTCGATTTATGAAGTTTTATGAATAAACGCTATTAAATCGGAAACTTGAAGTTAGGTATTAGGTATAATTTTTCTGGCATTTTTGTAAGTTACCGACATAAATTAATTTCTGTACCGCCTTGTATACTTAAACTAAGATGTGACCAAAAGATCAAATGCCTAGATGCATTGTTCAGGTATGACCCGAATTTCAGCTCAAATTTTTTTAATAGGAGGGAGATTTTAAAATTTATTGGAAGTCCTTTTTTCGTAAAAAAAAATTGAAATTAATTTATTCCCGAAAAACGGCTACAGATAGGTATAGGGAAATATTAAGAGAAGTTGCTCATAATTATATTCGGAATTCAAAAATTGAAGAATACACAGGGTGTTCTATTTAAAATAGCGATGTTTCCACCGGTTTAGAGTAGAAGCGGCAACACCGCATGATCAAAAATATTTTTAAACTGTAGATCATGATCGTTTATCCCGGTTGCCAAATTTTCAAAATGATTCGTTATTTAGTTCTCCATAAACGTAATAATACGCCATCCACCGTGGGACACCCTGTATAACTATTGGGAAAAGTAAAAAAAGGCAGTTGGGTGCCACTAGAATGATTAAGATATCCTATTGCATGTCTAGTCGAAGCAAATAAAAAGTAAGGATTATTAATTTAACGAATATAAATTAAAATTCGTTGTTATTTGTTTTGTGCAATTTTATTGTCTTTTAGAAATTAGCGAATTGTAAACAATAAAATTAACTTAAATAAAATTACAAAAACTTTGGGTTTAAGAAATTTGCTTATAGAATATCCTACCTTTCTCTATGGTTGTTGGTCAGGGTATAAGTTTACATACAAATTTAAGTATTCTCCCTTGCATTATCTAATTACTTTTAACCCGGCGTTTCTCAACTTTTATTATTTGCTACCAAATTTTTAATCACAAGTCACATCGTAGATCGAAATTTCACAATCAATGAAATTCGTTGTAACATGTAAATAAAACGTATTAATTATTGTCAGCTAAAAGTAAAATTATATAAGGAAATAACTAAGGCATCAGGCATGCTATATTGAATTTTAACAATTTTTGATATTTATGATGCCCAGTAACTCTTTATAATTTCACTGCCTTCTCGTTTTCCTCTTCGCCATATCGGTAACGTCATGTTCAAACTAATAAAAAATTAAACGTCTAGTAACATCTGACATTATCATTAAGAATTTTACAAAGAATTCTTTCTAACTAACTTTTAATTTGGTTATTAATTAGACAATACTTAAATTCGTGGTAGTCAATAAGAGAACCTTAAAAAAAGTCGAATGTAATTTTGTGGCAAAAAATTGGGAAGCCAATATTTGAGGGTAGCAAAATTTACATTTGATTTCCAGTGGCCAGTTTGGCGGTGCATCATCCGGTATGTGCCCTCTGGCTATTTTTATTACTATTTAATTTGAAAATTAGGCTTAACTGAAAATACTGATAGACTGGCAACCAACTATAATATGAAGTTGGCCTTTTTTGTATACAGGGTCGTTGGTATGTATGGAAACGGTCGATTATTTCTTAAAGTATAACAGTTAGCAAAAAATATTTTAGATAAAAGTTTTAGGGTTTTTTAAGCTGTATTAGAATTTTCGAAAAATAAGTATACAGGATGAGTCAGAAAACCATAACAATTATTTTTTAATAAGTCCATTATAAGTCTAAACCTAAGACTTTCCGAGATATCGGCTTTTGAAAAATGACATTTTTGAACTTTGACAACTTCTAGCTTTTTAATGGTACGTGTTAGAGTAAAACGGCTTACATGTCCTCATGTTACTTTTTATGTTCTTCCCAAAAACATAAACTTCCGGTTAAACCGGAAGTACTGTATTTCCGGCTTTTGAGTTACATCCGGTTTAACCGGAAGTTGGTGTTCTTGGGAAGATAATAAAAAGTAAGATAGGGACATGTAAGCCGTTTTATTCCAAAAGGTACCGTTAGAAAGCTAGAAGCTGTCAAAGTTCAAAAATGTCATTTTTCAAAAGTCGATATCTCGGAAACTATTAAGGTTAGACTTATATTGCATTTATTGAAAAATAATTGTTATTTTATGTAAAATTCAAAAATATTCGAAGATATAGGGTGTTCCATTGTTTCTCTACGGTTTTCTGACTCAACCTGTATACTTATTTTTTTATAATTCTAATACACCTTAAAAACCCCTAAAACTTTTATCTAAAATATTTTTTGCTGACTGTTTTACTTTAAGAAATAATCGACCGTTTCCATACATACCAACGACCCTGTATATAGTTTTCCATGTGCCTATAGCAGTGCTGATAGTATCTCCAGACGGCTAGAAATGGAGATTGAGCATTTTGTTATTCAAATCCAGAATTTTTAAACTTGTTTTTAATTCAGTATTGAAGTTAATTATTAATATTAAATACATTATCCATTACTGATACAATCTTATATATAAGTGTAATATATCAGTGTGAACGTGTATTTTATTTTTTATTTTGCAGAATGCATTTTTTTAATGCGCATTTGTTTCAGTAACTTTATTAATTTCTTTATAATATTTTTTTTCGATATGCTAACAGGTATCACGCCTTTCTAGGGGGGTTCGCCCCACAGGTTAAAAAACGCTGCTTTTTGGCTGAACAAAACATTTATAGTACTTGCCTAAAAACTGCTGGAGCCTATATTTATGTTAAATTTAATAAACACACTTATTACCGATAACGAAAATTGCGCAATAACATATAAAAATAACTGTGCCACTGTTGCTGCATATGTATAAACCATTCATAAAACATTAGGGTTTATATTTAAAGTTCTAGCTATCAGGTGCAATTAAAAAAAAACTAACCCAATCCGTTAGCAAAAGATTTGTGCATATTAAAATTATATTCATCTTTAACTAGGTTTATGTTTTAATTTGTAATCAGAAAATGTTTCGACATTACAAAAAATATAATATAATATAACAGTAATAACCAAGCAACTAACATTGAAGACAATATTATTTATAATTACAATTAAATATTAATAACAAGACGCATTTTTACCATTTATCAGTCATGAACTTCTTAGTTAAAGATTCTTATATATACACTCTTATAAATAAAAATACTAGTCGACCCTAGCTAGCCTCTTTGGTAGAAATGCAGATTGTCGTAATTGTTGAATCTGTTGTTTCTTTGTATATATTTCAATACTGCAGTGTGTATGAAATGAAAATACATGTTCATTTAACCGATGGAGGCAAATTAGGAACCCCCGTATTTCCGAAACGGCTGAAAATAAGTGTCAACAACTATATAGTTTTAGAATGGGATCGCCAAATGCAATTGAATCGTCTAGTTATTTATGGGGGTTGCCATTTAAAAAAATTCAAAATGGCGTCGTATCTGTCACTTTTTGACATCTGCCGGATTTGACTATAGCGTAGATCGCTTGCTCACGCGAAATTATGTCACTGTGAAAAAAATTATGGTGTTCAGCTTAGAAGGTCTATTTATTAAATGGGTGAGACACTTAAAAGACAAAATCGATGGAGGCAAATTAGGAACGCCCGTATTTCCGAAACGGCTGAAAATAAGTGTCAACAACTATATAGTTTTAGAATCGGATCGCCAAATGCAATTCAATCGTGTGGTTATTTATGAGGGTTGCCATTTAAAAAAATTTAAAATGGCGTCGTATCTGTCACTTTTTGACATCTGCCGGATTTGCCTATAGCGTAAATCGCTTGCTCACGCGAAATTATGTCACTGTAAAAAAAATTAGGGTGTTCAGCTTAGAAGGTCTATTTATTAAAGGGGTGAGACACTTAAAAGACAAAATCGATGGAGGCAAATTAGGAACGCCCGTATTTCCGAAACGGCTGAAAATAAGTGTCAACAACTAGATAGTTTTAGAATCGGATTGCCAAATGCAATCCAATCGTGTGGTTATTTATGGGGGTTGCCATTTAAAAAATTCAAAATGGCGTCGTATCTGTCACCTTTTGACGTCTGTCGGATTTGACTATAGCGTAGATCGCTTACTCACGGGAAATTATGTCACTGTGAAAAAAATTAGGGTGTTCAGCTTAGAAGGTCTATTTATTAAAGGGGTGAGACACTTAAAAGACAAAATCGATGGAGGCAAATTAGAAAACCCCGTATTTCCGAAAGGGCTGAAAATAAGTGTCAACAACTATATAGTTTTAGAATCGGATCGCCAAATGCAATCCAATCGTGTGGTTATGTATGGGGGTTGCCATCTAAAAAAATTCAAAATGACGTCGTATCTGTCACTTTTTGACATCTGCCGGATTTGACTATAGCGTAGATCGCTTGCTCACGGGAAATTATGTCACTGTGAAAAAAACTAGGATGTTTACCTTAGAAGGTCTATTTATTAAAGGGGTGAGACACTTAAAAGACAAAATCGATGGAGGCAAATTAGGAACCCCCGTATTTCTGAAACGGCTGAAAATAAATATCAACAACTATATAGTTTTAGAATCGGATCGCGAAATGCAATTGAATCGTCTAGTTATTTATGAGGGTTGCCATTTAAAAAAATTCAAAATGGCGTCGAATCTGTCACTTTTTGACGTCTGTCGGATTTGACTATAGCGTAGATCGCTTGCTCACGGGAAATTATGTCACTGTGAAAAAAATTAGGGTGTTCAGCTTAGAAGATCTATTTATTAAAGGGGTGAGACTCTTAAAAGACAAAATCGATGGAGGCAAATTAGGAACCCCCGTATTTCCGAAACGGCTGAAAATAAATATCAATAACTATATAGTTTTAGAATCGGATCGCCAAATGCAATCCAGTTGTCTAGTTATTTATGAGGGTTGCCATTTAAAAAAATTCAAGATGGCGTCGTATCTATCACTTTTTGACATCTGTTGGATTTGACTATAGCGTAGATCGCTTGCTCACGCGAAATTATGTCACTGTAAAAAAAATTAGGGTGTTCAGCTTAGAAGGTCTATTTATTAAAGGGGTGAGGCACTTAAAAGACAAAATCGATGAAGGCAAATTAGGAACCCCCGTATTTCCGAAACGGCTGAAAATAAATATCAACAACTACATAGTTTTAGAATCGGATCGCCAAATGCAATCCAATCGTGTGGTTATTTATGGGGGTTGCCATTTAAGAAAATTCAAAATGGCGTCTCATCTGTCAAATTTGTAAATCTATGTATTTTTTGACAATAAATTCGGCTTCCTTATCGAAAATCATTCCGAAATATGTAATTTGTTTTTTATGATAGTCAGCAGGAAAATCGCCAATCGGGTGAGACACTTAAAAAAATGTCCCTGTACATGCAAGAAAATACTTCTTATGTATTTCAAAGGTAGTTAAAACATAAGGTAAAGGTAAGTTTTGATGTCTAATTTACATGTTTTGTCAATAACAAGTCGAAAATAAATAACTTTATTTACAACCATACATGTAATGTTGACATTACTAACCTTATTAAAGGCTTGAAAGTGTCACATTACCTACGTCTACTTCCCTCTTCCATTTCCCTCACTCATTTCCCTCATTCGTGTTCTTCTCTCATTTCTCCCACTCATTCAATAAAGCAAAATATGTATGTAATATCTTTATTTAACAATTCTTAACGTATACGTAGAATCAACAAGACAATTAACAACAATAACTAAACAATTTATCACATTACTTATTTATTTGTTAAAAATTAATGGTCAAATTTGACTTATCATAGGCTTTAACCGAAATTTTCAAGAGGCCGCCCGGATAATGTGAAGTTTCATTGCTAGAGAATGTCATTTCTTGTCCACTCTCAGATCCCGTATAATGTTAACAAGAGGAGGCAGAAAGCTTGAATTGCTACAGGAGGATGATGGCAAAGTTGTTGAAGATATCATATTTGCGGTTTTACTTTGGTTAGCCACAGATGCATCCACATAACTTTCAGCAACTGTACTGGACCTCCATCCCCCTAAGCGCTTCAACTGTAAAATATTTGCTCCGCTATTAACCAGCAACGTAGCTGCCGTTCTTCTAAAGGCATGACCTGTGTACGTTTCCGCCATAGGAATTTTTAAAAAGCAGGCAATTTTGTATGGAAATTTAGACATAGAATTGCACCCAAAAGGTTGATTTTGAGCTTTTCCCAATCGATATTGAACAAAAAGTCTCTCGTTTTGAATATCTTTTCTTACCTGGATAAATCCTTTCACAATTTTTATCCAATATATGTTAGTTATCATGAATGATCTACTTTTATAAGTTTTTGTATCCGGAATTTCGATGGAAATTTTGTTATCTAAAATATCAATGTGTGTAGTTTTCATTTTTAATAATTCGTCAGTGCGGCATGCTCCAGATACACCTATTATGAGCTTAACCTAAAATAACGAGAAAAAATAATTAAAAGCAAATAGAAAAATTTAAAAAGAAAGTCTTACCTTGATAGGAAGGAACTCTTGAGGTGCTTTACTTAGAAAATCCTCTATATTTTGTATGGTAAAGATAGTAGATTTCTTTGGCCTAAAGCCTATATTCTGGCGTTTCAAAAATGCAAGAAGCTTCTTATATTTTGATATATCAATCTCTTCTCATAAATCTAGTATGGCCCGTATCATGCTGTAGATAGCCCAAAGAGTAGATGGCTTTTTTTACTTTGCCATGTCACTAAAATATGCCATCAAGACTGTCTCCGATGCGATGTTCTTTGTATTTTTTTCTAAACACCAATTTTCATATAGGTACCTTGAATGCTTTTTCATATCACCCCCTACTTTTCTCCGGAAGTAAACTTGCTTCTGCTCTTTCTGCAGCTTCTTTGAGTTCTGTTGGGATATCATTGTGGGAATAATCTTCATTATCACTATCCGACAACATTTTGGCTTTTTCTTATCACAAATTTGACGGATTGAACGACAAATTTAAAATTGTTTAAAGGTATGCTCCATTACTATGGAACTGCAACCAGAACATATTTGAATGACACAACCAGCATATTTTTGTATGGCGTCAAAACAATAAATGGCATATTTTGACATTCTTACTGCATTTGAAAAAATAAAATATCTAATTTTCAATTAACGGTGTGGTTGTAAATAAAATAGTATACAAACCTCGGAGGGAAGTTTTCATTACTCTCGAGAGATTAGTTAGTTATCCGAGACGCGAAGCGTCGAGGTTAACTTTAATCTCTTTTTATTTCGGTATGTAATGTACTATTACTAACGGTGAAATGGCCCAGATGCATTTCAAATACGGCCTAGCAAATGGAAATGCTAAAGAAGCTCGGCGAATTTATCAGTAACGTTATCCAAATAGAGTACTGCCATGTGCCAAAACATTTGCACATCTCCATGCAAGATTGAGTGAGGCTGGGAGTTTTAAACGTAGTACGGAACTTCCTGGCAGACCTGCAACAGTAACCACGCCTGAGTTAGAAGAGGCTATACTTCGAGAGATAGAAGATAATCCTTCAACTAGTGTCCGGAAGGTAACAGTGCCACTTCAAACAAGTGCATCAACTGTTTGGATGGTTTTGCATCGTTATCAACTATACTCATACTATATTCAACGTGTGCAAGAACATGTTATTTACTAATGAGGCCTCTTTTTTAAGAGAAGCCATTATGAATTATCATAGCGAACATTTTTGGGCGCACGATAATCCTCATGAAATTAGAGAAGGTCGTTATCAGAATCAATTTTCGGTGAATGTATGAGCAGGGATCATTGGTCTTATTGGACCATACTTTTTACCACCTCGATTAAATGGAAACTCCTATATGCAGTTTCTATCTGAAGAACTTGACGTTCTGTTAGAAGACGTACCTCTACAAATAAGAACTAATATGTGGTTCATGCATGACGGCGCCCCAGCTCAATTTTGTTTAGTTGCTCGTCAATACCTCGACAACACTTTTCCTAATTGCTGGATTGGATGCGAAGGTCGCCGAGGTTGGCCAGCTGGCAGTCCCGACTGGAATCCTCTAGACTATTATTTACGGGGTTACCTAAAGTCTCTTGTATACAAGACACCTGTACTAGATAAACACGACTTAAGAATTGGAATTATTAAAAGTTGATTTGATTTTCAACGTTTGCACTGATTAACTGTTGCATTTTTTTTGTATCATTATTTAAAAAAAATATTTTATTTTTAATTGAAATGTTTTAATTAACATGGAAATACGTAGGTATTTTTTTTGTACATGCAATAAAGTGTTTCTTATTCCTTCTCTCGAAAACGAAGCAAGATACAGAAACAATTCAAGGAAATAGTTGGTAAATCCGAAAAAAAATTACTTTTTACACATTTTTTTGTCAGTAATATTCGTTAAGGTGCTTCCTGGGACGCCACTGGACTTAATAAATTTATTCTAGTTAGAGCTAATTAAGCCCCTTATCATGATGAATAACGGTACCAACTTTTAATAAAATCGGGAAAAGAATATTTCAAAAAAATTATAAAAAACAGATTCTTGATAAATAACTTTAACACTCTGTATATCAAAAACGGGGCAACTCCGGACACATGTTCATATGAACTTTTTCTCTTGGACTGTCATAAGGAATCACTCCCTTAAGTTACGTACCGTACTTTGGAACCACCCTGTATTGTTTGTCTATATTTTATTTGAAGGAACCCTCATTAAATTATTTTCATTAATTATTGTAAACAGCACCATACAATAATAATTATGAGTAGATTGCCTTAGAAATAATTAAAGCTTGTCCAGAGACATAAGAAAGTTACACTTTGCCTTTGAATGGGATTATTTAAAGGTGGCCATAAACAAAATGAATGAATTAATGCAGGTAAATTATGGTCCTTACTTAAAAAGTCTTAAAGTAAACTGCAAATCCGGAAGACGTAATTTCATTATTAAAGTAATAGTTTGGTGATTTTAAACCGATTTTTACCTGATTCAAAATGAGAGGGTAAATCCCATAAAACAAATTATGTTCTAAAGACTGTATATATAGCCACTCTAGTTTGTTTCAAGCTTAGTAATTATTCTTACTTCGTGTGTAATACAGCGTTTCTTTGGGTTAACTCAAGCGGCAAGTGTAAAACAAGCGCGCCATCAAAAAGAGGTAAACGAATTACGATTTTGCATGCTGGATCTAAAGACGGATGGATTCCAAATGGACTTTCTCTGTCTGCAAAAAACATTAAAGATTCTTCTCTGGATTACCATGAGGACACCACTGCTGATTTATTTGAAGATTAGTTTAAAAACAAGCTAATTCCAAATATACCTCAGAATAGCGTAATTGTAATGGACAATGCAAGCTACCATAGTAGGCAGTTGACCAAGACTCCCTCCTCAAATGACACAGAGGCAACAATCCAAAACTACATGTATGATAATGACATTTATTCTCAGGAATATTACACCAAAAGGCAATTAATTGAGGTTTTACAAAGTTTAAAACTACAAAAGGAATAACTCTGTGATAATTATGCAAAAAATCTAGGGCATACAGTTTTAAGGCTTCCACCATACCATTGTATATTTAATCCCATCGAACATGTTGGGCACCAACTGAAATCTGCCATTCGTCGTAACAATATTTGCCCTTCTATTAACTCCAGTGTACTTGAGCTGAAGTTTTTAACATCCCTTCACAAAGTTGGGCAAATTCTGTTACACATGTTGAAAAAGTGGAAAAATTCCATATCCCTATAAATAATATAGCACAAATAATAATTAGAACAGATTATGATAGCGATAGTGATATTGATATATTAAGTGCATTATTATAAGTACCTAATAATTTGTATAGTTTTGTAATCATAAATATAATTTTTAATAATAAAATAACTTGTAATCTTACATTTAAACATAAATAAAATATTATTTAATGTCTTACCTACTTTTATTACTAACCATGATTAAATTCTAAGCAAAATACGGACCTGTTCGGCCATATTTCAATTTTACAGCTGGCCCGAGTCTTTCCTAATAGGGATCAGTTAGTCACTTTCTTATATCTCTGGACAGACTTTACCTGACAGTTTTAGTTTTCAATAGTATGGAATTGTCAATGTAAGAATAAAATTAAAGGGCTTATAGAAGCAACATTCTGTAGAAAAATATACTTTTGATATTGTATGGGTGTTTTGGGCGAGCGAGGCGCATTCTGGTAATATACTCCATCGAAAAATTAATAGGAGGGCGCACAAATGCAGAAAATCGCAAACTTGCCCAAAAGAGTTTCAGAAAAACTGACAACAGAACAAAATCCGAACACGCGATGACAAATACATTTATTTATTATTTATATTAAATAAGTAGGGTTAGGTATGAAATATGCTCTTAGATTGACAATTCCTGCTGCAAACATTCCCAAAACTTAGAGAATTCCGTGTTGCCATGCGAAATTGTGATCACAATGGCGGCCAACAGTGGGATCACCACTGAACACTTCTTTAAAAAGTAGAGAAGAATATCTTTATTTTATTTGAAGAACACGATAAAATTATAAACAGGACATGTAGAAAGTTTATTGAAATATATCCGAATTCGTAAAAAAAATTGTTGTTTATACACCAGCCGTATTGATTAAACAAGAATTTCCTTATTCGATTTATGGGATCACATTTTTTATTAAACTGCTTTTGGCTAAAAATTTAATATATACCTTTCCACCTGCAGTAATACCAATGCGAAAAATGATGAAATCAAATAAGTATTGGAAAATTAATAAAATTCGCGATACCTAGCTAAATGAAAAATGGAGGCGACGAGCTAAATCCAATTTGTCGACTACTCATAAGACGAATTCCCATAATTTGATCGAATTTATATATCTTTAAGGGAAAGCAGGATATTTTTCTTTTATTAAATATTATTAGATTTTATTGGCGTAGAAAAAACCTATTTAAAAAATCTAATAAAATGCAAGTCATTACGGAATTGTTTTCTTTTTCGACGGGGAATATCTACAGTATTCGTATAATTTTTTAAAAATTATTTTAATGCGCTGCAGAATCATGTCACAGACATCTAAAGCATCTAAAACGTTATTAAATTGGGGCTACATGTATAGAAGATAAAAAAACAGTTAAATAGGAAAGCTTTAGGCGCACTGGTAAAACGGATTTGTAGAATTACCTAACATATCGTGGGTAATTTTGTGGCCATAACATATTTGGAAAAATTACAAATAAATTGTAAAAAGCGCTTTACATAATAAGTTCTCTATTATTTTTTACGTAAAGGGTATTTTAATTTTAGAGATTTTGTATTGTAAATTCTCAAAATAAAAATTGCATTTTCACTTTTTCCCAATGTGATTTTACCAAATATATTCTGTATAAATTACATATAGATTTTTTAACATTAATGTGTATTTTTACATAAATTTTGTAAAATTTAGTAGTAAATTTATCCAACAACCTTTGTAAATTTACCTAATAAATTTACAAATAATATAAATAATAATAAAATTTTAAAATATTACGTAAATTTACAACGATTGTAATAATTGTAAGCATTTAAAGGTTTCAAAAATAAAAATTAAGCCATTTATTTTCTAAATGAAATTTTATTATCAAAACAGCGTTTCAATGAGTATAAAAAATGAGTAAAAAATATACATATTATAACAAAACGCAAAGAGTACCTACTTCAACTACCCACTAGGGTCTGGCACATTTCTAACCAAGAATGTTTAATTTATTGAACTAATGGGCCCAATCAGTTCAATAAATTTACATCAAACAGAAGTATACAGGGTGGCTCACGGTGACCGACCATTAGAATATTTCGGGAAGTAGTGCGATTTGAATCCTGCAAATTTGGTTGGGATATCTTGCTCAAAGAAATTTTTTAGTGGTTGGGGTGAATTTGCATTATATTCTTGTTTAGGCTGGCTATTGATCCCATGATGCCTTCTGGTAATATGAACTCTAAAATTTCCAGTTTTTTTAAAAATTATAGGTGATTTACAAGATGAAATAAAAAGGCATTTAACTTCAATAGCGGCGTCAGCGATAGGGACACATACATGGTTAATAAACAATTTCATATTAAAACATATCTCTGGACAGAGAGAACAATTATTAAAACTTTGTTTAATTTCACATTTTGTCTTATGATGTCGGTGGATGTGTGTTTTAAATCCTGTATATGAACGGAAATTTAAGCCACACTGATTAAATAAGCATTTAAATAGAAATCCAACGGAATTCCGGTGCAAATATAAATGTTTGTTATAGTTTTCTAAGATTTTAGTAGATATTTTGCAAGCAACACATAAAAACATTTTTACTTACCTTTAAAACAGGGGTCAATTTTGTATAATGCTAATAAACATGTTAGAACCACTAACCGCAAACGTTTAAACAATTAACACACTGGTATCTTACACACTTGTTGCCGTCTACGGGATGCTGGCGATGCATTATGGGAGATGGAAACAGTGTCGTTTACGCAGGTCTGCAGGTGCCAAATTTCCGAATAAATTTGGTAAAATCACAAACATATTGGTATTTTTACAAAATTTCACAGAACTTTTACAGAAATTAATGTAATAGGACTTTGTGATTTTAAATATCAATTATCCATAATAAAATTACAATTTAAATACTTGAAAATTACGAAATTATTTATAATATTACGTTTTTTTTGTTAAATTACAAAAAAATGTTAAAATTAAAGGGCAATTGTGAAAACCCACCATATGTTAGGTATTTTTCACCGAACTTTTACTGTAAATCTCACTGCTTTTTTTTCAGTGCGTATATATTTGCAACTTAAAGCCGCTTAGTATGCGATTCTACTTTTTTTTTTTTTTGAGATGTTTTAGAAAAGCCAGAAAGTTGAATTTTTGAAAGTATGCTGTAGCTTTTGTTTTTTCGCTATTTTGGAAATCTGTAAAAACATTTTGAAAGCAACTTTTTAAGTAGACTTCAGTTCTGTAATTAGATTTCGTTCCAGTTATTTTATACCGTCATCAGGTTCATTTTTTCTTATGGACGTCGTATTGTATTTTGTACTTAAAGGTAGCTATATTGAAGTAAGCTTCACAATAATGTATCACATTGGGAAATACATGAATTTGACTTGGAAAAAAAAAGCAAATGAATTTTTGCAACACGTCAAATTTGATAAAAGCACTAGAACTTCCTAAACCACTAAACTAAACTACTGCCAAGTAAAAATTTTTCATTTTGTAATACTCACACTACACTGCCTGCATTGTTTTAATCAAGAATTCTACAATAATCTATAAATCAAAAATAAAATCTATAGTATGTTGCTTAATGTTGTTACTGTTTCAAAAATTTGAAATGTTTAGTTACTTTCCGGCAGTTATTGGAAAACACTTCGTTCTTGAAAATGGCTAGTGTTTCTAAATGTGTTACTGAGAAACAGATTAGTAAAACGGCGCTTTCTAAAAATGAGAAAGCTATTATTCTCAATGTGTTCAACGCTCTCTCGCCACCAAAACTCAACATTCGGAGTTGGAAAAATAGTTAAAATGTGTTCGAATATGACTGGAGTTGGACAGTCAACAATATTCCAACTTGTGCACGAGGATAAACGCGGCCCCATCAGGTCACCAAAGAGAAGTACAGGAAGAACTGTAATAAATGAGGATGAAAAGGCTCGCATCAGAAGAATCATATAGTACGAGGTAAGCTTTTATGGAAGGATGGTCCACTGGTATTAAAATTTAAAACACCCTCGAGAAAAGGTAAAAGATTAATAATTACTCACATTGGTAGCAAAAATGGATTTATGGATGGCGGCTTACTAGCATTTAAATCAAAAATTGACTGGAGACTATCATGAAGATATGAACGCTCATATCTTTGAAGAATACTTTCAACAAATGTTAGATCTTATTCCTCCTGGGTCTGGCAACGTCTTCTTGAAAAAAAATGGCGTCACTCATTGGCTTACTGTAAATAAGAAGCCATTTCATGAAGATATACTGAAAAGGAGCTACTGGAGATTGTAAAGTTGAATAAACCTCTTTGTACGAAATTTTTTGTAGACGAAATCGCTTCAAAACTAAATATAACGGTACTTCGCCTTCCGCCATATCACTGTAAATTAAACACCCTTAGAATTGTTGTGGACGCAAGTAAAAGGGTTTTTTTGCAAGGCATAACACCACTTTTGAAATGAGAGACGTTGGAAACCTCTTCCAAGAGGGAATAAAAACAGTGGATCGTGACACCCCTTATTGTTTCTCTGGACATCAACGATGATAGTTTATCGGACTACTCAGGACATTATGACAAAACTTTAAAAATTAAGTTGCTGTATTGTACATGCTAGATTTTTTTTATAAATATTAATATTTAATCAATTTATTTATTTTCATATTATTCTTACTTCTTTGTTATGAGTTTTTATCTACTTAATATTAGAATAATTAATATCTCAATTATCTGCCTATCTCTATAATTATTATTATACTTTTATTCTAATAAACTACCTGAAGAAACTCCGTTGTTACATTACTTTCATTTACCAAACAATACTTTCTATTGTATGCTAATTAGGGTGACCCTAATTTATGATCGTTTCGGGGTGTGTAGGTCTGAAATACGGAATGTTTAGAAACTATCATTGCAATTTTCCTGAAATTTACAATGCAACCTTTAAGTTTTCCATCCTGCTTAATGAGTCCTGTCATTGCAAATTTATATTCTATTACTCGCTTGCGTTAAGAAACAGAGTATAGTAGGCTATGACCAATACCTACCATTTGAAAATGAAACAGGAATATTGCTTGTCAAAAGGAGTAAAAGTAGTAGTCTTTATTATTATTATTAATAATAACGATTTATTTCTGCATTTTAAATTTAAAACAAAATGGCATTGCGTTTTTCTCACAAAGAAAAACTTGATTTGCTGGAATGTTACATTCATTGCACAGAAATGCAAATCTTGCATTAGAAAGATATTTTGAAAATTACTTTGAAAGACAACAGGCAAGTATAAGAGTTTTTCCAAAAATTGTTAGGAACCTTTGAAACTATGGAAGTTTTGAACAACCGCGGCCCAAGAATAACGCGCGCGACGAAAATGTGAGGAAACATTTTAATGATCTACAAGAGCGACGGCAAGAGACTAGATTTAAATAAAATAATATGCTATTTTCCCTACTACATATACAGGGTGTTTCAGAAGTACGGTACGTAACTTCAGAGGGTAATTCCTTATGATTTTCTAAGAGAAAAAATTCATGTGTCCGGGGTTGCCCCGTTTTTGATATACAGGGTGTTAGAGTTTAATAAGAAAAATCGTATCTTGTTTCGTCTTATAGAGAAAAAATAAAAAGCACTTTATTGCACGTACAAAAAAATACCTATGTATTTCAAAGTTAATTAAAATATGAGTTAAAGGTAAGCTTTGCTGTCTAATTTACCTGTTTTGTCCAAGCAGAGTACTGCCATGTGCCAAAACATTTAGACCGATCCATGCAAGATTAAGTGAGACTGGGAGTTTTAAACATAGTACAGAACTTCCTGGCAGATCTGCAAGAGTAACCACGCCTAAGTTAGAAGATGCTATACTTCGAGAGATAGAAGATGATCCTTCAACTAGCGCCAGAAAGGTAGCAGTGCAACTTCAAGCAAGTGCATCAACTGTTTGGAGGGTTTTACATTTTCATCAACTATACCCATACCATATTCAACGTGTGCAAGCTCTGCTTCCCCGTGATTTTCAGCCAAGGTTTGATTTTAGTAGGTGGTTGCTGCGTACAGTAGCACATAACAACAATTTTTTACCGAACATTTTATTTACTGATGCGGCCCCTTTTTCAAAAGAAACCTTAATTAATTTTCATAACGAATATTTTGAGCGGACGATAATCCTCATAAAATTAGAGAAGGTTGTTTTTAGCAACAATTTTCTGTGAATGTATGGGCAGGGATCATTGGCGAATATCTTATTGGACCATACTTTTTATCACCTCGATTGAATGGACGTCTGTTAGAAAACGTACCTCACAAATAAGAACTAATATGTGGTTCATGCACGACAGCGCCACAACTCATTTTAGCCTAGTTGCTCTTCAATACGTCGACAACACTTTTCCTAATCGCTGGATTGGACGCTCAGATCCTCAAGGTTGGCCAGCTCGCAGTCCCGACTTAAATCCTCTAGACTATTATTTATGGGGTCACCTAAAGTATCTCGCATATAAGACGCTTGCACTAAATGGAAACGACTTAAGAATTCGATTTTCTGCAATAATGCAGACAATTTTGAACGTGTGAGAGAATCAATGGTGAGACGATTGCAATCGTGTGTTTTATCAGAAGGTGGCCATTTTCAACATTTGTTTTGATTGAGCGTTGCATTTTTTTGTATCATTACTTAAAAAAAAAAATTGTATTTTTAATTTAAATATTTTAATTAACTTTTTAATACATAGGTATTTTTTTGTGTACCGGGTGAGTCAACGATTGCGCGGAGTAATTTTATGCCTTGAAGATAAGATTTGTCGATAATACGCTTTTGTATTAAGATGTGGTTGGATATGTGGCACATTTTAAAAATATTTTGAATTATACAGGGTGCGCCCAAAAAGTAGGGTGTCATAAAGTTACAATTTTTTTAAATGGGACACCCTATATTTGAATACATCTATGAATTCTACGTATTATTTCATAAATTTTTGTTAATGGTGTAATATACGAAAAAGTTATAGTTTTTAAGATAATTCGAGTTATAATGAAAATTTTGCATTGGCAAGCATGTCGTGGTTGTGAAAATGCCACTTAAATTTTGACTCTAAGCGATTTATAATTTTTATACTTACTAAATAAAGTCAAAAAAATATATTCACTATGAAATATTTGACATTTCATTTACAGGGTGTTTTCTTTCTAGGACCAAAGTCAGAAAACTCCTAATTGAAAAATATCACTTTAATTAAATGGAACACCCTATATATTTTTCTGTCATCTTATAGCTCGCCATAAACTCTTCAACTTTCGTAAAAATCGTCCTTTCCCTATCTCTAATAGTTTATGAAATATTTTGATATTTTGAGATTTAATGTCCTCGTTATAGCATCTTTTGTTAATGGATCCCAGTAGCCACGGAAAATAAATGAAAATATAAAAATTTTGTTATAACTGTCCCTTCCCCAAATCAGTCTCTTCTTAATAAATGTTCGAATAAATTTCCTTCTTGTTCAATACACTTGTCATTCCTTTTGATAATATTTTCCCCGACATTGGATAACATGCCTGGTGTTATTGTTTGAGATAATCCTATTCTCCATATCCTGCCTTGTCGTAGGTGGTATGTCATACACCCTATCTTTTATGTAGTCCCACAGGAAAAAATCTAATGGGGTAAGATCACAAGACCTTGGCCATGCAACAAACCCTCCGCGGCCAATTCATCTTTAAGGATAGTGCTGATCCAAATATTCTCTTGCTTCACGATAAAAGTGGGGAGGGGCACCATCTTGTTGGAGTCACATCATGTCAATGTCTGTGGCAAGAAAAGTAAATAATTACGTCCGTTTAAATGTTCATTAAAAAAATATGGCCCTATAATTCTGTTGTGAACTATGCCGCACCACACATTAACCGACCAATGGTTTTTGCGTTTTGGTGTTGAACTTCTCGGACCCAGTGTGGATTCTCCGTTGCATAATAATGCATATTGTGCCTATTAACAGCATCATTACTTCTAAATGTAGCCCCATCCGAATACATTATAAATTTTAAAAAATTTCGGTTTACCTCAATTTGGATACGTAACCATTGGCAGTAAGTTACACGCCTTTGAAAATCTTTATCGTGAAGTTCCCGATGTAACTCAATATGGTACGGATGATATTTATACTTGCATGTTGTTCGGTTTGCCGTTGACTGTGACGTATCACCGAGCGAAGCTAATTTACGGCTACTAACTAGGGGATTCTCCTGGACGTGTAACAGAATTTCGAGTTCTTTCTTACCATTTGTAGCTATTCTATTAACAACTTTACGTTTTAAATGTTCCACACTGCCTGTTGAATCAAACCTTTTCATTAAATTTTGAGAACTTCAAGGACTGGGTGTTCGCCGCTCGGGATATTTCATCCTGTGTAGTCGTTCAGCAAAAAGTTATCTGCCTCGCCCAAAACATAAATCATATCGATTAATTCACTTTTTGAAAAATTAATTTTGAGTACCAACTTATAAAATGATTGGACAATAAACTTTACAGTAAAAAGGCTTAATTTTTACATTGATCTGATTCTTAATGTCATCCAATGCCATTATTTTCTTTTGTTTTCCCTGGCTACTGTGATCCATTGACAAAAGATGCTATAATGAGGACATTAAACCTCAAAATATCAAAATATTTCAACAACTATTAGAGATAGGGAAAGGACGTTCTTCACGAAAGTTGAAGAGTTTATGACGAGCTATAAGATTACAGAAACATATTATTATATAGGATGTTCCATTTAATAAAAGTGATATTTTTCTATTAGAAGTTTTACGACTTTGGTCCTGGAAAGAAAACACCCTGTAAATGAAATGTGAAATATTTCATAGTGAATATGTTTTTTTTTACTTTATTTAGCAAGTATAAAAATTATGAATCGCTTAGAGTCAAAATTTAAGTGGCATTTTCACAACAACGAGATGCTTGCAAATGCAAAATTTTCATTATAAGTCGAATTATCTTAAAAACTATAACTTTTTCGTATATGATGGAATACCACCAATATTTATAAAAAATTGTATGTACAGTCTGTCTACACCATTGTGCTATATTTACGATGTATCCCTACAAAGCGGCATTTTTCCGAGTAAGTGGAAATTATCACATATAATACCAATTCACAAGAGTGGCGACAGGACCAATGTTAAAAATTACCGGCCCATAAGTAAAATTTCTATTTTTGCAAAGATGTTAGAAAAAGTAGCATATGCTGATATCTTAAATACCGTAAAAAACTTAATCATCGAAGAACAACATGGCTTCTGTCCCCACCAATCTTTGGAAACGTATCTAATCTGTCTCTCCCATTACATTTGTGAAGGAATCGATAACCAGGATCAGATAGACTGCGTGTACACCGATTTCAGCAAAGCATTCGATAAAATCAGCCACACCAGGTTGATTGACAGGCTTGCTGAGGTCGGTGTGTGCGATGGGCTGCTGGGGTGGGTTTGGTTCTATGTTTGTCATCGGAAACAGGTTGTTGCGGTGAACGGCTATGACTCCGCTCAATTTGAAGCTACGTCAGGCGTAGCACAGGGAAGCCACTTGGGGCCGTTGTTTTTCATTATTTATATCAACAATATAACACAGTGCTTTTATAATAGTAAATTCCTCTTGTACGCTGATGACTTAAAAATTTATCGTACCATTATTGAACCCGACGATTTCCTTAAACTTCAACACGATTTAGATAGATTATCTCAATACTGCAAAAACAATAGCCATTTTTTAAATCAAACAAAATGCTACGTTACCTATAACATTTTCCAAAAAGAAAAATTTGATTAACTTTAACTACACCATTAATCGTAACCCCTTAGAAAGAGTTAACAAGATCAGAGACCTCGGCGTCATTCTGGATAGCCAATGGACCTTTCGTTTTCACTTTGAAAAGCTTATAGCTGAGGCAAATAAAATGTTAGGATTTATAAATAGAACTTGTAAAGAATTTAGAAACCCACGTAGCATTCTTGCTCTATATTATTCATTCGTATACAGTAAGCTTTCTTTTGCATCGGTCATATGGAAACCTCACTATAACATACACTCAAAAAGAATTGAATCAGTTCAGAGAAGGTTTCTTAAAACGTTGGCTTTTAAAGCGGGTTGCTCGGTTGAACGGGCTGCTCGGGACTTCAACGTGCTGCCACTAAAGTATAGATGGATTATTTCAGACCTCTGTATTATAGTTAAATTAATTATTGGCTCCATAGATTCCCCCTTCTTCTGACATGTTTGAATTTCAGGGTTCCCGGAAGGGATCTAAGAAATTATGATTTATTTAGTATTCCATTCCATAGAACAAACCTAGGACAGAACACACCAATAATTAGAATGCAAGTTGAATTAAATCAATATTGTAATAATTTGGATGTTACTTACACTAGCCTCAGTGTGTTCAAAATAGCAATAAAAAAATATTTTTTAAACTTGAATTATGTAAACCCATTAGTTTAGTAGAATATTTCAATATTAATTTTTTTTTTCTTTTTTCATGTAAATTGTTAAACGTTACGAAGTTACGATGTATAATAACTGTAAATTTATCACGTAAATAGTGGTTGCTTCTTTGGAGCATTTGCTCTGTTGCATCCTAAATTGTAAATAAATAAATAAATAAATAAATAAATAAATAAAAGTATATTAAACCATTAATAAAAATTAATGAAATAATACGTAGAATTAATAAATGTATTCAAATATAGGGTGTTCCATTTAAAAAAAATGTAACTTTATGACACCCTTCTTTTGGGCGCACCCTGTATAATTCAAACTATTTTTAAAATGTGCCAGATATCCAACCATACCTTAATGCGAAAGCTTATTATCGACAAATCTTATCTGCAAGGCATAAAATAACTCCTCGCAGTCGTTGACTCACCCGGTACATGTAATAAAGTGGTTTCTATTTTTTCTCTCGAAAACAAAGCAAGATACGAAAACAATTAAGGGATCAAAAAAGTTGTATTATTAGTTGGTAAATCCGAAAAAAAATATCAAAATCAGGAATATTGCTGGCGAAGCTGGAGAGGTATGGCTTTCGGGGTCTGGCTCACTCCTGGTTTAAATCTTATCTGGAGGGTCGAAGTCAAACTGTAATGCACGGGGGAAAAAGGTCCTCTGTTTTGAGGATAGACTCGGGTGTACCGCAGGGCTCTGTTTTGGGGCCTATCCTGTTTTTATTGTATATTAATGATCTTACAGACCTTGATGTCTCGGGGGAGTTCACCCTTTTTGCGGATGACATGTCAATATTCTGGAAAAAAAATGACTCTGTTGAACTTAGGAACACCATAGTGAACGACCTTAAAGTTATTCAAGAGTGGTTTAACGCTAACCACCTTTGCTTGAATCTTAGTAAAACCCATGTTGTTGGATTCAAGTGTAACATGGCAGGTATACTTTTGGATGGACACCCCCTACCTGACACACCAGTTACTAAGTTCCTGGGAGTCCTTATTGACAATGAACTGCGTTTTGAGGATCACATATTGACACTGAGCAAAAAACTCTCATCGGGATGTTTTGCTGTTAGGATTGTAAGGGAGGAGCTGGGCCAGCAACTGGCTCGCACGGTTTACTTCTCGGTGTTTAAATCACACCTTAGATACGGCATACAATTTTGGGGTGTTTCCAACCAGGGTCTTCTTAATATGCTGTTCCTCTTACAGAAAAAGGCTATACGCTTTATTGTGGGTATCAAACAGAGAGAATCCTGTAGGGTACACTTTGTGGCGCAGAGAATCTTAACTCTGATTTCACTCTTCATATTGGAGACATCCTCGCTGATTTCTAAATACCGCGCTGAGCTTAGGGGTCCTGCTCCCCTGCGCGCCACTCGTCTGCCTTTGCCTATTCCGAGATCTACCTTGGTAAAAAAATCATTGATTGACACACCTTTAACCATTTGACATCTAGCCTGAGAACGATTAATTCCATATAAGGGCTTTTCGTCGCTCACTGAAAAGCCTACTTATAAGTATGGCCTATTACACTATGGATGAATTCTATCAGGACAGGCTCTGACTCTGACGTTGGCGTGCTTTTTGGTATTTGGGATCCGTGATTTAAATTTAAATTTAATTTTTGATCAATAATTTTTTTTGTTGTAATTTTTGTAATATTTAGTTATTTTGTTTTTATATTTATATTTTATGTTTTTATTGTTTTAGTTTTAATTTGTTTTGTGTGGGTATTGTTCTGGTTCTAATGATTACTATTGCACTATTACCTATTTTCACCTTATAGTAACTTAGGAATGCTTTGTCAACAAAAATTATATTTTTTTTTTACCAATAAAGTACTTTTTGAATTTAATTGAATTGAATAGAGATCAGTGGCGTACATATTTTTGCCAATAATATTCGTTAAAGTGCTCCCCGGGACGCTACTCAATTCTAGTTAGGGCCAATTAAGCCCCTTATGATTATGAATAACGGTACCAAATTTCAATAAAATCGAAAAAGGATATTTAAAAAAACGATTTTTCTTTTAAAAACCGATTTCTGTTCTAGTGCTAACACCGCCTGCAACTAAACATTAACTCCTAAACATTTTATCGGAAACTCTTACTTTCACCAAGCTTATTAAGGATATATTATGACAGGAAGCAAATTTTCGACAAAACTACTCCGGTTATTGCATCGTAATCCCGATGGTATATACAATACGTACATTCTCCAACTACTCCAATATTAGCGCCATAACATAAGCAACGAGTTAAGGAGCTGCAAACATTCTCCAAGTGGCTGTACACGTATCAGAAGCGGCGAAGGAGCGAATTGTATACAGTGCCATTAATTGCCATTTGACTGTTTGCTTAGCAGAGTGGCTGCTTGTCGCCACTCCATCAGTTCGATCCACTCGAAATTGCCGCTAATTGAGAAATTTGCCGAAAGAGGGGAAGCGTCTCGCCTTTTGATGCCGAGTCAGCCCCGAATTAGGATGTTGACTCAAGGCGGTATCCTCTTGTACAGATAGGATGTTATGTTAAGTTAGCTTACAAGAAATGCCACTTTCCTTGATACACGATAAGAAAATGTTGTTGTGGAAGATATAAACGTATGCTGCAACTATCTATGAGACCTATAGTTCCCAGAGCTTTTTTGCGCTCGTTTCTTAGGAAGCGAAGAGATGGCTGCCCGTTTTTCTTATTTACTTTTTAAGCCATTGATAGTCACAGGGCCGTTCCTGGCGAGCGTGCAGGACGTGCATGCACGCAGGCGCAAAATTTTAGGGGCGCAAAATCGACGGTCATTCAGTATTCTTTATTACAAATTAAAAGAAATAAAAAAATTTCCTTATTTTATCATTTCAATATGTCTAAAAATTTTACCAAGCGTTTGCCTTAATAATAGCACAAATGTATTCTCTCCGTAGTTTCCTTGTTGGACACTACATGCCCCGACTTTTAAATTTATTTGTTCGATTTTAATCTGGCATGATATTTTAGGAAAAATTAATATAGTAAGTAAAATACTACAAAATCCGAATAGCAACTTAAATGACTGCCATAAATAAATTGAAAATCTAAATCTTTATTTTAACGAAAAACGGTACGACAAAAATTTTGATTTGCTCATCAATAAAGCTAAAGGAGGAGCAGGAAAAAACGATGTAGAGCAGGTATTCCCAATAGCACGGCAACGAAAATTAAGCAACGATTTTCATATGAAAGTAAGGATGAATCTGATGTAGCAGATCCAAAGCAAAAATTTAAAATCAATTTTTATTTTCTAATTTTAGATACAACCATTCAGTCTTTACAAAGGCGGTTTGAGGGTTAAGACAAATTTCAAAATTTATTTGGGTTCTTATGTAATTTTGAATATGACTTAATTAAAGAATTATGTGTAAATTTAGATACCGAATTGCAAGTTGAGATTAATGGAGAAATATCTAAAGACATTGACGGCTTAGATTTACATAATGAAATTTCAACATAGAAAATTCTTAAACCTAAGAATACTACTGATTCATCCTTTCCCATAGACATTTTAAATTATATAATAAGTTAAAACTAATAAAGAATTATTTAAGGACATATATGAGTCAAGAACGCCTATCAGATTTGGCCATTTTTTCTATTGAAAATAATATTTCTGAGGCTCTTTATTATAATCAGATGATCAACGAGCTTGCATCCGTGAAAGCCAGACGTGTTTTGTTTTAGGTATATCATTTCTTTTTTGTTTTGTTTATTACAAAAATAGTATTTTTTCATTTTTGAAACGTTTATTTTTTTATCATTAAAATATTTCTGTTGCCTACCATATAAGTACTAGGTATAATATTGTTTTGTTTTTGTTATTGTTTATTTTATTTACGTCAATTTTATTCTCCTTTAATTTTCTTGTGAATGTACTGCTTTTATAGTTCCTACTATTTATTATATTTCATAAATAATCTAGTAAATAATCGTAATGATATATTGATTGTAGTGTTTTTGTGATTTTGTTTGTTTTGGTAATTTAATAAATATTGTTTCTAATTATTTTTTAACAGTTTCCTTACATTTCAAAACATTGCCAGTTTTTCGCAAAATATATTAAAAAAAAATAGGACCATTTTTTTTAACTAGGGGCGCACCAAAGAAACCTGAGCGTAGGCGCCAGACACCCCAAGAACGGGCCTGGATAGTCACACGCTTCATTTTAGTGGATCAAAAAAAGTTTGACTTTCTAAACCTTGTCATTAAAAAAAGTCATTCAACACTTTTAACACAAATATCATACAATATTTTTTCTACAAACGGCAATAAAAAGCATACAATAATTGAAAATTAAATGTTTAGAATCTCTTACATCCAGGTAGTTTCTGATAGCATCGTATATTTATATTAAATTAGTTCACATTTGCCAATAAAACCTAGCAACCATCATTGTTGGCTGATTCGTTTACAGAAAAATTGAAAATTAGAAAGGTCCTGTCAGTTTAATTAAAACGCTAGCGCTGGCTGGTGTGATGTTCCAAAAATGCAAGAAATACAAGAAGTCGACCCACATAAAGACATAGAAGAAGCTGCTAACAGAGCTACCTTGGATTTACTGCCACGAAAATCAAGAATTCAATATGAGATTGCTCATTCATAATAAATTTATAAAATGGTGTGAAAACAAAGGCGTTTCTGGAAAGTATTCCGAAAGGTATGGAAGTCATCTTCTCTTTGGTCTCATTATTCGATGATCAAAGCTATGCTACGTCTAAATAACGACGTAGATATCAACAATCAGCAATCGTTGAAAAATTTTATTTGGATTTTTATCGAAAATATACTGATCTTCGTCCAGCAGATGTCGTACATCGGCGGCTCTTCTTAAAATATGTAAAAGGTAAATGTACCAGAAATCCGGTCGGCATTAATACGTTCGGAAAATTTCCTGCTGCTATAGCAAGATTTCTGCAACTTCCAAATTCAACACTCTATACGGAGCATTGCTTTCGCCGTTCCTCTGCGAGCTTACTTGGCCGATGCTGGAGCAAATTTGACGACAATTAAGCGACATGGGGGATGGAAATCCTCAACCGTTGCGGAAAGGTACATCGTGGATTCCTTGGAAAATAAAAATTCTATTGCTCGAAAATTGCTTACAGTACAAACGACATCAGCCGATGATGCTTCAGCATCAACTGGACATGCTGTTGTTTCTGTTCAATCCTCCTCAATCGCGAAGAACAGCAGAACTGAGGAAAGAATTCATTTTTCAAATTTTTCAAATTGTACTTCTATTATAAGTAGTTTGGTAGAAGTCCATAAGTGGAGTGTAAATATATTTGAATGATAGTTGAAGGAAAGTCTTCTCCACAAGAAAAATGCAATTTCATTTATTCAAATGTATGATGCATGTCGGCAATCTATATTGCCATCATCAGATACAAGAAGTTAATAACATTATAGTTCTTTAAGAAACAGCACAATACAAGTTAAAATGTCAACTGCATAAACAAATTATAACCCTCATGTAATTTACAAACAAAAATAGCAGAGATTGAAATCGCACGCACACAGCATTTACCTACCTATTCTCTTTGACGTGTTGATACACGTTTCCCCAACATCGATATTAATGAAAGGCATTACTAAAAAAGGTTTCAATATGATGCGTTAATTATACCGATCCCTGTATAACAAACGTTTCAACTAAGAAATGCTCCTGTAATAGATTGGTAACCGCACACATTTTGACCCAATTAACGTCTAAAAATCACTTGGTAATAGTTAAAAATACTTTAACTCAGGCTGAAAATTCCACCACTTTTTCAATCGTCATGCAAGAAGTTCATCAGCACCAGAAGCGCTCCCATATCTTTGTATTATTTATTATGTTATTCCAGGCCTCCCTCGATGTATTTGTTTTCTTAGCTCATGCCGATGTCTGGTATATTTAAAATCGGGTCTAACTTTTAAAATGCGACAGGAAGCCGTAAAGGGTTTTCGACGAATCAGACAGTGAAACTGTCAAGTCGGGCCGTATTCATTTGATTTTACTGCTAAAATATCAAACAGATTTCCATTAAAGAAGCGTAATTATTTTAACATTAAAGAAATTAGGTAAGCTCTAGAAAAACACTATTATGAGGTGATTGATGAATATTTAAATTTGCTGTTGACTTACGGAATTAGAGTTGGAGTAATAAATTTAATCCAGTGGCGCACAGTTGTCAATTCAATTTATAATTAAAATCTTCTTTATTTATCTTAAATACTTTACAACCTCATGCTTTCACACTAATCCGAAAATTCTGTCAGTGACTCATTTAATTCCAACCACCAAATTTTTTTTTGCATTTAAAAAGGTATTCCGCTACAAATACAGTGAACTTAAAAGGCGACGTTGTCATACAAGCCGCAATCAGCTAGATGCATTTAAATTAGCACGGCGATTCCGATACTGGGATTTTAATCGCGGAGAAAATAAATGTGGCAACACGCAGAGGACGAGTTTACAACAACAAAGTTTTGAAAATAAGCGTGCCGTCTGGTTTTCGCACTGTTTCATTAATTAGTGTTTTTGTTATCAATTTATCGATGGATTTTGTCATTTTTTTTCAGATTTCCTAGTATAGGTACGGGTCGCGCACATAAATAGTGTTTTGTGTATATACAGTATGGTCATTTAAGTGTGCAACATATGGCAATTATTTTTATTACCGATTTCTCAGAAAATTCTATTCTTGATAAAAGTTGGTGCATGTTCGATAATCATATTAGGTGCGCTTTGAATGATAGGTCAACAAATATGTAACTTTTACAAGAATAAAGTACTATTTCAGAAAATTCAGCAAAATGCTATTAAGAAAAGGTGTTTAGAATTAAAAGTTATGCATAGATTCAAAAACGTGACCTCCTAAAATTTAAAAAAAAAACGGTTTTTTTGAAAACATTGATAATTTCCCAAAAAAAAAATTTCTTTTTAAATTCACCCTAAAGACCTTCATAAATTAATCAAGTCAATTTCACATATCTTTGTTCAAATTCAAGCATATTTGTAAAATTAACTTGAATTTTTAATTTATTAAGGAATCAAAAACTTCATGGTTGTTGCAACGACATTAACACAACTTTAAAATACCCTAAAAATTCTTTTTAACAAGATAAAACATTAGTAATCATAATATGCAAATTAAAAAACTCTCATTTTAAGTGCAAATTTTTTATTTTAAATGTTTATTAAAAAACTGTATAAATTAATCGACAAACATGAAATCCTACTAAAACATTATGACAGTTTGGTGGCATTATTAACAAACCGATGTATGCATTATGTATGTGTTTAGTGCAAACTCAAGAAATACAATGTTTATAAACGTATTTGAATATGGTGCCAATGGTTTTGCTTATTTTTATTGGCTTTTTTGTTATTATAACTTAACAATAAACATATAAAAAAAAATAAAACAGAAAATATTTGAAATGCAGAAAAAAATTAAATTATGTATAAAATGAAAAAAATTATCGACTCGTCTCTGTATGTCCACCTTCTCGTTCAATGCATTTAATTGTCCGAACATAAAATTCACTAAGAGTGAATCGCAATACACTTGCTGGAATATTTCTGCAATGAAATCGTATCGAATTTTCAAGCTCCCCAACATTATTAAACGGTCGATCCTTATAAACTTCTTGCTTTAAATATCCGCATAAAAAAAATCTAATGGGGTGAGATCTGGCGAACGAGGAGGCCACCGTGGTTCTGTATTTCTTCCTAACCATTTATCACCAAATTCCCCATTTAACCATTCAGAAGCAATTCTAGCAGAATGAGCGGGACAACCATCATGTACAGACCATAATTTATGTCGTTCTTGTATACTCATATTATCCAAAAAATCTGTCAATTCGTTATCCAAAAAATGTAAATAAGTATCACCATCTTCTAGGGTTTTCAACAACTGTTTGAAGTACTTCTAATTGATTTTCTTCAGTACATACAGTTTTGGTACGTTCATTTTTATGTTTATAGTCTAAAGACTCTGCCTGTTTAAAATTATTTAAAATTCTGCTTACAGTTGAATAGTGATCTTATTCATCTGGATGTCGTTCATTGAATATATATCCTGCTTCACGCACTGTTTTATAGTTTTCTCCATTCACTAATTCTGCCTTTTCGGCTAACGTTAACTGTATTGGAGAGGGCATTTGAAATCAAATAACAACAATAATTATTTAAGAATGAATAATGCCAGCAAACTTCATAATGTTTGCTTTTAACCCTTATTTGTTTTTTTCCATAGGTATCTGAGATTATTTTAGTAGGATTTCATGTTTGTCGATTAATTTGTACAGTTTTTTAATAAACATTTAAAGTAAAAATTGTGCACTTTAAATGACAGTTTTTTAATTTGCATATTATTATATACAAATGTTTTATCTTGTTAAAAAGAATTTTTATGATATTTTAAAGTTGTGTTTAATGTCGTTGCAACAACCATGAAGTTTGCGATTCCTTAATAAATTAAAAATTCAAGTTAATTTTACAAATATTTGAATTTGAACAAAGGTATGTCAAATTGTCAAAATGATTTGATTTTGATTAACTTATGAAGGTCTTTAGGGTGAATATAAAAAAAAAATTTTGGGAGATTATTGATGTTTTAAAAAAAAATATTTTTTTTTTATTTTAGGAGGTCACGCTTTCAAATCTGTGCATAACTTTTAATTCTGAACAACTTTTTTTAATAACATTTTACTGAATTTTCTGAAAAATGATATTTGGAAAAAATTGTATTACACCGACAAAACACGGCGCAAGTTCAAGGCAGGCATTTATGGATGGATTCTCGTAAGGACTAAGAACTCCTACTGGAAAAGGTCGTCATCTTAAAGGATCAGATTTTAAGGGTTAATGAAATAAATTTAATTTATAAAAAAGTATATGACGTTCCGACGAAATTTCATCACTTATTATTTTTTTAAATGAACACACCACTGGAATTCATTCCCCTGACGTCGTACAACCCGGAGTTCTCTATATTTTAATAATGAGTCAGTGAGAAAAATGTTGGGCTTTGAATAAAGGTTGCTGCCAGCAATTGAACGGACGATATTTTCAACACCTTTTGATCCAAGTTTAATACATTTTATTGAAGATATCTTTGAATTCTAACAAATATTTTACTCGCTCTGTATAAATCATGGTTAAAGATAGAAAAGGCAAACTCGACACCAATATACAACTTTAGGCGTTCTATAAAAGTATAACAAATATTGTATAATGAATATTTTTGGCTCACCCTGCATACGCACATTTCAGTTCATAAAATGCACAATAAAAAATAATAGTTCACGTGTCCGAGCGATTTGTAGAAAAATGTACCAAAGTGACAATAAAATTTATTCCATGTTAGATGTTCTCACTGTACAGAGTGGTAAAAAAGTCGCGCATAATATCTGTAACTTTTGAATTAGCTCGTATACGAAAAAGTGACCCTTATAAAAGTTGTTCAGTAAATCATCCCCACATTTCTACCTGCATGAACTTTTTCTGTCATTTCTGGTTTGATTGCCATAGAGACTAACTTACTTTTTTTTAAATGGAACACCCTGCATATGATTGCATATTTGGATTCTACTGGAAAAACTCTGGATTTTTTTGTATTTCAAATTTTTATTTCTTTAAAATTGTGACAAACTTTATAATAACAAAATAAATAGCCTATAGAAAATTGAACAACTTAGCATCGGAATATTAAACAAGTAAAACCTTTTCAGTGGATCTGGTGTTCAATATGACCACCATTTTTTGCTGAGCGCTAGTCGATCCCTGAACCCATCTACAACATTTAAAAGGAAATCCTCTAGAATGGCTCGAATTTCAGCACTAATTCTGACTTTTAAAGATTCTAAGTCATTTGGACGGTTAACGTACACGGAAAAAAAAAATTATGATTTTTACTACAATTATAGATAATTTACTACAATTGTTGTAAATATAGGGACGACAGAAATTTGTTGTGAATTTCTATATTATATTGTTTCTTTTTTTTAAAACGAATTGTCCAACTATCCGACACAAGTTGTACAAAGAAGTTATATTTCAATTTTCCATTTCAAAAATACTTTATTGTCAAGAAAAACAAAGTTTTATGTGACAAAGCATTGTTAATTAATAAGACACCGCAAAGCATGCAGAAGAGAGCTTCCGGGCAAGTCCATACACATGATCCTTAAAGAAGGCTGTCATCAACAGTGGCACCAAGAAACCTGCACACATGTCCACCCTGAACAGGTATCATGCCCAACTGAATCTCCCCCAAATCACATCTGAAACCCATTGCATGAGTCTTCTCCGTGTTAAAACACAACCTGTTTGCATCGCACCAGTGTTTCACCTCCAACAGATCTACCTACAGCCATCCGCTCTCTCAGATGAATCACCGATCCATCGCTCCACACGATGGAAGTATCGTCAGCAAAAAGGGTAAATTTTCCCGATATTCTAACACGTACCAAATCATTAATATAAATGAGGAAGAGTAGCGGCCCCAGTACAGACCCCTGTGGAACACCGCATTTAATATCTAAAGCCGTCGATCTGGTATCCCCGACGAGTACAGACTGTTTGCGACCTTCCAAATAAGATGCAAACCAAAAGAGGAAAGAGCCCCTAAACCCGTATCGCTCCAGCTTCAACAGCAGTATTCTATGATCAACGCAGTCAAATGCCTTTGACAAATCACAGAACACCATTGCCGCAGCCTCTCCCCGGTTCAGGCCAGAATAAACTCTATCCAGGAAACTGAATATGGCATCATGAGTCCCCACAGAACTCCCAAACCCAAACTGGTCACCATCAATCAGGCCATGCAAGTCGAGGTAACTCCACATCCTCTTCCTGATCACCTTCTCAAAAACCTTCGACAACGTAGACAAAAGAGAGATTGGGCGAAAATTAGATGGCATATTATACAAAAAGTTGTTGAATTTAAAACTATTATAAAAAATATATTGAAATAATAGTTTGGCACTATATGCTATAGAGTTTGTAAAAAATTTACGTATATTTTAAGGAGAAATTAAAATATCTTGTTAACAATTTCACAATATTTTGTTGGAAATGTTTTGAAACATTTCACAACAATTTGCAGGAAATGTCTTACAGGAACTAACGGAAGGGATAGAATGAATCTCAGAATCTCTGTTTCCAAGGGTAGAATGCTACACTACTGCTACCTGTAGACCGGTTTCAAACTCTTTGGTTCTCGTCAGCACAGGGCACAATTATGACAAGTGAGCATACCGAATACCGACCGTTGGAAAATCGAAACAGCTTACAGCTGCGATATTGTTCTGCGTAGGCAGTACAATATAGGCAGCGCCATCTTCCAGCAGTCTCTAGCAATGTAAAGTACTTAATACCGTATGCTGTTTTATTATAGTGTAGTAAATACTACAAATTGTTGAAGATTTTTATATTTCGATGTGTATTAATCTTGAAAATTTTATAAGTTTCTGGAACAAATTGTTTTAAATTACACATTTTAAGCCAGTGTAATAAATACTGCAAATTACTGGACATTTGTATATTTGGATAGATATAAAACCTGACAGTTGTTCAAGTTTCTACAACCAAAGGGTTTTAAATTACAAATTTTATACTTGGAGTAAAGTTGCATAGAAATTGTAAAAAAAATTTAACGATTAATAGTATAGTCTTGCCTTACTTATATTGATAGAACGTATATTAGATTTTACAAGGATCAGTTTAAAATTTTACTACAAAATGGCAAATACAAATCGGTGGTAAAAATTTCAACTGACACTTGAGATTTTTAAAATATTTTTAGTGTTTTTTTTAACAAATGTTAGGATAAATGTTACAACCTGTAGCAAATGAAAAGATACATTATTGTTGACATTTTATTTTTCATTTCTTTCCGTATAGACTTTGTTCTTTAGGTATCCCCACAAAAAGAAGTCGAGCGGGGTTAAGTCCGGGGATCGCGCTGGCCAGTCAATAACACCTTTTCTGCCTATCCAACGTCCTGGAAATTATTCGCTTATGTATTGTCTAACATTTGCCGCATAATGCGCAGGTGATCCATCTTGCTGGAACCATACCTGTTCGTTTATGCCATTATTTACACCCAGTGAAACCATTCTGCAAGAAGGAATTATGTGATTCCTGGGGAGGTCCAGATATTTTTTGCCATTCAAATTACCATCTATGAAAAAAGGTCCCACAGTATGTCTACCAACTATGCCAGCCCAAACATTAACTTTTTCGGGCCTCTGAGTATGACCTTCCTGGAACCATATATTGAGAGCGTGATATCCAAAGCTTTGTCTCCCCCGGTTGCTGTTTCCCTAACACTGCCTGTCTCTCAAAATTTCTTTACCTTTCGACACATAGTTGACTGATTTATTGGAGGCCTATTTGAATATAATGCATTGAAAAGTTGACAAACTTGATCTTGCGATCTCTCGATATTTCCGGACCGCTCTTTATTAAAATTAACTCGTTGTTTCTCATTCAGATGAACCATAGTGTAAACAAATTAGAAATCAGGCAACATAAAATTAAACAGGAACTCAAGATTGACACCCGTTAGGTCGCTGTCATAAAAACACCTCGACTCAACTAGTGGGTATTAGGTAGGAATAATTATAATTAGGAAGTTCTTCATTTTTGAGCTATCATTATTTTGATTTTTATCTATCCGCTTGCAGATAGGTGAAAACTTGAAATACAAAAAATTCATAGTTTTCCCAGCAGAATTCAAATATGCAATCGTATGCAGGGTGTTCCATTTAAAAAAAGTAGGTTGGTCTCTATGGCAACCAAACCAGAAATAACAGAAAAAATTCATGCGGGTAGAAATGTGGGGAATAGTTTACTGAACAACTTTCATAAAAGTCACTTTTTCGTATACGAGATAATTCAAAAGTTACAGGCATTATGCGCGACTTTGTTGCCACCCTGTATATCTACCATATGGAGTAATATGAACGCTTTCAACATTTACCTAAAAAACTCCTTTCCAGCCTCTGTCTAAACGTATTTCTATAAGTAATGCGGCACCATTATCTACTATCTTAAAATGTCGGTTAATAGTTATTTATGGTACTAGTGTGTTATGTTGAAAATAAGTCACGCGATAAAGATTTATTATTATTTTGTATAAATTCTCAAGTGACTTAGGAAACATAACACACGAGTGGCATACAATGTTTTATCCAACAAGTGGAAGAAATCGTTTTTTATGAGATAATAATTATTAATAAGTTTCGTGATCAAATCAAAGCAACTTGCGTCTCAGTACCCTATAAATGTCAGAATGACTTGACAGTGACTTTTTTACATTTTGGTCAAAGTTGGTTGATTGTTTGGTTGCCACGAGCATGATACATTGTTAACAAATGTTTAAATAAATTTTGACACTTGTCAGTTTTCCCTGCAGAAATGGGAAGCTTTTTTGAAGAAAAAAACTTATAGAAAATGGAGGAAACCGATGAAAATGACGTTCCTGAGGATATCCTTACGGAAGCGGAAGAAGCAGCGATGCAGATTTTGCCAGAGAAGTCCCGAGATGCTTACGACAAGGGGTTCAAAATGTTTGAGTCTTGGATGAATTCACGGAAGATTAAAGCTGGATGAGGTTGAAGTTATGATCAAGTTGGTGAGGTTAGATATTCCGAACTCCGAACATAAAAATTGGTTATCTCGAACTGCCCGGGAACTTTTCAAACCTCTCGAGCTTCACATGAACAACATGAGCGAGTGTATAAATGGAACTTGAGTGTTCCCTTTAGTCCAAATTGAACTCCTATTTCCAACACCAACTGAACCTCAACCTCGCCGACTTTTCGAGTTTATAAATCCAGCTAAAAGGTATCGATGAAAATGTTCTATTGGCATAATTTTTACATTTGCAAAAAAAATTAGCCCCATCGTCGCTATGGACCAAATACTCGATGCTTCGCTCGACTATTCACCTGTATAAAAAAAATACATTTCAAAATATGGCAAACTAACGGGCTTTTTGAAAAGCAAATCACAGGGATACAAACCAAAGAAGTCCAAGACATTAGAACAACCCGAAATAGAGAAGTTTTTGAACGAAGCTTGCGACGACGAGTACTTGTTGATGAGAGTGGCTTTGATAATGGGAATTAGCGGTGCTTGTAGATGCGATGAATTGGTCAATTTGAAAATAGAAAATATTCAAGACAAAGGGAAATATTTTCACGTAGTTTTGCCAGACACTAAAACCAAGAAATCGAGAAGTTTCACTATACTTGAAGAAGGATTTCCAGTCAACCCGATCAATTTGTGTAAAAAATGCATGTCTTTGAGACCAAAGAATACTAGTTCTAGCCGCTTTTCTGTTTCTTACAAAAATGGTAGGTGTACCAGCCAGTGTGTGGGAATAAATACGTTGTCGAAGATACCTTCAAGAATTGCAATGTTTTTGAAATTGGAGAAACCAGCGCTCTACGCCGGTCACTGCCTGAGAAGGTCAGATGCAGGGGCTAACATGACTACTTTGAAGCGTCACGGACTCACGGAGGATGGAAGTCCTCGACGGTAGCAGAAGGTTGCTTAGAAGAATCGGTGCATCACAAAATACAAATTGCAGAAAAAATACAAGGTTCTAATGTGTCGGCGTCTTCTAGCACTAACGGCAGCTGTACCGATATTGGAGCGTCTGGTTCCAATGAACCAACGAATTTTACAATGACTGCAAATTCGAATAAACCGTTAGCGTTTTCCTTTAATTTCAATATCAATGTGAATTCTGCTTGTAATAGTAATAAATAAATAGAATACTACTTTAAATATGAACGTGAGTTATTTGATAGTTTACTTGTCTAAAATGACATTGATAATGACAGTCATAACTGTCATGTGTTGGATAAAACACTTTAATTACCACAAAAAAAAAACGACGCAATAACTTCGAAAGCTTAAAATGTCATTGCTAGTCAATTTAAATTTTTAATTACCTTTATCTCACAATACAAAAGAGGATAATACCCGTAATATCGCAATCAGATTTTCTGACATGGTTTACTAAATAGTTTGCTCTTCAACATGCATTTCATATCTTCACGCCCGACCTTGTCTAGAATTTTAATCAAGATAACTTCAGATATTTAAAAGTTTAAAAAACTAGGCAGGTACTTATATAAAATAATTATAATTATCCAGGCGTTTTAGGTATGGTATGCCATCTCTTGCGTGAAACGGTGTTATGGTTGTAATGGGTTCTGTAATTAGCTTTTCTTATGATAATTAGCGCAGCAAATTAGGTTCATTCTGCGAATTATTTTTTCGTTTTTCTGGTATATAGGCATAACGTTTTTTTTTTCTTTTTGAATACATCAGCTTACAAACAACTTTCCCTTCAAAAATATTCAAATGTCTTTGCGCAGAACACGTAAATACAAAATCATTTTTTAACGAAAATTAAAAATTTGTATGTAGTTCGCCTCACGGTTCTAGGGCACAACGCCTGAGCAGGCAGGGCGTAAAATGCATAAAAATAGTCGCTATGACGGTGGCATATTTTTTTAGAAATTTATTTAGTCTTAAATTGCGTAAAATATAAAAACTAAAATTTACTGCCCTAGCTTGACTACGAATAACTTTTCCTTTTATATATTTATTCATTTTGCAAACATCACCGTTTAAATATGATCAATTACCAATTCCTCACTTTGTAGGGAAAAAGATTTTAACATTTCCTTCTTTATATATTTTTAAGACCTTATTATATATCAAGCATAATGAGAACACTCATCCAATTGGGCAAGATTTTCACTCTTATAACACACGAATGAATGATCTTATGGTAACTGATCTGCACCGGCTTACTAAGTTCGAGAAATGTCCAACATATTATGTATTAGGCAAATTTTGCTTAATAGGGCTTTTTACTCGGTTTCTGAATTTATGACTGATACTTTGATTGGTTCATAGACTTTATTTTTAATGTGATATATGTGGTCTGTTTTGTACTACAATGTAAGTATTTGTTAACTATGTAATATTTTAAATCTGTTTTAAACATTGTATATAGGTATATGCCATTGTATATATACCTGTTTGACGTGTACAGTGTACACCCTTCAACTGTAAGGCTAAAGTATTAATAAAGAGTATTTCAGTATTTCAGTATTTCAATTAAGTATAACAATTTTAAACTCCGGTAGTAAAATTTCTGAAGGTGCTTTGTATCCCCACTAATTCAATATCATATATGATAGAAAGAGACAAAACCGTTAGGCAGGCCCGTATCCAGAAATTCGTTTCGGGGGGGGGGGGGGGCTCAAGGACGAAAATCATTCAAAAATGTGGACTTATTTTAATTAATTCAGAGCAAAGCGAATCACACATTAAAACTTAAATCATTATTTTCAAATTTCGGGATTTCGGGGGGGGGGGGGCGGGCCCCTTGGGCTCCCCCCTGGATACGTGCTTGCCGTTAGTAAAGCCAAATTTACCAAAACATACAGGGTGTCTGTAAAAGGTCTTTACAAAAACTTACCACATATTTTTCAGACCAAAATTAGCCGATTTAAGTAAACTTACCTTAGTACAAAGTTGCTTAGTTTGGGCGCTAGACTACGCTGAAGTGACAATTTTAAAATCGTTTCTCTGGATTCATTCAAAAACTGCTCATACTATTTTGCCGAAATTTGGTAAGTTGGCATAGCTTTATGGGGCAAAAAACCCTTTCCACAATTCTGATTAATATCAGTTCATGGGCATAGAACCTGGGTTTTTTAATATTTGCTTGTTTCAGATTTCTATGCCAATGGAACAAGAGGGGTTTGGGCACAAAATTCAGATGAACCAACTCATTTGCTACAAAAAAGGTACTCTTGATAAGACTCGATTCCTCTGACGGTTTTCGAGAAATTTGCATTTTATTACCTAATACGCAGTAGTTTTTACCACGTAGTACTTGGGTTTTATAAAATTTTTCTGTTTTTGATTTCTACGCCAATGGAAGATAAGAGGTTTAAGTTTAAAATTTAGATTAAACCAAATTATTTACTACAAAAAAACCTCTTGAACAGTTTTCGTATCATCCGCTTTTTGTTCACACGGTATTTTTCAGGTATGTACAACACGACCTTACACCTCACTAACGATTGTAATTGTTGGTTATTATTAGTTTTATCTGACAACATAAGATTATTGTCAAATTTGTAACATTTAATATTGTTGCTAACGTTCAATCATTTTATCTGCTTGCATTAATTATTAGAAAACTTTAATTGTCATGAATTATCATGGCGGTGCAATACACTAATGCAGAATATACCGATATGATATTGGTATTTGGGTATTGCCAAGGAAATGGTCGAGAATGTGTTAGAGTCTACTCCGAAAGGTTTCCAAATCGTCGTACGTATAATACCAAGCCACCCGACGTTTGCTGCTGTCGAGGAAGACATTTTAGAACGTGTTGCAGAAGATCCAGAAATAAGCACCAGGAGGCTACGTAGGGAAATAGGAGTGTCCAAAGATATTGTTCATGAAGTACTTTAAGAACAGTTGCTATATTCATACCATAAGATGCCAGTTCAAGATCTTTTACCTAATGATCCTGAAATGCGCCTGGTTTTTAGTCGGCTTGTTCATAGGCAGAGAGAAGAGAATCCCAACTTTGCCAACAATATTTTGTTTACCGAAAATGGTGGACATTTTGAGCAATTTTTATGATATTTCTTTTTCTTTCTGTTTATGATTAAGTTTTCTTTTCTTTTTTTAGTTAAAACTAACACGTATTAAGTAATAAAATGCAAATTTCTCGAAAACCGTCAGAGGAATCGCGTCTTATCAAGAGCACCCTTTTTGTAGCAAATGAGTTGGTTCATCTCAATTTTGTACCCGACCCCCTCTTGTTGCATTGGCATAGAAATCTGAAACAAGCAATTAGTAAAAGATCCAGGTTCTACGCCCATGGACTGATATTAATCAGAATTGTGGCATGGGTTTTTTTGCCCCATACAGCTATGCCAACGTACCAAATTTCGACAAAATAGTATGAGTAGTTTTTGAATTAACCAAGAAAAAATTTAATAATTGTTACTTCAGCGCCGTCTTGCGCCCAAACTAAGCAACTTCGTACTTAGGTAACTTTACTTAAATCGGCTAATTTTGGTCTGAAGAATATGTGGTAGGTTTTTGTAAAGACCTTTGTATTATCCTCGCAGCTTTAAGAACATAATAAATTATATTAAGCGAATATAATTTGCAATGTGAAGGGGAAAAATCAACGGGATTTATGTTACAGGATGTACAATACTCAGGGATATGCATACGTCTAATTGTTTTAAGATATATATTTGAATTATATTTGAAGGGCTGACAAGCCAAGGGGTACAAGTAACATATTTTCCATAATGGAGTTAAATGCAGAAACATACTCTGAAACAGCAGAACAAGAACCACCTGCAAAGCGGCAAAAGCACCCTGGTAAAAAAAAATACGACGGACTGAGGAATGGAAAAGGCAGAAGTCTTCAAAACTACGAAACATGGGTAAAAAGTACACTGACCGCAAAGGTAACGAAAAAAAACTTCAGGCATACAACCATGAGTGCCGCTATAAATGTTGTGAAAGTATGAGCGAAGAAAAGCGCCAAGATTTTTTTAACGAGTACTGGGGCCTGGCGAGTTGGGAATTGCAATCATCATTTTTGAACTCTGCGATTATATTAAGAGAGCCACATAGGAAGAAAGAAAACACTGTACGTGGAAAGTCCCTTTCTTGTCAATATTCATTAGGCGGTCTAAGGGTCTGCAAAGATTTTTTTTTAAAAACATTAGATGTTTCAAACAAGCGTGTTACCAATATTATTGCTAAAAAGAAAGAATCTGGAACGGGAATATCTACTCGAGACCGTAGAGGGCGAAAGGTTCCAACCAATAAAATTGAAGTTGAGAAAACTGATTTGGTCAAACAACATATTAATATGTTCCCTAAATATAGTAGTCACTATTCCTTACAGCAAGCTCCAAACAGAAAATACTTAAATATTGACTTAAATCTGAGAAAATTGTATGACTGTTATAAAATATTTTGTGAGGAACAAGAAAAGGAACCTGTTACTCTATCTTACTATAGGCATATATTTAATACATGTTTTAATCTTAGTTTCCATCGAGCACATACTGACACTTGTAATAACTGTGATAAGTTTAAATTAGCTATTGAGCATGGTGATCAGGAAGCCAAACATGCTGCAACAATTGCTAAAGATGTCCACCTGCGTAAGGCTGAAAGTGCTAAAAAAGAAATGGATAATGCTAAGAAAGAAGTAAAAGATGATCTTACCCATAAAGCTGTATGCTTCGATCTTCAAAAAATGTTACCCACACCGGTGTTAACATGTACAAAAGTGTATTATGCAAGGCAATTATGGACGTACAATTTTAATGTACATGACATTGGGACTGATAATGCGTTTATGTTTCTTTGGCACGAGGGACAAGCATCAAGAGGGTGCGAAGAAATAGTATCGTGTTTGATGCAGTATATCAAATCATTACCCTCTACAGTCACTTACCTGACTGCTTTTTGTGATAATTGTGGTGGGCAAAATAAAAGCCAACTTACAGTAAAATTTTGGTTGTATGTCGTAAACACAACGCACATTAAAACTGTCGACCTAAAATTTTTGTTCACTGGTCATTCTTATAATCATTGTGACCGAGACTTTGGCAAGGTTGAAAATACCAATAGGAACACAAAAAGAGGTGTTTTCGTTCCTGATGACTGGGTGGATATTATAGCCACAACCAGCAAAAAGTTCTTAGTGAAAAAAATGTTGGATGAAGACTTCCTTACTCTGGATCCCATTAGCAAACATTTTGTGAAAGCTGTCAAGGGTATTAGAAACATGCAGTGGCTGCAGTTCAGGAAGGAAAGGCCTTACACTTTGTTTCACAAATCTACATTTAATAAAGAAATGCCATTTGAAGAGTACAACATGCTTGCAAAAAATGTTGGAAGGATTCCGAAAACCTTGCCTTCTCTTATCCCTAAACAAAACAAAAAGAAAATAAAGGCATCAAAATACAAAGACCTTATTGGTCTCCTACCATTTGTACCTCCCGTACATCACCATTTCTATAGATCATTAGACCATGAGGGAAATAGTTCGGTTCACACCAGACAGAGTATCCAGAAACAACAAGAAGCGGTTCAGGAGGGACAACAGAGTCGTGACGATGACGAATCTCCAGAACTTGAAGACAATGTTTATAGCAGCGACTCAGAATAGTTCTGCAAGTGGCACATAAAGGACATTTTGATACAAACGGTTTGTATTTTGTTTCGCCACCTTCCATTGTAAAAATACATTTTTTAAATTTATTTCTATCCTGTCATTGTTTTATTACTTAACTCCTAATCTGTTAGAAGCCAAGGGGTACACGTGACGACTTTTATCAAATATTGCCTAATAATCAGTATGAAAAGTATGAAAATCATATTGATCTGTTTTATTATGTTAGTCTAAAACCTATCAATTAAAAATATACTGCTTTTAACGACCATAGTTGTGCCTGCATTTGATTATAACAATTTAACTTTAATTTGAGTTTTCTCAAAACTGACTTCAGTACACTTATACCCCTTGGCTTCTCAGCCCTGAAAATTTTACAAATTACCATTTTATGAAAATTTAAAGAGCGAAGTACGGCAACAATGTAAAATCTTTTGCTCGGATTCATGTCGTAACTCACCAACCGTGTGGCGAACTTTACATTTCTTCTTCAATTGCGTATTCCCAAAATAATTCTCGGATATTAATTCATTTTCAACGTATTATTTTTACGATTTTCCGCCAGAGCAATTCGGTTTTCGATCTGCTCATTGCACAGTGCGCCAAACGACTAGACAAAAAGTATCCATAAACACCCTATATTTTACGACATTTTTAGATTCTACGGACCAAGGTAAGTTACTGTCATATTCCCTTTACCTACCTCTTTCAGTTTCTGAGATATTATCGAATATGTAGAATTACATAAGGCATTTTAAATTTAATATCTACTAGACACATTAATTTTGAAAATTTATTTGAAACCCTCAATTATCAGCTTAGGACTATGTAACGAAATAAAGTTTTGGTCAAAAAGTTATACAGGGGGTCAAAAAATATTGTTAAATTTTTATCACATATAAAGTAGGTTCACTCCCTTATTTTAAATAGAACACCCTGTATATTATGGCGGTTATTAATGCCCAATTAAGTTGTCTTTCAGAATTTATTGGGGTTTCCTATATCTATTTCTAATAGTTTTCTAGTTTTTAAACATTATTTTTACATTTTTGACTAATCTGCGTAAAACTCACTAATTAATAAAAAAAATAAATTAAAGTAAGTGCTCAAAATGTTGTCCATTCTTTTCAATACACCATAGGACTCTGTTTTCAAACAATAATTTAACTTTAATTAACATCTGAGGCGTTACAGTTTAAAAGGCAGCTATTATCCGCTCATTCTTATATTCTGGAGTTGTTGGTGGGATAACATAAATAATTTTGTTGTCATACACCCGCAGAAAGAAATGAAGACAAGTTAGATCTGCCGATCTTGCCGGCCAGTTTTTTGGGTCGCCTCTCCCAATCAATTTGTTACGAAAATGTGCATGCATTTAGATATTGCCGCACATCGATTTGAGAATGCGTAGGCGCCCCATCTAACTATAGCCACATTCTCTCTCTTGTTTCTAATGGCACATTTTCCAATAATAGGGGTAGATCTTGACGCAAAAATTTCTTCTAAATTTCCTACCGTTTAAAGTGCTATTAAAAAAGTACTGGCCTATTATATGTGATCCCACAATTCCACCCCATACGTTAACTGACCATCTATGTTGGCGATATTATGAAATGTCGATTCATCGGAAAATAAAACATAGTCAAAGAAGTTTTCCTCGTCTCCTTGGCTATCAAGAACTCATAAACAAAATCAAGCCTTCGGTGAAAATCCACTTCGTATAGTGCTTGGTGCAGTTGAATGTGGTATGGGTAAAATTTATGTTTTCAAATATCCTAGAGATACTTCGTCTGTTTATATTTGTTTATTGATAAATTATCCGTTGGCTGATGTTGGGATTTTCAGTAGCTGAGTCAATCACAAGAAATTCATTTTCTTCATTTCCTAAAACGGGTTTTTGCCTGTTTACCTTTTTGTAAGCGACACTACCAGTTTTTCGAATTATTTCTAGAAGTCTTTCTAATTACGCCCTGTTTGGATGGTTTTGCTCAGAAAACTATTGATTGTAAACCCTTGATGCTAAAAACACAGTATAACGGAACTATACAGTAGCGACACGAGGCGATTTAGACAGACCCAAATTTCTCTGCGCAATGCGCGTAGCGGCCATCTTTTTAGTGACAAATAAGTCAGTCAGAAAGGTAAACAAAGCTTGTGTGGATTGTAGTTTGTTTAGTTTTTGTAAATTTATTGGTTTTTATCGTGCGTTTAAGCGTTTGAAGGTGCTTTGAAGTGTTTGTGCCGAACTTTTGCTGATTTTTGATGGATTCCCAAGAAAAAATAAGGAGCAGATGTGCTTTAAATTGACTTTCTTTCAGTGTAAAAGCGATTTCAACATAAAATTTCATATGTTTTCTCAGTGTAATAGAGGACAATACCGTCATCCGCGTCATCCTTCTGTCACTGAAACTGACCCCTGGAGATCAAAGGGACCGACAGCTCGAGTCGCTACTGTATAGTTCCGTTATACTGTGCTAAAAAGCAGTTTTGTTCGCACTCACCAACTACCAATATCATATTAGTTCTTTCTTAAATAGGATAAGTCTTTATTGTAATAATTCAATCACAATTTTCTCCACAACCACATAATAAAATAGACAATTAAATTGTGAGATTAGGACATGTAGTAAGGTAAATTAATAAACGCATTTTTAATGGCCGCTGTTCTAAAGTCACCCTGATATTTCAAAAAAAGTTTTGAATAAAAATATGAAAGTGATTTTTGTTATAAAATTTAAAAAATGTAAGCACTATTAAACGTAGGTATCGCAAATCTTTTTAATGGATAATATAATTTAACTTGACCAATATAAATACAAATATAAATGTGAAATAACATATTGGCCCTGTCACGCGAACCTGAGTAAGTATTAATATCTTAAATTAATGCTTTTGACAATAAATTGTTTAAAAACTAAAAGACTTTTAGAAATAGGTATAGAAAACCCCAATTAATTTTGAAAGGCAACTTAATTTGCCATTATTAACCGCCATAATATACAGGTGTTCCATTTAAAATAAGGGAGTGCACCTGCTTTATATGTGATAAAAATTTAACAATAGTTTTTAAACCCCCTGTATAACTTTTTGACCAAAACTTGATTTTGTTACGTAGTACATTTCGATAGCCTTTCGATAATGAAGGGTAACGAGTTATCTATTATAAAAGGGGGAAAGAAGGGAGAAAAAACAAAGTCCAGGGAGGTGAGGAACCGACTGATCTCTGGACTTTGTTTCTTTCTTTTAGTATCCCTGAAGATGGACATTTAAATGTCCGAAACATGTTGGATAACGATCTTAATAATAAAATTATGTGGAGGTAGACTGAAGTCGTTTTATTTGAATATATGTATAATATACACGACAGAAAAATCTTCAGAAAAATGCATTGAAAAGCTGCAAGATCGCTTTGGAAATATTTTAAATTGACTTCAAGATAATGGGCTCAACGTATCAAAAGGAAAAACAGTATTATGTAGTTTTCCTAAAAGTCGAAATCAAGAACCAAATGAAACAGAAAATTAAACTGGAAGGATCACATTCATTACTTCATAAAAAGAATAGAAAATGGTATGAACATCATTCGAGCATTTACTAACAAAAAATGGAGAGCTGATCCAAACATTGCTCTGCTATTCTATAGAGCTTTTGTTCGATTATTGACTATTCTAGTATATTCTATGGAGCAGCAGCTGAAACTCACTGAAGAAAAGTATCAAAAATAAATATATTAGGCAAAGTATTGGACTCCTAAAAAGTACCCTATATGGAAGCGGAGACAAAAGAGCCACCCTCAAAATCACGAAGAAGTTTTATGTCGGACAAATTTACACTAAAGTTAATATCGGAAAATAGCATCGTAGTAAGTAAAACAAATCAGCTGTCAATTCTATGTTTCACACATCCTTATTGGAAAGTAAAAAAGTTGCCATTGATGGTAGAGAGTTATTCCTGGATAACCCAGAACAAAGAATTGATACATAGTATTGGCACACTACCTTACTTTCAATTAAATTTTGAAGTCTTCGATATTAGGCCGCCAGTAATTATCCTAAATAATGACGAAGACAACCAACTTAGGGTAAAATATAACTTTTTAAAAGAACAGGCTACTATCTTGAAAACACATGAACAAATATTCACTGATGGATCGGTATTAGCAGAAAAAACGGCTGTGCTTTCTTTCTACCACAAAAATACTAACACTATCAAGAAATTTAAGTTGCCTGACGGTTCTTCCATATATTCGGCCGAACTCTGGGCTATCCTGGAATCACTTAAGTATTGCAGGGATTATAATGCTAATTATAAATTTGTTATTTTTTCTGACAGTAGGAGCTCTCTAACAAAAATCTTAAATAGTATAAATATTGCTCCTGCTAATTACCTCATTAACCAAATACTGAATCTCTATGGCATCTTGAGAAATTTAAACAAGCAAGTTTCACTTGTATGGGTTAGAGCTCATATCGGCATACCTGAAAATGAATTAGCGGACAAAGCCGCGAAAGAAGCTACGACTATCGGCTCTCAAACGAATTTTAAAATTTCATATACACACATAGTAAGTCAAGCAAAACAAGAATATCAAACAATTGGCAGGAGCAATATATAAATTCAGATAAGAGACTTGGGTATAAAAATAATTTCCCAAATTTATGTAAAAAACATGGTTTTATAAGGAATCGAATAAAAACTTTGTAAAAATTATTTCTCAGAACAGGACTTTTCATGCCCTGTATCCCAAGCATGCAAAACGAATCGGTTTGCAGGATGGGGAAGACTGTAAATGTGGCGAAACGGGAGATCTTAAACATTATGTATTTAGTTTGAAAGGATTGGTTCAAATGTCATTCAACTTAAACTATTTAATAGCACTTAGTATAGAATTTTATATCAATTCATATTGGAAGCTCAAATAAATCTATGAAAAAAAAAACAACATAGTGCATATTACCTATAAAAAAAAGAGAATTACCAAAAAAAGAAAGAAAGAAAAAAAAAATAAAAAAAAATAATAATAATAATACAACATCGCAAATCTTAAATAAATATAACTGTATTATAAAATTGGTATGTTATAACAGAGTTTATGTAAAAAAGAAAACAGAAATATCGGAAAATTGGATATAAACGCGAGACAAGAGAAAGGAAATTCTTAAACAATTATTGGTTTTTACCATAGCCACAAATATACATACATACAAAAAGAAAATTTTAAAATTCAGCCGCTTCCATTAAATTACTGCGTCGTATAGGGTACGCCATATGTATATTGATTTTATAAAAAATTATGCAAATAAAAATCGTGAAGGTACTTTTGCGCTTCCTATATAAAATGTTCTGCACTGTTTTAATGCAAAGATCTATGTTAACAAAATATTTGATTAAGCAGCAAGTAAAATCCGGTCATACGAAATACTGGACTATCTACAATGGAGGTTATAATTGCTGATAACGTCATAAACACAATCTACGTATCAAGACTATCATCTACATTAAAACGCCGCTGTTTCTGATGTAAGATTATTCCAGTTACAAATCCTGGCGGAAATTACTGTATTACAGTGATTAATGTATTTCGTCATTATTTGTGTTTATTTGCTTATTTTATAAAACGCATTAAGTCCATTAAGGTCCTTTGGCATTCTCGATTTGTGACTTTGTTGTAGTTGACGTATATTGATGGGCAATTTTTGTATGACAAATTGATTTTAAAAAAATCTTGAAAAAATAAAACTGACACAGATTATTATAAATCAGTTTAATTTGTTGTACTTAGTTTAACTCTAAAAAAACTATCATATCAGTAATTTCGCAGTCATACTAAATTGCTTGACATTTTAACGATTATAATATTAATAAATTAGCAGAATTTGTAAAAAAGTCACGAAGAAACCTAATTTATTTTTGTATAAAAAGTTTAATCGATTTTTATAACAGAGACAAGCACTATTGAAGAAATCATGTCCAGATATTGCTTTACGTTGTTCTTGAATTTTTAAGGTTATATTCCTTGGGCAACCTCAAGAAGGTCGTTGTTGTAGTAGAATCAGGCGTGCAATATCAGCTTTACCTTATTTGTCATGAAAGTATAAAAATAGGCTCAAATCTCCAACCTGTTCTAGATTTCAAATTCAAGTACAAATTTAAAAACAAGAAATACAAATAGACAAACTAAACTAATGGAGAAATGCAGTAATTAAATTATTGAATTTTCATATAAATAAAGAATAAACCTAATTAGAATTAAAGACAACAAAGAATATCAAGCATGTTTTTTAAGTTGAACCAATGTCCTTAATTTCTATTTATAATTGTGTTGCATTGAAGTTGTTATAACCTTATAAGGTGGTAACAATTAAAATATAGAAGTTGATATTTTAAATATTAAATAAAGGTTAAGGTCATCATCTACCTCAGCTAGCTCAAGCTCATGGCAATTGCTGCCGGGGTGGTTCTTTTGTGAAGGGTTCTTACCAGTAAAACAACTATGTGCAAGCCAAGATATATGATTGAGTTTTGATCGCCACTCACAACTGCTTTCAGCTCTAACTTATCACAACAACACCAAACTAACCAAAACAAAACATAAAAATGATTAGAAGTTATTTAATTTAAAAAAAAAATGTCAATGTTAATGGAAAAGGTAGGTGATTTCAAATTGCAAATTATCAACAATTAATTCAACATATAATTATTAGATGTAGACAGTTGAATTACCAAATGAGATAAAATAGTAAAGGCATGAGTTGAGCTAGGTTAAATACTCATTATAACAGCTCAAAAGTTGCAACTTCTTTACGTGTCGCTTAAAACATCTCAATTACCAAGGTTAATAAGGTGAATCACGTAAACCTTGTAATATACTGTTAAATTACGTTATAAATAGAGGAAAATAGCGGATGGTTTTGATTAGAACAAAAAAAGGAAATTAGTAGTAGAAGTAGATACGCGAGAAATTACATTTGACTGTGTTCAATACACAATAATCAAAATTACGTTGATATTTGCAGTTAAATTTTAATTTAGAGGTACTTATCGGTAGGGGCCTCCTGAAGGTGGCTGGTCCTCGTAAAAGATAGCCCCTTGTTGACTGCTAGTAATGCCGATAGCTCTCAAATGGTTAAAAAGTTAATGTGTGGTGTGGTATATTAAATAACACAATTGTTGGCCCCTTTTTTTTGCATAGTCTCACCGGGATACTTTTTCTACATTTATTAAAAATTGATATTGGTGATTTTTTCATGAAGTTATCTTTAGCATAGAGAGAAAATTTATACTTCCAGTCAGATGGTGTCCCCGCACGTAATTAGCTGATAGTCAGAAAATTTTTGATTGAAAATTGATATTATGATGTGGATAGGTAGAAACAGACCTTTAGAACCGTGGCCTCCTAGATCACCCGATATCACTCCTTGTGATGTCTTTCTATAGGGGCATTTGAAAAATACAGTGTATGGTACTCGGCCGCGTAACAAAGAATAACGTTGCGTCAAGATTAGGCAAGTATGTCGAGAAGTTTACTCCGCAAACTTTAACTAAAGTGAGGGAACAGTACAGTTAAGAGGTATTGTTGAACAGTGTATCATATCAGAAGGTGTATATGTTGAGCAGACCAAAATTCAAAAAAGAAAATTTTGAATTCGTTATTGTAATGAAATAGATAAATTATAAAAAAAATCATTATTTTTTTATTCCTGCCTTAATCAGTTCTTGAGATTTTGAAAATATGAATTGAGGGGTTAGTTTAGGTCAGGGATGCTGAATCTAAGTATGACAACAAAAATGATTTAAAATGAGCCCTAAAATATACTTTTTTCAAAAAATCGACACTCTTCTACCTTCTAAAACAACACGCCAACGATAAACGTAAATTGTTGCCATAGCAAATATTTCATTTTTCCTACATACAATTACCACCGAAATTTGAAAAAAATTATTAGTAACAGAGAAATTAAGGTGGATTTATGAAAAGGGGGACACACTGTATATCGGGTGGTTTTCACTCCCACTGGCTAAGCGATTACTGTGAGTGGCAGTGAGAATACCCGATACGATAAACTATGTTCTGATGAACGCGCCCAATGATATTTTATTAGATAATAAATTGAGTTATAACATTATGACAGGAGAAAGATTTTTTTTATTTATATTTTAATTGTTGAAAAAAATTTTTTCATGTGCTAACCACAACCGTGTTAACTACTGCAACGTGATGGCTGAAGTGAGGTTAATTTAAAGAGAATAATGACATTAAAGACGTATAACTAAATATCAATATTAAAAATCGAAACTATTGTTGAAATCAAATGGGAAAATTTAAGAAATTCGATATTAGGTATATAAAAACCTGTACATAATCAATTGCTCTTCAGTTGTCGTCAGCGAATGACCAACTTACATGGTTTTGTTAAAAGGCGGGTTATAAATACCTGTGGGAGGGAAATAAAAAGCTGCACTAAAGAATATACTTGACAGGGATGGTGACGACACTGACGCTAGATGGCACAATAAATGTAGGAAATTTAAATTTTTAAAATATTTTTACAAAATTATTGAAAAATAGTGAAAACGTTTTCAAACTTCGAATAGTGGTTGGATACAATGGAAATATCTTGGGGAGCTAGAAAGTATTGAGTAGAGGTAGGAAGAGGTAAGTATTGTGCAAAAAGAGACTAAATTATAATTATAATTTACCTAGATTCAAACCATTGAAAAAATTTGTGCTGCTATGAATGATTTGGTTATTAACACAATCTATATTTGGATTTCTAATCATTTTATTTATTTCCATTATTTTAAGAGAGTTCAGTTTATTGATTTTGTTGCAAAAATGTTAGAAATTAGTAGAAATAAAGGTCTGTCTTTACCACCAAAATTTTGGTGGTAAAGACAGACCTTTATTTCTATTCATAAACTCGCCACAGAAAATGGACTACTTCTTGAATTTAGAAATTAGTGTTTGTATCTGGGTTAAAATTATGTTTATTTGTAGACATATGTATAGAACACTTGTACTTGAGTTTAGAAGGGGACAAGTTAAGATTAGAAGCACTTACTTTCTCTTTACAATGTTCATTAATGTGGATTTTGAATTTTCTCCCTGTTTGTCCAACATAGGAGGTAGAACAACAAATGAAAAAGCCTTTCTCCTCCAATAATGTTATAATTCAATTTATTATCTTTTGTCCATAATGTTTCTTTACTAATTAAAATTTCACATTTATAATTAAAACTTTACTTATATTCGAATCGTAATACAATTAATATGTTAATATGATTAGTTAGTACACTAGGTCTTCAACTTCAGATTAAGCGTCCGAAACATGCAGTGGCGTACCGAGCATTTTGGGTGGGGGGGGGGGGGAAGCTATGAGAGGGGCGCGAATTGCGGAGCTAAAGCGACCACGCCCAAATTTCATAGGAGTTGACCTTCCTTATGCTTCCTTGGAGACGGAGGGGTCTGACCCCAAACGAAGTGAAAATCCGCTATATAAAAAAAATTGGTGAGACGCTCACGGAACCGGTTTTATTAAGTTTATTCCCCTTGCTCTTCTTTATTAGAAATGAAATAAGATCGATCCTAGTTTTTAAGAATTATTATTTAGGTAGTAAAAGGGCGCCAGGCCAAGGGGGACAAGGGGGGGGGGCGATCGCCCCCCTGTGGCTACGCTACTGGAAACATGTAGGGAGCTATCTTTTTGTTATTACAGTTATTAAACTGTGGAGGAAGACTGCATTGTTTATTTACATAATAAGAATTTTTAACCTAAAAGTTTCATGTGTTGTGCCCTTAAGATATTAAACACTGTACTATTGAGGCACCTTGTATGCAGATTTAAACGCGAATACATTTGCAATACACAAATTTCAATTAAGAAATAACGTTGGAGGTTATTGGTTTTTATTTATCGTGTACTGGCAATATCAGAAAGAAATCTGAACATTGTCGACCGAAAAAAACAACTTGTTTTGTTGAATCAGAGAGGATTTTTTTTCGCTCTTTCATATATATATATAGAATATATATCTTTATTGGGATGAAAACAATGTAAGCGTATTTAGACAACAAAAGAGCGCCAGTCTGTTCCCATTTTTTCGACTTCCTAAAAACAATAAACTGGATGGAATCTCGGCCCCTCGTTTTTTAATTTACTTAACTTTTTAACCGCTTCCAGAAATAAAACAGTTAGGGAGATATTTGAGGGAAAAGGCTGAATAAAGGTTTTTTTATGGCTCGTATTTCGGCGTCTCGTAAAATCAAAATTCATAGTGCGTGCAAACATTTTATTGGAACGACAGATTCAACTTGCTATATAAAACCGAATTATTTTCAAATGCGGTTGCGTGGGTAATTAAAATAGTTTTGTTAAGGTTAGTTTTTCACTCTACTTAATAAAGTTAAATTAATATCAAGATCTCAGTTTGGATAAAGAAATACCTACTTAAGTCCATTTTGAAAGCCACATAAAGCTACCTTCCGCTTACTACCAGAAAAGTCCCCTCACAGATATAAGAAGGAAGTTTTTGTTATTTACAACCTGGTGCAAAGAAAAATATTCGAAAAGTTTGAAAAAAAGGGTTTTTAGCATGCTTCAAAAAACATACAGTGTGTATAATGTCTGGAAACGGCGTAATAACATCACAATTTATTGGCCGATTTAAACCAAATTTGGTACAGTTGTGTAAGAGGATCTGACGCACCGAATGACGATATTGGCGTTGTTGCCAGCTTTTTAGTTTGTCTGGAATTCGAACGAATTTCATATTTTAAATGTAACACCCTGTATATTTTTTCATTTATAGTTTTTACTTTAAATTTGTTACACTTTTAGTATAACATACTTTGTTTCTAATATCAAATTGTGTTTTATTATTAATTAACAGGCTCCCTAAGACCCTCAGGAGAGGTATATTTGATGATAAAATTTGATGCTTGTGGGCGAGATGATATTACAAAACTGAGCCTAGTAGTACAATCAATCTATTATGGAAAAGCGGGTTTACGGGAAAAAAATACCATAAGCGATTTTATTTCATAAGTGGTTAGGGGGGCATGTGATTAGCTTAAAACCAAATTGTCGGGTCCCTCCCCCTTGGGCGCTTGTGGGAAACTCAAAAATAATTTTGACTTGATTTTCCGCAAAAACGGTAAGTCGCAGAGAAATATTTTGTAAACAAATATTGTAGAAAACAATATTCTCCACAATTTATCTCATGGAGTCACTGCGCTATGACTAAAAGTGCAGAAAGCAGAGGGCGCCAAAGTCGCCAAAAATCACTTTTTCCTTATTTTCGACGCGAAAAATATTTTTTTGCTCAATCGCATAAATACAAAAGTTGTAGAGCCCAACCAATACTATAAATTGAGTCCACGCTTTTTTTTTTACAATGCACGGTTACGGAGTTATAGCGCCTTTAATTACCAACCGAATGCAGCATCATTTGTTTTATGTTCTGTGATCGTAGCATTCTATTGTTACAGATCCTCACGTCTAATACGACCACTACGCCACAACTAAAAATGCTTTATAGGAGAAAGGAAAGTCAAAGTTTTTCTCCACAAGTTTATTATAGTTAGAATAATCAATATACCTACATTAAGGCGAATTGACAAAACGGTTCCACCCTGTGAATCATCGACTATGGGCGATTTATTTACTTAGCTTCAAATCAACCTCAACAGTGAACAGAAATTATTGAAAGGAAAGTGTAAATTTAAAAAAATGTTAAATGCCCTTGATATTTTAAAATAATTAGGGGATATATCTTGATATGGAGTAATAAGAACTCGTAGAATGGAGTAATATTTTCAAATCGACGTTAGAATACCAGTATAATGGCCTTATACAAGTATTGTTAATAACTAATTCTAATTGTGTTACGAGATTACAATAAAATTACCATTAACATTTTGAATGTGGGTCAAAACGCCTGCCTTTCTATGACGTCAATAATCTGTAGTTACCGATGTTATCAAATATGCTGTTTTTGCAATTTTATTACTCTAGTACAATAGTATATTTGTAGAGTTAAATGTACTAAATTGATTTCATGACCATACATTATCAGTGATATTTTGATTAAAATTTGTTGATATTTTTAAAGCGATTTGGTAAAACAATACAATAATCAGTAAAAAATCAAGCAATAAATGACAGCCGGATAATTATTAATATTCGTATCGTATGTTCATTCATAGCAACTGTGATTTGATATAACAGTGGTATACTTAATCAGCATTTTTAAATTGAAATATCTCGAAAACGGCTGGAGCAAATATCAACATAATATTATTATATTTTTAATATTAAAAAAAAAATGCATTACATGTTTCTAAAATATACTGGATGTTCTACATAAAGTTACCCAAGGTTGCATGTTAAACTAATTTGCCATATTCATTTGTTATATTTTGTAACAGTTTCCTGTGATTAGTGTGCCAGATAAGGGTCAATATTAATAGAATGCTAAGGCTGCATTCCGTTGGTACTTCCAGGCGCTATATCTCCGTAACCGTGCATTGTAAAAAAAAGCACGGACTCAATTTGTAGTATTTATTGGGCTCTACAACTTTTGTATTTATGCGATTGAGCAAAAAAATATTTTTCGCGTCGAAAATAAGGAAAAAGTGATTTTTGGCGACTTTGGCGCCCTCTGCTTTCTTCACTTTTAGTCGTAGCGCAGTGACTCCATGAGATAAATTGTGGAGAATATTGTTTTCTACAATATTTTCCTCTGCGACTTACCGTTTATGCGGAAAATCAAGTCAAAATTCTTTTTGAGTTTCCTACAAGCGCCCAAGGGGGAGGGGCCCGACAATTTGGTTTTAAGCTAATCACATGCCCCCCTAACCATTTATGAAATAAAATCGCTTATGGTATTTTTTTCTCGCAAATTTTACAGATGGCTGTACTACTTGATGATATTGAAGATTTATTGATCAGTAATATTTCTCATTCCAAAAATCATTCATCAACAACTTTTGATCTCTCTAACGAGGCAAATAAAGGGGCATACTTTATATTCTTCCATTATACAGATCGCCCAGAAACCGTCTTAACATAATATATTGGAAACTTTTTTATTTTTGACAACAAAAAGATACAATAACATAATGAAGGGTCGTCTAGAAGTGAAAAGGAATTTGACAAACTAACTTCATGGTCATCCAACCAGGACTGAACTGTGCATTATTTTTGAAGTTTCCCTGTGTTTTTATTAAACACGAATATATTCATCGTCATACAGTCATCATCGCAGAGTCTAAAATTGCCGTTTGAAAGGCGGCTTAGCTTAAAACAAATATTTGTTGTTTTTTCTTATAGAACACCCTCTATATATTTTATTTTATTGTTTTTATTGTAGGCCGTTCCTTTCTCATCCCGTAGTTAATCAAATTAACTTAAATGGTTGACGATATACATAGGGAGTCGGGAGAAACGGACCCAACTCCAGGAGTGTATTATACACTCGAAAACAATGTGAAATAACCGATATGTTCTTATCCGACTTTCATTTGTTTTTAAGGTATAGCGTAATAACAAATAAACAGAATTTTATACATTAACATTTAAGGAAATGTTAATGTATGAAATTTACGTTCTTTTAGGTAATGTTCAAAAATACCGTCATTGGCCTCTAAACATTCTCTGCTTCGTTTACTGTTGCTCTCCTTCTTTTGGGTCTCTCTCTCTCTCTCTCTATCAAGTCAGGTATTGCCTTTAACCTATCATTCATTGAGACCTTTGTTGGCCAAACTTCAAATAAGGAAATGGAGTTGAGCAATGCCCTGGATCGTTTAAAAAGGGGGTATGAGCGTCTTTTTGGACTTATTCTTCTTTCAGCTTAAATAAACGCTTGTTTTGTCGAGACTTCCATCGTTAGTGTCTCTCCACTCTTGCTGGAGGCAACCAATTCTTAGAAAACCTGTAGGTGGAATTCGGCGGTGATTGTATATGTGAACTTCTAATTAGTGGATTGGTGGATCCGTCCGTACGTCTGTAGTAATCCGCTAATATTTTGTCATAAAATTTCGTCAGTGTCGGTATTTCAAAGTCTCTGTGTAGTACTCCATTGACAGTATATCTCGAAGCTTCCGCAATAATTTTTAACGCTCTATTTTGTAGCACCTGGAACTTGTTATGCGCTGTCCTGCTTATGGTGCACCATATTGGCACTCCTGACGAGAGTCTTGTATAAACTACCTTTAGTTCTATAACCTATCTTGCTCTTTTTATTTAACAAACAGTTTATAGAACAAAGCTGATTGGCAGCACCCCCTTCTTCATGCCTAAAAACGCAAGTGAAAAAATTGAAATTTTTTATTTTGTGCGCCAAGCGCTTATTTGCAAAAAAAAATTTTTGCCAATGCAATCTTTTAGGTAATAAAAAAACGCGTAAATTGAACCCTGGCTGCTTGCGCTATCTCAATTAGAACACGCGTAACAAGTGCTTGAGTAACCCTCGTTTCCCGCCCATAACTCCCCTCCTAATTACCCCCCTCCCCCCTCCCTCCGGCCCATCAAAGTATTCATAAAAAATCGAGGCCTCAACTCCACGCCCTTCCGAGAAATAATTAATTGATTTTTTTTTTTGCACTTTCAAATCGCGATATTTTGCGAACCAATTGACATATCGGGTTCAAGTTGGAACGAGCTCACGAGTTCTGTCAAGCTCTTCAATTCAATGATACGTATAATTTTTCTTGTACGATCAAACCCGGCCGAGTTTTCTGAGAAAAACCGTTTGCAGGGAGATTTAAAGGGCGCCCTCCCCTCCTCGACCCTCCGAATATACCGATAAATCATGTCAGAATAACGGTAGGATCCTACTTGATCGACTGGGAAAAAAAAACTCGATTTCATCTTTCCACTTTCGAAAACTGTATCCCCACCACTAGAAGGACTGAAAGCATGATTAGAAGTTCTTAGATGTTAACCAAAAGCAGAAGAGGATCTAGAAAGTTGTTCTTTTATACGGGCCTTTAGGGGTCTACAAGTACGACCAATATAGGTACTGTTGCAAGAACTACAATTTAATTTATAAATACCACTCTTTGAAAGATATTTCTGGTTTTAAAGGAAACACTCATACTTCGAATCGATTGTGTAAATATTTGTTTGACATTAGAATTGGTGTTTTGATCCAGGTAAGGTATAGCATTATATTTTTTTATCATTTATAGTGGCGAGAGGGTATATCTTATTTCTAATTGTTCTGCTTTTTGTTCTTGAAATCACGGAATCTATCATACTTGGGTCATAGTTATTGTTGAAAGGTATTTGTTTTATTATTTTTACTTCCTTCTGGTAGTTTTCTGTTTGTAGCAATGAAATGATGCTAATTTATGTTGTTGAGGGTGATTTGAATTATAAGGGATGACATGGTCTGTTTGGGTTGGTTTTCTGTAGATTTGAAACTGAAAGTTATTTGTGGATTTTTGTATGGTAATGTCTAGAAAATTGATTGCGGTTTTGTTTTCTGTTTCAAGTGTGAAGGATATATTGGTGTATGTTATTAAGTTTATTGAGTAATTCTAGGGCACCTTCGTTGTTACAATTCAAAATGCGCAAGCAATCATCTACATACCTGTACCATTGGAGTATCTCAGGATTGTTTTCCGATATTATGTGATTATTTTTCAAAGAATCAATAAAAACATCTGGTAAAAAATGAAATAAACAACTTCCCATGGCAAGGCCGTCTGGTTGTTGCTAAAATTTGTTATTGAAGCAGAAATAATTTTGGAATAAACAAAAATTAAGTAAAGTTAAAGTGTTGATTACCAAATTCTCATCCAAGTTTTTTGATCTCGGGAGATTTCCAACAATAGCTACTGCTTCCGACTTAGGGACACTCATGAACAGGTTTGTCACGTCAAAGGAGAAAATTAGAAAGTTTTAAAAGTACTAGGTCTGTAATTAATACATCTTTTGACAAGCACCAGGTTTGACAGATGTACGAGGATATCCAATTAGAGGTTTTGCCAACTGTCGTGGAAAATCTCATTCAGGAATACTCCACAAGCTGTTCCACGACCTGTTACAGGCCTGTTACAAATTCCACGATCAAGTTATTTTAAGGAAAAATAATTTTTGCCCATACAGACCAACATTTATTCACAAACTGCAGCCTAGAGATTGAAAAAAATACAACTTTCAACACTGGAATATCTACAATTTTCTGAAAGTTTTCGCACAACTCAATTATTTTTGCTTGTTTACAGGTAATACTGTTTTTTGTCAGGGGGCTGATATTGTTAGTACTGTGCGAACAAAAATTATTATCATTGAAAGTGTGCTTTGCATAAGGTTGTACTGCTTAGCGGTAGAGCTTAATACCTGTTGAGTGTCAGTAAATACCATCATTATAAGTTAATCAGATATTCCGTCATCTTTAACAGTTGTGACAAGTAATTTGATTAATCGCTAATTTATCTAATTTCTTGAATAAATTTACGCAATGGGTTTTACGGAACATTACAAAAAATTCATGGTTAAAGCGTATTTTCGAAACGGGGTTAGAGAAAATAGTGAGTGGCAATACAATCAGAGCTTGTGCATGGACAATTTTCTTCAGAATTTTTCTCATGTTGGAACTGGAAAACCATCTGCAAGAACAGAAGAACTTGTTGCAAACGTTCGTGAAATAATGCAAAATACGCCAACAAACTGTGTAAGACGCATATCTCAAGAAGCGGGAAGATCTTACGGAACATGTGTGAGTCCACATTGCAACCAAAAAAAAATTGTGTCTGGTTGGCTGTTTCTCGAAGGAGAATTGTTGGTACTATTTTTTCCGGTGTAGGGGCAATATTTTGAATCCATTTATGGAGCAATTACTTGACGATGAACTATGTTTTGTTTATTTTCAACTGGACGGTGCAACCACCCATACATCCACCGAATTCTCACCCAGATCACCTTGTTAAAGTACAATATTTTTAAAATAACAGTTCAAAATTTAGAATAGTTACAAGAAAGGATTATCCAAGAATGTGGTAACATTTCTCCAGAAATGCTGGTCAACGCTTCTGAAAGATCATCCTAAAGTGGTTAGGGAAAACGCGCCTATGTTAGCATAATAGAAGCCTTTGCAAACTTCTAATCGCAATCATTATCGAAACATTTACGAAATTTATTCATTATTTTGCACTCTACTTGTACGTAATTACACATAATCAGTCCGCAGGTCCTACGTTAAAAGGGTAGGCTGTGCAGAACAATTAAAACAAAACAAATGTTAATTATTTAAAGTGGTTTGACAATAGAGGTGTGTGTTTATTTTCTGTTATTAATTAGATTAAATAATACAATCTTTTAATAAATGTATCTATTTTAAAATTTATGGAGTGATTTGCAGCGGCCTTAACCATATTATTTGAACAAATCATTTGGGAAAATTCTTCTTTGAGTTTCAATACCAAAAATGATATCACTTTTTTTCATGTAGCCTATAATAGATATTTATGTTATATAGATCATAATAACGATCATTAAGGTACTAGCCGTGAGTATTATTGGACGAGGCGTCAGCCGAGTCTAATAACACGGCGTGTACCATAATGATTGTTTATGATCCGAATTTCATACAATATTTTATATTCCGACGATTTTTGTGTTTTTTTTATAAATTTTAAGTTTTCGTCAGTAAACTAATAGCTTGATTTTAATAAAACCAGGTCACTATAGAAATATTTGTTTGTATTGTCATTGTCAGAATTGAATTTTTAATTTTAACGTTTATATAATATAATATGGATAATTTGCCATCAGAAATCGAAGAATTGGCCAATAAAGCAGTTGTTGGTTTGTTGCCCGAAAAGTCTAAAGGCATATATGAAAAAACTTATGCCAATTACAAAACTTGGTGTTCCCAGAAAAAGGTTGTCAATATCGTACACGAAAAGGTACTTTTGGCATATTTCAAGGAAGAATCAATGAAGAAAAGTCTTCGAGTTTATGGAGTTATTACTCTATGTTAAGAGGTACACTATTACTTAAGAAAAACGTCGACATAAGTAAGTTCAATCAATTGATAGCTTTTTTAAAACGCAAATCTAATTCTTACACACCCAAAAAATCCAGGATTTTGACTAAAGAAAATATTGCAAAGTTTTTACAAGAAGCAGACAACGAAACATACTTGCTAATAAAAGTGTCAATGATAATAGGTATAAGTGGAGCATGTCGAAGAGTTGAGTTAAAAAACTTAAGGATAGAAGATGTACACGATGAGGGGGTTGTTTTTCGAATTTTTATACCTAGTACAAAAACCAACGTTCCCCGAGAATTTTACGTAACGCCTGGCGATGTCGAAGGAATAAATATGGTGCAGCTTGTTCGTACCTATGTAGCAATGAGACGATGCCGAAGTTTCTCGTTTTTTTCTATCATTTAGAAACAACAAATATACAAAGCAACCAGTGGGTATCCATACTTTCGGAAATATGTGCAAAACCATCGCTGCTTTTTTAAAGTTACCCCATTCCGCCGAATACACAGGTCACGGTTTCCGGAGGTCTTCAGCTTCACTGCTGGCTGATTCAGGAGTCGATCTTCACACTATTAAACGCCATGGTGGCTGGAAAAGTGACACAGTTGCTGAAGGATATATAGAGAACTCTTGCGAAAACAAGAAAATAATTTCAGCAGCCATTCTCGGGAAGAAATCATCATCGAGTGTTTCATCGACTGTCGTTCCCTCAGAAGAAACAGAAACCATAGAAATTAAAAATCACAACAATGCAATAATTTCAACTCCTATGTCCAACATCAATTTAACGAATTATAATAATGTTACTTTTAATTTTAATGATTAAATTTTGTTCCATTTTGTTTTAAATAAATTTTTTCATTTTTGCGTCTATTTTTCATTATAGTACTCAGTCCTATAATGAAATCATTATAGTACTCAGTCCTATAAAGTATGTCATTTTGACACTGAAAATGAAATCCATAATAATGTCATTATGACACGTCGGAATATAAAGAGTTTTTTAATGTGTTTTCGTGTCATTTCAGCTATTTAGTCATCTAAAGACTAATCTTAAAGTTACTTAAATACACGGTGCTTCAGAAGTACGACACGTAACTTAAGCGGGTGATTCCTTATGATATTATAAGAGAAAAAGTTTATATGAACATGTGTCCGGAGTTGCCCCGTTTTTGATATACAGGGCGTTATAATTAAAAAAAAATAGGTTTTTATAATTTTTTTTAAATATCCTTATCCGGATTATATTAAAACTTGGTACCGGTTTTCATAATGATAAGGGGCTTAATTAGCCCTAACTAGATTAAATTTATTAAGTCCAGTGGCGTCCCCGAGAAGCACCTTAACGAATATTATTGACAATTAAATGCACTCCACTGATTTTTTTCTAATTTTGATATTTTTCAGATTAACCAACTAATAATACAACTTTTTTGTTCATTGAATTGTTTTCGTATCTTGCTTCGTTTTCGAGAAAAAAAATAAAAACCACTTTATTGCATATAGAAAGAAAATATGTATTTCGAAGTTAATTAAAATATGAGGCAAAGGTAAGTTTTGATGTCTAATTTACCTGTTTTGTCAATAACAAGTCAAAAATGAATAACTTTACAACCGCTGAATGCCCAGATGTATTTCAATAATAGCCTAGCAAATGGAAATGCTGAAGAAGCTCGGAGAATTTATTAGGAACGTTATCCAAACATAGTACTGCCATGTGCCGAACTATTTAGGCAGCTCCATGCAAGATTAAGTAAGACTGGGAGTTTTAAACGTAGTACGGAACTACAAGGCAGAAGTGCAACAGTAATCATGCCTGAGTTAGAAGAGGCTATACTTCGAATAATAGAAGATGATCCTTCAACTAGTGCCAGGAAGGTAGCAGTGCGACTACATACAAGTACATTAACTGCAACTTAGCGACGAGTCAACTTTCCTCTTGAATGGGTCTGTTAACAAACACAATAATTGTAGATATTGGGATAATGAAAATTTGCGAGCTTTTCTGGAAGACCGCACTTAAAGTTTTAAACGTAGTACAGAACTACCAGGCAGAAGTGCAACAGTAATCATGCCTGAGTTAGAAGAAAAATCAAGGGTTTGCTTTTTTCTTCTGCCAGAACCATCCTCAGACGCGTTTCGCTGTATTACAGCTCGTCAGTGAGACTATAGGTTCTGATAAAAGGAAAAAGCATAGGTGTCTGTTTTAAAACAGAAAAAACAGGATGAGACGGAGAATGAAGCCAGATGGCTCCATCTCGTGGTGCTGGTAAAGAACACCAATTCTTAAGCATACCTGCGCCATCTGACATGGACTTACAAAGCCACAAATATCAGAGGATCTCCTGCAAAGACATTAAGTCACAATTGCAGGAGTCCTCGCTAGGCAGCGCTATACCCAAGCTGGGCGTCGGTTTAGTAACCGAAAAACTTAACAAAAATCAAGGGTTTGCTTTTTCCTTCTGCCAGAACCATCCTCAGACGCGTTTCGCTGTATTACAGCTCGTCAGTGGGTATAGCGCTGCCTAGCGAGGACTCCTGCAATTGTGACTTAATGTCTTTGCTTCGTTAGAGGCAAAATGATTGGGACAACATTTCTTGAAGGAAATTGAACCGGTCAAATGTATTTAAATATTTTGGAAAATGTGATAGATTCTCTAATTATTGTACAATCTTTGGAAAATTAAGTGGATTGAAATGTCACCCTGAAATTAAATGAAGAAAGTTTGCAGTTTCACACACATACCTTTAAAAATTTGCTGCAAGAAATTGTACCATTTAATTATTAGTGTCTATCTCTTAAATTATTTGCGGTTCAGACTTGAAATTTTACACCAGTCTATCCTCACGCAGCCACGCGACAGCAACACAACATTTAGACGACATGTCGTTCGAGTGTTGCTGCCTTGTATTTAAATGCATGTCAGAAAAGCAAGTTTTTTATAGTCATACAGATTTATGCAAATTGCCAACTTCCTCTGCTTCGTGTAAATGGTCCTTTTCAAAAATGAGAATAATCAAAAATTGGCTAAGGTCGACCATACCATTGGTAAAGACCGATTCAGTTTCTTAGCTCTTGCTATCGTGAAAATTACAAAATCCCTGATGTTAGATAATGTTCTTTGCTTATGCAACATAATAATATGAAACATTGTCAAAACTTTTCTGCAAAACCAATTTCCTTGATAAAAGAAACTGACGGGCTACAGGATTTTTACTTTCATGGCAATTAAAACCAAACTAAATCATAAAACCATTTATCGAGTCATTATTTAAGTTTTAAAATGGACGAAAAGTGATTTGTGATTTTAAAGTAATAACTGGTTCATTTAAATAATAACGATTGAATTTTATATTATTCAAATCTAAGCATCGAATTATCTTTTCAAGTTAGAAGAAAATCCATCCATCTTTGATTAGACGTAAATTAAACCGTTTTTCACTACTATTTTTTGTTTTATTAAAGGATCCTATTTTAAATTTAAACGGATTATCATGTTCAGCACTTTTATTTAAATACGTAAAAAACTCGAGTTCCTGCACCGGGGGTCACTTACCACCACTTTTCCTGTGTCCTCTTTTTACGTATTCTTGGGTGCATTCATGAATATAGGAAAAAACAGCCCTTGGTCCAGTGCCGTGTGAAGTAGACATTATTATTAAATATATCTTTTATGATGGAATACTGTAATATAGATGAGAGTATAAGTATGTTGTTCATGTAACCATGTTTTTATCGTCTCTATTCCAATTTTTTTGATACAATTAAATCGGCTTTTACAGTAAGGCACGGGAACACCAAACAAATAAAAAATGAACATAAAATACATTTTTCTGCGATCGTTCAGAAATGAATCAATTAACTCAAACAGCTAATAAATGCTGTGATTGGAGACGGACAAAACAAGAGAGCATATTTTATATGATTTAGACAACAGTGCTGTCAATCTTTTGTTTTCATGATTAGGCACAGCACTGCAAGATTAATCATTTATAACGCTCTGCGAGCGGTGTGTGTGCGCAGGTAACGACTCACGTTGGTCTTGAAGCTTTGAATATTTTACTGGTTAGGGAACACTGCCTCAGGGAGGTCGTTCCAGAGTGATGACGTGTGAAGGGGGGGAAATGTAAAGCCGTAACTTCCTTCTTTTTTGGAAAAAATATTTATTCCTTAAACCTACGCGTTCAGATCATTGTGTAGTTACGGAGGTTTGTCTTCACATTAATAAGTAGGACCCACTATGGACACACATTAATAATTGAAAGTTATATAAATAAATTAAATGTAAAAAACAGAAAAAACGTCTATACACACACTAGACGCACAAGTACTCCAGATATAAGAATTTTTAAATAGTGTCGTTCGAGGGACACTAAGCTGAACCACGTACGGGTGAGCTGCAGTAGCTCGTCGTGTATTTTTACCATGCACCGCTCTGGGTGGGCGGGCAACCTCAGTTAAAGCTTGTCATGAAAATATTGATGCAAGAGCAATCTGCCTTCGATATTCAAGGCTTTCTAGGTTTAATGGTCGCCGATCAAGCGAATGGCTCCTCTTTAAATGGAAACGAGCAATCTCAGAGCATGTTTAGAAACATTACCCCAAATATGTGAGCAGTGTTCCAACGATGGTCGAATTTGGGCTTTATAGAGCAGCAAAAGTTGTTGGGGTGTATAGAGGTTCTTAGTTCGGAAAGTATTCCAATCTTCTGTGAGGCTGCCTTAGCAGTGACTGTAACGTGACTATGCCAAGACATATTACTATCCAAGTTGACGTCCAATAAACGAATTGATGAAGCCAAGGGAATCGAGTGTTCCGCCATGACTAGATCCGGGTTTTCAACATTGACTTTTTGCAATCAATCTAATAAAAAATATTTTTATACTTTTACAACAATATTAATCGCGGTAAAGCCATTAACACCATTGATGCTAATCCTTCCTCTATTTCTATTTTTTTACTTTTAATATAAGTATACCAACTGCCTTAAAATCTACTACTTATTTTCAAAAAATCCCAATTGAAACCATACACTGCAAAATAAACACTGCAAAATAATGATGATTGGGAATTGAGAATTTACAATTATTACTATTAGGTAAGCATATTGTTTACTCTTTTTTACCTTTTGGTGGAGATGTAGCTACGTGCTGCAACTCTCGTCTGTTTATTTACATTTCTGTGTTAAAAGCACTTTGAGGTCCCTTATCTTTTCGTCAGACCGGGGGCCTTGCTGATGAGCCATCAACGGCGAAACGCGTCCAAGGATTGAGACTGACGGAAACCACAAGGGACAACTCTATTCACTGGGGAAAAACTTTTTCTGGTGCGATTTGAAACGCTTAATTGATTTTTTGTTAACTGTGGCATTAAAGTCTATATTTTCTCAAGTGAAATATATTGCAGGGAAAATATTAACCGAAAAGAATTTTAATTCAATAAAATTATTTAATTGCCGAATTTTCTTAACTTAAACTTTAATTAACTCAATAAAATTTTGCTAATTTAGTTTTCTGCGGAATTTCTTTTATGAAGGCTTTATTATTACAATAAAATATTAATTCCTTCGATCGTTAGATACCAAACTAATATTATTAAACTCTTATTCCCCGTGGAATTCCTCTATTTACAGTTGCCAAGATTATAATTTAATAAAAATGTGGCTGCCCGGGAAGAAATTTTATGATGTATTGGTCACGTGACCATCTTCTCCGTCATTCGCATACAGTAATAAGTCGGCGAGATGTCGCGCGGACGCGGCTTTCTGTGTTGTACAAGTTTGATTTTTAACAGTGGTGGGCGCATAGCGTATAATGCATTCGCTTTATTTTCTACATTGTGTGCTTAAATGATTGGTTAGAGGATTGGAGAAAGGTTTTAAGTACGATATGATTAGCTGTGAGGGTGTGCCAAAGAGGCAACATTGGAAAAATTCAGGATCTTCAGAATAAAGTATTCGAACATAGAGAGAGATAAGAGAAACAAGAAGCGACTCTTCTACAATGTTAATGTCGAGGCTATCCTGCTCATCGATAACAAGGGTTTAAAAAGGAGACTCAAGAGGATGAAACCCTCTGAATTAGTGAAATAGTTTCAGTGCAAAGCAGAGTAAAGTGCGGTAGCTCTACACGTTAATCTTATAGTGTGTTCTTAGAGCCTAAGGATTGTTGCAATATTACATAATTTAGTAAGTTATAATAATTTGCTAAACTTAGATATAAACTATTCTAGAGTAAAAGAAGTGAAGACAGAACGACAGAACAACGCAAGTGTAACTTAATTGTCATAATTATTTTAAAATATTTGTATGAAAACACAGTTATCGAATTTGGTCAAATTAAACGTAAGTTGTGATAAAGTAATATTATGTCTTTGTCCGATAATTCGTTTAAGGTTATCCTAATTACATCTTTTTCATAGTGTACATGAACTTATTTTAAGTTAGTAAGTTTGTTTTTAGTATTATAGCCTTATTAGGTGGTGACAAAATATAAATGTTGTCATTTAAAATAAGTCTAAATCGGGGTGTTTTTTTTTTAAGTAGGGTCCTTGCCAGTAAAACTACAATGTGTACGAGTGTGGCCCCCAAAGGATGTTGCTGTGCAAGCCTAGATATATATATAGATATGTTTGAGTTTTGAGCGCCACTCATAGCTCTAGTTCCAACTTGACACAATAACACCAAATTCCTGTAAGTGAAATAATGAGGTCCACACACAATGCCAAAACAAACACAAAAATTACTACTTAAAAGTTATTTAATTAAGAAAAAAATGTAAAGAAAGGTGATTTGAAATTGGGAATTATAAACACTTAATTCAACACATAATAAATATGTGTTAGTTGATTTATCTAAACAAAAAAATAGTGGTAAAAGTATGAGTTTGCTAAATAAAACACTTTTTATAATAGCGTAAAAATTATACAGCCCAAATTCGACCATCGCTGGAGTACTGTTCACATAACTAGGGCTGTGCTCCTAAATATACCCTGAGATTGCTAGATTCCATTTAAAGAAGAGCCATTCGCTTGATCGGTGACCATGATCTGAGAAACAACCTGAAAAACCTTTAACGTCGAAGGCAGGTTGGCGACTTGAGTCTATTTTACAAATATTTTCATGGCAAGTGCTCAACTGAGGTTGCCCGCTTGATTCCACCCAGAGCGGTGCATGGTAGAAATACACGACGAGCCACTGCAGCCCACCCGCATGTGGTTCAGCTTAGTGTCCCTCGAACAACACTGTTTAAAAATTATTTTATCTGCAGAACGTCATCACTCTGGAACGACCTCCCTGAGGGCCTACTCCCCAATGAGTATAATCTCCAAAGATTCAAGACCAACGTGGATCATTTCCTTCGCTCACGCACCGCTTGCGGAGCGCCATAAAGGATTGATCCTGCAGTGCTGTACCTTGTCATAAAAAAAAACGTGGTCCGTACGTCATGTAAAATTTTGTCCTATATCCTGCTGTAACCGACCTACATGCTCAAAAATAAGAGACTCTGAAGGAACTAGTTACGGTTGAAACAGGATTTTTTTAATAACCTATTTCAGTTTTAAAAAGTACTTGTTTCAAGAAACCTGTTTCAGTTCCGAGCTGTTCCAAAACGTAATTGTACCTAAGTACCTACTTGCTTCGCGCTGGCGGCTGATGCTGTTCTCATCCTGTTGCATTGCGATCACGCGGTGTTCGTTGTTCCAGACAAGGTTGCCGGTTGTTGCGTTAATAGCAGAGAAGCGTTTAGAGTAGAATGAAAATATTTGCTTTTAGAGACTTCGCTGTTTCCTATTTGTTTTCATTTTGTTGTTTTTACTATTTATGTTTTATACGTCGTACGTAGTAAATCGTGTTGTGCCGACTGTCTGTATTAATGTCGCCGATTTATTTATTTATTTTACGGCAATGCCATTTTAGAAAATACACCAGCATAACAACAAAGCAAATTTCTAAACCATATATGTATTAGTACTATATGGCGCCTTGCCCATTTAACCAATGTTAACGTAGTGAAGCCGAGGTTCCTTGTTCAGTCAGGGTCATTTAGCGAAGTGCGCATGCGCGAGAAAAAGAAAATAGACGTTTGTTTTAACGAAAAAATAATGAGGTTATCACATTTGACTTTGACAACTGGCCCGAAATTTGTAAACAAAGATTAAAGTTCTTGATTTGTTTAAGATTTTGAATATTATTTCGATTGAAAAAAGAAAAAGAACGCAGGTAAACATATTAATAAAACTTTTATTAGATATTTTACAATTATTCTTAGAGTTTAACAAGTAAAATAATAGGTTTTTGTAGGATTCTTTGAAGTACATGCCATTTTCGGTAAAAATAGGTAGGTACCTAAGTATATCAACAGCAGCAAAGGAAAATAATCTTTAGGAAATGGACTACCTAGTTATTGTCCCCCCACGAAATAAACGTAGGTAAGTTAAAAGGAAGAAACTTCCGGTCTAGGTACATACCTGTAGAACGATAAATCTTTGTTTAAGCTTTTACGCCTGTTTAAAATAATGTAAAATATTCTCTTTTGCCTCGGCATCGTCACAAAATTATCACACTTCACACACACAATCAAAATTTGCAGAAAAGTAAAGATAAACAGTACACAAAAGCCGTTACTAGTACCAAATCAACTCGATGGAGCGAACTGTCAAACAAATTCTTCTTTCTTTCTTTTTATTATTGGCTCTGCCCTGAGGGGAGTCAAACAAATTAACATTTGCTAAAGATTTCGAGGTTATGTCGAGTAAAAATGAGACGTTGTCGCCTTCCAGTTATATGAAATTGTTATTTAACGCGTTTTAGTTTAGAAATGGAAACAAATAATTTGAAAGCACTTGGAAGTACAGACTTTATGCTTATTTTACAATTTTTTAGCAAGATTTTTGGTAATTTTATCATTGCTCTAATTTTCTAAGGCTCACTCTTCTGCCCTGTTCTAAAGAAATAAAAGTACATTTGGCAATACCCTTACGGCGCATGCGCACAAGTCGAAATGACCCTGGATCTTCTATCTCTGTTGTTGCTTCAAGATATTCAGGGTAATAGCCATATAGTAAGTACTAATACATATTATATGGGTGAAACGGTACAACAAAAAGATTTGTATTTTTACCTCTCCTTACACTAACGTTAAACGGGACCAAGGTAAGCAGTGCAAAAAACATAAGTCAGCAATCTGCCTTCTAGTCTGTAGTGACTGAAGATTGAACTCGAAGAGAATGTCATCATATTGATTTAAGTAACTAAGTAAGTACAACAGTTTTTTTACTGGAATAAAATTTATAATGAGTTTAATAAAAAGTTTAACAATGCGAAATAAATGTAGCCCAGTTTTTATCTTTTTGTATTTTCTAAAAAATAATGAACATCGACAACACCGCGCGGGCCAAGCCACGGGTTCTCGTTTATGCACCGAGCGCCCCAGCAGACGAGGTAGAAGATCCGACTCGCAAAACAGATAAGAGGTTATCCGACTGGACTGCTGCAACAGAACAGTACAGCTGGAACGGCAACAAGTAAACGAGACGACTGCAAACTAACCTGTTTCAACTTGTTCCATATTAAAACCTGTTTAAAAAAAAGAGATCCTGTTCCAAAGCGTCATCCCTAGAAGGAACTAATAAAGATACGAACTTAAAAATTAGTTATTTTAGTAAGCTTTACACGCCGAATTAAACTATTGTGGTTAAAATGTCAACAATCTAAAAGTATTGCCAGAAATAGGGAAGGGCACTTTCGGACCCTATTTTGAGCCGATCTAGCCGATCCCTAATTATTGACTATACCTTTTAGGATACCCTGTATAGGTTTATCACCTTAGATCTTTGAAAATACATTTTTAAAATGTGCTTACTTTTATGAATATTATTAGTGCGATAATAATTGAATACATAAAAAAATCAGACCGAGCTTTTGAGTAAAATAAGTCAAAGAAAGTTTTTAGACGCCTTGTATAAACGAAAAAGCAGTAAACTCATCTACCTGCTAAGTGTGTACATCACAGGATGCGTTGTATCAAAAATTAAACGGATTTTTCGGTTGTTTCCGTGGACGGATATTGAACCTAATGGTGACTGTCAGATCTTATCAATATTTCATTTCTTCTGGCTCAAGAATATTTAACAAGAAAAAACGGATTTTTAGTTTTTAGAATATCAATATACCGAACCGGCGGATGGGTTGCCAATGTAGAGGAACGAGATGCGAAAGTGTGTATTATCGAATTTTACAGTCAGGGAGTTTAAGTAGGTATGTAAGTTAGGAATTTAACGTTGTAGGGAATCCTGCAATTGTTTTTCCTTTCAATATCAGTATGGTAGTCACTATTAATAATTACTTGAATTGCAAGAAAGGAAATTATCCTTTACCCCAGTAGAATGCATGTACAGGGTTATCCAACCAAGACTAGACAAGGCGATTTTTTGACTTTTCCTGTACCTTTATAAAAAAGCTGAAATAGCCATCTTAAGTCATTTTCTCCCGCGAATTCGAATATCTTCAGCAAAAAACAATTGAACATCAAACAAAAGTACTAGGGGTCACTTTGATATTTTTTTAAATGAGATGCCGTATTTTTAATGAGCTTATCCGATTTCTCATATAAATTTTGATCTAAAATGTTGTATTTTTAATTTTTTTTTTTTTTTTTAACATTTTCCGAATTTAAAACTGAAGAAAAAAGGCGTTTTTGAATTAAAAATCCAACATTTTAGATCAAAATTTATATGAGAAATCGGATAAGCTCATTAAAAATACGGCATCCCATTTAAAAAAATATCAAAGTGACCCCTAGTACTTTTGTTTGACGTTCAATTGTTTTTTGCTGAAGATATTCGAATTCGCGGGAGAAAATGACTTAAGATGGCTATTTCAGTTTTTTTATAAAAGTACAGGAAAAGTCAAAAAATCGCCTTGTCCAGTCTTGGTTGGATAACCCTGTACATATATAAGCAAGCCAAGTGTTGTTATTTAACTTGCGTCAACAGTTCATGAGGCTTTTATGTTCCTCGATTGTAGGTTAATATCACTGATTCTTTCATTCACTGACTAAAGGAATTAGACGAACTTTTTACTGTGGTAATTTGGCGTTTATTTCTCCAAATCACACAAAACTTCTTTAGTACACGATTTTACAATAATATACTATAACATAACTATTCACCACCGATTTTACAGTCAAAACGAATCACTATATTTGTTTAATACATTTGCTGGGTGCCTTTTTTTAGGCAATGCTATTTGTTTCACTCCGACGGAGAGAAAACCACGGGCGTTTGTTGACATAGAACCTTGCTTTTCGAAGCCAAAAGTCTAGTGTAGTAGAAGACGAAAAACTGCATCATCTGACAGCAAAGTTACGCCCCCGCTGTCACGACGCCTAACCAACAATGCATTCTGATAGGCTACACAACCGCCATGTTTTCTCCCAACCAATCGTACGGTGTAAACAAACTGTACCATGCCGTGTCACCCTCCTAGAGCGTCAAAAACGCCGTCAAAGGGTATTCTAATATACAAGATTATAAAAATATACTTTTAACATCTAAACGTGGAACATTGCTTTTTCCTGGAATTTAAAAGACGATATTTGCAAGTTTTATGCCTATCCCGGCGATAACACTATATTCGTTTAGCAAACATTGATACATTTTGCTCCTTTATTAAAATAATATTGAAATCAGATATTTAACAGTAGGTAGTATTGATTCTAAAAACATTTGTTGCATTTAATTATATTATTTTTAATGCATTTGGATGATCGTTTCCCCAACACAGGGTGTCCGGTAAGTAAATGGCATACTCTCGGGAGCGTATAGGAGAGGTCAACATAACATTAATTCGTCATTGAAAAAAAATCCAAAGTTTATTAATATAAGTTTTGCAAATGGTCATATTAGACAACCTCGGTGGCCCTAAAATAGGCCCACCTCGACCTATTACCAAAAGTATTTGATAAGTGCTGACGAACTAACCATAAGGATAATTTTTGCTTCAAAATAACTTTCTTAGCATTAGCAACGATATACGTTTATCTCAAAAAAAAATACAATAGGTATCCACAAAAAACTTACCAATAATAAATGTAGTTGATCTTGAATATATATTTTAGGTTATTTTTATAATGGGCTATAATGGTGCCTGCCGCAGAGAAGAAATTACAAATATGTCAGTAGTTGATATTGAATTTAGAGACGATATAATCATTGTACATGTGCCCAAAGCTATAAATTGCATAACCAGGCAGTTTATAATTACAAATAGTGACTGGGTACAAATGGTAACACAGTATTTTAGTCTCAAACCAAATCACGTGACAAGACGCAGATTTTTCTTGACTTATAGAAATGGACACTGCATTAATACTCCTATTAGTCTTAACACAATTGGCAAAGCTCCTTTTGTTATTGCTTCTTACTTAAAATTACCAAATCCCAAGTTATTTACAGGCCATTGTTTTAGACGGTCCAATGTTACACGCTTAGCAAATAGTGGGGGTGAGTTGAACACTACTAAGGCTCATGGTGGCTGGAAGTCTTCAGCAGTGGCCGAAGGTTATATAGAGCCTTCGATGAAAAGCAAGGTTGAAGTTGCAAATAATTTGTCCACACAATCTTCACACGGTATATCTCCACCTTGATTATAACGTACAGGGTTTTCTTTTATATTTAGACCCCTATTTAGAGGAAAAACTATAAGAGATAGAAAAAAACTTTAAATATGAAAGTTTTATGATTTTTACTGAATCATCAGAATATTAGCAAAAAATTATTAAAATACTATTACAATGCCGAAAAATATAAGCAACTTATGTTTTTTTAAATGGAACACCCTGTATTTATTTCATTAAAATTATAGATCTTTTTTTCCTGATTACAAAAATATAGGGTTTGTCTATATTAACTCCAACCAGTTTTAAGATATTAGCGATATAAAATAAAAATTAAAAATACTTTCTTTTATGAAATTTTAAAATATATTTAATACAAAATAAAGAAAAAATGCAGAACCATAGAAAATTATTGATTTTCAACATAACCCCCTTCATTTAATATACATTTTTGAATGTTTCCTAATAACTTATGATTTATTGCGTTCATATTGAACACTGGAAAGTCCCTATTTAGCACCAAAATTTCTTCGTGAATTCTTTGTTCCAGAACTTGAACGTTTTCTGGCCTATTGTAATAAATTTTATTTTTTAAATAGCCCCAAAGAAAAATGTCCAGAACCGTCAAGTCAGGGCTGTTTGCCGGCCACCTTATTGGTCCGTTTCTTCCAATCCACGTATTATATTTTTTATTTAAGTATCTTGTAACAGGGACAACATTATGGGGTGGGGCACCGTCCTGTTGCCAAATGAGCGTAGCGTATTGGTTGAGAGGAAGCTCTTCCAAAATGTTTTCAATCTCATTTTCAAGAAATTCCATATATCTTGGACCAGTTAAACTCCCATTATAAATTATTGGACCAATGACCCTATTTCCTATAATGCCACACCACACATTTATAGACCTACGACCCTGAATTCTAACAGGCTGAATTTTGTGGGGATTTGAAGTTGCCCAAAAATGTTCATTTTTTCGGTTAAACATACCAGCTGTGCTGAAATTTGCCTCGTCGGTAAATAAAATTTTGTTTAAAAGATTCCCATCAATTTCACGCCTTCTTAAAACATCCAAACAAAATTCTAGCCGCTGTCTCTTGTGATCTTCTGTTAAGTTTTGGACTGGTAAAAATTTATATGGATGATATCCGTATTTTTTCAAAATTTCGTGTATTTTTGATAGGGATTTATTAAAATGGCCTGCCGCATCTGGTATAGAATTTTCAGGATTTTCTGTAATACAACATTTAAGTAATTATTGTAGGATTTAAGAATTAGTATAAACTAGAATGTTTACCTTCAAAGAACAGCAAGACATTTAAATCTAATTGCTCATCTCTCATTACTGTCCTCTTTTTCCTTTCTAAGCTTTTGGTCTCTTCAAATTTTTTCACAACATATTTAATAGTGCTTTTGGAAGGTAAAATTCTATTGGGAAATATCCTGTGGTACTCATTAAGAGTTGTAGATGGATTTCTATTATTAGAATAATATAGATGGATAATATCGAATTTTTCTGCTGTAGAATATCCCATGTTATTGTTTTAAGTACGTAGCAAAATGTTCGTTTAATACAAGCAAACAACGACAAAAATGTCATAATAACATGTGTTTTCAATGGCGACAGACCTTTATCATTTTTTATTTCCAAAGCATTCTAGACTAGAAACTAAATACAACTTCTTAAAATTTTGATCGTTTATATCTTAAAACTGGTTGGAGTTAATATAGACAAACCCTATATTTTTGTAATCAGGAAAAAAAGATCTATAATTTTAATGAAATAAATACAGGGTGTTCCATTTAAAAAAACATAAGTTGCTTATATTTTTCGGCATTGTAATAGTATTTTAATAATTTTTTGCTAATATTCTGATGATTCAGTAAAAATCATAAAACTTTCATATTTAAAGTTTTTTTCTATCTCTTATAGTTTTTCCTCTAAATAGGGGTCTAAATATAAAAGAAAACCCTGTACATCCCAAAATACCACAGTTACAGCATCTGTAACGTCAAGTGGAACGACTATATTAATTATAAATTAGCAAGGTCTTACGCAAAATATTGTGTCTACCCAGAATATTCCAGGGATAACCATTAACGCCACGGAACATTCAAGAGTAACAGTAAATATTTACAATAATCACCCATCTCTTCCCAAGTCTGTTTCTTTAGAGAAATAAAATTGAGGAAAATACCACAGTATTTATAATTGTAACTAAATAAGCACTATTTAACTTTTGTCTCACTATTATTTTAATAGTCTAATATTATAGTGTTTTGTGCTTAAAATAAATAAATATACGTAAACCACAGTCGCATATTTTCTAGGTTATGTTGTTTGTGGATGTATGTAAAGCAGCATGAGCGTAATCCTCGTAAAGATATACCTACGTATATTCTGTATTATACAACCAGTAAAACAACATTTCAATTTAAATAATTTATTTAATTTCTTGTAATTGAAATTTTTTATAAAATATGTCTCACTTCTAAAGATAGTCCTATCCATAGGTATAAGACCTCTTTCAGACACAGATACTGTATGCAAAACAGTCATGCTGTGTTGTTACCAACAGGAACAAAATAAAAAACGCGTGTTTAAAATGATTGCTTATGCAACCCAATTTAAACTCATAATGAAGACTTTATGATTCCCAAATAGAGAAAATATTAAAATTTCATTAAATTATACATGTCGGTTTAAAAGTTTGAGCCGAAAGGGTAAGTCGCTGGGTACCCCTTTGGGGCTCTGTATCTCCATTAAGGGTGAGATGCAACGCAAAGCAACATCTCGTGACTTTCAGGCGCATCACCGTTTACGTCTGAAAGCTACGAGATGTCTCTTTGCGTTGCATCTCACCGTTAGTCCTTTGCATTTGTGCTATAAGTGCTCTTCATTGCCTTTTTCTTTCTGTCAGATACTAGACTCATTGATGAGCCATGATACGGCGAAACGCGTCTGGAGGTGGAGCTGCCGAAGGGAGAAGACTAACCGTTACATTTCTTAAAACTGTAACAGAGTACACCTTATATTTAACAATATTAAAAAAAAAAACTGAGCTATGCGGCAAGGACGAAAATAATGTCCTTCCTGAGGGAGGAAAAGTGCTAGGAAAGTGTAACCTTATATACTTGGTAGTAGCCAAACACGTTTTCCATTGTTTTGACCCGTCCCTGGACGTAACGAATTCCCATCCGGCTTTTTACGTTGGTGAGAATGAATTTGCATGTAAAGCCTTTTAGCTCTGGATTTTCCCTAGAAATGCAGTTTTCCGGATATACACATATTCCTTTTTAAAGGATTTACCTTTTTCCCGACACATCTAAGCCAGATACTCTGCCGGGTGCGGTCAGCGTGTTTAAAATATTATTGTAAGGAGTTTCCTGATTTTTGAAAATGTTTTCAGTTATTTATGTATTTACTAGCTTCTATCCCACAGTCTCTCTCGCCATAACACATATATATTTTATTTAATATATTACGATATCTAAAAAATCTAAAATGTTTTTAGGGTATACAGGATCTTTCATGTGTTCGTAAGCTAGATTAGACCTGTGACTTCTTTTCTTTCCTCGTTTGCTTTGTCGGTATTGTTCATATGTATTTTTTATTTTTATTCGGCAGTAGCTTTATTCCTTGGTGAATCGTGCGTGGTTATCTAGAATTTTGATGATGCTTATTTTTGGCGCCTTTTATTGCCGTTCTTCTGTGTTGATAGTGCTTCTTCACTATTTCTAGTGTCTCCCTACTACTAAATGGGCTCGCCAATAGAAAGCCAATCTTAAGGTAGTTTGTATGTCGAGTCGGGTCTTGCTCTTGTATGTGACTGTGTTATGTATGTTTACACTTGCCGCTTGAGTCAAACCAACCCTTTTCCGGGGTATCATATGTGTCGAATCAGGTTTCATCCAAATAAATAATCGGCCTTTGCAAGCCTGTTAATTAAATTATCTAATGTAGGCACGCTTTGTTCCTCGTATAACTTTTATTACGCCGTATATCTTGATCACTTCCATCTACCTTCGAGAAAATGCCAGTATCGATTCTTTTTTTCCTCGCAAAAATGGGATTATTCACAATTTTCCATAGAGTTGATGTTGGAATTTTTGTTAATGCGGCCGTTTCTTCTAACGCTGCTTGCTTGCTGACCGCACGTTCAATGAGAGTTGAATAAACATTGTTTATAACTCTCTTAGTTTCCACAGAAAAGTGTTTTCTGCTTTTCGACGGGGTTATCTCCTGAGATACATTGGGCTCGCACATATTCGCACATTTTTCATGACTTACACACGATTAAACAAACGCTGTATTACACACGAAGTAAGAATAATGACTAAGCTTAAAACTAACTAGAGTGGCTATACACTATGCAGGGTCGTTGGTATGTATGGAAACGGTCGATTACTTCTTAAAGTACAACAGCTACCAAAAAATATTGAAAACGAAAGTTGAGGGTTTTTTAAAGTCTATTAGAATTTAAAAAAATTCAGTATACAGGACAAGTCAGAAAGCCGTAGAGAAGTAAAGTTACTTTTTTTTTAATGGAACACCCTATATCTTAGAATATTTTTGGATTTCACATAAATCATAAAATTGCAATTACTTTTTAATAAGTGCATTATAAGTCTAAACTTAATAGTTTCCAAGATATCGACTTTTGAAAAATAACATTTTTGAATTTTGACAGCTTCTAGCTTTCTAACGGTCTTACGAGTAAAACGGCTTACGTGTCCCTATCTTAGTTTTTAATTGTCTTTTAAAAGTGTTAACTTCCGGTTAAACCGGATGTAACTCAAAAGCCGGAAATATAGCACTTCCGGTTTAACCGAAAGTTGGTATTTTTGGGAAGATAATAAAAAAAAATGATAGGGGCACGTAAGCCGTTTTGCTCTATGGCGTACCGTTAGAAAGCTAGAAGCTGTCAAAGTTCAAAAATGTCATTTTTCAAAGTCGATATCTCGGAAACTATTAAGTTCATGCCTATATAGCCTTTATTAACAAATAATTATAATTTTATGTAGAATTTAAAAATGTTGTAAGATATAGGGTGTTCCATTAAAAAAAAAGTAACTTTGTTTTTGTACGGCTTTCTGACTCATCCTGCATACTTATCTTTTTTTAATTCTGATAGACTTTACAAAACCATAAAACGTTTGTCTTGAATATTTTTTATTAGCTGTTTCACTTTAAGAAATAATCGACCGTTTCCATACATGCCAACGACCCTGTATATACAGCCTTTAGAACATAATTTGTTTTATGGGATTAACCCTCTCATTTTGAATCAGGTAAAAATCGGTTTAAAATCACCAAACTATTACTTTAATACTGAAATTACGTCTTCCGAATTTGCAGTTTACATTATTTATTAATTCATTCATTGTTTGTTTATGGCCACCCCTGTATAATCCTATTCAAAGGCAAAGTGTAACTTTCCTATATCTCTGGACAGGCTTTACAAATCTTATTATTTTAGTGGCCTCTTTAGCCAATTTATCTACAATTTCGTTTTCCACAATTCCAATATGGGCCTTGACCCAGACAAAAGTTACTTTTTTATTAAGAGTTTTTAATATTTTGTATTTATTAATTATTTTTTTTACAATATAGTTGGCAGGAACCTTGTAAGAACAATTTAACAGTGCTTGGAGAGAGCTTTTACTATTAGAAAATATAACAAAATTGGTATTGTCCTGATAACCCACACAATAAAGGAGCGACTCATATATTGCCCACAATTCTGCAGAAAACAGATGTATTATTTACTAAATTGTTTAGATTTTTCTTTATTTTTATGGTAAAATGCACATGCAGATTTATTGTTAAGTAGTTATCCATCTGTAAATGAGTTCTGATGATGAAAACTTAGTAGTTAGGTCTTTTAAAAATTGTTTTTTATAATGTATTGATATCTTTGTATTCGTTTATAATAATTTTTGGAAGTTGAAAATATGGAGCAATATCTGATGAGTATACAGGGTGTCTCTAAAGAGTCTGTACAAAATCTAAGCGCATATTCCTGAGGCCAAAATAGGGCAATTTAGAGCAACTTACTTTAGTCCGAAATTGCTTCGTTTCCGAGATACAGGGTGGTAAAGTTAAAAAATAAAAATCGAATTTTTTAAAATTAATGAACATTTTTTAACGTATTACTTTAGAACTTGGTATCCAGGGGTTTTTTGGGATGCGAAACCCGAATACGGACACCTTTTCACTGTGACCATTAGAGGGCGTTTCACAATGCACTTCTTGAGGTTTAGAATGGCCATAACTTTTTTATCAGTGTAGTTTTTTCCTTTTTTTGTTAAGTAGCTTATTTTTTGAACAATTTCAAACAAAAAAGACACTCTTGTGAAAATCCGCTAAAGTAAGCCATTTTTGAGATATTTCGGTTTTTAGTGTTCGATGCCTCACCGGAATATTTATATTATTCCGAATAAAAAATGTTTGCTGTTATCTTTGGGGATGAAATGTGGTCAGTGAATTAGCAGTGGAAAAGGTATTTTTTTAGATACTTTTTTGGAGTGTCACATCCAAAAATCCTCGGATTTTTTTACCTGTTTGATGAACACCTTTAAAACTTTTTTTGCAACAGACTATTTAAATGTAAACATTTTTCGTAATTTAAGAATTTTTGGATGTGACACTCCAAAAAAGTATCTAAAAAAAAAATACATTTTCCACTGCTAATTCACTGGCCACAGTTAATCCTCAAAGATAACAGCAAACATTTTTTATTCAGAATAATTTAAATATTCCGGTGCAACACTAAAAACCGAAATATCTCAAAAACGGCTTACTTTAGCGAATTATCACAAGAGTACCTTTTTTGTTTCAAAATGTTCAAAAAATTAGTTCCTTTAACTAAAAAAGGAAAAGCTACACTAATAAAAAAAGTTATGGTCATTCTAAACCATAAGAAGTGCATTGTGAAGCGCCCTTTAATGGCCACAGTGATAAGGTGTCCGTATTCGGGATTCGCATTCCAAAAAACCTCCGGGTACCAAGTCTTAAAGTAATACGTTGAAAATGTTTATTAATTTTCAAAAATTCGATTTTTATTTTTTAACTTTACCACCCTGTATCTCGGAAACGGAGCAATTTCGGACTAAGGTAAGTTGCTTTAAATCGCCTTATTTTGGCCTCAGGAATATGTGCTCAGATTTTGTACAGACCTTTTAGAGACACCCTGTATATTCTCCTTTATTTGTGTTATTCAGAAATTACTTTTACACAAACAAAATACTAAAATAGGACTGAAGCAAACGGAAAGTCAACGTTGGTGCATTATCTAACTGTTTTTTTTCTTCAATTTGACATTTACGAGGTCAGTAGGTTATATTACTTAAGTAGGCCGCCGAATTAGTTTTACCCTGTATGCTATTAAAAGAAAAGCATTCTTCTCCTATATTTTTTACTTAGTAATAAATCATAGAAAGGTACAACAAAGAAGAAATTTATTAGGATATCGACCGCTAAAAAAGCACAAACATTATCGTTTTTTTCTTCAGATGAAATCTACTTCTGCAGGCCATTCAGGTCCTCAGCGTGGTCCGTACAGCAGGATTCGGCATCGGTTGGCATCTCGGTCGGTCGCTGTTGCGTCGGTCCCTGACCTCGACCCGAACGATCCGATGATACATTATACGTTCACCTTGAAGAAGGTGTTGTATCGGCGAAGACCTGGGGAAGAGAATCCGCAGGTTGCCAGTTGGCACCGCGTGGTTTTCAGAGAAAAGAGATTTTTTAATTAAGACAATGTCTTTGCATTTGCATTTATAATTACATATCAACACACTCTACAAAACAGGAGGGAAGGTATGGAAAATATTTTAACGATTACCATTGCGCATTGTGGAAAAATGTTTAACATATTTTTAGTTGAATTAACCCATATGTTCCAGTGATTGATAGAGTTGGCCCATTGATCCGATATACATTTGTCCTAGTAAACAATATAAAAGCACTATAATAATACACAGTTCTTTTTTAAATAAAAGACGTTTAATTAATATTATTTTTCTCCTCCCTATATTGCAAACAACGCATTTTGACACTGTTTTGAAGGACGTAAGTAACAATGTACCAAAAAGGTATCGATTGCCCTTGACGACGGGTTGTAAATCAACTTACCACCCTTGGGTGGTAATAATTTATGCCATATAAAAATAATGATTTATAAAAATTGAGTAATATTAAGTGATATTACGATTATTACAATTATGAACATTATTTACAAAATTTGGATAAAAGTTTTCTCGTTTTTTCTCAATTTGTATGAAATGTTCTGACTCCATAATTTCTCCATCTCTAACCAAGTTTTCTGTTACTCTTGAAGTACTGAAGGAGACTTCTGGCTTCGTTATATTGTATAAAATTTTATTTGCAACTTCCTTTTTATTGTTGACGCTCTCCGCTACATAACTTTCCGCAATAGTTGCAGATTTCCATCCGGCATGTCGCTTAAGGGCTAAGACATCAACTCCAGTATTCGCTAATAAAGTGGCCGGCGTTCTTCTAAGGGAGTGTCCAGTATACTCCTTAAAGTTCTGAAAGTTCAATAAATTTAGCAATTTCACTTGGAATTGAAGAAATCGAGTTTTTCCCGACAGGCTGGTTTAAGCACTTTCCATTTTGATATCGCATGAAGAAGCGAGGATTAAAATTCGTCATGTGGGATCTTATATCAATGTACTTAATTTCGAACTATTTTGAAATAACAAACCTTCTCATCGTCACTTTTAGTCACTATAAATTTACGTGCCATTCCATTTTTGGAATCAGGAATAGTAACAAATATGACTTCATGCTTTAATTAAACTTTGTCCATTTTCATTGCACAGAGTTCACTAGAACGGCACGCTCCAGCAATTCCCATTATCATTACAACCTTCATCATTAAATAAATATCATCGGGGGCTTCAAACAGGAAATTATTTACATCTTCCATGTCAAACACATTAGATTTTTTGGGTTCATATCCGTCATTTTTTCTTTTTAAAAATGCTCGAAGTTTAGGATACTTGGAAATATCTATGTTTTCCTCTATGAAAAGGGTGGACTTCAGCATGGAATATTCACACCATAAGCTTGATGGAGACTTTAATACAGCAGATTTTTCGTGAAAGTACGCCAAAAGCACGGTTTCTGAAACTTCAGTAGCAGTCTTTGTTTGGCACCATTTCTTGAAGTATTGATACGTTGCTTCATACCTCTTCCTCGATTTTTCTGGGAGCAGCGACATATAAGCGATATTTGCCAATTCTTCTATATCCATTTGGCTGTTATACCAATCAATAAATTCAATTTCTCTCAATTTTTGATAATAAACTGTCAGCTTGACGTTGTTGATAAAATAACAATGCTTATGATGCTATAGAAACCGGCCAAAGCTGTCCATAATTTCATGCGAAAAGTATCGAATTAAATTAATAAAAATCCAAGAATAAATTCTGCGGGGAGGAGAAAAAGTGTTATATACTTCATGGGATGTAAGTATATTTACTAGTCTCGAACTTTATTGCCAGCCCTCGCTATCGCTCGGGCGCCAGATCGTTCTCGACTAGTAAATGTTACTTACATCCCTTGTAGTATAAATAACTATTAAAAGTTGGAAAGTGTCACTTTTTAACTTTCATTTCTCGCCCACGGGAGGAAAGTTTACTTTCTTCCCGTGGGCGGGAAGTGAAAAAAATTTAAACAAAATAAACCGTCTACACTTTAGACAATGTATAGCACGATAAAAATCCATGTTAGCTGTTATTCTAATAAAATCCTGTTTTATTTACGTCTTTTTAATATTATATACTTTTTAAAATGACGTTTAATTACAATAAAAAATTTAAAATTGCGAAATAAAATAACAAATCAATATTTATTAAAATTAATAGTTAATGATGAGTGATTTCTTGATTTTCCCCTTTCGTGTATACTTTGTTGCTTAATACCAGAGACTAATAAAATGTAAATTTGCAATGCCAGGACCCCTTAAGCAGGGTGAATCACTTAAAGGTTGCGTTGTAAATTTCAGGTAAATTGCATTGATAGTTTTTAAAAATTCCGTATTTTAAACCTACACAGTCTAGGCTGGGCCGAATTTGTACAATTTAGGAATTCTGATTTGGAATAGTAACAAAAAGTGTCATTTCATGATTAAAATTTAAATGTCTATTTTCGATTTTTTTATAAACTGCTTTCTTCCACCCTCTACAGGGCCTTAAAAATTATAAAAAATTTGAAAAACTCAAGTTGATAATTTTAGTTTGGAATAGGTGAAAAAAGCTTCCCTATTGCAATAGAAATAAAATATCTATTATACGTTTTTTTCGCAACTAGGTTTTCAGGGTTTTCCCTTTTACCTGAGCTGAATAATTGTTTTGAAGTTGTGAAGCAATTCTATCAGGCGTATGTTCCACTGACTTGCTAAACCGAAATCCAGATAAATTAAGTCATTCGAGGTGTCTAACCTTGGCGAATCGTATTTTATGCCTTTACGTCGCCACAGATAGTCCCGATGCAATTTTAAGAGAGTTAACCATTTTTCTATCACAACTTTATTCTCCCATTTGATTTGAAATAAAATTCAATTCATTGTTTAATTATGGGACAAAACATGTTCTTCAAACCATTGAACTAAGCAGATATTTAAACCAAGAGTTGAAAGATGTTATCGATCCTGTTATCCAGCGCAACTCATATTTTGCCCATCCTGAGGACATTTTGTTGTGCATGTTATACGATTCTCGTATTTTTGTTAAGGAGCTTACTCTTAGACGAATTATAAAAGCGAAAATTAATAATAACAATCTTCGGATTTTCACACTTCCAAAATTAAACTTTGAGGCGGACGACTACATCGATTTAATTAACTGGACAGAAAATGATATTACTTGCAGTTCAATCTTTTATAATTTTAAATTATAACACATGAGCATTGAAGACATCAAGCATCTAATAAGTGACTCTCAGACAATTTTTAATTTGGAGCCATATCCGTGTCACACACAAGCGGTGGAAAGATGTGTCAAATTAGTGACGGAAGCGTCTGTATCTTTTGTTGACTCGGATAGAAGAGATAGTTTTATAAAAGCAAGAATACATTTCAGGAAAGCAATGCTCCAGTTTGAAACAAAAAAAGACTTTATACAATCAAAATGCACAATAATAGAAGTTGTTTAAAATCGTATTTCTTATAATAAATAACGTTTAAATATCTAAACTTCTTAGATTGTTTTTTGTTCAGGTTTGTTCAGTATTTTGAAATGGTTTCACCTCCTGTAGAAGGTGAAAAATTTTAATTGATGGAGAGAGGGAATATAACTTTGTTTCCTACTACCAACAAAAACCTTTATCACTCAATTCCATGTTATAGCTGTACATCTACATTTTGAATTTTTTTAGACATTTGTGACACCCTGTAGAGGGTGGGAAATGAACGTTACGGAAAAAACGTATAATAAATATGTTGTTAAATGTAAAACCGTTCAATAATATTACTTTTAACTAGTGGTAACACTGCACTGTTTAGCAGTTCTTATTTTGTAAGGTTGGCAGGTCGAAGTAGGGTAAGAAGGGTTCTGTCAGTTGTCGGTGTTAGTAAAAATGTGTAGTCCGTTTGTTAATAATAACTGTTTTCTAATGTTGAATAAATAGTTAAAACAGTGTTTGGCGTATAATTAATATCTCGAAGATTCATAACAACAACAGGTTATGGGCCCAGACCCGCAAGTCTAAAGTTTTGAGAGTTGTTAAAAGTGGTAACACGTTTTGGCGGTTGTCTGCAAAACGGACGTACGTCGAGCAGTTGGTCAGAGTGTCAGCTGTTAAGTGACGTCAGGGACTAAAAAGGAAAATACCCGGTGTTGGGGAAAGTAGGAAAAATTATTCAAAAAGAATAAGTAAGATGGCAGAACATACAGTCCCAGTTGTGAAATTTAATGGAGAAAACTGGACAACATGGAAATTCCAAATCCAGGTAGTGTTAAAGTCGAAAGGTTATTACGAAATAGTTACAGGAAAAACCAGTAAGCCAGCGTCTGGTGAAAGTGTAATACTAGAATGGGAACGGAAGGATGCAAAGGCACAAGAACAGATAGTATGTAGGCTGGAAAATAAACCCCTTACACATATATTGTCATGCAGTTCGTCAGCAGAAATGTGGAATAAGTTGACTACTATATACGAAAACAAATCACAGGTGAGTGTCCACTTATTACAGCAAAGATTTTTTAGCATGCAATATAATGAAGAAGGCGGTATTGCTGAGTTCATCTCACAAATAGAAGAAATCCAAGGAAACCTTAAGCAGCAAGGTGAAGAAATAAGTGATAAAATGGCTATGACAAAAGTGTTGATGTCTCTACCAAAAAGTTTGACTCATTTTATTTCTGCATGGGAGTCTACCGCTAGTAGTCAGCAAACTATGTCAGAATTAATGTCACGGTTGCTAATAGAGGAAGAAAGAAATAAAGAGAACAATGCTACAGGGTCGGCCTTAGTCAGTGGAATAGGAAATAAGCAGTTTCGACAGCAAAAAGAAATAACCTGTTTTAAGTGTAATAAAACGGGGCACATAAAGAAAAACTGTGTCGAAATGAAAAAGACTACATGTGTTTACTGTAAGAAGGTGGGTCATTTGATTAAAGACTGTTGGTTTAAGAAAAAAAAAGAAAATGACGAGAAAGATAAGAAGTCGATAGCTAATAATACCACAACACAGGCATTGCTGGGTATGTCAAGTGTATTAAATTGCTCGGATATGTCAGCATTGATTGGAAAATCAATTAGTGAAAATGTCTGGTGGTTAGACAGTGGTGCTACTGAGCACATGTGCTATAAAAAGGAAAAGTTTATAGGGTTGACAACACCAGAGATACACAGGCAAGTAAAAGTAGGAAATGGTTCAATTTTAGAAGTTCAAGGTATGGGAAAAGTTGAGGTCCAAGCCTGGAATGGCAAGGAATGGATAAAAACAAACTTGTGCAATGTTTTACTAGTACCTGAGCTTGAAGTAAACCTATTTTCCTTAAGCACTGTTTTAGATAAAGGTTTAATAATGCAAGCTGATAAGGATAAGTGTAGTTTGTTAGACAATAATGGAAATGTCAGAGCTGTGGCACACAGGGAGGGCAGATTATTCAAAATGAATTTTAAGGAAATAGAAAATACTCCATCACAATGTCATATGGTTGAAAGTTTAACAAGTTGGCATCGTAAGTTAGCACACATTCATTTTGACCAAGTGAGGAAACTTTTAAAAAGAAGTGAAATACATTTTAAGGAGGTTACCAACCCGTTTTGCAAAGAGTGCTTAGCTGGAAAGCAGCACAGATTACCCTTTCCTGCGAGTGAATCAAAAGCTAAAAGAACAGGGGAACTAATTCATGGAGACTTGGAAGGTCCTATGGAGGTACCATCAATGGGTGAGGCAAGATATTTTCTGTTGTTAAAAGATGATTTTTCGAAATATCGCTGTGTATATTTTCTAAAAAATAAATCAGATGCTGTAGAAAATATTGAAAAGTTTTTAAATATGGTGGAAACACAAACAGGAAATAAAGTAAAGAAGCTTAGAACAGATAATGGACTAGAGTTTGTGAATAATGAATTGAAAAGGGCGCTGGAAAATAGAGGAATAATACACGAAAAAACCTGTGCATATTCTCCGCAGCAGAATGGCAGGGCAGAGCGCGAAATGCGCACACTAGTAGAAGCAGCCAGAACTTTACTGCATAGTAAAAATTTGGCCAAAAACTTGTGGGCCGAAGCAGTAAATACGGCAGTTTTTGTACTAAATCGAGCCAGTGACAGTTCAGTGAAAAATGAGACACCATATAAGCTATGGTTTGATAAAGACTTCAATATAAAAATATTTAAAGAATTTGGTTCAGCTATCTCTGTACACATTCCAAAAGAGAAAAGAAGGAAGTTAGATGCAAAAAGTGAAGAGGGCATATTTCTTGGGTATGAAAATACAGTAAAAGGATATCGAGTATTTTTTCCTCGGAAGAATACTATTGAAGTTCACAGAGACGTAATCTTTATACCGAATAGTGAGGAAGATAATAAATTTACAGAAAATGTGAATCAGAAAGACAGTGAACAAATAGTAAGGTTAGATCTGGAGGACAATAATGAAGATATGTCTGAAAGGCCCGAGGTAGAACAAGAATACTTAGAAAGAAATATGGCTGAGAATGAAGAAGAAAGAGAAGGAGAATACAGACAAGTAGAAAGAGAAAGAAGAGAGAGTAGACAACCCAAATGGATGGATGATTATGAAATGAACTTTTATACTGAAACAGAAGAACCTACAACTTTTGAAGAGGCAGTAACATGCAAAAATAATGAAAAATGGAAAGAAGCGATGCAAAAAGAATTAAAAGTGCTACGCGAAAATAATACGTGGACAGAAGTGCCGTGGCCCGCGGATAAAAAAGTCATTGAAAGCAAGTGGGTGTTTAAAACAAAAAGTGAAGGTGAATTTAAAGCTAGATTAGTGGCGCGCGGCTTTCAACAAGAGTGCTATGATGAGATGTACGACATCTATGCACCAGTGGCGAAACTAACAACATTTCGCATATTGTTAGTTGTTAGCAACAATCTGGAAGTGCCAATACACCAGATGGATGTCCGAAGTGCTTTTTTATATGGGGATATAAAGGAGGAGGTGTATATGTCCCTACCAGGTACTGACAAACAAAGCAATGATGTTGCATTAAAACTCAATAGGTCAATATATGGCTTGAAAAGATCACCTAGGTGTTGGAATATGAAATTCGATTTATTAATGCAAGATCACGGTTTTGTCAGATCACAAAATGACTATTGTTTATATAGTAAATGTTTTGAGAAGAGTAAGCTGTATATTTTATTGTACGTTGATGATCTGTTAATTTTAGGTACAAACCATATAGAAGTAGAAAAGTTAAAGGTTGTATTAAGCAAGAATTTTTGTATGAAAGATTTAGGGATTATTTCTCAATATTTGGGAATTGAAATTAAACAGAATTTAAGGGAAGGATTTACAGAATTAAATCAGATGAATTATTTAAAAAATGTTTTGAAACGTTTTAACATGCAAGATTGTAATAGTATTAATACACCATTAGAGAGTAATACAGATTTAAAGTCACTAAAGAGTGAAGAAAGTGACCCGAAAATGCAAAATCTTTGTAGGCGAATAATAGGAAGTTTAATGTACGCAGCATTGGGTTCTAGACCAGATTTGTGTGAAAGCGTTAGTCTTTTAAGTAGATTTCAAGATAAAGCTAATGAAAATCTTTATAAAGCTTTGAAACGAGTCCTTAGGTATATAAAGGGTACACTAGACTTAACATTGATATTTAGACCCAATAAAAATATTGATATTTTGTGTGGGTTTGTAGACTCAGATTGGGGTGGAGATACTGTAGATCGAAAGTCAACTACAGGATTCATTTTTAAAATGTTTGGCTGTACTGTTGCGTGGACAAGTAAGAAACAACAGAATGTTGCAATATCTTCAACGGAGTCTGAGTATGTTGCTTTGAGTTTGGCCATTACTGAGGCTTGTTGGCTACGAAAAATCTTAATGGATTTTAATTTGTTAATTGATAAACCAGTAGTAATGTATGAAGATAATAGGTCAGCTATTTGTATAGCCAACAACCCTGAAAATAATAAGCGATTAAAGCACATAGACATTAAATTTTTCTTTATCAAGGAAAAAATAGATACAGGCATTGTTGAAATTGTTCATATTAAAACTGAAGACCAAGTGGCAGACATGTTTACGAAACCACTGTCTCGTGTAAAATTTGATAAGTTTAAGCTAAGTTTAGGTTTACAAAGTAAAAGATAATTAATTATTGAGGAGGTGTGTTGTTAAATGTAAAACCGTTCAATAATATTACTTTTAACTAGTGGTAACACTGCACTGTTTAGCAGTTCTTATTTTGTAAGGTTGGCAGGTCGAAGTAGGGTAAGAAGGGTTCTGTCAGTTGTCGGTGTTAGTAAAAATGTGTAGTCCGTTTGTTAATAATAACTGTTTTCTAATGTTGAATAAATAGTTAAAACAGTGTTTGGCGTATAATTAATATCTCGAAGATTCATAACAACAACAAAATATTTTATTTCTATTGCAATAGGGAAGCTTTTTTGACCTACTCCAAATTAAAATTATCAACTTGAATTTTTCAAAATTTTTATAATTTCTAACACCCTGTAGAGGGTGAAAGAAGGCAGTTTATAAAAAAATCGATAATATGCATTTTCATTGAAATCACGAAATGACACTTTTTGTTACTATTCCAAATTAGAATTCCTAAATTGTCCAAATTCGGCCCAGCCTACTACACACCCCGAATCGGTTCTAAATTAGGGTCATCCTAATTTGCATACAATAGAAAGACGAGTTTGGCGAATAAAAGTAATGTAACAGCGGCGTTACTACAGGTAGTTTATTAAAATAAAAGTATAATAATAATTATACTTGATTATAATTATAGAGATAGGCAGATAGCAGAAATCTACTATGTGCAATACAACAACTTAATTTTTAAATTTTAGTCATTATGTTCCGAGTAGTCCGATAAACTATCGTCATTGGCGTCCAACGAAATAATAAGGAGCTCTACACTGTTTTCTAGCATGTTATCAGCTTCCCACATTATTTCTTCTATTTCAATCACATGTTCGACGCACTTACTCCATTTTTCACAATCCATTGTCTTTATTTTTTTTTATGATAAGGCACAGCACTGCAGGATAAATCCTTAATGGCGCTCCGGGAGCGGTGCGTGTGCGCAGGAAACGATTCACGTTGGTCTTGAATCTTTGGAGATTATACTCGTTGGGAAACACGATCTCAGGGAGATCGTTCCAGAGTGATGACGTTCTCCAGATGAAAGAATTTTGAAACAGTGTCGTTCGAGGGACACTAAGCTGAACCACGTACTGGTGGGCTGCAGTGGCTCGTCGTGTATTTCTGCCATGCACCGCTCTGGGTGGTATCAAGCGGGCAACCTCAGTTGAGCACTTGCAATGAAAATATTTGTAAAATAGACTCAAGTCGCCAACACGCCTTCGATGTTCAAGGCTTTCCAGGTTGTTTGTCAGATTATGGTCACCGATCAAGCGAATGGCTCTTCTTTGAATGGAATCTAGCAATCTCAGGGTATGTTTAGGAGCAGAGCCCCAAATATGCGAACAGTACTCCAGCAATGGTCGAATTTGGGCTTTATACTGCATCAAAAGTTATTGGGGTGTATAGAGGTTCTTAGTTCGGAAAAGTACTCCAAGCTTCTGCGAGGCTGCCTTAGCAATGGCCGCAACGTGACTATGCCAAGACATATGACTCTCCAAATTAACGCCCAATAAATGAATTGATGAAGCCAAGGGAATCGAGTGTCCCGCCATTACTATATCCGGTTCTTCAACATTAACTTTTTTAGAAAAAACTGCCGCCTGAGTCTTTTGAGCGTTAAATTCTACTTGGTTACTGTCACCCCAAGACAGAATTTCTTCCAGGTCTTTGTTGAGATGTGAGACCTCTTGCTGCCTATAGAGATGTGCATTGGCAGCCGATGTCCGAGCATCCAAAGTAACAGATCAAACAAGTGTGCTGTCATCAGCGAAGCTATATATAGGATTTTTAGTTTTTTCCCAAAGATCGTTAATGTATAGTAAGAAGAGTTTGGGCGACAATATAGAACCTTGAGGGACTCCGGCGTTGATGTTAAACGTGTCTGAAAGAAATCCGTCTATCGCCACTCGCAGAGAACGGTCATTAAGAAAGCTCGACAGCCATGAACAAAATTGAACCGGCATTCCGTATGCTCTTACTTTAGTTAGGAGCCCCTCATGCCATACTCGGTCAAAAGCCTAGGAAATGTCCAGTGCCTACCGCCCAGGACTCCCCATGATGTTCTATTGCGTTGTTCCAAATGTGAGTAACATAAGCGGGAAGGTCTCCTGTTGATCTAGACTTACGGAATCCATACTGGCGGTCACTAATAATGTTGAAGCCTTCCAGGTATTTTAATAATTTTTCGTTGATAGCCTTTTCCATAACTTTTGATATAACTGAAAGCAATGCGACTGGACGATAGTTGTTTGGCAAGGTCTTCTTGCCTTTCTTGGGTAATGGGCTGGACTCTCGCAGTTTTCCAGCAATAAGGAAATATTCCCTCTTGCAAGAGGTTTCCAACGTCTCTCATCTTAAAAGTGGTGTTATGCCTTGCTACAAACCCATTTACTGGCGCCCACACCAATTCTATGGGATTTAATTTAAATTTACAGTGATATGGCGGAAGGCGAGGTACCGTTATATTTCGTTTTGAAGCGATTTCGTCGACAAGAAGTTTTGTACAAAGAGGTTTATTAAACTTTACAATCTCCTCTACCCTTACCTCCCCTTTTTAGCATATCTTTATAAAATTACTTCTTATTTACAATAAGCCAATGAATGATGCATTTTTATTCCAAGAAGACGTTGTTATATTTCATTTCGGGTTATCTTGAGTAGTAGCTGGCATTATTCATGACTATAACAGACCCAGAAGGAATAAGATCTAGCATTTACTGGAAATATTCTTCAAAGATATCAGCGACTCCAGTCGTATTCGAACACATTTCAACTATTTTTGCAACTCCGAATGTTATATGAAATAATAATTGGTCTACACCTATGGAATACGGCGAAGACCACTGAATTTTATAGTTCAGGAAAGACTAAGTACTCTAATATTTCAACTTTAAATTCCACGACGCCTAAGAGATAGAGAGGACAAGATCGCTTAGATCTATTGAAGTCGCGCCCTAGAAGCATAAGCTCCTTCACGAGTGTCGATTCAATTCTATGCACTTATAGGTGGCACTATAGGCTCTCGAGAAGGTTTAATTTGTGAGCCGGTTCAATATGGGCAACCTTACCGTATAGGTACAAATTTGCTAAAATATATAGGTACAATGTTTTTATAAAAAAGGACCTAAAATTATATTAACCCTATGAAGTAGGGGAAGTAGGTTTTTATGCTAAAGGTTACTGAATAATGCGGACAAGCAAAACAATTCAATAATTAATGTGTTTACTAGTTTTTTTCCAGGAGTAAATAGTGATCTTAAATTATGTAGAATTTACAATAGTGATAGAAACGAGGGCAGAAATCTAAAAGTTAGTTGCTACTTTTCGCCAGATTAATCCCCAGATACGTTTCGCTGTATAACGGCTCGTCAGTGAGGCTATAGAATCCGACGAAAGGAGCAACATCGAAGAGTCTACTTGAACCTAAAAGGTGGATCATTAACGAGCAGATATAGCTTAGAGCGGCATCTCGTGGCGATCAAATACATCACCTGGCTTATATAATAAGAATCAGTGCGAACGAGCTAGTCATTAAATTACGCGTAGTGCCAATAATTAGAAATATAAAAGTTAGTTGCATCCTTTCGCCGTATTTTCGCATACCCTGGTGTCTATGGATAAAATGAGTTGTGTTGATTTTCATCGCCTGGCTTATTCAACACACTAAATTGATACAGGTATTATGTACCCAATTTTATCTATTTTTAAATAATTTTGGGCAGATGTCCACTACCATTCTTCATTTGCTCAAAACAGCTACTAAGAAATAATGGGTCGTGGCAACATCGCTGCAAGCCGCAAGCATTACAAAACAGCAGATAATAACAAAAAGGAGAAAAATATTCGTAAAGGCTCACAGCAAAAAAATCAATACAATAAAATACAATATAATAATTTCCGAGAAATGACTCCATGGAAACGCGAATTGGACGTTCCGACAACTCTCCGAACAATATTAAAGACAACATCAGACATGGAGGTATTATTGGCATTCGGGAAAAAGAAATAATGCACTCTCGAAACATCTGTTAAAAAGATTCAATTAAGAGGTGGTCGAATATTAACTTTTTATATCTGATCTTATTCGTACAAAGAAATGTTTTAAAAACCTTACATTGCATTTTATGTAGTTTCTTTTATTTGGCGTTTAAAATGCTTTGCACATGCACATGTTAAAAACACAAGGGGGTCTATTCCTCAATCAAGTCCCATTACAACACTGCTTTTATTATTATAGATTCTTAATCAACCAATCAGATTATTACAGCAAATATAATATAAAATGTGGTGGTTACAAAATATAAAGATTGGTATTTTAAATATTGTGACAGAATGACGTGGTGGTGATAGTCTTGGTTTAGAGAACGTGGTAGCGTGGAGAGAAGTATCATTCCGCGCAATTTAATAGAAACGTTTCCCTATCTATCCTATAATCTGAACCGACGCAAAAGCACTTTTGAAGAATCTGGAAGATCAGATGGTATCTAGACGTATCTCGAAGTTCTGATATCGTCAGATGTAGCCATTATTTAATATTGTTAGTACCTATTCAGATGCACTTACCCACCTGGACCTCGTCTGAATCTTACAGTCAGTTGTAGCTGGGTGAAGGACCTCTTACTCCTCTAGTCAGCTTGTCAGCAGGCACACGTATAATATATAGTATAGTATTTGAATTTATTTTGCATCGTTTGGTTTTATGAGAGGTACTGTGAATGCTGCCTACTTTAATGGCTAAACAATTATTTAACAAGGCCTAACAATTTTATCTTGCTTTGACTTGTATAATATATTATAAATATTCTATACTTTTTGTTCCCATTTCAATTTTTATGTAAAACTGACCTTCATTACGAAATATTATTATGTTTGTCGGTAATATGAAGTTACATCTTATCTGCAGCATCCACTGTATTGTTCAAATTTTACAATTGCTATGCTTTTTTCTGTTTTTTTCTATATTATGTTGGCGTTAGTGTCAAGTATTTGGTATTCTATTTATTTTATTTGATAATGGTGTATGCCTTTGTATTATTGTTATTCGGATTGGAGTTTTGTTTTATTCTTATTTACTTGCACCTTTGAGCTGGGGCATATGGTACTATGCGAGATACGTGGGTTGATTTTTCGCATTTTAATGTGCGTTCTCTATGTTCTAGATTTGACCTGTTTGCTGATGTTATTGCTGGGGGCTCTTTTGATGTGATCGGTCTCTCGGAGACCTGGCTCAACGCGGATGTGGGTGATAATGGTGTTGGAATTGAGGGTTTTAACATAATTAGAAGTGATCGTAATGGTCGCGGTGGGGGTGTCGCCTTCTATTTAAAAAAATGCTTTAAATATTCTTTAATCAATACTAATCATGGCAATGCCGCTTTGGAACAACTTTGGATATCAATCAAGACGGGTGGAAGGCGACTGTGTCTGGGTACTGTGTCTGGGTACTTTATATAGACCTCCAAACTCTAATTTAAATGAATGTATAGATGAGTTGGAAAACACCTTGGTTAACGTCATTCCTGAATTTGACTTTATTGCTTTTGGTGGAGATCTTAATGTTAATCTTAGCAACCCCAATTGTCCAAGTAGCTTGTCTCTAAATAGCTTATTTAACAAATATGGATTATCCCAATGTGTTAAAGACCCTACTCGTGTCACTGACGTAACCCATACCCTTCTGGATGTTTTAGTATGCTCAGATACTAATCTTGTTCAGCATGTGACCCTAATAAATATGGATGACATTTCTGATCATAAGTTGGTCAACTTTAAAATTAAAATATCCAAACCTAAACCTAGCCCGTCATTTAAAACTTATCGGGACTTTTCAAATTTTGATTATAATCACTTTTTGGACGACCTACGTAATATTAACTGGCATTACATACATTCCTTGACAAATATCGATTTAATGGTGGAGTACTTCAATAACAATGTTATAAATCTATTTAATATACATGCGCCTCTTAAAACTTCCAGAATTACTAAATTTCCTGCACCTTGGATAACTCCCAATGTGAAATTTATGATGAAACTTAGAGATAAGGCTTTCTCCAAGTATAAAAAACATAAAACTGATGATACTTGGACACAATATAAAATGTTGCGGAATCAGGTTAACATCACTGTTAGAGCGGAAAAAAAGGCTTATCTCCAATTCACTTTCAAAAGGGACCCCAAAAACTTTTGGCGCACCATTAAATATCTTAATTTGAGCTCTAACTCTCAGCAGTCAGATTCCTTATTTAAAATAGGAAATTCTGATGATTTTAATAATTTTTTTATCAATTCCCTGCCTAATGTGGGTTTGCCTGATCAGACTTTTATAGATTCCCAGTACGCTAATAAGAGATTACCTCAGGCCGAATCATTTAAGTTTACTGAGGTTACAAATGTAGATGTTAACAAAATAATTAACTGCCTAAAAAGCAATGCAATTGGCACCGATGGAATCAGCCTAAAAATGCTACTTTACATAACCCCTCATTTAACTGACCATATCTGTTTCATAATTAATAAGTGTCTCTCTACTGGCTATTTCCCTAATTGCTGGAAAATTGCTAATATTGTACCTGTACCTAAAGTATCAAATCCCAATCAGCTATCTGATTATAGACCTATAAGCATATTGCCCTCTTTTTCGAAAATCCTTGAAAAGGTCGTAGCGAACCAACTTTCTAATTTTTTAAATACTTACAATATTCTTCCTCCCTCCCAGTCTGGTTTTCGGAAACATCATAGCACTACTACTGCCTTATTAACAATAACTGACGACATCTTTAGAGCCTGGGATAAAAACCTATGTACCTGCCTTATATTGCTTGATTATAGTAAAGCGTTCGACACAATCAGTCATGATATACTACAGGCTAAATTAAAGTATTTCGGTTTGGGTGATATAGCTTTAAATTTCTTTTTTAATTATTTTTCCAATAGGTCGCAACGAGTACTAATTAACAACTGCCCTTCTCGAACCCTAAATATCAGCAGCGGTGTTGCTCAAGGTAGTATTCTGGGTCCGTTAATATTTTCTATTTATACTTCTGATTTCTCTCGTTCTCTTAAGTCTTGTCATTCTCACCAATACGCAGACGATACTCAAATTTACTTTTCTTTTCCACCTTCTGATGTGGCAACGTCTGTGGATAAAATTAATCGGGACCTTAACATTATAGCAAATATCTCTAAATCCCATAATTTAGTTTTAAATGAGCAAAAGACGCAGTTAATATTATTTGGTAAGTTTAAATCATCTATAGCTGATAATCCTCAATTTAAAATCTCCGTTAATGGCACTGTGATAAAACCTATGAACAACTGTAAAAACTTGGGTTTGAACATTGATTCAGAACTAAGATTCTCAGCTCATGTCTCCTCTCTTATTCAAAGAACTTACGCCAAATTAAAACTTTTATATATGCACCGCGATATTTTTAATACACCTACTAAATTACGCCTTACCGATTCCTTAGTTTTATCTCCTTTGAGCTATTGTGATATTGTCTACTGGCCTGCTCTCTTACAAAGAGATAGAGCGAGCCTACAGAAACTACAGAATGCGTGCCTTAGATTTAGTTTTAATGTTCGCAAATTTGATCATATCACCCCTTCTTTAACGGAATCAGGATGGCTTACTCTTAAGGAAAGGTTTGAGCTCCATCTTGTCCACCTGGTCTACAGGATTGGGATTAACAAACTTCCCAAATATATTTTTGATAAACTTGTTAAGCGTTCTGATTTACACAATCTTCTAACGCGTCATAGAGATTTATATAGTATACCCAGACATTCTCATGCATTTTTTCAGCGATCTTTTAGTTACGTGGCAGTAACTGCATTTAACTCTTTACCCGATCATATCAGAATGGCTTCTAGCTCTGCTGCATTTTGCAGGGATGTAAAGAATCTTCTCCTCGCCAACCGTAGGCTACGCTGAGTCTAGTACCCCATGCACCAACTAAGTTATTCAGCCTATTTTTTTGTCTGAATTAATATTTTATTAATTTATTGTTTTTTGTTACATATTATGTTCAATCAATTTAACTATGTATTGATATAGATTTTTTTTTTTTCTCTTATTTGTTACTTATTTTGGCTTTCACTTAATTAGGGTGGTTGTATGAGCAGCTCTAGTTGGATACCGCCACCCATAGTAAAATGATCTTTGTATATATTTATTATATATTAAATAAAGGCATTATTATTATTATTATTATTATTATTATTATAGTATTATACCAGCGTCTGCGAGAGTACCGCGAACCGCAGCATCCTCGTTAAGTAAATCGTATAAGTAGTTTGGTCAAGAATTATTATTAGCGAAATAAAACAACTACTTTCTCAAAACACTTAAAATTTATTACACAGAAAAAGAAAGTGATACTTTACAAAAAGAGCCTTAAATATATTTACAAAGGAATATTTACATCTAGCGAGAAAGGGAGGTTTCAAAACTAAAGCCTAACTAGCTAATTATTCAGTATTCAAACTAAATAGTCGACATGCGTCTAATGAAAATCCCCAATAAAAGAGAATAATTAATAAAAATTAATTTCGAATGTAAAATCTCCAATAAAAAGAAATAAAGAAATAGAACAGAATGTCCTAGCAGATTAAATTAAACTTTATAAAATTAAAAAAATGATCACTTTACACGAGAATTAGTAAGTCGACCAGAGAGTTCGGTAAAAATCTCGGAACTGATTTTACTGCGTTCACGAGAAAGAACTTGTGCCTTAGTACCACACCCCTGGGCTCCTAAAGTCCCAACCTTTTAACTTTATACAAATTAAAATTCCCAAAACAAGTAATGGTCGTTCCCGCGTCCCATGACTGATGGTACTTGGCCAATAACAAGTGTAATTGCCCTTCTAATCTTTTATACCCTTGTTCACCATCCCCTTAATATTGTAATGCTGTTCGCCGATAGATGGTTCACCTAGTCCACGGAAAGGATATAATTGCATATTTTGATTTCCTCTCATAGAAAATGACTTAAACCGATAATTCATACAAAACAACAAAGTCCTAATATAATTATACCTAAAAAGAGGTAGAAATGTTAAAAAAAACCTACAAAGTCGTTTTTGTTTGTTTCTTGTGTCTTTTAGGTGTAAGGTAGGTAAAAAAAAAACAGACCTGAAACTTTTGTACTAGGTGTATAGGGCAGATACCGGTTTCAGTCTCAAAGTCGCAGCTTTATCCATTTTTTTTTTTTTAAATCAAACTATATAATTCAATTCTCGCGCATTCTTTCTTTTCGAGAACCGTTGCATTTGATAATAAAACCCATGTGTTCTCCAACTTTCTAAACTAAACCCTAGTAGGTAATGGTACTTTCTAAGAAAGGTACTTTTCTGGCAGATTTATGTTTTAAGTATCCATAGAGAATATTTTTTAAATCCAAAACTTGTCAATCTTAGAGATATTTACTGTTATTGCTTTTAGTCAGGAAGTACCATAACGAATGAAATTCGGTCCGAAAAGGAGTTAGGTCTATATTACAGAAAATACGTTCTATAGTTTAATTTAGTGTTTAGCTTTTTAACAGACAATAAAACCCTTGCTTTCTCCAACACGAGCCACATGTTAACGTGTTTCCTGGAAAAGTTTCTTCCAGTAAAGCAAGTTTTTAAAAAACAAATAAAATAAAATAAAATACTCGATTCTGTTACAATATTAAGTATAGTTTTAGGTCACCACCTACCTCAGCTAGCTCAAGCTCGTGGCAGTTGTAACCGGGTGGTTCCTTTGTGAAGGGTCCTTGCCAGTCAAACAACAATGTGTACGTATATGGACTCCAATTGATAGTGCCGTGCAAGCCAAGATATATGATTGAGTTTTGAGCGCCACTCACAGCTGCTTTTAGCTCTAACTTATCCAACAACACACAAGTTTCTGAGAGTAAAACAATGGGGTCCACACACAGTGCCAAAACAAAACACAAGTATGATTAAAAGTTATTTTAATTATGAAAAATGGTAGATGTAGATGTAAAAGGGGTGATTTTAAATTACAAACTAACAACACTGAAATCAACTTACGTACAGTTGATTTACCAAATCAGATAAATTGTAAAAGGATGAGTTTAGCTAGTTTTAATACCCATTATAACCGCGCAAAAGATGCAAATCCTTTACATATTCCCTTATACATCTGAATTCCAACCTTATTAAGGTGAATCACAATAATTTTGAAATATACTGTAAAAATAGTTGAACAAACTAGCTTATGGCTTTAATTAAAACAAAAGAAAATTACTTAATTTTAGGCCAGGTTAGAAATTACATTTGGCTGTATGTATACCATAAAAAAACAAAATCAACTGAATATTTGCAGTTAGATAAACATTAGGGTATTTATCAGTAGAGGTCCTCCTGGGGTTAGCTGGTTCTCTTAAGGGATGATCCCTTGCTGCTGCCTAGCAATGTTGGCCTTCAAATAGGCCTCACAAATGCTTCATTAAAACAGGCCGGAAACTCAAGAGTAAAAACTTGGTTTGGTCGGAAAAATCCTAGCCAACGGTAAACTGGAGGAACAGCAAAGACGGCAAGGTATTGAACGGCAAAGTGGTAAAAAACGACTGGTCTCAAAATGTAATAAAGTTTTAGGTTATGCTGCAAAAATTTCAGAAATATCAATCATCTATGAAAATATACGTTCTAAACTTACCCGATAGGTGCCTTAACTAGGATTAAGTGTTGAAACCCCGAATGACACAGACGACAGTTTTCCGTGAAACTCAAAAACCCACAGCAAGGGTCACAGAAAATAATCAAAATTTAACCCAACACAAAATGAAAAGCGATTCGCGAAGAGAGGTAGAATTGCGGACTAAAAATGAAAAAAATTGTAAAAGTTAAGAAAAAAATGTGGGCCACTCTGGCATTACTGTTATATCTAAAAATTAAAGTAGATATTTATTATTCAAAACATTCTTGCCTTGAAAAATTGAACAAAACCTATATTAATCAGATATATCCAAAACATCTGCATCGGCGGATGTTTTTTAAGTTTTATAAAAATCGTGCTAATGAATGGCACTAAGTTTATTAAATCTTTTTGGTGCCGTAAGGGAATGAACATTTGGATATAGGATTTCTAGAGACAGTATAACCGGTGTGCTTTTCTTAGAGATATTGACTACGACAATTACAAAATGATAATTAGATTATACCTAAAAGTAACAACGTTACAGCATGTTAAAAAAACAATAAGAATAATATCATAAGATAAAAGAAAATGTCCTTAAAATATGCCATGGAATCAATCACGCGTGCGTTGAATTATTACTCTTATAAGGTCACCTGGGTAAAAGGCAAAGTTGCATGAAAAGAGAACTCTTAAGTTCTGAAGTTTTTATTTTATACCTAAAAGTAACAACGTTACAGCATGTTAAAAAAACAATAAGAATAATATCATAAGATAAAAGAAAATGTCCTTAAAATATACCATGGAATCAATCACGCGTGCGTTGAATTATTACTCTTATAAGGTCACCTGGGTAAAAGGCAAAGTTGCATGAAAAGAGAACTCTTAAGTTCTGAAGTTTTTATTTTTAAGAAAATTTGACGAACAAAAGCTTTAATGATCAAAAGTTATTTTAGAAACTGTGTTTGTATAAAGGGGGAAAAATTACACTGCGACTTAAGAGATCTAATGAGTCCCCTTCTGCTCCTTTCTTAGGAGAGTGTCAACGACTATAGTGACTCCTGCAGTCCTATTACCCTTAAGAAGTTTAGGATTGGGTTCGGTTTCAGATTAGGTAACTCTTCCTCTTCTATTTGGTGTACTTCCAGGTGTCGTGCCCCTGTATTCTGCATTGCGTTGCATTCTGAGAGAATGTGTATAGAGGTTGTAACCTGTTTCGCACAGAATCTGCATTTTTCTTCATCTGCTAGTCCAAATTTCTTCTCAGGTGTCTCTTCAGCCGACAGTGCCTCGTGAGAATTCCGGTCAATACAGTTATTAAATCTTTTCTGGTTATAGTTTCCCAGAAGTAGTCAATTCCAATAATTGGATTTTTTGTAACTTACCTCTTTTTTATTCTTGCATTATTGTGCTATTGCTAATTCTGCAGAAGGGCTCTGGTCCCAAAAATGGTGTTTTGGCCCCCCCCTTCTTCCTGCCAATTGGAAGTTGAATGTATTATTTTTACTTAGATCATTCAGTTTCTCCAGACACTCCCAAATCACAATTTAGTTGATTACGCCTAAGCTGAGCGCATTGATGGCTGCTTGACTGTCTATCTCTTGGATATTTATCCAGGCTCTCATAAAATTGGACTCTAGGTCCATATTTTAGAAATGGTATAAGAGGGTTAATGGCCATCATTTACATCCGGTTATAGGTAAATTAGTGTATTTCACAAACGAAACTTAAACATCTCTGAAGGGCACGACGATAATCGCCTTCACACAATTTCCCGGTAACTTTTGAATACAGCTGATTATATCAACAAGTTGACCACGATGTTGCGTATCTAAACTAAAATTTGTATCAGCCGCAATTTGACGATATTTTGACAGTACTGTCAATTTGTGAGGGTACGTCAACCTGGACTTAATGTAAGCTGAAGGTACTAGTGCCGCTTTTATTATAATAAGCGCATTTTAAAGTCTAAAACGAAAAAGGAGATGTTGCAAAAAAAATAATTAATGTTTGAAAAGTGTAGTTTTTTTTTGCAGAAAACCTTCGGTCTCATTGACTTGTTATATTGGGTCTTGTTTAAGGAAATTTGACCATACAAAAATAATTATTTACGACAACTTTCCTTATTTTTTTAAAATGTATAATTATCCTTTTTATTTCATTTTTGAACTCTTTATAAAATCCTAAACATTTCGTGCATAATGTCTTACTTATATTGTTTGCGAGAGAAGATGTATGAACTTAAAACATTAATATACAGGGTGAGTCGGGAGGAACGGACCAATCTCTAGAAGTGTATGATACACGTGAAAAAGCACATATTATGCTTACATAGCGTAATTATTTTTTTTTATCTAGCGTTCCACTTATATCCAAATTTTCGCATAATCAGAGTATGCATTGTTAGAGACTCAAAAACATTTGATAACTTTGTTGTTTTGACAATGTGCCAGTAACTGTGACGGTAATTGAACGTTTATTTCAACTTTGAATGATTTAAGCTGGATTTATAAACTCGAAAAGTTGGTGAGGTTGAAGTTATGATTAAGTTTGTAAGGTTAGATATTCCGAACTCCGAGCATAAAAATTGGTTATCTCGAACTACCCGGGAAGTTTTCGAACCTTACATGAGCTTTACATGAACAACATGAACGAGTGTATAAATGGAACTGAGTGTTACCTTTAGTTTAAATTGAACTCCTATTTCCAACACCAACTGAACCTGAACCTCGCCAACTTTTCGAGTTTATAAATCCACCTTTAAGTATTTGAAAGGTGAGTTTGGAAGTGCTACAGTTCCTGTTGAAGAATATCGTCAACGGTTTCCACATCAGAGACATCCTAATAGAAACGTATATATTAGAATTTTCAACAATTGTGCCTGACCGGTAAGCTTCCTAGTGCAACATATTACTTTTTACGAATAAAACAACATTCACCCGTGATGGTAGTAATAATACTCGTAACTCTTGTGTATGGTCAATCGAAAATCCCCACGCAAGAGTCGAAAGTACATAAGTTTTCGGTAAACGCGTGATGTGGTATGATCGATAGTTATTTAACTGGCCCTTTTATTTTGTAGAACCGCCTCACAGGAAACCACTGCTTCAATTTTTTACAACATGAACTACAAGGACTACTAGAGGATGTTCCTGTAAACATCAGAATGCAAATGTACTGTCAGCACGATGGAGCTCCTGCACATTTCGCTCGTCAGATCAAGCAACATTTGGGCGAAAGACTTCCAGGCCAGATCTCACAATACTAGATTATTGTTTATGGGGCTGGTTTAAAAATAAAGTCTACAAAGTAAAAGTGGACACTCGGGATGCCCTAATTCAACGTATTGGAAATACTGCAGTCAATATTAAAGAAGAAAGACATAAAACAATTAGGAGAGCAACAGGCGTTTTTCATAGACGAAGCAGAAAATGTTTAGAGGTCAATGGCGGTATTTTTGAACATTTATTAAAATAACGCTATGATTAAGAAAATGTTAATGTATGAGATTTATTTTTACGCTATAACTTGAAAACAAATCAAAATCGTATAAGAACATACCTAATATTGATTTTTCCACATTGCTTTCGTATGTAAAATACACTCCTGGAGTTTGGTCCGTTCTTCCCGACTTGCTCCGTATTACTGCGCAAAAAGACAATAGAATGAGAAAGTAAATAGAACTTGAGAGTAATATGGGAAATGACCCCCACCAGCATTCTGGCTGTATCCGGGACGATCTTTAAACTGCCGCAGAACATTATTAACTATTTAAGGTTATATCAATCTTATTTCATCTCTTATTTTGTTCTTAAAGTGTTAAACGTGTTTAGTTGGTTAACAATCTTAGACTTGCGATAACTCCACAAATAATGATCTAGATGGATAAAATCCAGACATTCATTAAACTGTACCTCATCGCGTCGGCTCATCTATCGTTTAGGAAAAACGGTATTGAGGTACTCATGCACGGGCCGAAGTTCCATCTTGATGATACCACAAAAAATATTTCGGTGCCTCAGGATCATCTCGATTTGGTTGTAATGGGGAAAGGCGTGGCAGTATTTATAATATGACCTAAATCCCTATATTATTTGTTGACGTTGCTGACAGTAAATCTAGATATTGGTCCTCGAATCTGCAAGGGTACTTATTGTTATTGAATAGCTCGCCAACTTTTATTTGTGTGCGCATGCTAATCCCTAATCATCATTAATATAATATATTTGTTCACTTTCACTTAGCCGTATAATTTTTTAAAATAGAAGATTTTTGAGACAAGCTCTGCGAGACAGTTTGACCTAAGACAAAACGACTCACAGCAAGAGACAACCGTTACTTAGATTATAACATAACCTACGGCATTGCTTGTAATAATGGTCATGATTTAGGTAGTAATGGCAATCTAACTAATTTAAACTACATCGGAATAATATTATGAGAAGTGCCAAAAAATTTTTTGATGAATTGTATGTCTACAATATTATCAACTTTGTTATAATGATATGATAATTTTGAGTGAATGTTTTTAAATAACCTTTTGTGATAATTCTAAATTACCCGGATATATTACTTTTTGTAATAATGGTTGCTATAACAGGAACGATTGTATACTGATTCTTGTAAGAAAAACCTGAAACGTGAACGCAAGTCATATCACACTAGATTTGCCAAAAGAAACCATAAGTAGAATAACACTCGCCTATCTTTTGAAATCATAGTGGCATATAAACCTCCGTCAGTGACGGAATGTTTGTATATTGGAGGGCCTAAAACAATTCTATAAACAATCTTTGACAAAAAAACAATGTCAATCCAATTGTAAATGAATGTCTCTCTTGAATGGGAGTAGGTCACCTTAGAAATATCTTCCTGCATCAACCATATGAATCGCACATTTTCTAAAATATTCAGGAAATTTAAAAAAAACTGCTAATTTATTTAATGTATTTTTTTATACTTATAAATTACTTATAAATTTTGTGAAAAATATTTTTTTAGACCATTAAGTGTATGCTACAATGCACCATTTATTTTATGACATTTTTATATCGACGTGAGTGTCAGTTTTGACATAATACAGAGATGTCACTTTCTGTGGTAAAGTGAAAATAACAGAAAGGATTTAAAAAAATAGTTATATTATAGGACATCCTTATAGAAAATATGTTATAATCTGTCACACAAAAGTTTATTCGTCATCTTTGCTTCTTCTCTGCAGTGGGCCAAGCAGTAATTTGATTAAAAAAATCTTCTGGAATACATTTGATGGTGCTCATTATATCAGTCATCTTTTTTTGATTAATAGAAAGCTTCTCATGATAAGCTTCTGTTGTAGGGAAGGTCCTCCTTATAGTTAGAGCCGCGGTGACAAAAATGCCTTGGAACTCCCAAACGGATGAAAAGCACGTTTTTGTATAGTTCGAGTGTCGTTCTCGAAATCCGTGTTGTCGAGTAGGGGTCTGGCGCTCGGCGGTGAGCGGCTATAATATTTTTTCCAAATTTTGACCAGCGGTTTAAAAAAACATTTCTCAAACGGATGAAAATTACTGGAGGACAGGAAAAATATTTTCATCCGATTTGATCTTTGCAAAGAGCTCTTCCAGGAGCTAAAAAAAAAAATGGAAAAAAGGGGGGAAAAAAAATTTGCTCATTTAAACTTGAAATTTGGCAGAGAGCTAGAGTTCGTGTCTGAGAATATGTAAAAAATTTTTTTTGCTCCATGTGTCGCCATCGCTTTATAACAGTTTTTCAAAATTTAAATGGGGAAAATTTGTTAAAGTAATTCCCACATGGATGAAAATTTGCACACAGGTTCTTTGACACCTACAGAACATGGAAAAACTATTTTCATCCAAATTTATTGCGGGCAAGACCAGATCTTCCAGAATATGCATGAAAATTTTTACTTACCATTGAATAGTCACTCAACATTTTACCGCCTCTCGGAAGCATATAATTTTTTTTTTATATTTTTTAACCGGAGACAAATAAGTTTACAAAACTTCCATCTAAATCTCGCAGAAAATTTACGGAGAACTCCAGAATCAAAATCACGCGTGCGGGCGAGGTTTTTTGTTATTTGGCATAGTTTAGCCAGGCTCATGTTGGATGAAAACTTTTTTTTTAATAACATAAATAATAACGATTCATTTCAGTCCGGTTGCATGCATGCGGCTAATTTTTTTTTTTAATTTCGGAGTTTGGGTCCATTTAATTGTACTGGAGGTTACGGCAAGGATCAAATCGGATGAAAATAGTTTTCCGGTAATTGGGGGGTTGCCTAGATGCCCTCCAGTAATTTTCATCCGTTTGGGAAATGTTTTTTTAAACCGCTGGTTAAAATTTGAAAAAAATATTATAGCCGCTCACCGCCGAGCGCCAGACCCCTACTACTTGACAACACGGATTTCGAGAACGACACTCGAACTATACAAAAACGTGCTTTTCATCCGTTTGGGAGTTCCAAGGCATTTTTGTCACCGTCGCGGCTCTAACTAATAGTCGACATGTATCTTTTACAGGACAATTTATGCATTCTCTACTAACTACTTCTTGAGGTGCGGAGACAGTCAAATGACAAAGGATATTTTGTTACCACCAGGTTTTCCACAGAATTCATTACTAAAGCAAGATTTTTTTCTAAAATTTTGGCCACCAGTTTTTATAATCTTAACCTAAATCTTTTGAACCCCGAACAACTGAGAATTTTTGAACATTCTTGGACGCTTCAGGGTAATTTTAATATATTTCTGAACAGTGCATGCATATTCAACTGCCTTTTAATTAAACCAAGGTCTCGGTCACATGGCCTAAATGAATGATCCCTTATTGGAAAATAAGTTTGTATTTCTTTAAATCTCTTTAGTTCCAGTAAACTTAATTTTACTTACTGCAGAAAATAGACATCTCCCGAACATGTCCCGTTTCTGCAGTAAACGAATATTTTATCGGCCCTCAGCGTCACGTCCGGTAATGCAACCTATCCTGTTTCTGCAGTAAAGATGGGTTTGCATGTCTAGATTGAGAAGAGGCACAATTGTAATTTTTGGAAAAAATGCACATGTCCCCTTTCTGCATTTAGCTATTCATATATTGAATATACGAAAAATAAATCACCTGAAATTTAAATCCTTTATATTAGATACAGACATAACAGACCATTACGAGTACCCCAATAAACCAACCTGATCAACCTTGAAATATTACAAGAAAATAAATTACCATATCTTTAAAAAGAAAATAATATCCCGGAAACGGAGGACTTAGAACGCGACCTCATTTATAGATACAGTGTGTGTGTATACTAGTGTATAGTCTAGAAATGGCTTAATAACATCACAATTTATTGGCCGATTTAAACCAAATTTGGTACAGTTGTGTAAGAGGATCTGACGCACCGAATGACGATATTGGCGTTGTTGCCAGCTTTTTAGTTTGTCTAGAATTGGAACAAATTTAAATTTTTAAATGTAACACCCTGTATATTTTTTATTTATAGTTTTAAGCCCATTTAAAATAAAATCACTTGTCATGTCTTGTAAATTACGTTTAAAAACACAATAAACAAACAATTGAATTTTACGTTAATTTCTTCCAACCTTTACATTCTTACTGTATGCCAGTCAGTGGCGACGCCAGGGGGGGGGGGGGCAGAGAGGGCCCGGGCCCCTTCTGAAATTTAGCCGGCCCCCCCTGTAATGTCAAAAGTCGCATGAAAAAAGCCTACAGCGTACTGCAATAATTACGAATAGCAGTAGAGTTAAGACTTATACAAGAACTACAATGCTTAATGAAAGACTTTCTGCGGTATCTATTTTAAGTATTAAAAAAGAACGCATTAAAAATATTAATCTCGACAAAATTGTTGATATTTTTGCTAAGAATCATAATAACAGAAGAATCTTACTGCTTTAGGTTTCGGTAAAATATTTTTTTTATTTGGAAATGTCTTATATTATTATATACGTTAATGTTTTTTTGTAATGTTCCAATATAATTTAAATGTTTATTATTACCTTAACCTATATCTACCTACTTCTCTGCTTCTTATTACCTTAATCAATGAATCTCAATATTACCCTCCATACCTTTTTTGATATAAATTGATTTAAATAGGGTACCAAAGCAAAGCAATAAAGTAAAAACAAGTGCCCCCCTAAATTTTTCTGGCCCAGTCTGGCCCCCTCTAACACAAAACCCTGGCGTCGCCACTGATGCCAGTCCCTGTATAAACAAATATAGGGTTAGAAATGTAATTGGGAAAATAATTGACCAATATTATTTGTTCTTCATTCAGTTTCTTTTATTACCTATTTTAGAAATATCACGAAATACTACCATTTCTGGAAAGGTATGTAACCTCGTTTGAATGGCATGCGTAGCAAAAATCGCAGTTTACAGTGAAACCCAGAATCCAACAAAAAAGTACAAATATGCACTTTTTATTCATTTTTGTATTCTAATATTATTTTCTCACGTTGTGCAATTTAATCTAAGCCGTTAGGAATTTATGAACGATCGTCAGCATACATTTTGTCAATCAGCGATATTGCATGGATTGTTACTGTTAAATGTGGACATTGAGCTGTTAGTTTTCCGAAAAAATATTTAAAGACGTGGTCAGTGTACTGAAAGAACAGAGTATTTTTAATTGAAAAAATAATAAACTTTGACTAATCACCAATCTAAAATAATATGCTGACTATTCCTGAAAGGCCATTGTAACCTCGTGGGAACCGCATACTTAAGCAAAAACCTGTAATAATATTAACAGGCAGAAAACATACCGATAAATTGTACAAAAGGTAATTTTAATAACTACGTGTGATGAAAATTATATATATTTGTTTTTGGTTAAATAGTAAATCAATGTATTTTAATGTTCCTAAGATACGGCAATTAAATATTATTCTCAGTAGTAAGTGAGGAAAAAAGGTAAAAACATGTTGGAGAGCTCAGTTCAGGTGTCAGGTTCACTAGTTTCTGATGTTTTCCTTTACACGGGCTATAAGACTTTTCTTCGTGCGAAATTTCAAAACTCTAGGTTAACGGGAAGTATCCTAAAGGTTTCGATGAGTGCATCAGTATATTAAAGTAGGTACGAGATTTTGGCCTTATCTTTATATTACATTGAGTTACAAGTTACAAGCTATAATTCTTTATAAAGTCTGTGCGTTTTAAGAAGTCCGATATCGGATTAAATCACCAAGGGATGTTATCGCTTTTAAAACAGTAAGTCGGTTAAGTTACAATATCTTCGCACCTTCGCTATACTTGATCACACCGAACATCCCACTGGTTTACTATATTCTATTACTGGGCGAAATCAGAGGTTTCAAAACAAAATTATCTTAGAATTACGCGTTGAGCATAAATAATAATTAAATAGATAATTAAATTATTTTGCTATTATTATAGTTAAATCTATATAATAGTCGCTATTTTCCAAGAACCAATTAAAATTTGCTCAAGTGCGGGATGGTTAAATATGTTAAAGATTTTGTCAGGCATATACTTTTCCGATAATGACATCATTTTGGGATTATTATAATTAAATCTTCTGTAGTAATATATTAAGGGATAGGGAAATTATCGAAAATCATCCCGAAGATTTTTTGCCGTGGAAATCGCTCGAGGGCTTGCCCGAGAGCGATTTCCTAATGGCAAAAAATCTGAGAATGATTTTCTGATTATTTCCCAATCCCGAAATGTATTTTGAAGATTATTTACCAAATAAAAAACTGAGATTTTCACTTTTGACAAGGGTGATTTTCACCGGAGAGCGGGAGATTATTAACGATTTCTGACGGGTGAGATTTTCACTTTTGACAAGGGTGATTTTCACCGGAGAGCGGGATATTATCGCTGAATAATCAGGTGAAAATCAACCCGCTTTTATAATGAATGAGGTAAATAATCATAATAATTACTATTTTCCAAGAAATAATTAAAATTTGCTGAAGTGCGGGATGGTATGTTCTACTTTAATTTAAATAAGTAGTTGTGCTTTTTACTTTTAGTTTGTTTCTCATTGTGTGTGAATTAAAATCAGTTATTAAGCAAAGTTATGGAAAATGTTCAGCAAGGTGGCACATCGCCTAGAAGGCATTTATCTCCAGGTGAACGCCGTTTGGTATTACAAGTGGAACGTTATTTTACTTTAGAAAAAGATAACTCGGGCCCGTTAGAGTCTGTTTTGGCAGTGCAAAAACGAACGTCTGATGCTTGCGGCATTTCAGAGAAGACCTTAAGAAGACTTTGAAAAAAGAGTGAAGAGGATTTGGACAGACCATATAAAAGGGTTCGACTCCATTCAAAAACCTTGGATTTATCCCAAGGGATAAAACTCTCTATTAGGAATATTGTTTATGATATGTATAAAGCCAAGGAATATGTTACCCTCAAAGCTATTCTTGAAAAGATAAAGCAGAAAAAACTTTGCGATATTGGAACTAACAGTTTGTCCATCATCTTAAAACATATGGGTTTCAAATATAAAAAAACGAACAACAGAAAACTGCTTTGCGAGCTGTCCAATGTTGTTTCGAAAAGATGGCAATTTTTAAGGGATTATTTAAACAACAAAAAATCGGAATTGTCAAGACAAGTTGTTTTTCTTGACGAAACATGGGTATTTGCAAACGGAACTTCAACAAAAACGTCTTGGCAGGATGACTCAAAGCATTGTTATTCAAGTACCCGTGCAAGTAATGGCAAAAGGTATTATATTACATGCTGGTAATGAAGAAGGTTTTGTTTTAAATGCCAGTTTGATATTTTCATCAACAAAAAAAACTGATGATTATCACGGCAATATGGATGCTGAAATTTTTGAGCATTGGTTCGAGGAAAAACTTTAAAAAAGTTTAGAAAAACCTTCCTTAATTGTTTTAGACAATGCCTCTTACCATACGAGACTCGAAGAGAAATTCCCTACAAGATTCTGATGAGTCTGAAAGCATGGGTGAAATTTCAAATGCAGAGGAAGACTACTTTTAGTAGTACCTATCTACAAGTAGGTACGTTTTGTCGCAAGACTACAAAATCGGTTCTTTTTAGAACCAAAACTTTATAAAAAAAGAATTCGTAAAACTAATTTGTCTGAATACTACAAAAGCTAAAAAATTATTATTTTTCTTTGCCTAAACTAATTTTGTATTTACTTTAAATTATTTTATTTAGAAAATGTAATTCATCAACATCCAAAATTACCTTCAATATAATTTATTGTTTGAGAGCCACCGACATAATGCTCAAGAGGTTTTATGGCTTAGCGGACTTCTTAAAACGCACAGACTTTATAACTACAGTCAGTCCAAAAAGTCTCCATACACTACATATTTTTTATTAGTTTTAACCAGCTAACTGGAACTATGAAAAATAAAATTTATATTATTATTTCGGGCCTAACCAATAAAAAATTGAATAAAAAATAGCTGCCAAATATTTTATTGAAATGTTACATCATAATTTAGAAATATTTAACAAATACTATATCAAAGGAGTCTCCATACACTTAACAATAATCAATGTTAATTTAACAGTAAATTACAATATCTTTTAACCTAACATTTAGTTGGACCTCCGTTGACCTTGATAACCTCTTGTAATCTTTTTCACATGCTTGCAGCCAGCTTTCTAGTTATTTCTGGAGGTATGGTTCAGTGGCGGCTCGTGGGTGTATAAGGGGGGGAGGCTACAAAATAGCGCCGCAGGCGAAAATTTTTCGCGATTACAAGGTCATTGGCTTAAAATGAATAGTTAGGAATTCAACCAGCAATATAATTACTTTGAAATACTAGGTTTCACGAGAAAAATATTCAATTTGCAAGGTCAGGGTCAACTTCTCTCAGTGCATCCGCTATTGTGTCTCTATTTTGCTCTACTCTCGTAAGCGCCACAGAATGTATGTTCTTTGGAACTTTCGTGTGATTTTACCGCCCGTGAAAATTTTTTTAAATCAGAATACCCACCCCCTGAACTCCAATTGTTTTTTACGCTGCCTAATAAAATACAAGGCCAACAATATAAGCTTTCCTTATAAATACTTCCGCACAGCCACTTATAGGTTTCGTACCAAGTTACCTGAAAAGCTCTCGAATATTGCTTACCCTGTCTCTTATCGTTAAATATTGCCGAAATTTTTGGTGTCGGACGACTACATAATATCTGTCTTTTTTCCGTTTCGTTTCTCCTTAAAAATAGGTATGGGAGAATAATATCATGAACCGGATTTATATTTTTTTAAAACAATAAAATTGAGCGTTTAATAATTAATAACATAATAAAGAAATCTTAAAACTTACCGGATCTTGAAAATATAACCTTAATTTCACTTTAAGTCTTTTATAAACAATTTATCGTCGTAAAACAGTCGACTAAATCTATATTTTATCAAGTATTCGATGATATCTTTGCAATTTCGAACATTTATTTTATTAGCATTAGAGCTTCTACTATATTCGCCAATTTCAGTTACCTCCATTTTTATAATAATATAGAGATAAAATTAATAAATAAACAATAAAATAATAATAACTTACATTAAAGTATGATTTGTGCAGAAAAAAAATCGCTAAAATCAAACACCACACACAAATTGTCACAAATAAACAAAATAGTTCGGTATACTGTGCCGGCACACACTACCGGGCTTCCGCCGCGCGCCGACTTCCCGCGAAATATTATTTGTGGGCGTTTCTGCCTCCTCGCTATCAGTTTTTCACGTGACAAAAACAACTCGCGTCGTCATGACGCTCGGTTCTTGCATTGTTATCCGTGCTAAAAAATTAAACCGTCGGAAGCTTGCCTCCGTTGATAATAGTCTAGGCGCATATTCGCTGATGCGGGCAGACACCACCTAATAGTACTAAAGCTGAGCGGCAATACCAAAAATATTATATAAAGAAAGCGTTTTTCTAGAAGTAGCTAATTCAGAATTTTTGATACACTGAGAATATAAGAAATGAATAAAGTTATCTTTAAAAAAATAAAATGTTATTTCGTAAGTTTTTCTTGGGGAGGCACCGCCTCCCCTGACGAGCCGCCACTGGTATGGTCTCCCATTCGTGTACTATTCTATTTTTTAACTGTTCTTTATTGAAAAAATTGTGTTTGCGAATGCGCCGTTTCAGATCATCCCACAAATGTTCGATTAGGTTAATATCGGGTGATTGTGGAGGGATATGAAGCTGATGTCGCACATTATGGATCATCCATGCGCGGACCATCTTTGTATGTGTACGTTCAAATTTAAATTTTAAGCCAAGTTCGAGATAGAGCAGAGTTTAAAATAAGTTTTTTTTGTGTTGTTTTAAACATACCTTTTTCTTCGAATTTAAAATATGTTTAAAACAAAAAAAAACTATTTTAAACCAAAAAAACACATTTTTGTTTAAAAATAAAAAAAAAACAGGTTTTCTTGCAACCCTGTTTTGAACACAATTTCATTGTTTTTAGCGGCGCCTTTTCGCCATTTTCTACAAATATTTCTAAATATCTTCTTTCAATACTTTCAGTATATTTTTCCAGAATGTGGTCTTACTTAGTTATTGGGACTGGTAGAAATCTTGTGTCATCTGACTCCCTGTTGTTTGTTACTAAAATATTTATGTCTGTTAGCTTAGTGATTATTCTTTATTCTTTATTTCAAAATTACATTGCACAACATAAAATGAAATAGTGTCAAGAAACAAAGGAACAATCTATTCAATACTTTTTAACCTAATCTATGCATACACTCTTAGGAAAATATTCTTTATTGGTATTAAGGTTCAATGTCTTTTAGAAAATTAAATATCTTTTTTTATTTTTATTATATTGAACATTTTTATATCCATTTATAGTTATGCCTTACCTTGTATAGTTATGCTTTCTGTGTTTTTCCAAAATCAAGAAATATTTATAGGAGGACATTTTCCTCTTTTTTCATAACATCATTTTTCGTAGCATTCGTAAACTGTTTCCTAGTGAACTTTTAACTTCATAGGCAATAGCACGTTCATAGCCAGTCGTGCATACTTTTCTACATCTGATATGACGCCGTTGTTGCTATCTTCAAGTTGAAAACTCAGGTTTTTCCTTTTCTTTTATAATTGTAAAAATTCAAAAGCAAAGTTGTAAACAGTTTCAGGCACGCGTCGTGGTTGGTCATCAAAATAATTGGCGTATTGTGAAACCGAATTTAACAATCAAAATGCTAAAAAATACCTTTTGCATTCACTTATTTTTAAGAAAAAATCTTATATGATACAAGTGTGCAAAATGCGTTATTCGACAACTATTTATTACCACTTTTATTACTTATCTGTTTTAGAGAAGTAATTATGTCCATTATTACAGAACATTGCGACCAACAATTATATTATAACACTCATACTTTAGTAACAAGATCATCTTGTAGACTATAAAAGAATTCAAAACACTGCAGAGACGCAGTTGCAGGACCAAATAAAATTGCAGTAAAATTATCAACTATGAAGTTTTTGGACGCCATATTGTCATGCAAATTTGTGATAATTAAATGTATACTGATGTACTTATGTACAAATCGAAGTCGTAAACAAAAGTCGTGGACATATGTAAACAATAATTTCTAAAAAGGGATGCGTTTTATTAGATAATAAGTTATTTCTGACACAACAACACCAAATCCCTATAAGTGAACACAGTGCCAAAATGAACACAAAAATGAATTAAATGTTATTTAATTAAGAAAAAGGCGATTTTAAATTAAAAATGATTAATTCAATTTCTAAGAAGTAATTGTAGCCAGGTGATCTACCAAATTAGAAAAAGGTAAAAGTATGAGCTTGGCTAGGTTACATACTAATTATTATAGCGCAAAAGTTGCAACTCTTTTACTATATGCCTGAAAAACTAAGATTCATAAGTCAAATAAATTAAAAACGTTGAGTATGTTAAAATATACTGATAAATTATGTTAGAAATAGCTTATGGCTGACTATGGCTCTGGTTATAACAAAAAGAAAATTTGAAAAAGTAGTCCATTCTTTCAGTGGAGTTGATATAATCAAATAAAACGACTTCAGTCTACCTCCACAAAGTTTTATTATTAAGATCGTTATCCAACATGTTTCGGACATTTAAATGTCCATCTTCAGGGATACTAAAAGAAATTTCGTAATGTACTATACATAAAGAGAGGAGAAAAGGTACTTACCAGCAATTGATCTTGGTGGTTCAGTTTAGAAAATACGAAGTTTAAAAATGATAAGTCTTTGAGACTGAATCTAGACTTTGGTTCAAGGTGAAAAAGGTTAACATTATAAAATTAAATAAAGTAATGACGTTGAAGGTAGAAAAATATTAAAAATTGGACTGAGGAGAAAGAAAATTTAGTATTTCGAAAGTTCACATCCCTCGTTGAAGTAAGAGAACCAGGTAACAAAGATTACTGGGCCAATGTGATTGTCAGTAAGGTTATTATGTTAGCTTTGAGCTATTTGGAAATTCAGCTGAAAGAAACCTCATGCAATCACAATGCAATTACTTTTCAGAGACGGCAGTAAATTACATATTGCTGTATGTGTATCATATAAAAACAAAATTACTACGATATTTGCAGTATAAATTAAAATAAAGCAGGGTCCTCCTGAAGGTGGCCATCCCTGAAGGGTACCGACCCTTGTTGCTGCTTATATAGCAATGCTAAGCGCACTCAAATGGGCCCCACAGATGGCCCAAAAAAGACCTAAGGATTCAATCTGCTTTGGTCAGAAAAATTGCGCATAGGGCAAACGGAAAGTCAAAAAGGAGATTGGTCTTAGAAAATGTATGAAGTTTAAGGTTAGGGGGCAAAAATTCCAACAATATCGACCATCTATAAGAATATACGATGTAAACATACCAAATATGCCGTAATTAGGATAATATGTGGGAAACCGAAAGATGGGAAAAGATGTTCCTATTTTTTCCACAAGGCTAAGCTCTGTAACCGGTATGTAGAGTCAACAAGAGTAACACAGATGACGGGTTTCCATCAATCTCAATTTCCACAGCAAAGGTCACAGAGAATAATCAAGATTTGAGCCAACACAACCTAAAAGGAAGAGCGGTTTTGAGCAACGACGTAGAATCACGGACTCACGGTTCTACGACAATCACAATAAAATAATTAGATCATACTTGAAAGTAAGAGCGTTACATTCGAATAAACGCCGTGTCTCGATTTTACATACAGAACCATCGACTCTACCTAAACTGACAATTTTAGATTTTTAGTAAAATTGTATACCACACTAATTTGGCTTATAAAATGTCATTACTTGATTGAACTATAGAATAAATATGTAATAAGGATCATGCAGACAAATCATATGTCATTATAAAGACCCACCGTTTTCAATAGTCTTGTTGTCCATGCACAAGGCGATGCGTATAACGGCGCCCGTTAAGCTAAGTGTGCAATATTGTTAAGTACCAAAGAATTACCAAGTACTTTACAAGTTTTACAAGCAATCACCAGTACGCTGATTGCCAGTGTTTTTCCACTTCGATATACAAAACAATAACCATCTCGAGCAAGATGGCCATGCGGCGGCCAATTTTAACGCGTTTGCTAACACCTTGTATATTCCGGCGCGATGATGATGCTAACGGGTCGGGTCGACTCTATAATTTGGCCGCCCGTTCGCGGGCCACGTTGTCGTAATGTCTCGGACGTGGTAAATTAGCGCCGCACTGTAGCCGTGATAGGGGTTATTCTACCCGAAGACAAATATCGCCCGTCCTGGCTCTCATCTTATGATCTAAACCAGTGGTTCTCAACCTTTTTTTAGTCGCGACCCCTTTTACCTTAATATGTTCAAGTCCCCATTATGTATGTTTCAAGAGGTGAGACAGGTATTGAATTTAATCTTTTTTTATAATTAATTTTAAGAGGTTGAACAAAAAATATGTTAAATATTAATTGGTATCTAAGTATATTAAATGTAACGGCTGGGCATCTGCGTAGCAAGTATAGATATTCATGACTGAAATTTTTGTCAAAGCAAATCTCACGTCATCATGAATATACAATATTATATTCCTGGCTTTTGTCTTGATTTGCACAAGACTTAAAATCCACTTATGCAGATGTAGGTAGAAGCAAATGGTTCTCATGCGCTGAAAGTAAGAATGGAGACTTCAGCATACTAATGACCTATAACACTGTAACGTTGTTATTTTCAGGTATGTTCTAAATATTTTAGTTTGTGTAGAACCGCAAGCCCATGATTCTACTTCCTTGCTCGAAAGCGCTCTACATTTTAGGTTGTGTTAGCTCAAATTTTGTTTATTCCCTGCGACATTTTCTGTGTGTTTTTGAGATAGACGGAAAACTGTCATCTGGGTCATTCGGTCAAACTATATTTTGCAGACTGGTCAGACCTTAGCCCTTGTGGAAAAATTAAGGAAATCCTTTTCCGTCCTTGGATTTTCCACGCCATATCTTGATTGAGGCACCTATTGGGTGAGAGTACAATGTATATTGTCATAGATGATCGATATATTTGAGATTTTTGCCACATAACCTGAGACTCCAGTATCTATTTTTAGACTATAGTCTCTACCACACTAAGTCTCCTTTACGTTGCCGTTTTTTCACGTTGCTTCGAACTTCATTTTTTAGAGGCGTTTGTGCGGTCAATTGAGGGGCATCAAAATTGCTAAGAAGCAACAAGGGCAACCAGCCACCTCCAGGAGGACCCTGATAAGTACCTTTTTAATTGTATCTGTAAATATCTAGTGATCTGGGTGTTTTTGGTATTGAACGCAGCCAAATGTTTTTGTTTCGTACCTAAAATTAAGTAATACCCCTTTTTTGTTCTAATCAAAGCCATCAGCTAGTTTTTATAAAATAATTTAACAGTATATTACAGTACAGGGTTATTGGCCACATTTTGACCAATGGGTAACTTTTTTATTTAAAGTTTTCGATATATGCTTTAAATATAACATTAATAGGTCCTTTTGAGAAGCGCCAGTAAAACTTGGTTTCGGATATACAGGGTTCCCCATTACGGAATGTCAGAACAATGTTACTTTTTTTAAACGGAACACCCTGTATATTATTGAATTTTTAGATTCTCCAGACAATTCTAAGTATATTTCATGTATAATATCCTTCACCTATTAACAGTCTTCGAGATATTCATGATTGAAAATCGGATTTTTGGACTTTTAAATTGGGCTATTATTATTGTTTTTATTATATCACCTAGGAATCATATCATGACAGAAACAGAATTAACTGTCATTTTTTCTAAAAGTTTTGACTTTTCGCAATCATAATTCTGTATTAAGTTGGGCTATACAGAACAAGAAAAATGTGATATTTTACAGTTTTACATAAAGTGAAAAAAAAATAAGCGTTTGGCAAAACAAAGATACTAAAGGGAATACAGAAACCGTCAAACACCAACTGAAAACACTTTTGTTAATGTATTTAAACAGCTAAAAGACTTTAAAATATTGCAGAGGAAGAAGGCTTATCGTGGTGTGGATGAAAATGCAGAGCTTAATGTCTTATTATATTTCCAAGGTAAAATTTTAACTTGATATCTTTATTTTTCTTTGTTATTATTTATTATTTTTTAGAAAATCCAAGACATTCCATTCCCACTGCTGTTAAAACTTTGGATATAAAATACTGGAAAATACAAAATACGCTGAAAAAATATAAATTCAGACCTTTTAAATTTACCAAGGTTCAGTTTTTAAGCGAAGATAATAAGCGGGAAAGACTACAATTTTGTCAAATTATGCTGCGGGAGCTGGAACGAAATCCAAATTTTTTTCTCGAAATTGTGTGGACCGATGAATCGAATTTATCAACAAGTGGGATTTTTAACAGAAGAAATTGCCACTATTGGTCCCAAACGAATCCGCATCAAACAAAAATTATAAAGTCGTCGGGTCGAAGATCCATTAACGTTTGGTGTGGTATTACAAATAATATTATTTTGGGGCCTTTACTATATGAAGGGGGCTTAACGGGAGAAAGATACCTTCAATTCCTAAACAACGAAATTGAAGAATATCTGGAAGAGATCGCTTTAGTTCACGTAAACAAGTTGATTTGGCAACAGGATGGGGCTCCTCCTGACTCCTCCACATAACATTCAAAATGTAACGAATTATTTGAACCGTAAATATCCTAGATGGATAGGAAGATATGGAAACATCAAATGGCCGCCAAACCTTACTTTAATAGACAGGTTTTTTTGGGGTACGATTAAGGGCAGTCTCTTTGACAACAATCCTACATTTCCAAACAATGAAGTCTTGCAGGACGCACTTATGATCTCAATTAATGCTATAAAAAACGATCCACTTATGGTAAGCGATGCTGTAAAGAACTTAGAAAAATGTTACCGACTTTGCTTTCAAGAAAATGTAGGCCATTTTGAGCATTTATTAACGAATTAGTTCATTTCTTTACCCTTTAATTATTTTATTTCGCCGATTCGTTTAACTTTTTATTCATTGTTTTAGTAGGCTTCGTTGTTTAATTTAATTAAATTGAAATAAATAATAAAAAAAAATCCGATTTTCAATTATGAATATCTCGGAAAGTGTTGAAGATAGGTATAGGATATTATACACGAAATATACTAAGAATTGTCTGGAGAATCTAAAAATTCGATAATATACAGGATGTTCCGTTTAAAAAAAGTAACATTGTTCTAACATTTCGTAATGGGGAACCCTGTATATCCGAAACCAACTTTTACTGGCGCTTCTCAAAAGGACCTATTAATGTTAGATTTAAACCATATATCAAAACTTTAAATAAAAAAGTTACCTATTGGTCAAAATGTGGCCAATAACCCTGTACATTCAACGATATAAGTGATTTTCCGTAATAATTTCAGTAATTCAGATATACTTATAAATAGAAGGGTTGCAACTTTCACGCTATAATAAGAGTATTTAACCTAGCTAAACTCATCCTTTTATCACTATTTTGCCTGAATCGGTAAATCAACTGTCTATTTATATTCATAAGCTGTTGAGTTAATTGTTAATTTGCCATTTAAGAACATCTTCTTACACCATTTCTTATTAAATAACTTTTAACTATTTTTATGATCTGTTGAGGCACTGTGTGTTGCCCCCATTGTTCACTTATAGGAATTTGGTATTGTTGCGACAAGTTAGAGCTTAAAGCAGCTGTGAGTGACGCTCAAAACTCAATCGTATATCTTAGCTTGCACAGCATCATCCTTTGGGGACCATACTCGTGCACATTGTTGTTTTACTAAATAAGATTGTGGTCAGTTGTTCCTAACGGAGGCTACACGGTGACAGTTGTACAAGTCGGGGTTTGAAGTTAAGAAAAGATCCAACAAACTAGCAAAATCACCATCTTGGTCTAGAATCCGAGTTGATTCACCTATGAGTTGAGTGCATGAGGCCAGAGCTGAAAGGATTCAGCTTCGCAACTTTGCTCGTCGGTCGTATTTGAGCCAGTTAACGTTAAAGTCGCCAAGGATGACAACTTCGGAATTGAGATGGTTGGGTTGCCAAAAGTCGATAGTATTAGCAAGTGAGGAGAACAAGTCTCTATAATAGATATCGCCTGGCGGCCAGTAAAGACAGCAGATCAATTTAGTAATTCTCTGCGTTGATATTTTAAACCCCATTACATCAAAGTCGTTAGGCTCGAGTGTCTCCTCTCGTTGACAAGAAATATCACTGCGGACAAAAAGACAAAGGTCAAAATTGCGCCTAAATTGGTGATAAAAGTAGTACCCAGGATCTAAATAACTGACCGTACTAATCGATGATCTGACCCTTGTCCGGTTAGTGCGAGTAGATGAGGTTTGGTAGATTGTGTTGATGTGTTGATGGACTTCATTGATGTTCGAGTTCAGTACTCTTATATTGCAGAAGTCAATCTGAAAGCTACTAATTTTGGGTATTTTAATAACTTCAGTTGTAACACTATTTCTATTTTGAATGTTGTTCGAGAACCCGTCTGGCTATTGGAAATGGTGGATGTTGGGATAACTTCGCTTGATGAGGCCCCAGGACCAGCCCCCACCCAGAGATCCGATCGGGGGGCGATTTTAACTCCGGAGTAATTTGATCTTGGCAATATCGTCATAGCATTTCCTTTATTTACCACCCTGAAAACTGGAGATATCGACACAGCGACGAAATATTAGCTCAAGGAGCAACTTTTCCGGAATTATTATACCGGAAGTAAATGTCACCTTGCTTATTGTACATAGGACACCCTGTATAATATTATTTCATTTTTGGATTCTACGTAAAATTCTTATAATATTTTATGTATAATGTTGTAGACCTAAGTCCAACCATTTTTGAAATATTTCAAATTTTCTACAAAAAAAAACCAACGCAAATTAAATAATAAAGTGTTCCTTACAAAAAACACTGATAATTATTTTTCGGTCTGCAAACGTTATTTTTGGCATAAAATTGAAAATATGTCGAAATCGGTTAGCCTAGTTATAGAACATTACACATGAAAGGTGATTGGAATTTTACCTAGATTAAAAAAGGAAATAATATGTATGGTGTCCTATTTAAAATAAGCAAGTTGACATCTACCTCCGGTATAACCGGATGTGCCAGATTCTTTAAAATATTTTGGACAAATGGCCCTTAGCAACATTAGTAAGCTACGAAATTTTCAGATTTTTCCTAATTATAATTTTTCCATAATCAATGGATGGTGTTCCCGGTGGAACACCCTGTATATACCCAGGGTGGTTAATTCTTGCCCATCTTCATAGGGTGTATATTTAGAAAGTAAAAGAGGAAATCAGGAAAAAATCTATATCATTTTGTTAAATTAATTATGTCATATACATTTTCTTAGGTACTATTATAAAGGTATAATAATAATATGTCCACTATCACAACTTTTTAATTTTTGTAAATTAATTTCGTTTTATAATGACCGTCATGAGATCGGAGATTCGTGTGTGGTTTAGTATCTAATAGATAACAAAATTATGTAACAATTTAAAGTAACGCAAAAAGATGCATGCCTTTTAAACTTGTGCCATTTTTGTTGTGCCTAAGGTAGAATATAATTATTATGAACAATCCACTTTACTTCAACACATGACAACGAAGACATAATTATTATTATTTCCGTACACTGGGGTTTCGATTAAAGCGTCATCAGAAACATGTCGCTGCAGCTAGTAAATTAAATACATTTATGCCCGGCAATATACACTGTGGGCCAAATTTATTTGGAACCCAATTTCACTCTGAATAACTTTTGCTATATTTGTCGGATTTTGGTGGTATTTTTTGTGAACATTAAAGGGGCCTTTCCTTAATTGTAGAACAAATATCCAATCACTATGTACAGGGGGAGCCAAGTAATAAGAAATATTTGTAATCATTGCCTTTGGGGCTGTTGCAAAATTAAATGGTTTACTCTAAAACTACAAAAATTATTTGAAATTATTAAGAGACTATCGGAAAAGGGGCTCTGAAAAAATTGTTCTAGAAACTTTAGCTTTTGTATTAAAAACGTATTTTTTTTCGAAAACTTTATTAAATAATATTACCATACAAGCTTTATTAAATATCAAATTAACAGACCAAAAATGTAATAAAAAAAAATATTTTTCAATAAGTTTATAAGAAATTATTGTGAATATGACCACCTTGATTAGCTACAACAGCTTGAATTCTTCGGCGCCATTGTCCAATTGAGTTACTAATAATTTATTGATTATATTGTTGCCAACAGTAGACTATTCTCTCTTCAAGCTGATCAATCGTATTAATCCGAGTATTTTCATAAACTTTTTCCTCTAATGTCCCCCCAAATGTTATAGTCGACGGGGTTTAACTCCGGGCTATTTGGGGGCCACATGTTTGGTTCAATAAAATCAGGACAATTTTCCTGCAGGTATCTTACAGTACTTCTTGACGTATGGCTTGGTGCGCCATCTTGCTGGAATGTGTAGTTGTCGCTAACTATTTCTATTTCTCGAAGCATACCTTCTAAAATGTCCCGTTGATAAACTTCGGAATTAATTTTTACTCCAGAGCCAATAAAATAAATTTCAGTTTTTCCTGGCATCGATACAGCCAGAGAAACCATAACTGACTTAGAAAAATGATCTCTGGGGACCTGAAGATGTTCCAGTGGTATCTCCGATTTTCTTTGTACATTAGAATATACTCTGTTGTTCTCAGAATTTTTTGGCTGGCGCAAAGAAAAGACTTTTTCATCTGAGAACCAAATTCTTTTAATATCATCGCGTCGTCTATATCTTTTTAACAATGCTTGACATCTTTCTACTCTTTTATTCTTAAGATTATTTGAAAATTTGTGACAGTATATTTTTTTAAAGGGTCGATACTTCAAATCAATTTTAATAATTCTTCTTACCGATGATCTTTTAATAGTAGTCGTTTTTGTTATTTTTTTTGAACTTATCGTATTACCGGATTCGACAGCATTAAGAATTGCCCTAACTCTTTCAACGTTTTCGATACTTCTACCAGTCTTATTTCTTCCTCTTCCAGGCTTCATTTGGAATGAACCATTGGTCTCGAGGAAATGCCGTAGAAAATAACTAACGGTACTTAATTTCCAATTACGCTCTGGGTAACTTTTAGTAATCTTTTTTGCATCATAATCTTTGACTCTTAGAGATGAAATTAAGATTTTATCTTCAAATGACAAATACGAGTACACCATTTTGAAATAAATTTAACACACTGCCAAGTTACTAATATTTACATACTGTTGTCAAGGGATCCAACGGCATTTTTTCTTTTGTTTCATAGGTAACTCGACAGCCAATTATTTACGTATTTTTGCTCTGTTAATTTGATATTTAATAAAGCTGTATGGTAATATTATTTATTAAAGTTTCGAAAAAAAAATACGTTTTTAATACAAAACCTAAAGTTTCTAGAACAATTTTTTCAGAGTCTCTTTTCCGATAGTCTCTTAATAATTTCAAATAATTTTTGTAGTTTTAGAGTAAACCATTTAATTTTGCAACAGCCCCAAAGGCAATAATTACAAATATTTCTTGTTACTTGGCTCCCCCTGTACATAGTGATTGGATATTTGTTCTACAATTAAGGAAAGGCCCCTTTAATATTCACACAAAATACCACCAAAATTCGACAAATATAGCAAAAGTTATTCAGAGTGAAATTGGGTTCCAAATAAATTTGGCCCACAGTGTAGGTTACGGTTATCCTCAATCTTTAGTTCAACCGGTGGTTAAACTGTAACTTTGAAAGTATCCGGGATTAGACTGTATTATGATAAATAATTAAGTTAATACGATTATAAAGTGGGGTTACTTTGAATGATAATAATTTTAATGGACTAGCATAACATCATTATTAGCGTTTTAAGAATAAGTACTTATTCAGCTCTATGATCAAACACACAGGTTAACTTTTAACTTACCGTTTCCGTGACAACAACCGAAAAAAGCCTACTTGTTAATTTATCACTGTGGTTGAGAAACAGTTCATTTTAAAGTTAGCGTCTAGAGTTAATATGTGTGTTTGATTATAGGGCTGAATAGGTGCTTATTATAAACCATTGATTTGTTATTCTAATGAAATAAAGCAGTTAATTCTCTCAGTTACATATAACGCAGCGACATTGTACTATGTCTAATCCTACGTAATTTGTTTAAACACCCTATAACCTTATTAGTTGGTAACAAAATATAAACGATAGAAATTTAACAATTAAAGAAGGTTTAAGGTTAATTGTAAACCAGGTTGATTCTTTTAAGTACTTGCCAGTAAACCTACAATGTACACGAGTGTGTCCCCCAAAGGATTTTGCTGTCCAAGCCTAGATATATGTTTGAGTTTTGAGCGTCACTCACAGCTGCTTTTAATTCTAACTTGCCGCAACAGCACCAAGTTCTTGTGAATGAACAATAAGGCTACACCTAGTGCCAAATCAAAACACAAAAATGAGTTATTTAATTAAGGAGAATGCCTCTGTAAAAGTAGGTGATTTCAAGAGGCAAATTTATAACACTTAATTGAACAGCTCATGTAGATATGCAGTTAGTTGATTTACCAACTTAGACAAAATTAGTAAAAGGATGAGTTGGGTTAGTTTAAGTACTCATTATAAAGGCGCAGCAGTTGCAACTCTTTTACATAACGCCTGGTACATCTGAATTACTTAGGTTAATATCACTTAAAAAGTTGAATAATATTAAAATATACTGTTAAAATTATTGAAAATAGCTTAAGGCTCTGGTTAGAATAAAAAAGCAGAAATTACATAATTTTAGGTACAACAAAAAACACATTTGGCCGTGTTCAATACCAAAATCACTACGATATTTGCAGATCACTAAAAGACGCTACTTATCGATAAGGTTCTCCTCTATGTACCGAAAACCCAAAAGTCAAGTTTGACATGGTTAATCGGAATACGGCAACGTATACAAGTGGTAGAGGAAGAATAATTCTGGTCATATATGTGCCTCAAAGAAGATTTGATGTGGATAACATAGAGATGGGGAAGGATTTTCCGAATTTTCCCACAAGGGCAAAGGGTCTGACCGGACATTAGAGTTTCGTTTGACTGAATGACCCCGATGACAGTTTTCCGTCAAACCCAAGAACCCACCAAACAGGTCACAGAGAATAAACCATATTTGAGAGAACATAACCTTGAAATAAAAAGCGGGTTTACACACGGAGGTAGATCTACGGACTTGCGATTCTACGGCATAAAATAGAATATAACCAGAACAACTTGAAAGTAACAACGTTACAATTCCTTCAATAGTAACCCCACTAAAATGGTAAAGTAAACTTTTCCTTTTTTTTTGTGTATTCACTTTTCCTGCAATGAAATAACCAAAAAATATGTTTTTGGGTTAGATTTTGTTTTTTAAAATAACAGAGTGATATGAAGTTAGCGCCACGCTTATACTATCCTAACCTGATGATTTATTATTTCTCATTCAATGGATGATTTGCTTAACATATTTCGCAGCACTCCCGAACACTTTTTCTCTCCTGGTTGAACTACATTCGTTGTATTTTGACTTTTGAAGTTCTTTTATATAACAAAAACAAAGTCCATATATTCTATTGGAAAGCATTACTGCGATAATTAAAAAAAAAATGTGTAAAAACCTTCAACGAGATTTGTGCCGTGGGAGATTTAAAATATCCTCCTCAATAAATTAATATGTTGCTTTTCATTTATGTCGGAATTTGCTTATCATGCCCACCTTTCATTTTTTCTTTACACTTGTAATATGTATTTAACATCCTATTAACTTACATGGAGAAAAATAACATACCCAAAAAAAAATGCAAATTTTCACCCGAATTATTTTGATACCAAGAACCAAGAATTATTTTAGAATATAAAAATTAATATCATCACAATAATAACACGAAACAAATAAATCATCAATACAGATATCTACCACCAAACGACTAAAACAGATTTTTCCTAGAAGATATTGATGATGTGTCAGAGCAGGAGCAAGACATTTTCAGCATTTTTTGTTCATAATTTGACAGGAAACTTCAGGGAAACACATTTTTTGTTGTTTAATTTTAAATAAACGTATGTAATTTTGAACCCATTCTATATTTTAGTGCGCTTATGTCTCAAGTGCATTTTTTATGGTAATGGGATGTGTTGGAGTTAGTACCTACCTGGAAGAAAATAAAAAATAAAACTAATTGCGGTAATCGACTAAATGTTAGCTTAACTAAATATACAGGCAACGTAAAAGTTTTATGAATAATGGGCACGTGTTGTGTATGGTATCTTTTCTGTGACGTGCATTCAAATATTGTAATAATGGTATGTAAACTTTTATCAAATGAGAAAACCCCTTCCCAAAAATCCTGTAAAAGTTTGGTAATTTGTTACTTTGAATGTACCGCAGCAGTTTCTTTGCAATAGGCCCGTTCAACATTTTTTTTTATTTTAGAAATTTTAGAAGTCGAAAGTAGACTACTCTTTAAGGTAATTTCCAAATCTTTAGGGTTTTATTCGGACATTTAAACCCCTAATTAAATTACCAAAGCTAGACCGCAAGAAAACGGGGGGAGCTTCGCGTGATGTCACTTTGCAGATGGATACTGATCGAATGACTGTCAAGATTTACTAAGCGTGTGGCGCGCATTATTGTGTTTCTGTATGGAAACGATGGTTGTTTTTTTTTCTTAGGCTCGTCCTCATTCGGTGCACTGCGGCCATAAGTAGGCCTATTCTGCAAACCTTCGTTTTATTGAATCCACTCAGTTGTTTTGGTTCCGTGCATTAGTTTATACACGTCAACTGCTGATTTAGTGGTTATTTTATTCAGTTCCAGTTTTACTCTCCCGATATGGTATAGCGTCTGCGATCCAAGGATTCGCATTGACAGGCAATATGATAGACAGTTTCCCTATCCTTGCCGCAGAGCCTGAAACTAAGATCTCCATTGTATATCTTTATTTTGTTCAGGTGATCCTTGACAGCCATATGTCCTGTTAGGATTCCCGTTGTTATTCTTAGCTGGTTCCTGCTAAGGTTAAGCAGCTGTTTTGAGACTTTAGGACTAATATTCCCCATAGCTCTCTTGCTATAATTCAGTTCCTGTCTGCTGTTCCAGTAGACTTTGTTTTCATTTTTGGTCCATCGCTTGATAGCTTCTCGTACTGTGCATTTAGGCACTCCTAGAGCTGGTTCAGGACCTATGTATGGTGCAGCTGATGCTTGCCTCGCGAGCTCGTCTGCTTATTCGTTGCCAAAAATGCCTCTGTGACCCGGTACCCAGAATAGTTTAACAGTATTGCTGTCCGCCAGGGTTCTCAGTTCACTTTGGCATTCCCAGACTAGCACTGATGTTACTCTCTGGCTTGTGAGAGCCTTGAGGACCGCTTGACTGTCTAAGCATATATAGATTTGTCTATTTTGGTAGGCTCTTCTATTGTTTTCCCATGCGCATTGTAGTATGGCATAGGTTTCTGCCTGGAATACTGTTGGGAATTTTCCCAAGGGAAAGAACAAGTCTTTTCTTGGTCTTCATCCGTGTATTCCAGCCCCTGTACCTACTATAGTCTTGGATCCATCGGTATCACACCAAAGCTCCAGACAAAAAATCTGGTTCATTGTTTGTCCACACGGTTCGATCCTAAATGCTTATCTCAAAGGGTGTGTCGTAAACAGATTTTGGTGTCATGTGGTCTGATCTCATCTTCATCTCCGGCACATGTCTTCTATGAGTTTGTGACCTAACTTCCTTCCTCTGGAGGTCGAAAGCATCATCTGAAGGCGTTGGAGGCCCGTTCTCGCCTCCTCCTGTATCATCAAGTGAAGAGGAGGGAGGTCAAGTAGGCGCTCCATCGCTGCAGAAGGGGTCGATTTTATTGCACCTGTTATGCCTAAGCGGGCCAGTCTCTGAAGACTTCCTAGCCTCAACATAGAGGTCCTCTGCAGAACTTTTGGCCACCAGATCACGGATGCGTAGGTAATTGAGGGTATCACCACTCTGGTGTATGTCCAGTGCACCATCTTGGGCGATAAACCCCATTTTTTCCGTACATTCTCCTTGTTACTGCAAGAGTAATTTCAGATTTACGGATAATTTTTTCCATGTGGCTATTCCAAGTAAGTCTAGAGTCCAGGATGGCCCCCAGATATTTTGCTTCTCCAGCCAGCTGCAACGTTTCTCCCTGAAGGATTAAGAGGCCGTAATCCCTCTTTCTTCCTTCGCTTTGTGAATGGTAACTATGACGGTCTTTTAAGGGCTGATGCTCAGATCTTCCGTCTTATCCAATTTTCCACCATCTTAAGGACCCCTCCCGCATTCTTTCTCTCACAGTGGTGTTAATAGATAATAGTGGTGTTAATAGGTTGATAGTTAAATTTTATATTTTTTTATCTTCTTGCTTGTTTAAAATAAGGGAGAAAAAAGTTTCTAATAAATATTGTGGGGTTTCTGAGGGCCGTAAAACTTCCAGAAATGCCCCAGAAAATCTGTTTATAAGCGTACCTTTTAATCCTGCAACGAGAAAAGTTTGGCAGAAAGGTATGCGTCGGGATGTTTTTGCTTTTGACAAATCCCACGTTCATTGCTCTGAGGATCATTTTAACGTAAGTTTAAATTTATGCCAATATGAAAGCAGACTACAAAATATATTATGATATTTATAAACTATTTTAGATAAAAGACAGAAAATTATATGTATATAAAGACAGTGAAGAAATATCAAACTTAAGCCAAAAGCAGTACCAAGGTTCTTTTGATTCTCAAAAAGATCAAGTTACGGTCGAAACCATCGTCACGACTTTCCAAAGACGGTACAGAAATCCTTGATTAATAACTTGTTACTTCCTGAAACTTCAGAAATTTATATTGAGAATGATGACGTCGAGCAGGAAAATGCGATGAAAATTGAACCAAAGTCTAAAGATATGGGCCTCTTATCTGTTTTGTGATATGGGTGTTCAAGTGTGCTGAAGTTCAGAGCAAGGGGGAGTCCAGTGCACCAGTGAAGATTTACCGTTGTCAAAAATGGGAAAATAGAGAAAATATCCTTTTAAGGAAAAGGTTTCGAAGGAAATAGTATCGATTCAGTTTGTAGTAATAACGGCTCTACAACAACATTTATTTTATCAGAACTAAGCTTATCAGTTTTAGATTCCGATAGTAGAAAACATAGATATTCCAGAAGAAATACAAAAGGGAACAATTGAAAAGTTGTCAAAGTATGTAACATTATTCAAAAACAGTAACTTTACTAGCAGGGTAAAGACAGTGAAGAAAGGAAATATTAGACTTAAGCCAAAAGTAGTACCAAGGTTCTTTTGATTCTCAAAAAGATCAAGTTACGGTCAAAACCAAAACCATCGTCACGACTTTCCGAAGAAGGAACAGAAATCCTCGATTAATAACTTGTTACTTCCTGAATTTTCAGAAATTTATATTCAGAATGATGACGTCGAGCAGGAAAATGCGATGAAAATTGAACCAAAGTCAAAGGATATGGGCCTCTTATCTGTTTTGTGATATGGGTGTTCAAGTGTGCTGAAGTTCAGAGCAAGGGGGAGTCCAGTGCACCAGTGAAGACTTCCCGTTGTCAAAAATGGGAAAAAAGAAAAAATATCCTTTTAAGGAAAAGGTTTCGAAAGAAATAGTATCGATTCAGTTTGTAGTAATAACGGCTCTACAACAACATTTATTTTATCAGAACTAAGCTTATCAGATTTAGATTCCGATATACATAAGGGAACAATTGAAAAGTTGTCAAAGTATGTAACATTATTCAAAAACAGTAACTTTACTAGCAGGTTACCTTTATCCATTTGTCACTTTGAATCGTTATCTGAGGTTCAAAAGAAACTCCCTATTCCCTGTTTTAAAATCTCAATACAAAAACCAAGTGAACCGATACCATACAGTCCCTTTTATGTTCAAAATATAAGGGTTATAACACCGTGAAATTCGTAATAGCATGTACACGTAATGGTTTAATTTCTTATATTTTTTTCTGGTTTTGGTGGTAGAACTAGTGAGAGAATGATAGTTAAGGAATAGACATTTTTAAATAAATTAAATCCAGGGGTCCAGGTAATTGCCAACAGGGCTTTAAGCATCTCGAAAACCAACTTGCAGCCAATATTAATCAACTTGTTAGACCACCATCATCCCGTTGAAAAGATTTTAAGCAAGAAGTTAAGGAATCAAAAAGGATTGCAAGCTTAAGAATACATGTGGAACGAGTGATTTGTAGAATAAAGGAATTTGCTATTCCTCAACCACATGCTACATTTCATTTCAGTTTAGTTAAATATTTAGATTTAATAGTGCAAATAGTTTGTGAAGTAATTAATATGTAGTGAAATAAACAAAAATTTACAATATTGTATTGAAACAAATGTTCTCCCAAAAGTCATTGTTTGTCATTGTAGTTGTTTTATTACAGATTTAACAAGTTTTTCATCAAAAATGCAATATTCTATTGTTTTTCTGATTTTTTAAAATCCGGATGCGAGATACATTTGTATTTCAATTTGACATAAGCATTTTTTAATATTTCCATCTGAATCTATGTAACTTAAACATGATTTTTCGGTTGCTGGACTTTCAATCTCAACTACAAATCCTCTAAATAATAATAACAATCATGTACAGCGTGTCTACTTTTCAAAACTTTTGACGGGTATCTCCGTTATTAGTACAGATAGAATGATGCGGTTTTCGCAAACCTGTGCCACTTTTTTGTGAAACAAACGATGCCCAAAACGGATGTATCATGGCCATCTTGGTTTATTAGATACAGGGCGAAATTGAAAACGGTGCATTTTCAGACAACCCTTGTATTTCAGTTATCTTATACCCTATCGAAAATATAAAAAGGGGATGTTGTACAGTTTTTTACGTAGAATTCAGTAGCGTAGTTAGTATTTTTCCAGGTATCCCCATTTTTGAGAAATATGCCAAAGTTGTTTTTTTTTTTTAATGGAACACCCTGTATATTTATTCTTAGTTGCATTCTGCTTACTAAGAGCTTTCCAAAAATATATAATAGTTGGCACTTTGTTTTACCAGGACGGTTGAAATTTATATTTTTTAAATAACAAGCTTTAAATTGACAGTAGGCCTTGGATTTGGTTTTAATAAAAATAAATTATTGACGATACAATACACCATGAATATTACCTTATAGTTTGATTTAAAATTTTTAAAGTTTTTTAATACTTACAATAGTAAAAAGTCGAGTAAAAAGTAGTTTTCTAAATAAACAAAAACATCTACTATGGCCTTGACTTATCCAGGCTATAAAACAAAAGTTTTATAATGGCGTTGAGCTCTTGTCATGCAGAATTGTATTTATGTCATTAGAGTTTAAAAATTTACTGATAATTTATTTATTAAGTGTTATTGTTAAATTTTAACGATGGCCCAAAAGTATGAGAATTATGAAAAATACGATAAGCTGGTATTCTTTATGCAAAGCCATGAAAACCCCCATGCAGCTGCCGATTTATATTTCAATAGGTAGGTATATTATTATTTGCGATCGAAAACTTCTACAACGACCGTGTTTATAGTTATGCGGAGTGTTTGTTTAAGCAGCTTCCAGAAGGCAGCCATTTCCAGATAAATTTCCTATTCTAAAGAAAAATTTAATTGAACATGGAACCTTTACACAGCCTCGGCCTAAAACATACAATAAGGAAAATAGAGAAAAAGATGAAGTAAATGTTTTGGCTTATGCAACCGTTACTCCTTCAACTTCCTGCAGAAATATAGAAAAGGAAATTGGTATAGATAAAAGTCGGTCACAAAAAATTTTAAGAAAATATAAATACCATCCATACAAATTTAAAATTGTGCAAAATTTACATCCTGGTGATGCAGATCGGCGATTAATCTTCTGTCATTGGTATACAGAACAAATCCGGACCAATGCCAATTTTGGAAGATTGGTAATCTGGTCCGATCAGAGCCACATTTCTAGTGCCGGAATTTTTAACCGACATAATACAAGACATTGGTCTGAAGAAAATCAACATGTTATTTTCGAAAGGTAGCAGCAAGGGCGCTTTGGATTTGGTGTTTCTTGCTACATATTAGGTAATCAAATAACTTACCGTATTTATGAGGGAGGTCTTACGGCAAATAGATATCTGGAAATCTTGGAAGACGTTATACCTACCCGAGTTATTAGAAATCGTTCCCCTTGCCTAGTTATATGCTATACATTTCCAACAAGACGGTGCGCCGAGTCATAACTCTCACGTAGTAAGGGCTTTTCTACAAAATAATTTTCCACAAAGATGGATAGGCACAAATGGAGCTGTAAGATGGCCACCACGATCGCCCGATCTATCGGTGTTGGACTTCTTTCTGTGGGGGTTTTTGCAGAGCAAGATATACAAGACCAGGCACAGAACTGTAGAGGAACTTCGACAGGCTACCCATTTAGCATTTCAATTTCTACAAGACCATCCAATAATAATTTTAAACGCCTTGAGACGAATTACAGAAATGCGTGAGCTTTGTATTAGGGAGAATGGCAACCATTTTCAACAATATTTATAAATAAAAAGTATGTATTTAATACCACAATTTCAATGTTCTAGTGAAACCAAATCCAAGGCCTACTGTCAATTTAAAGCTTGTTATTTAAAAAATATAAATTTGAACCATCCTGGTAAAACAAAGTGCCAACTATTATATATTTTTGGAAAGCTCTCAGTAAGCAGAATGCAACTAAGATTAAATATACAGGGTGTTCCATTTAAAAAAAACACAACTTTGGTATATTTCTCAAAATTAGGGATACCTGGAAAAATACTAACAACGCTACTGAATTCTGCGCAAAAAACTGTATAACACCCCCTTTTTATATTTTCGACAGGGTTTAAGATAACTGAAATACAGGGGGTGTCTTAAAATGCACCCTTTTCAATTTCGCCCTGTATCTCATAAACCAAGTTGGCCATGATACATCCGTTTTGGGCATCGTTTGTTTCACAAAAAAGTGGCACAGTAGGTACAGGTTTGCGAAAACTGAATCTTTCTATCTGTACTAATAACGGAGATACCCGTCAAAAGTGTCGAAAAGTAGATACCCTGTACATTGGAAAGAAACACCTCGTTCAGATGGATTATAATGGATTACTAACTAATTAGCAATTAGTAAACGCGTTTGCCGACCCTTGCGCCCTGGTGTTTATGCAGAATGACGTCACGAGTCGGCGAAACGCTTTTTACTGAAACCCAATCTTTAGCATTGAATATCTAAGGATTGGATACATTTAAAGGGCTGAAATTTTAACAGGTTATCTAGATTATTGAATTTTATTGAATACCATAAAAAAATTACCAACACAAAATATCGGTAACAAGCCTATTAAACAACAATGTTGATCCATATACATTCATGATAGATGGAATATTGGATGTTTATGGCGAACCAGTCAACAGGCCGCAATTTGTTTTTTGGTATAAACTGACAGCTCAAACGTTCTCTTTGATATACTAAATCTTAAGCAGTTTCTTAAACACATTTTCTTTCTATTTCTCTATACCTATATTTTTTTTTACATAACTAAATAGGTACTGATATTTTTGAACTTTGAGATACTAAGACAACGATATTTGGTTGGGAGTTATTCAATACCCAGAGGGTTTTACGTTATGGCAAAATCTTAGTTGCAATATACAGGGTAGTCTAAAAATACAGGTATTTTAGTTACCTGAAAAATGTAGTAGTATAAATGTAGATTTTTTTCCAAATGGAACATCCTGTATATTGTTACTGACTCGAGAGGCTGCTTAAATTATTTCTTCATTTATATATACCATACCTTTACCTAATAGGAATGATTCAAGATTGAGATCTCCTTTGTGATATCCATCGAGGAAGGAACAAATTTAATCTCGCTATAATCCAAATTCAGATAATAAGCTAATTATACAATCCGCCTTGTTTTCTCCGTGTAAGGTGATTGATTTTTCTGAGAATGACCCATCAGCGGCTTTTGTTTTTAAATTACACGCAATTTTCCTGCGTCGTCGTCGACCTGGGAAAAACATAAATTTCACACTTTTTTATTGTTGCCGGAGAAGAGATCGTGCCGATGATAAGCGGCAATTTTCTGACAGGACTTTTTAAAGTACGCCTTTAAATCATTTGCTAAGATGACGCCTTATTGACAAGGTTCAATGATGCATGGGAAAGTGATGTTTTTGCATCCAAGGATAAATTAAAATCATTTAGGAATAACAAAAAATCGTCCGTTATATATTATAGTGCCTTGGTGAAATTGCTATAAACAAAGGATCTGTTAATTCTGCGCGATCTGCGTAAAAAGAGATGGGCAAGTGCGAGTCGAACTCTCGTTTGGAGGGTTTCGAACCGTTATATCATATGTCTGTCACTTAATACACATAGATTGCTTGTTAACAGAGCCGTTCCTAGGATAGCTGCTGCCCGTGTGCGATATTAGTATTCATATAAAAACCAAATGAATACGTATCTCTTCATATACAGTGACCGGCAGAAAGTGCGGAGCATAATATGGGAAAATTTTTTATCTATGAATTTAATAAATTTATTTTATTTCGAGAAAGTCCTGCAAATCTTCAAACCAAAATAACACCCATCTAATCCGGTAAAACTTTATCGTATACGAGGGAGAGTCAAAAATTGAAAATTCCGCTAAGAGTAAAGTATCTCCATTTTTCATCTTGGACAAGACTTTTATTAAGAAATATTGTCTTAACTTGAAAGATATACTCAAATACCAACTTTCGATTATTTTGGACAAAAAATAGGATTTAATCGTTTTTTTTTAAAATTATCCTGTATAAAAGGTACATTGCAACCATACAGTACGCAAACTGTACTTTCTGTACAGTTTGTTAGTGGTAACCGCAAAAAATATGTCAGGTTAGTTAGTTTTAACAACAGTATGGCCTTTTAAAATAAAAACATAATAATATTAAATATTGTTGCTGCACACCGTATTTTATGTATTGAGGAATTAAAATAATTCAATCTAACTGATATTTTGTTATGCGCCTTAATTTAAAGCACCTTCCAAATAAATATTTATAAATAAAAGTACTTATTAGTTTTTTTCTTTATTTAGATTTTAAATATTTTTTTACAGGCTTTATTTGCAATATAAGGATCAATATAATTTTTATTTATCAAATGAGTTTTGAGGATAATCCAACTGATAATAAATCTTTTAAACTCAAAATAGAAAATAAAAAATATTAATAATTAAGACTGTCTACATTAACAATAATTATAAGTAGCACAGTTTATGGTCCATGTCTGACGGCCCTAGACTCTCAAAGAATACAAAAAATTCAAAACTACTGCTTAAGATTCATATATGGCATTCGGAAGTATCAACACATTTCCCATAAATTAAAAGATGCGGGATGGCTCTCAATGAAAAAAACAAGACGTATTCATTGTGCAACTTTCTATCATAAAGTTATTCTTTCAAAAACACCATCATATCTTCACAGAAGGTTGATGTTTAGATCTGACGTACACACTTTGAATTTGCGATTTCGAGGTCTCCTGACACCTCCTCTTCATTGAACAACATTTTTTGAAAGATCATTCACATATAACGTTCCGGCAATGTATAATGAAATCCCGAATAGTATGAAAAGCTTGTCCCCATTTGCATTTAAGAGGAAGCTTAAGGGTATATTACTTATAGAATAGTTATTAAACTTTTATTTCTCTTTTAATTCTGGTATATACTATTATTACATACTTTTTGCTGTTTTTCTTTATTGTGTCATATCAATACTTACTACATTTATTTCCGTTATTAACTCTTTTTCAGGTGTACCGATTGTATATTTTGTTATTCTTTATTTATTGTTTTTTTTTTGTTTTTACTATATTTTTTTTTCTTATTTTGAGTATTTAAATAAGTAGAAGTGCTGTTTAGGTTTTTTTTCTCAGGTTAAGTGTAAGACCAACCTTTACCTCTAGCGGTAAGGGATGAACTTCGCCTATTTAATACAGTACCTAACTATAGTAACAGTTAATTTCAATCCTATTGTGTAAATTGTAACTTGTGCTGTTTTTGAATAAAGATTATTATTTGAATAAAGATTATTATTATAACTTTATATTTCTTCATGTACTCCTCCATTTTCTATACATTTTACGGTTCTTTTGTTAAATTCTTTGCCCACGTTCCTTAAAACAGTATAATTTATTCTAGCGATACACTGTCTAATAATATTTTCCACATGGTCCAAATTTCTAAAAGGCCGATATTTATACATTTGGTTTTTTACATAACCCCAGAAAAATGAGCCTGAAGGATTAACGTCCGCTGATCTTGCAGGCCAGGGATTTTTAGAAAACCGTCCGATTCATTTGTGGGGGAATTGTTGATTTAGCCACTCCCTTACTTTGAAGTGTGATAATTGTCAGCATGAATTAAAACTATTTCTAATTTTTCACGTAAAGACAACTTTTCAACTTCTATCTTTACAACAGAACTAATTGCATATGGCATATCACTAATTTAATTTAAATGCTTTACTTGTTTCCAATGCTGCGTTGATCTTATTCTGCTTGATAAGAAGGAAAAGTAAATGGGTTTTTTGGCAGCTTTTTCCCCAAATGCCAGCCGTATTCCAGTTTATGAATAAAATTATCTTCAAAACACTTAAGGAAAACAATAATTTTCGATTTTCACTATATTTTAATAAATAAACACATAACAGCTGTTTCGGTACACTGTACCTTCTTCAGATGTGAGTACTTTAATACTAAAATTACCAATATTAGGGTAATGAGAATAAAGCTTAAACTACCTGCTAAATTATTATGGGAAAATACGTGTATACAAATTCAATAATGGTGATCTATTTAAATCTAATTGATCGTTCAGTAATATGTTGGAATTTTTAAGTTTATTTATTTCTAATGTCTCTAGGGTATTTAATTTTCGACCTTTGTTTTCTACATGTAAAATTGTATATTTATCATCAAAATTATGTGATTCTTCTAATGAATGATTGGCGTAATTAGAATCCCTTTTATTTTTCAAAAAACATCTTTTATGTTCCTGTATACGTTTTTTAAACGGTCTTCCTGTTTGTCCTATATACACCTTATCACAAGAACCACATTTTAATTTATATACGCCAGATTTATCCTGTTTTTTAACTTTACTTTTATTGTTTTTTATTAATTTACCTAAAGTATTCCTAGTTTTAAACGCTAATTTTGAACCACGCTTCCTTAGATGTCTTGATATTGTCTCCGTCGGTTTACCGATATAAGTAAGGGTTTGGAAATTATTTGTGTCATTTACTTTATCCGGGTAAACAGCTTTCATTGCCATTTTATATTCCTTTTTTTTAATTATTTTATCAATTAAGCAGGGTTGAAAACCATTGTTTACAGCCATTTGTTTAATGATATTTAGTTCTTTATCATAATTCTCTTTGGATAAAGGAATATTTAACAATCTATGTATATAACTATTGTATGCGGCTAATTTATGTGTATAGGGGTGTGTAGAAGTGTTATGTATTGTAATATCAGTATGTGATGGTTTATGAAAAATGCTAAAATCCAATTTATTATTAATTTTATTAATAGTTAGATCAAGAAAATTTATAGAATTATTTTGTTCTGTTTCTAATGTGAATTTGATTCTATTATGTAAGCTGTTTATATGATTGAAGAAAATATTTAGTTGTCTTGCATTCCCAGTAAAACAAGCAAAAATATCATCGACATACCTAAACCAGAATAAAAATTGTTTACTTAGTTTATGATTATGAATTTTAGATTCAAAATCATCCATAAAAATTTCCGCTAACAGAGGGCTTAGAGGGTTACCCATAATTAATCCTTCTTTTGCAATATAAATATTGTCGTTGAATTCAAAATAATTTTGGTCTAAGCAAACAACCAGCGTATTAATTATATCTTGTTTAATGATTATGTTAGTATTTTGTTTTGTTAACTTTTTATTAATTATATCTATAACTTCTATGGGTGGAACACTAGGAAAGAGATTTTTTACGTCAAATGAAATTAATTTTGAATTATTTGGGATATGCAAGTCTTTGATACTTTGAACAAGTTCAAAGGAATTTTTAATGCTGTATTTCGCGGAAAATGTACAGTGGGTCTTAATAATGTCTATCATTTTATTAGAAACCTTAACTGAGGAGGCAGTTATAAAAGAAACTACTGGTCTGATTGGGGAGTTTTCTTTATGTAATTTAATTAGAGAGTAAAGTTTAGGAGGTTGTGGATTCATTAACGTTAAAAAGAATTTATCTTTTTCGTTGAAGATACTACTATCTTGTATTATATTTTTAATTTGTTTCTGAAAAAATTCTGTAGGGTCGGAGTTTAAGACTTCAAATTGATGTGGGTCCAAGAAATCAATAGTTTTAGTAATGTACTCATCTTTGTTTAAAGCAATTACTGTTTTTCCTTTATCGGCGCGTGTGAATATTATGTCATTTTCTATGGATTTCTTTTTAATAGAGTTCGCCAGAGCATATTCTTCAGAAACAAAGTTATTATTTGTGCTAGTGATAAATTTATTAATTTTATCGGCTAAAATATATTTATCTGAAGTAGGGTTTGTATTTGAATGGTTATTTGAAATTAATTCACATTCTACAGCTAAGGTTTCTAGATTGGTTATGTTATTAGTAGGTTTAAGGTTGTAGTTAAAACCTTTTTCTAAGATTCTTGTTTCTTTTTCAGAAAAGACGACATTGGTTGAATTAACAAATCTATCAAAGAAAACGTGGTTCGAAAATGTTTTAACATTATGTACATTATTAATAGGATTATTATACGTAATTAATCTATTTAATTTGGATTTTTGTATTAAATATTTTTTATGAATGATGACTGAAACCTTTGTTCTTACATTATTGTCGAAAATATCAAATTCTAGATTATTAAGTCTACAAAGTAACTCAGTATGTATTACCTTAAGATAAACATTAAAATTGTCTCTTTTGCTATATTGAATTTTTCTGTCTTCTATTAACCATTTTCTTAATCCAGCAGCTTGAGCTCTTCTGGCTGAGGCACTGGAATTGCATGTTCTTAGTGCCATATACCTCGGGGTGACGTTGTTTCGTAAACAGCAATTATAAAACCAGATATTCTGTGAAGTAATGCGGCATCGCAAGATTAGTTTGAAGTACCATATGGCCAAAAAACTGGTTGCAGCTCCTTTTAAAAACACGATTGATGAGGCCTTTACTTGATGAAAATCCATGTTCAAAACACTTAAGGAAAACAATAATTTTCGATTTTCACTATATTTTAATAAATAAACACATAACAGCTGTTTCGGTACACTGTACCTTCTTCAGCTGTTATGTGTTTATTTATTAAAATATAGTGAAAATCGAAAATTATTGTTATATAGTGTTTTGAACATGGATTTTCATCAAGTAAAGGCCTCATCAATCGTGTTTTTAAAATTATCTTCGTCAACCTGCTTTTGAATCCCCCTGAAAAAATGAATTCAGTCTTAGCACGCGTAAAGGCCCTGCCGGTAAGAGTGTGAAGTGCGGTAAAATAAAAAAGTGTTTAGCCTTAACCAACGGGACAACGTCATCGTCTCCGGTGAAGCTCTAGCCTGGCGGTTCTTGGCTTGGACCTGGACTAATTAGGCTAAGGTAGAGTACCCATGTCGGGTCAATAGTTAAGGTGCCATTATAATTATCAACAAGGGAATAATAAAGAAATTTTAAAATTAAATGAAAATGATAAGAAGGAAAATGATTTATATTATTATTATTAAGGCTTCAAATTCGTATATAAAGAAATATTCCTTTGTATTTTAAATGAAATATATGAGTTTAAAATATTTCGAGTTAAGGTATACAAAAATATATTGATCCCTAATATTATTAAGTATCGTGGCAAATAAAATCCTTACAAACAATATTTTCAATTTTTGATTTCTTAATCAAAATCAAATCAAAATATGCTTTATTGTCATAAAAAATTATTTTTATCGACAAAGCCTTTTTTTTAAATTAAATTAACAATAAAATATAATAATATAATAAAACTTAAAATATCGGAATAAACAAAAAAAATGCAAATAATTATGACAGAGTATCACCAAAATATTCATCTAGAGTATAATAAGCTTTTTCCAATAATATATTTTTAACATTTTTTTTAAACATTTTAAAATTTGACATTTTCTTAATAAAAACTGGAAGAAAATTAAAAATTTTTTTAGAATCATAAATTATGGATTTTTTTACAAGACTTGAAGAAGGAATAGGTAAACATATATTAAAGGTTTCTCTTGTATTATAAGTATGTAAATTAATACTATTTCTATGCTTTTTATGAATTAAACAAACTGTTTCCAATATAAAAATTGAAGTTAGTGTTAAAATTTTTTGTGAGATAAATAGAGTTTTACAAGAATCTCTAGATCTAGCTTTGCACAAATATCTGATGGCTCTTTTTTGTAAAATAAAAATTGAATTTAGAAGATACTGGCTTGAATTTCCCCAGAAACAAATTCCATATGTCAAAAGAGATTCTATTAAAGCAAAATAAACATTTCGAAGAACCGCCATATTCATTTCATGAGAAAGTACTCTCAGGGCATAACATCCTGAAGCTAATTTTCTACATAACTTTTTGATATGTTCATTAAAAGAAAGATTTTGAGTAATATAGATTCCTAAAAACTTTATAAATTTGGGGTTATTAATTATTAGATTGTCAAAAATTATATTATTAAGTGTACACTTAAAAGTTAATATATTTGTTTTAGTAATATTAAATGAGAGTAAATTAGAGTCACACCACTTTTTAACATTTATTAAATCTTCATTAATTATTTTAATTAATTCATTAGAATATTTACTATGCCAAAGTATTGTTGTATCATCAGCAAATATTGTAAATTTACCATTTATAAAAATTGACGCAAGGTCATTTATATATATTAAAAATAGTAATGGACCAAGAACTGAACCTTGAGGTACTCCACAATCAATTTTATTACTTTTTGATTTCTTACCATTTAACAATACTACTTGAGATCTTTCAGATAAATATGATTTAAACCATTTAAACGATATACCTCTAAAGCCATAAAGCTCAAGCTTATTTAATAATATATTATGGTTAACACAATCAAAAGCTTTAGAAATATCACAAAATATTGCTGCAGCAAAATCTCCTTCATTTAATTTAAAATAAAGATGTTCAAGAAATGAAAAAATAGCATCATTAGTATTTTTATTTTTTTGAAATGCAAATTGGTTTGTATTTAAAATATTGTTTTTATTTAAAAAAGAAATCATTCTATTTTTAACAAGTTTTTCAATAGTTTTAGAAAGTGTTGGAAGTAAAGAAATTGGTCGAAAATTAGAAGCAGATTCACAATCACCTCCTTTATGAATTGGAATAACAATAGCTGATTTAAGGCATTGTGGAAATATTCCATTATCAAAAGAAACATTTATTGCTTTCGCTAAAGCTTCTAAAGCAGGAATAGACAATTGTGAAAAAATCTTTATTGATAAATTATCCCATCCAGCAGAATTTTTATTTTTTATTTCCAAAATGATTAATTTTATTTCTTGAACATCGGTTGGACTAAAGAAAAATGTGTCATTAATTTTAAAATTCTTCATGTACGAAAGTGGATCAATGCATGGATCAATATTTTTAGAAAGATCTAAAGCAATCGAACAGTAAAAATCGTTCAGCTCGTCAGAAGATAATGAGGTATTTATAGGTATTATGTTGTTTTTCCCTCTCAAATCATTAATAATTTTCCAACATTCTTTTCGTGGATTTAATGATTTACTAATACGATTTTCAAAATAATTTTCCTTGGCTTTTTTAATTAGTTTTCTATAAATGTTTTTATATATATTAAAATATGAAATGAATGAATTGTTTGATGGAAAAAATTTTTTAATATAATGAAGTGAACGTAAATTCTTAGAACTTATTTTTATACCCTTTGAAATCCAACATTTTCTATTATTTTTTTTAATAATTGTAATTGGAAAAGCTTTAGTAAATGTGTCTAAAATTGTGGCATGAAAATTACTTAAAGGCTCTTTATTAAGAAAAATACTATCCCATGAATAATTTTTTATAGCATTATTAAATTTTTTAAAATTATTTTTACTGTAAATGCGTCCCTTATGTTTATTTTTCTCTATTTTCTCTATCTCACCGTTAAATTCACATAATATGGCTTCATGGTCCGATAAAAAATTATTTATTACTTCACATTTAACATTATTTTTATTAGAACAAACATAGTCAATTATAGAAGATGAATATTGAGAAAATCTTGTTGGTGAATTGACATGCATTTTAAGATTAAATGATTGTAGTAAATTTTTCAAATTTATGGTGTAACAGTTATTTAAATCTTCAAAATTAATATTAAAATCTCCACACACAATACAATATGATAAGGGGGGAAGTTGTGATAAAAGATTTTCAAGTCTTATAAGAAAAATATTAGTATTAGATAATGGTGACCGGTATAAACAAATTATATATAAATTGCTTTTTTTGGAGAATATTATAGAAAATTCAAAATCTATTTCAACCAAGAAACAATCAAATTTAGTCACATTAGAAAATTCCATATATTTAATAGATTCTCTTTTAATAAAAATCATTGTGCCGCCATGTAAAGAACTAGCTCTACAAAATTTAGAAACAACAATATAATTTGGCATAAAAACAGGTTCTTGGATATTTAACCAGTGTTCTGTTAATATAACTAAATCTGGGTAGTTATGGTTATTTAAAAATAAATATAGTTCATTAATTTTATTTCTAAGAGATTGTATGTTTAGTAATATCAAGGAAAAGTTACTTTCTGAAGAGTTTTGTCTAAAAAAAAATGATCCAATGAAACATTTGACTGTTCATTACTTATTACAACATTGATTTTTGGAAAAACATTTATATTAGGTTTTATAAAAGACAGCGTGTTAAAATTTGTTTGATTAAAACTTACTTCATTTGCTAAAATATTAATTAAAAAATTATTCTTTAAATTTATATAATTGAAATAATCAATGTTTATAAATGAAATTGAATTCTCAACACAATTATTTATTTTTTCTAAAAATTTATTAAGGTTAAGATTAAAGCAAGAAATAATATTTTGTTTATATTTAGAAATTATTGGACAGGACAAAAAAATAAAATTTGTATTAAAATGTTTTATGAGGATCACAATTAAAATCTAAATAAAGAAAAAACTTTGCACTTTTATATATTAATATACTTGGAAGGTGCCTTAAATTAACGTGTATAACAAAATATCAGTTAGATTAAATTTTTTTTTTGTTTCCTCAAAAAATAAAATACGGGTGCAGCAAAAATATTTAATATTTTTATTTTAAAATGCCATAATATTGTTAAAACTAACTAATCTGACATAGTATTTACGGTTATCTCTAACAAAGTGTACAGAAAATATAATTTGCGTACTGTATGGAAAAAACGATTAAATCATATTTTTTGTCCAAAATAAGCAACATTTGGTATTTGTATGTATCTATCTGCAATTAAAACAATATTTCTTTATACATTTTTTTTTTCTAAATTAAGAAATGGAGGTACTTTACTCTTAAAAAGCCTAAATAATCTTTGCTTTTTTTGACGTTTTTAATGCAAATTCTGATATAATATCTGATGCATCTATATCTTCCGAAATCCTTTTCGATGCTAATAATAGATAAGTCTAAAAGCCTTCTTGTACCATTGTTGATTTCAAATAATTTTTTATTATTTTAAGTTTTGAAAAGCTTCTTTCCCACAGTCACAGGTAATGTTAAAAAAATTCGTATGGCAATCACTAAATTTGGAAACAGATAGATTAGGTTATTTGTAAATTGGTATTGAATCACATGTAACGCGTTCATTTCAGGTGACATATAGGGTCCAACGTTGTCAATTTCATCGCATAAATCTTCAGCTATATTATCTTTTTCATTTTTAGATGGATCATGTAACATACATTCCACAGATTTACATTTTGTACCTTTAAACCTTTCTTCTATTTTTGATAATGCAGTGTCCAATATTACAAAGCAAAAATTATTTTGAATTGGTCTTCTGAATTTCTTGGAGCCTCATCTTTACATTCGTAGTGTTGTTGAGATTGACAAGTTCAAAATAAATACAGTGCAAATTTGTAGGTATACAGTGCGTGTATTTATAGGCTCAGGGCATAAACAAGTATTTTCCTGCAACCTGCAAAAACCGCCCGCGCCGAAGCAATGCCGCCGATGCGACGCGAATTGATGAGATTATGGGTTAGAATGTGTTAAAGCAAAAACGAGCAATGTATTTTCCAACTGGTTGCGATGTGAAGTAGCGTTTTTAAAACCAATGTTGTTTTGTTTATTTCCAGTTATACTTGTAAACTGTATTTTTAACTGTAAGTAATTACCTAGTATAATGATATCTACTATTCTTATATTGAATATTCTACTAATAAATAGTTTTAAATTTATTTTTTTTAACCAGGCGGCTGTCGCCGTCCTCTCGACTTGCCGACCGTGTGCCCTACACCCTAGCACCACCGGGTTGGAAGAGCTCTGCTTGTAAATTAATCATTTTTGGAACTTCTCTTTTAATCGTGCCAAGTATTGGTATATTGGTTTTCTGCATGATATTGATATTTGGTATCTTGCCACAACAACTAAAGCCATCCATAATTAAACTACTGTATAAAAATGGCTATCCTGGATTGCTAGAAAAGTACAGACCAATAAGTTTGTTTCCTAGTTTCTTGAAAATATTTGAATTGGCAATGTTTAACAGAGTGGTAACCTTTTTGAAAGAATGTCAGTTATTTAACCTCGCTCAACATGGATATCTAAGGGGTAGGTCAACGCACACAGCAGTCTTTTAATTAACAGAAACATTACTGTGGTTCCTGGCTCGCTGCGTGTTGAATCGAGAGTATCTTAACGAGAAGATCCATTGCTGTGGAATCCGAGGAAACGCTGTGAGATGGTTTGAATCATATCTGTCAGATCGGCATCAAAAAGTTATAATACATCAAAACGGCAATAATTTTAAATCAGACCCAAAAGCAAACATAGTTAGCATCCCGCCTTTTTGTGGCAGTATCATAGGTTCTAGTCTGTTTTTAATTTATGTTAACGACCTGAACTCAATAATTGACAATATAGATCAAATAATTAAAACTTCGCGGATGACACAAATTTGCTAACAGGGAAGAGGGAAACTCAAGAATCAGTCGAGGATAGCAAGAATTGATTTTCTAAAGCAAAACAGTTATTTGAAGTAAACAACTCAACAAATACCATCTAACATTTCTATTAACAATATAGAGGTAAAAACCAAATTCCTGGGCATTTTTATCGACGAATCCTTAAAGTGATCTATCTTCACATATTGAAATATTGTTAAAATAACTGAATTAAATTTGTTAGTCCATAAGACTTATAAGTAATTATTTACATGAACAAGATCTTGGGGTTATGTACTATGCAAACTTTGAGGCTCTAATGCGATATGGGATCGTTTTCTGGAGTGTCAGTTCTGTATTTCAAGTAATTTTTAAAATTCAAAAGAGGGTCTTACGAATAATTTTTGGAATAAACTTTAAGGAGAGCTGTAAAGGAGTTTTTACGTCAAAGGGACTTCTTACTATTTATGGCTTATATCTACATGAATGCTTACTGTATTTATTTAAGAATAAGGACTAAGGATTTTTAATAAATAATAGCAATATAACTCACAATACGACAAACGTGGACATTTATTATCTATTCACAAACTAACTATGATGGTAAAACATCCGTTGTATATGTGTATTAAAATATTTAATAAGTTACTAGATAATGTAAAACATATTTGAAACTTTAAAGATTTTAAAAATAAAACAAAACAGCTCTTACTAAGGTTGGAAACGTATAGCTTGAAAATTATATTAGTATGTAATATACTGTTATAGTCGTGTGTCAACATTTCATTTAATGTCTTTTGTAGTACCTTGGTGAACATGTATTGTAGAGACAAAATTTGAAATAAAGAAGAAATTTGAATTTTGAATTTGATTCAAAGAAAAGGATTTACTGGGGAAGTTAAGGGGAATAAAGGAGAAATATCAAGGTAAATAAAGAAATTAGATAAAAGTAATGATTCACACGAAATTATAACAAAGAAGCCCCTGTTGAGCGCTCATCTCATTTTCCGCTAAGACAATCGTCCACAAGACACTGACACCAGAAACTAAAATCAAATAGTAGTAACGAAGGAGTATATAGAAATAGAGAAACTGAAACAATGCAACTGGTTCTCAAAGTAATTTCGCTGGGCCTCAGTGAATGAGCGAGAAGGTAGAAAATTTCAATGAAAATAAAAAATAATATTGAAATAACCTCCGTCACCAACAAAAATAAAAAGGAAGTAGTAGTGCGGTAGCTGAAGGCTCGCTTCACCACAAGCAAGAAGTGAGTTGAAGTTACTGAACTGTAGGTCTCAGAGCTTTCAACAATTAACCAGACTGAAGGTATTGGTGCTTCTTTCCAAATTTCATGATTGTTGGTCAATGAGAAATGACCTGTAGCTTTTGCTAAGTGAGTGAGTATGATGTGATATGTGTCATGTGAATTTTGATAGGCTTTATATTTTTATTGCATCGAGTAGACTTCAGTATTTGAATGGTAAGAATAAAAGTCTGTCTAAACCACAGTAGTATATTACGTATTAAGTGTTGTAAAAAGCATATTACGCACGAATGGAAAGCTTGTGTACGATACTTTTTTCACGACTCTTACATACAATTAATTATAATTTATAAAGTATCGATTGAACTTTAAATCTCAAATAATGACAATGTCACTGTCAGATATTCAAAGCGCAAGATGGATAAATGTCACGACTTGAGTGGTTCAAGGCTAACTTGATTGAGTGATCATGACATACTTTAGTTAAACGGTTTTCTAATGATGTTTTTATTTTGCAGGTATGCATACTATTAATGGAGAATGGTATAGTTTTTCTGCAGACCATGAACGACTGACATAATTTTTGCTGGCCACTCGGTATGTAATAATAACAATTACTAATTCCTTAAGATAATTAATTACTAAATATAAATATATAACGAGTGATTTTTAAATATTTTGCTCAAGGGAGGCCATGCATTTTAAAAGCATCATGGCCGTACTGCGTAGATAAGATGACATGATTGTTTTATGACATTTACGTCTTATTTGAATTTGTGTATTTGTAAAGTTTAAAAATTGGAGAAATTTTGTAATTTTTGCAGTTATTTGAAGGTAGGTTACTATTGCTTTAACTAATATTTCTCCGGGGAGTCGTCTTTTGACTATTATAAAGTGATATTTGCAGGATATGATTTAATTTTTTATTTTTTTTTTATTTTTCAGCGTATCAAGTTTTGGTGAAGCTTTGTTGCCGGATTGAAAGTTCTACAGTAAAAATGTTTAGTGAAGCACAAAAAATTTTTATTGTTGAAAGTTTTTTAGAAATGGAAACAAAATAGGCGGTGTGTGGAATTACTCTATGCATGACTGCTTTGATGAATTTCGAACCGAGTTTCATGATGTTGCGGTGACCTTTCATAATTTTCGTACTGGGTCACAATACCTAATTGATAAATTTCGTCAGACTGGTTCTGTTAAACATAAAAAAGGGGCTGGAAGACCAACGAAACGATCGAATGAGGTTATTGAAGAAGCGCGACAAATTATGGAAAATAATCCTTCAACTTCTATTAGGCATTTATCTCAACAAATTCAGCAAACGGATTTATGCTACAGTACATGTCAAACACTTTTGAAAAAGGATCTGCATCTATACCCTTATCGTGTTACGGCTATTCATGAACTCCTTCCCAATGACGTTCCCCAAAGACTTAATTTTTGTGAATGGTTTTTAAACAATTTTCAAGAAGAGAATAGTGGTGCTTTTGAAAAAACATTTTTTACCGATGAGGCTTATTTTTATTTATCAGGCTATGTTAATTCACAAAATATGCGAATGTGGAATACGCAAAATCCGCATGTTTTTGTAGAAATACCTCTTCATCCTCAAAAAGTTGGTGTGTGGGCAGCAATTAGTTCTAGAAGAATAGTAGGCCCAATTTACTTTGATGGCACAATTACAGCTGAGAGATATCGGATCGAAATTCTGACAACATTTATTAATGAGCTTCACGATGATGAATTGCGGGAAGGTTACTTCCAACAAGATGGCGCTGGGGGTAGTTTCTATGAAGTTATGAAAGTTATCACTTTCCACCCGGGTAAATGTCAACATTCATTGAATAACCGAAATGTTTGTTTCAATTTTATTTATTTAATTAATTTCTTTTTATACATACATTAAAACTTTCTCAATACATTTATTTCATATTAAATATTACAAACTATTTTACTAAGTTAATTGTAACATTCGATTGGTAATAAGCGACAACGAAAATTGTTAGTCCATGCTGAACATCCTGCGTAAAAATGGTAACGGTTTTAGTTTGGCATTTCGCCAGATATTCTTGTGGCAGTTTTAACCTTAGAATCAGTTGACTTGTCGACGTACCCTTCCGCTACGGTAGAAGATTTTCACTCCCCTTATCTTTTCAACTGGAGAATACGAGAATATCACCACCGTTATTTACCATTAGTGTGGCTGCTGTCCTTTGGAAGCAGTGTCCCGTGTATGTTTCACAATGCGGGAGCTTTAGAAACACTGCAATTTTTTTAGGAAATTGACTTATCAAATTATGGCCAAATGGTTGACGAGTGATTTTGCCAAATTTTAATTGCAAGAAAAAGTTTTCATTTAGAAGGTCTATACGAGGGGCAACTTATTTTTTAATTAACATTACCCATTCTTCATAATTCACTATGAATACTCTTGATTGGTAGGTTCTTGTTGTTGGAATTTCGATATGAACCTAATTTTCCACGATATTAACATCAGTTACTTTCATTTTATTCAATTCGTTACTTCGGCATGCACCTGATACACCAATTATGAGAAAATTCTTGACTTTTCGGATTTATATCCTAGATTTTGTTGTTTTAAAAATGCCAATAACTTCAAAAATTTGTTGATATCCACTTTTTGTTTAATACTTAAAGTAGTACTCAACATTGAATAAATATACCAAAGGGTTGACGGCTTTTTGCCTTTGGCAATTTCGCTAACATATGCCACCACAACAGTTACAGAAATAGCTTTCTCCACGACCATTACTGAATGCAATAATTCCAAAATCATTTTTGATAATAGAATGTAAAAATTCTCGCTCTTGAGTTGGAATATTTATTCTGAAACACTTGCTTCTTATGCGTTTTGCGTGTATTTTCATTCCATAACAAGATACGGAATGAATATTCTGTAATTGATCTAAACGACATAGGTTTTGCCATGGATTTCGAAACTGTCAGTGTCAGATAAAAATGGCCTCGTTGTAATAATTATTTTCAGACAAATTTTAGTGCAAGTCAAAAAATGAGTGAAAAATCGGATGAATCAGATATGGAACTGGATAATACTCCACCTGAAATTACGAATATTGCGAATAAATAACTTAATTGCTTTGTATAGATTTTATTTGTTTTTATTCGTACTTTTTGGTCGTGGAGAAAATATAGTCTGCTACTCGGTTGGAATGAAAATTCGATACTCGTGGTTCCTCACGCTCGCTACGCTCGCGTTCGGAATCTTCCACTCGGATCGAATTTTCATTCCAACCTCGTTACAGAATCTACTATTCTGAACACCTTTTTGCGAGCACCAACTCTTGAAAACATCATGAACTTTATCGTACCTTGCACGGCTTTTCTTAGGTAACAAATATTTTTCCAATCTTACCGCGGCTTCTCTAAATTAAGAAGGAGTACAAATGATGTCTTCTAAATCGCTCATTGTCTTCATAAACACTTTTTTGATGACAATATATCAAGAATGTAACTAATTTAGGTTTGTATGCTTGGCTTGTTTATTAACATAGTCATTGACAAGGGAAATGCTCTTATGGGATGGAATAGATAGAGGCAACTTAACATACTAAATAGGTTTACTAATAGCGCCATGCGCGACTGGTTGAAGAACTAAATGTAGCAGTGGCGGAGGGTCGACGCCACGCACAAACTTTAAATTTTATGACTTTGAATTCAAATTTTTGCCCTTCTAACGGAGAAGTTAGAAGCGCGAAAATTCTGAATTAAACATAATATATTTTGGTAGAGTGAAAGGAAGTTATAACAACGTTTCTGACAAATTTTATTAATATCAGATATTTACACGAATAGGTTTTTTACATAAAAAAGAGCAAAGAAATAATAATTATCCCCTCGAACCCTGAATTATATAAAAATAAGTTTATAAACTAAACAAAAAAGACCTAAGAATTAGATTAGGGACTTCCTTCAACTCTTTGGAGCAGCGGCAAGTAGTTTTGTAGCGGGTAAAATTTAGGATTAAGAAGCTTAATGTTCTTTTTAACGCAGGCATACCTTTAAAAAGTTTCCACGCTTACCACATTCATTGTAAATGGAATCTCCTGCAGGGCATAAAGTACGTAAATGCTTTTTATTCTTTCCACAGAGGAAGAAAAGAAGACATCTGATCTTCAAGTATTTCTCGGGTTTCTGTACTTCCGGACGTCACAGAATCTATAAAACTTGACGGTAACATATGAGCTTATGAGTGTTTCCGTGCAACTTCTAACAATTGGGCTTGGCTCGCGGCGCCTTGGAGTTGCAATATACTGTATTCTAGTAAATGATGTTGAATATAATTTGAACCTAATTCACTGATAAAAGAATCACTTATATACACTGATAGAAGAATCTCTTATATAATCATTGCAGCTTTCATCTACAGCGTTAAAGTTGCAATCCTTACTAACTTGTTTTAATTTTTGCAAATATTTGCTTGTCTTACCAGGCTGTTGTTTTTTAATAGTTAAACATTGTCTGAGAAATAGCTCGTTTTTAGGCTTGATAAAAATTGAATCAAGAGTTATCACAGCTTCTTCATATGTTTTACAATCGGTAATAAAATCGTAGTTTGTATGACTTCATAATAAAACTAATTAAAAGATAAGTTTTAGTTTACCATCATCGTCTATGTTTTTGCTACATGATATGAAATTGTCATGTTATTTCCCAATGAGTCCATTCTTGAACAGCTTTGGAAGAGTTCTAATCAGTATTAAACCATTGCTACATTTAGTTCTTCAACCAGTCACGAATGGCGCTATTAGGGAACCAATCTAGTATGTTAAGTTGTCTATCTATCCCTACCATAAGCGCATCTCACTCGTCTGCTAGTTTGAAATAAAATGTGGGTGGGAACTGAGGACCTTCAATAAAGTAAGTAATTGCTGCGTTCTGCAATTACCTAGGAGAAGAGTAGATTTAAAGTAACATGGTTTAAGATCTGTCAGCGATAACATCGAGCACGGAAAAATAAAAGAACGAAAGAGCAAAATTTTAAAATTTTCGCTCCATTTTGAAGGTCAATGAACTTTTAGGGTTATATTGTTTTTGCTTTGTGTTTTCCCATCGTTCTTGTTATATAAATTATTATGGAAAATAAAATGCTACAAACAGATGATAGCAGATTACTTTGGTTAAATCCAGAAAGTAAAAAAAAATCGGCTGTTTGGAAAATCAATTTCATCATCCACATCCTTTTTTGTGTAAATGTATGCGCATGTGGCCCCTATTAAAATATTTCTCTTCTACATAAGTTTAATTTTTTTCCAATATGACCTCGTCGTCGTAATCGGATTCTGAATTCATGGACTATTATATTCCCTATGCTGCAAATTGATAAGGAGCAGTAATAGTAATTAATTTTTATCCATCCAACTCTTCTTTATACTTATGTAAAGAGAAAAAAACTTGTTTCGGCGCAAACAAATCAAAAAGTGAGATTATTAAACCATCATCCCCACCAACAAATTTTAAGTAGATCTGCGAGCTCTCTTTGAGCAATCGGAGTACAAAGATTTCACTCGACGGCTTCGCAGAGGTGAAAAAAGAACAAGCTAAGATTTACTCCGCGGTCGCAAGAAGGTATAAAAGAACGCCATGGGAGCTGATCGAGTAAAAAGATCGTTTACATACATGTACATCTTTTCTATAAAACTTACTCACACATCTTGATGAGTAAGGCTATCATTGTGGACTTGAATTTCTCAGATATTTAAGATAATTATAATATATTTTTTTTTATAAATTGCTGAAAACTGTTAATTTGGCAACATTGCTAATGTCAGTAGCAGCTCCGCTATAAGCCCTTACATACACATACTGACCTTTAGCTTAGTCTAAGAAACGGGATTAATAATTAATTTAAAGCGTTCCGGATCTTTGTTACGCGCTGTATAATTAACCTTGTCGCTTATTCGCCTGTCGGTGAACTACCTAATCTTCTCTACAGTAATGAAACACTTTGATGAACGCGACTATTCGTGCAATAACACTTATAACCCTAAAAAAAGCAGAATAAAGAAATATTTATAATTTACCAACAAATTTCTATAATCATACCATCTCCGTTAAAAACGTCAAAAAGAATACACGAAACAAGCTCCAAAAACGAAATATCATTCAGCAATAGAAAATCTGTCTCTTTAAATACAATCCATTTAAATAAATTGCATACTTCCAAAAATATGACTGCACAAGTTTAATGTGTATGATTTTAGAAACACAAAACACAAGAATATTCTCCGGCATTCCGAGTTTGAGAAAAGAGAAAAATTAGTAACGCCTCATGTAATTTGTCCCATTTATTTCTTCAGTCTCGAAAATGCTTTAATATTGGGGCAATTTTAAAATAAATGGGACGTTTAGCTCGAGAAATTATTGCCTGCACTGTTTACAAAATATTATAGACGGTACTTTAGCTTTAAAATGGAAGAATGGACGACCATTTTCTGTTAATAATAGGTCCTTAGATTTCTAATAAAAGATATGAAATTGTTTCGGGTGTTTTGGCTACCAAGTATTAGATGCATCAAGAGAGTCTTGCAAATATCAAGACCGGCTACCTACTTATATTTTTTTTTAAATATAATTTAAAAGTTACAATAATTGGATTTTAAACTAAATGTCGATATAAATTGACGGGCTAAAAAAACTGTATTATAGAATTTGTACACAATTTTTTGTATTCTGACATCCACCAAGAATGTTTTCATTGATCAACGGATACGTCCATTTTGTAACAGCTGCTTTTTAAATAATCCCTCCAAGACTAAGGCTATTTATTGCCAGAAGGTAAAATACCTGGGACTTTTATTTGATCAACAACTGAACTGGAGGCGCAATTCAACTAATAAAGTAAAACTAGCATTGCATCAATTACGCTATCTACCCCCTGCTTCACAGGCAGCGTAGACTTGAAAATACGACTAAGGTCAACCTCAACAAGGTGTTAGTCAGGCCGGTTCTCACTTATTGTGCACCTTCTTGGTGCAGCATAAGCAGAACGGAGCTTAACAAGTTCCAGATAATACAAAACCGGGCGCTTAAAATTATCGCGGATGTACCCAGGTACACGATGAATAGCATACTTCATCAAGAATTTAGTATGCATACAATAAATGAATTTTTTTCAAAAATTATTACAGACTATTACAGACGCACGGACGTATCGACAAACCCAATAATCACGGACTCACACATGAGATCTAGACCGAACAGTACATACCGAAAGACTGGCTCCCTGATGGTCCAATCCCATAGTAGAGAGGCCCAAATAGTAGTGAGGCACTATTAATCAACCACCAATCACCCAATCACCCAATCAATATCAGAATTAATAGAACAGGCGCCAAAATTTTGCAGCATATAAACTTTTTAAATTAAGCAAGCAGAAATAAGAATAATCAAGGCAACAGTCAATTTCAAAATTTCTACAAGTGATAAAACTTAAACAGTTTGCGAAGATTCAAGTGAAGTCGCAGGAGCATTCCTAACTTAAAAAGAAAACAGAGATCCCAAGTATACGACATTACAAACGAAATCCTAAAAAACTACCTCAAAAACAAATCACAGAACTGACGAACATCATCAATTCAATCCATAGAACAAATCACTTTCCTCAGAAATGAAAACAAGCAATAATAATCACAATACACAAGCCAGGAATTGACCAAACCGAGGCAAAAAACTACCGGTCCATCAGCCTCCTGCCGGCCATGGGGAGAATAGCCCAATATTGGACAAAACAAAACAGAACTGAAAGCAAATCCGGCACGAACAGTTCGGTTTCAAACATGAACATTCTACAGCACATCTCACAATAATGCGATCAGAACAGATCGTCATATAGTTCAATAAAAAGGCCCCTTATGAGCGATCCTGCTGGATGTGGCGAAGACCTTTGACAGAGTATGGCCCCAAGGTCTTATACTAAAAATGATCAAGTTAGGATTCCCACCAGCTCAGACAAAAACAGGCATCTCATTTCTTAAAGAGCGGACATTCCAGACAAGAATAAAGGACAAAAAGTCAACAACCAGAACAACCAAACAACCGAGTGAAAGCCTCCATACGCCTTGGCATCCCTTCAATGAGGTTCCGTATGCAATTATCTTGATCAACTTGCTGCCATTCTTTAATGAGTACTTCACTAGGCTCCTGTAAATTGGCTGGACCACGACCGTACTTTTCTGCCCAATGTGTCCCAGACACGTTCGATCGGGTTTAAGTCGGGGCTGCGGGGGGCCAATTCATTTTTAGGATTTCCACTTCATCTAAATATTCATTAACTAGTCTCGCAACATGCGGTCGAGCGTTATCATGCATTAGCATGAAATCGTCTCCCACAAATGGAGCAAAGGGAACAACATGTGGTTTTAAAACCTGACGAATATATCTATCCGCTGTCATTGCCCCCTCATCGACTATTAACAAGTCCGTTCTGCTATCGAGCTGCACGCCACCCCACCCCATAACGGAGCCTCCGCTATAGCTTACCCTACACGAAAAATGGTTTTGCTCAAAACGTTCTCCTGTTCTTCTATAGATTCTTTGACGACCGTCCGGTTATTTTAAACAAAACCTAGATTCGTCGGTTAATATGATGAATTTTGATGTTCCCTAGCAAATCCAAGGCGTTCAACCCTGTGGTTTCTAAGCAACTCGGAACCGCGTGCAGGTTTCCTTGTGTATAATCCAATGTTTTATTTTTATCGTTCTCTCGCTTACTTGGACCTGCGGTAAGCCCTCCAATCTGTTTTCTACCTCCACAGAACTTACTCTTCGGTCATATAAAACATTTAGTGCAATAAAGCGATCATCTCGTTCATTCGTACACCTTTTCTTACCACTTTGACTCCTTCTACTGTACTCGCCATGCTGATTAAATTGATTTACAGCCCTTTGTACTTTACTTCTTGTGACGTTTAAAACTCTTGCCACGTAATACTGTGACCGTCCATCCTGGATTAAAGCAATGGCTTTGACAACGTCAGTCGCAGACATATCCATTTTTAAAAGTAAGAAGTCACCTCAGAAGTAACACACATTCATTTACAAAGAATAATTTGGTAGCTTTTAAAAGCCGTAAATGACATGTCCAAGTATGGGATTATTCAACAAAGCTGTTACTGTCATCATCCATAGCAATCTTACTTCTTCGTACAAAAACATTATTGGAAATTGCAATGTTCTTTTAAAAAATCCATATTCTACACAAAAATAAAGATATCGAGGTGAGCCAAAAACAAAAATGTTAAGAATAGATGTGATTTGATAATTAATTTAAAACAATATACTGTTTCGCCACTCCACAGAGTGTCGTAAACTTATGGCAAAAAATGTCTCTTTGTTTAAGCCTGTATATTACAAACGTACGTCTATTTTTTAGTAAGTTTTTAAAATGTGAGCGATTCTCCACTAATTTAAATTAATTACATCAAATAAAAAAGTTATTTGCGATTAAAATTCATCGAAAATTTGGGTGGATCAATAATTATTTTGCCTGTGAGTGTACATCGTTAGGGAAGGCAGGAACGGACGTCCTCTACAAATGTTTCGATAAGAAAATACATTTTTGTATAACACATTTAAGCATTAACTTTCGAAATTTATTTAATAATAATGTTTATTAACATAAGTTATTTAAATACAGTAACTACTCGAATAAAAACATTACTTATATTTTGCTTTAAAGTAATAAAATTTGTCATTACTACATCTCATTAATGCTCAAATGCATCTAACCTATGAACAAGCACTCGGCAATTGTGTGGATGCAAGAAGAATTTATTCTGATACATTTCTAAATCCGTGTAAAGGCACCAGTGAAAGGGTTGATATTTCGAAAATTACTTAACCGCAAGAATACTAAAAATGTGAAAGAGTTGCTTCTTCTTGTTTACTTCAGCAGATTTTCGAAATAGGCACCCTTAACCTCTATACATTTCCCTATTTCCTCCTTGTACTTGAAACAACACTCCAGGTGTAAACTGGCGTCGAATATACAAGCCTCTTTAAATTTCCCCATAAAAAAAATCCAATGGAGTCATGTCGGGCGATCTCGGTGGCCATAAAATAGGCCCACCTCGACCTATCAATCGATTACCAAAAGTGCTTCTTTGCTCTTCCTGGAGGCCCTTCTCCACCACGATGTGGCAAAAAAACTTCCCAAAATGAATTAGCAAAAGATTAGCTAATTTAACATTTTTTCCTTTATTTCACTAGACTCGCTTTACCCGTTTCTTCGAAAGTTCTTCGGTGCGGAAAACGTCGATTTGGAAATGTATCAGAATAAATTCTTCTCGTCTCCACACAATTGCCAAGTGCTTGTCCATAAATTAGATGCATGTTAGTATATTCACTATAGGAATAATGCTTCATTACCTTAGTCTTCTATACCCAATCAACTAACCAACTTAGGAAAATCTTGATAATAACACACTGTTAACGAAATAAAACCGACTCGTATTTTAATGTATTATTCTGATTTATTATTTCAATACGTGTTCTACAAAAAACTTATTTTCTTTGAAAACGGCTACTTTTATCTAAATTGTTTAGAGAGAAATGACGAGAGTATATAAAAAATCGATTTTCTGCTCCGTAGAATGACACCTGTCAAAATACTGGTCCAAGGAGTGTGGGGGCAAGTCCGTTCCTGACCTCCCTGACGTGTCTTAATGGCATACACAAAAATATATACAGGGTGGCAAAAAAGTCGCGCATAATGCCTGTAAATTTTGAATTACCTCGTATACGAAAAAGTGGAAGTAAATTATTCCCCACAATTCTACCTGCATGACTTTTTTTCTGTTATTTCTGGTTTGATTGGCATAGAGACTAACTTACTTTTTTAAATGGAACACCCTGCATATGATTTCATATTTGGATTCTACTGGGAAAACTCTGAATTTTTTGTATTTCAAATTTTCACCTACCTGCCAGATTCCGAGATAATTTCAGCTCAAAAATGAAAAACTTCCTAATTTTAATTTTTCGTACCTAATAGGTACCCACCAGTAGAGTCAAGGTGTTTTTATGACAGCGACCTAAGCGGTGTCAATTTTGAGTTCCTGTTTAATTTTCAGTTGTCTGATTTCTAATTTGTTTACACTATGGTTCATCTGAATGAGAAACAACGAGTTGAAATTTTAATAATGAGCGGTTACGGAAATATGAAGAGATCGCAAGATCAGGTTTGTCAACTTTTCAATGAATTATATCCGAATAGGCCTCCAAATATTAATCAGTCAACGGTGTGTCGAGTGGTAAAGAAATTTCGAGGAACAGGCAGTGTAAGGGAAGCTACTAGATCAGGTCGACCTAAAACAGCAACCAGGGGAGACAAAGCTTTGGATATCATGCTTTCAATATATGAAAATACAACACAATCATCCAGGCCAATGGCAATGTATTTTAATGTGTCTCATCAGTCATCGAAAAATTTGTTTAAGCAGGAGAAGTTGCATCCCTACAAGATAAAGTTGGTGCACGAGGTAAATCAGGACGATTTTGATAGAAGAGCTGAATTTTGTGAGCTGATGATGGAAAGATGCAATAACGATAATAACCTGGCAACAAATATCATTTTCTCGGATGAAGCTACTTTCCATTTAAATGGCATTGTTAATAGACACAATTATCGTTATTGGTCTGCTGAGAATACTCACTGGTTCCAGGAAGGTCATACTCAGAGGCCCGAAAAAGTTAATGTGGGCGGGCATAGTTGGTAGACATATTGTGGAACCTTTTTTCATACGTGGTAATTTGAATAGCGAAAAATATCTGAACCTCCTCAGGAATCACATAATTCCTTCTTGCAGAATGGTTTTACCGGGTGTAAATAATGGCATAGACGAACAGGTATAGTTCCAGCAAGATGGAGCACCTGCGCATTATGCGACAAATGTTGGACAATACATAAGCGAACAATTTCCAGGACGTTGGATAGGCAGAAGAGGTGGTATTGACTGGCCAGCGAGATCCCCGGACTTAACCCCGCTCGACTTCTTTTTGTGGGGACACTTAAAGAATAAAATCTACGTGAAACCGTCCAAATTACTTAGAATCTTTAAAAGTCAGAATAAGTGCTGAAATTCCGGCCATTTGACAGGACTTCCTTTTAAACGTTGTAGACGGGTTTAGGAATCGACTGGCGCTCTGCATAGCAGAAATTGGTGGTCATTTTGAACACCTAATCCACTGAAAAGTTTCACTTGTTTATTATTGCGAAGTTAAGTTGTTCAATTTTCTAGGCTATTTATTTTGTTATTATAAAGTTTGTTACAATTTCAAATAAATAAAATTTTGAAATACAAAAAATTCAGAGTTTTCCCAGTAGAATCCAAATATGGAATCCTATGCTTTAAAAAAAGTAAGTTGGTCTCTATGGCAACCAAACCAGAAATGAAAAAATTCATGCAGGTAGAAATGTGAGGAGTAATTTACCGAACAATTTTCATAAAGGTCAATTTCTCATATACTAGGTAATTCAAAAGTTACAGGCATTATTCGCGACTTTTTTACCAGTCTGTATTTACTTATACATGTCTGTTCAAAAGTTAAAGCCGTAGAGCCCAAGATTATGCCATATACTTGCCGGTAACCCTGTATATGGTAGTTGCTAACTATATTATAATTTTATTATAATTATAATAAACAATTCTTTCGGTACCAATGCTACGTGCATTGTTTAGAAGGTCACCTTAATTTGAACATAAAGTACCTGTGAGAACCTGATTGAAGGGGTCAGGATTGCTATAGCTATAATTGCATTTTATTGGTTATTTCAGAATTTTTCATGGCAGGCTGATAAACTTCATAAGGAAGTAGAATGTCAGCTTTTATGACATTTTCAACTACAAAAGATATAAAAAAATAACTTTTGATTTAAACTTATTTCTTAAGCCACGGCACATTAAAATCCAATAAGAGATAAATTTGAAACGCAAAATATTTAAACGACGCATTAAAAAAAAAACGATTTGTTTTTCGCCATAAAAAAGCGAGTTTTATGTATTCTTGGTAAAATTGCAAACGCAAGTCGTAAATTTAAAAATTGATCCCACCATACATAAACACAACTTTCAATTAGCTTAATCCACATGCGAGGACATACATGTGTATTTTTTCCCGTGAAATCTCTGAAATTTAAAGCTATATTTTTTGCAGATATGCATGACTTGCATTTTATATTTGGGAATAAATAACAAATTGTTTTTAGTCGTTTTATATACTGTCACAACTTGGTGTTGTTTTCCTAACGCTTCCAAGCCTTTTCCCTGGATTTTCCGTTGAGTTCTACTCTAATAAAGCTCTAGTGCGATTAACAGTACCTATAATATATATATATACACTTTTTTAAAAAAATATGTTGACGATATCATCCTTGCACTTCCTGCAGATGGCATAACTGAAATAGTAGAGACTCTCAATGACCATGATCAATATATTCAGTTCCGTTCTTAGATACCAGTTCCGTTCCTAGATACCAGATTTATACGCAATATAGACAACACAATTGCCATAGACTGGTACCAAAAACCTTGTAGTGCAGGTAGATATTTAAACTATCATTCCTACCATAAACACAGCGTTAAAGTGAACTTAATAAAACAAATGAAAACGAGAGTTTCGAAAATCTCACATCCATCTTTCCTAAATAAGAATCTTAAAATCCTCCTCCAACTATTCATCAATAACTCATACCCTGCCACACTGGTAAAAAAGATACTGTTCAGCACGTCTTCCACTATAACACAAGCACCCAACATGAATGATATCCAAAATGCAAACAGGAATATAACTGAAGCAACTTTAAACTTTAAATTCACTTCATTGCCTTACATAAAGGAAGTCACCCCAAAATTATCTAGACTATTCAGAGAAATCAATGATATAAAGATTGCATACAAACCTGTACTTACAATAAACTCTATTCACTCAAAAATCAAAGACAAAACACAGTCTAATCAATTATCAGATGTTGTCTACAAAATCTCTTGTGCAGACTGCAATAAAGTATACATAGGTCAAACTACTAGACCCTTGTCTAGTAGGATCACGAACCACAAGAGTGACTGTAGACACCATCCAGAGAGATGTGCCCTTGCAGAACATGCAAATAATTTGGACCATAACATTAATTTCAATTCAGCTGAGATTTTAACCTCACAAACTAACTATAAAAAAAGATTGTTTTTGGAAATGACATTTATTGCACAGGAACCTAATAGTATGAACAAAAGAACGGATATCCAACATTTAAGTGTAATCTACTCATACCTGCTTCATTTAGACAAAAATTTACTCACAATCAATACCAATATCAATAATAACATTTCGAACTTCGTATAATACAGTACAACGATTTTTCAAGTATGCTGCATGATAACACGTAAATCCGAATCTTCTCAATTCAATATTATCTTTATACAAACGACATTAAAAATAATTCTGACAAATTTCAATGACATATAAAAACGACAGTATTTCCTAACCTATTCAGTCACTTAAGATGGTGACACGCAAGTCATGTTTTCCCGCTTAATATTTCCATAATTTCAAATAATTAACGAATTTTTAAAATGTGAACAACTAAGTTTGATTTTATTTTAAATTGTGTGTTTCTTCGTCTATATACAATGTTTTTAATAGTATCTCCGAACTATAGTTGTATTTATGATTGACTTGGATTTTCAACACGTTTTTCTGCTCGAATGTCTTTTATTAATAATTATTATATTAACATCTATATGAACAATCTCACCAAAGTTGTAAGTAAAAAACATTTAATTATTAACTTGAACAAATCTCCTAATATCATTTTATGTAAATTTGTAGTCTCCCTGAAGATGGAAATAAAATATACGATTTCCGAAAGCTTGGAATAACTTTAAAGAGTACTCTTTCATTTTCTGCAGTCCCCAATATTTACTAGTGTATTTCTCAACTAGTCAGCAACGACTACCCTCTCGATTATACTCGTATATATATTGTTTTGTATCTCTAGTGGAAGGCATGGAAGATGCAATAAGTATGTTCCATTGCACATTGCAGGTTTATTATCTGTTTCACATTCCGTGGGTATCTGAGATGAACCTACAATAATTTGAAGATTAGATAACCAGAAAAAAGGCTATTTTTGTATTTTCCATATTATTATTGTACTTATACTTTTTAAATACTTCGCCGAATCTCATTTCTGCTACATTGTCTCCTTCAATTGCGTAATAAGCGTTTCTCTATTTCTGAGGGGGGAATATACTTGGCTAAACCTCCACCAGTTTTCTCCAATGCATGCTTAGTTTTTGAGGCCTTAGCCTTGGTTTTTGAGTTCTAATCAATTAATGCCTACAATTAAATGCGTTACGAGTATGGCAAATATTATATGTGTAGCTAGGTGGACAAAATAATCGTACATCAGTTAAAGTGATTCACCTATTAAGAAAGTATTTTAGATGTTATTAGAGTATGAGCTAAATTACGACTACTTTGTCTGCACACTACTATATTTACTAATTGCAAGAGTCTTTTCTGTTTAGTAAGCTTTTTATTTACCGAAAGTCAGTCTGAATGGATAGATAAGATATTATTTTTTGAAGACGGCAGTATCTAAGAGATATATAGAAGTGAAAAAAGAACATTTTTTATTTAAACAAAACCTGACTCAACCAATGACATTCAGTGCAAAAGATATGGCAGTATAAAAATATTCAAAGCTCTCGTCAAGCAAGGTGTGTCGACAGGACATTGAAAATACCTGCAGGGAAAGGTCGCAGGTTAATAATAACGCATATAGGTAGTGAAAATAGTTTTTTAAACGGTGGTTAAATTTGAGTCAAAATCAATTAAAGATTATCACAAGGAAATGCCTCCTGACGTCGAATAGTATTTTGAGCAACTGACTGAATTAATTGTCGAAAATTCTGTCATAGTCTTAGATAACGCCAGCTAACATTCAAAGCTTTTAGAGAAACTACCCTTGACTTCTTGGAAAAGAAAGGGACATTACAACAACATTTCACCGCCAGAACAATTCGGTTTTTGATCTGATCATTGCACGGTGCGCCAAACAACAAGACTGGCTTTCAACGAGCTCAAGGGGTTTAACGGTCGCTATAGCGTTTGATAAGGTCTGGCATGACGGACTCGTTCTAAAGTTAATAAGGTCAGGTATGCCCAACTACCTAATAAAGGTTATTCACGCATTTTTGACGGACAGAATTTTCGCGGTTTCGTCTGAGAATGCGATATCGACTGTGCGACACGTCAGAGCCGGAGTACCGCAGGGTTTTCCGCTTGCACCGGTCCTGTACAATATCTGCACTATAGTGATATCCCTAAATTCGCTCAAACATAATTATTCCTGTTTGCTGACGATACCGTAAAACCGCCAAACAGCCAATGTTGGTAGTCTCAAAGCTGCAACGCCACATAGAACTTTCCGAGGCGTGGTTAGACAAATGGGAAATTCGCCTAAATGACGCTAAAACCTAAGCCATCTACTTCTCGAGGTCAACATGTAAATTTACCCAAACCAGACTTCAAGTCAAAAACACCATAATAGACTGGTGTAATAACATCAAATATCTGGGTCTGTCTTTCGATAAGAGGCTGGCTTGGACTGATAACGTGGACCAACGCTTTAAAAAAGCAAATGGTCAACTCGGCGCCATCTACTCGCCCATCAACAGTAGAAGTAGACTGGACTTACAAACAAAGACATTGCTGTACAAGACTATTGTCAGACCTGTACATATTTATGGTGTCGCCTCCTGCTGCACCGTATCTAAGTCAACATTCAAAAAAGTTCAGACATTCCCAAATAAAGTACTCAGAATTATGACTAACGCTTCACGCTTTACGATGATACATACGCTACATAATGACCTACAAATGCCGACAATTGTTGAACACAGCTGGCTTACTCCTGCCCAGCCTCGCCTTCCCTCTCTACCACAATAAACTGACCGAGAACGATCACCAAATAATTAAAAAATACACACTTCTCTGCTGCTGTCTACCACCTCTACCTCAACAAGCTACAAATTTGAAGATTCAGCATTTAACCTATGCGAAGTTCCTCTGAGAAACTTACCTGTTTACAAATAGAAATTAATAGTCCCCGACTGATTTAAAGTACGAACATGATCCTTGAAGGGGACATTATAAATTGACTGTCTGAGAAAATAATACCCTTTGAGGACAACTAGCGGGAGGAAGATGGTACCATGCAGTGAAAGACGGAACAACATGGAAACGAATGAAAGAGGCCTCTGTTCAGGAGTGGACAGATAATGGCTGAGAGAGAAGAAGAAGAAGAAGAAGAGGACAACATGTGAAAGAAGAGCTGTGCGAGAAAATAAGTCACGCTTTAAAAAATGTGCGATCGAAAGAATCAGCCAAAAAGCGTTGTATTGTTTTACTTCGACTACCACCCCATCATTGCTAATTGAATGCAATTGAGTTGATATGGACGCACATGAAGTACTATGTAGTAAGAAATAACACTACATTTAAATTAAAAGATATAATTCCTACGTGAGTTATTGAAACATTCATTAACAATTATCACGAGAGAAAATTGGCAACGTGTTTCTAATTAAAGAAGAAAAAAATGCCTGACTTAGACAACGTAATGGAAGAAAAGGTAGAACCACTAATTATTCACTTCAGTTGTTTTTTTTTTGTTGTTAACTGAGAAAAATAAAATAAATAGTAAAAAAAGAAATTACTCATTTTATTAACAAAAATGATGGTACTCTTCAGCGATGCTGTGATGAACACCGCTGAATAAGCAAAACCGTAAATGAAAAAAGTTAACGTAGAGAAAAGAAAATTAACTATTTAGATTAATTATTTAGATTAAATTAAATTACTTAAATAATACGAAAAATTAAGTAGTAGTCAGGGAACACGCACAGAACCAGCTGTGGAGCACGCGTGCCAATCGCCCTAGCTCGCGGGAGGGGGTTTAACAAGCGCCACCAGCTTTGCCACAGAAGAAGCTGGAAACCTCCAAGATGGCCGTGGATCTAGCTTTGACCGTGGAACCTGACACCACGTTAACATGAAAAAGTTGTTAGTACTTAACATGAACTTAGCTGCATAGTGCTGCTACACAGGAAGATGGAGACCTCGTACAGCAGAAAGGTGAAGAAAGATTTCATACAACGAAAGACCGTGACGAAACAAAACTCTAGCAGGAGCTTCTAGGGCCTTAAGGTTTATTTGGGGGTTCAACAACGATGTTGGGTAGTTCCTAAATTATTCGGTCCCTCTAGGTCTTGGTGACCGTACTTGACTTCAATGGCGACAACATAACTTAAATTCCACGTAGGTGGTTCCTCTGTCGCCGACGGTAAACCTACGTCAAAAATATACCACGTCCTGGAGAATTACCGTAGAGGCGACAAAAAATATGATCTTCAAATCCTATATCCTGCAGGTATGATTCAGAAAATCCTGGATTTGAAGCCTGTTGCCTGTTTCACTGCCAGATGTCAAGTGAGCAAGCAAGGTTAAAGTCACCCGTCAACAATATCACAAAAGACAGGAACGTCAAAAAGAAATAAAGCTAATTTCAGCGAACACTCCCATGGGTTCTCGGACAGAACTACTGCCTAAACCGAAATAGGCCGGTTCACATACTAGCGGTTGATATCCAAATAAATCGAATAGGTCCTGACTATTCAATTGCAGGTATTTAAGCTAAGTCAAATAAAACAGAGGTACCTAAATTTAGTTATTGTTGTATAATCAATGTAACACTATAACTTTTCCTCAAATAAACAATAGCTCCAATATCCTCGACATCCGACAAACGGTTACGTTCGAATTTGGTTGCTTGATATACAGGCCATTAAAGCTGGATTTATAAACTCTAGAAGTTGGCGAGGTTGAGGTTCAGTTGGTGTTGGAAATAGAAGTTCAATTTAAACTAAAGGGAACACTCAGTTCCAAACAAAAGAAAACAAAGAAAGTCCCACTCAGTACCTGTACATTATGCATTTAATTGATATAATAAATTACTTATTGACAAATATTTATTAGAATTAAAATGAATTGTTTTATTTTCTTAGAAGACAAATCAACAAACAAAATACAAAGAAATCCCCAGTCTCAGTCACTACCTGCACAGGGACATTTTTTTAAGTGTCTCACCCGATTGGCGATTTTCCTGCTGACTATAATAAAAAACAAATTACATATTTCTTAATGATTTTCGATAAGGAAGCAGAATTGAATGTCAAAAATTCATAGATTTACAAATTTGACATTTTGAGTTTTCTTAAATGGCAACGCCCATAAAATAACCACACGATTGAATTGCATTTGGCGATCCGATTCTAAAACTATATAGTTGTTGATACTTATTTCCAGCCGTTTCGGAAATACGGGGGTTCCTAATTAGCCTCCATCGATTTTGTCTTTTAAGTGTCTCACCTCTTTAATAAATAGACCTTCTAAGCTGAACACCCTAATTTTTTTCACATTGACATAATTTCCCGTGAGCAAGCGATTTGCGCTGTATTCAAAACCGACAGATGTCAAAAAGTGACAGAGACGACGCAATTTTGAATTTTTTTAAATGGCAACCCTCATAAATAACCACACGATTGAATTGCATTTGGCGATCCGATTCTAAAACTATATAAGTAGTTGTTGATACTTATTTTCAGCGGTTTCCGAAATACGGGGGTTCCTAATTTGCCTCCATCGATTTTGTCTTTTAAGTGTCTCACCCCTTTAATTAATAGACCTTCTAAGCTGAACACCTTAATTTTTTTCCCGTGAGCAAGCGATCTACGCTATAGTCAAATCCGACAGATGTCAAAAAGTGACAGATACGACGCCATTTTCAATCGTCTAGTTATTTATGAGGGTTGCCATATAAAACAATTCAAAATGGCGTCTCATCTGTCAAATTTGTAAATCTATGCATTTTTTGACAATAAATTCGGCTTCCTGATCGAAAATCATTGAGAAATATGTGATTTGTTTTTTATTATAGTCAGCAGGGAAATCGCCAATCGGGTGAGACACTTAAAAAAATGTCCCTGTACATTAAGCATTTAATTAATATAATAGATAACTTATTGAGGGTTACTGGAATTTACAGGCGCCAGGTAATATTTAATTTATGCATCCTTAATCCGATATGAGAAATCACTCAATGAACCTGTATTGTACTACTGAAAAGATATACTTTCATTCTACAAATAATATGTTCACACTGTAACCCCAAATTTGTATTTTGTATTTATAGTGAGGGTTACTTGCTGTCAGACAATAGAAAACACAGTATAATTAATAAAGTTACCTGCATTAAAAAATTATTCACCCCCATATGAAATGTGTATACTGTCTTCATTTAATCGCCATTTGATCATAAAAAATTTCATTCCCACCAGATTTTAATATTTAATCATGTCATTATTAAAACCAGATTTTTCCTGTATAGAACGCTATTATATCGTTTATTAAATTCCCTTTTGTAAAATATTTCAGCTAGTTTTTTCACTTTGTATATTTTATTGGGTCCAATTATTCAGCCTTTTTACATTTTAATTGGGCCAAATTGGAAACTTGTTTAAAATAATGGAGTTCGCATTCAATTTTTTAAATTAGTCGTTGAAAAATTTAAGGCGTTTAATCGAAACATGACACATGCTAAAGGTACAATATGTTTTCCGTACAAAAGTTTAGCTTACACGATGTTCCCGATTAAATATTTACTGTTATAAAATGAAAACGTTGCAAATGATTTGGATTCGGTTTTTTAAAAATATAACTTAAGGCTTGTCAGACAGAAAGCGGGATGTGGTCGTGGGTTTCGATCTCACTCCTACGTGTTAATATGACAGTAAACCGGTGTTTTCTAACTATTGGTGAATTGCTAAAAATGCACCATGTGATTCCTGCCTCATTTTATACAGCGTGGGCAGAAAGAATGGAACACCCCCAAGATTTTCATAACCATGCATATTTTCGAAAACGCTCGGACCCGTCGATTTTATTTATCATTTTTACAAATTTTGAGAAATTTTAGTAATATACAGGATTGCTCAAGAAGTCGGGGCACATGTCAACTTTAATTTAACACCAAATTTTCGATTTTTGAATTTTACTTAAATTTCTGAATATTTTTCATGTAACATACCCTATTTCGATACTCAGCTGTTTTCGATATATCACAATCTAAACAATTGCAGCAATTAAAACAAATTTAAGTGGTAGACAGGTTTATAAGGTAAAAACAACAGCTTTTAAATCTGAATATAAAAAGTAGAGTGCTTAATTAAATGTTCAGATTGATGGCCATTGAGAATATGGCAGTCTCCTAAACGTAAAACAAATTCGTTTTGAACGTTCCAAATAACCTGTTCAGGAATGTCTCTAAATCCGATGTCTTGTTCTTGTACACTCTTTCTTTCAAATATCCCCACAAAAAGAAATCTAGGGGTGTTAAATCGGGTGAGCGAGCTGGCCATTCTATTTCTCCCTTTCTACCTATCCATCTATATTGGAAAACCTCGTTTAGGTATTCTCGTACCCGTGCGGCGTTGTAGCCAAATGATTCTTTCAGGACTATCTTGTTTATCGTGATCTGGATATAGGCCAGTTAAAGCAGGAACTAATTCAAATTTTAAAAACTCCAAATACCTCTCTCCGTTTAACGTTTCTTCGAAAAAGAAAGGTCCTAATATTCTGTTACGTAAAATTCCGGCCCATGCGTTTAGCTTCTGTAGGTGTTGTGTATGGGCCTCTTGCATCCAGTAAGGATTCTCTGTTGACCAATATCTCAGTAAATAAAATATTCTGCGCGAAATTTCTGTCATTATTGCAGATGTTTTACATATTCTCGCAAAATTGAAGGCGTCGATCGAAATCATCCCGTGGTCATCATTTAGCTCGTGGGCATGACAAATTTTGTAAGGATGATATTTTTCCTTATGAAGAATATTTTGTACAGATTTATAACCAATATTTTGAATCCGACACACTTGACGAGTGCTGGAATGAGGATCGTCTTGATACAACAGTAAAACATTTAATCTAGTTTCCTCACAAATATATCTGAAATACGGAATTTTTAAAAACTATCATTGCAATTTACCTGAAATTTACAATGCAACCTTTAAGTTGTCCACCGATGACAAAAATATTCAGCACAAAAAGTGTCCTAATAATGACACAGTTTGACAGATGTCAAATAGACATTTTGGGTAGCAGTAATAATAATCCATATCAACAATTTGCAGTTTTATGGCCATATCTCAAAAAGAAAATATTTTTAGGAAATTCCGGATAATTATTTAAAATAGGTATCTTCTTCTTCTTCTTCTTATGACGCCGACTCCCTACGAAGGTTGGCGATCCAAATGGCTATTGTCGTACGAGAAACCGCGGCTCTGAAAATTTCTATAGACGTCTGTCCGAGCCATCTGCGCAAGTCTTTCAGCCATGAATTCTGTCTACGGCCGACCGACCGTTTTCCTTCGATCTTCCCTTCAATTATCAGGCGGAGAATCTCATATCGCTCGCCCCTCATGATATGTCCCAGGTATTGCAGCTTTCTCTCCTTGATTGTCGTGAGGAGTTCTTTATGTTTACCCATTTGCTGCAGGACCTCTATGTTTGTCTTATGTTCCGTCCAAGATATTCGCAGCATTCGCCTGTAGGCGTACATTTCGAACGCGTCGATTCTCCTTTCTGTGGCCGCATCCATGGTCCAACTCTCGCATCCGTACAAAAGAACGGGAAAGATGTAGCAGCGAAGTATTCTGGTCCGGAGTTCCAGGTTGAGGTTTCGGTTTGCCAGAAGTGTCCTCATGCTGTTCAGAGTTTTCCGCGCTTGCTCAATTCTTGATCTGATTTCGAGTTTTGGGTTGCATTGCTGGTTGACGAGCGTGCCCAGGTATCTTATAGATGGAACTTGTTCAATAATCTCCCCATGGAGCCTTAGGGTGGCGTTTCGTTGTGATTTTGAGAATACCAATAGTTTGGTTTTGGACGTATTCATATAAAGGCCGAATTGCTCGCTGTATTCCACAATAAGGTCCATAAGAGAATGAAGTTCTGGTAGGCTACTGGCTATTACCACGGTATCATCTGCGTAACGAAGATTATTTATAATGTTTCCGTTGATCTTTATGCCTGCAGTTGTATTCTCGAGAGCTTCACTGAACACTGCCTCAGAGTAGAGGTTAAACAGCAGGGGAGACAATACACATCCTTGTCGCACGCCTCTTCTTATTGCTATCTCTTCTGATGTGGACCCTTTGATTTTGACTGTTGCTGTTTGGTGCCAATAAAGTCCGGTTATGATCTTTAGATCTTGTGCGTCTATCCCGGTAGATTTTAGGATGTTGATCATTTTTTGATGTGACACACAGTCAAAAGCTTTTTTATAGTCAATAAAGCATGCGAATATATCGGCATTCATGTCTCTACATCTCTGAGTCAGTACATTCAAAGAGAAAAGAGCTTCTCGGGTTCCCATTCCGTTTCTAAAGCCAAATTGCGAACGATCAACCAGGCTCTCACATTTTTTGTATATACGTGTATGAATGATCCGCAAGAATATCTTCAAGGCGTGGGACATCAAACTGATCATGCGGTATTCGTCACATTGTGATGCATTGTTCTTCTTTGGCAGAGCGACAAAAGTGGATCTCAGCCAGTCCGAGGGTATTTTTCCGACTCTGTACATTCGGTTGAATATTGTGGTAATGAGATTTAGACCAACCCCGTCCTCGGCAGCTGCGAGTTTAAAGGTTTCCGCGTGCACATTGTCAGGACCAACAGCTCTTCCGTTCTTTTGAAGTTTAATTGCGTGTTTAACTTCTTCCTTGGTAATTTCGGGACCCATTTCATTGGTTTTGTCTGGATCTGGGGGTAAGTCTGGTCTCATGTCATTAAAAAGATTTTCGGTGTATTCTTTCCAGCGCTTCAGTTTCTCATCCACTCCTATAAGTATTTCGTTGTTGGAACCTCTTAATATTCCGCTGTGACCCCCCTGCTGCCTACCTGTAAGCTCCTTGATATCCTTGTGTAAGTTAAAGAGGTCATGTTTCTTCTGAAGGGTTTCTATTTTCGTACATTTGTCCGCCAGCCATGATTCTTTGGCTTCCCTGCATTTCGCACGAATAAGCTTGTTAATTTCGGCATATTTAACTGTATTTTTGTATTTCTGTTCTCTTCGTTCGTTCATTAGTGTTATGATTTCATCAGTCATCCACTCCTGTTTTTTGAAGTTATTTGCAAATCCAATGTCGGTCTCCTGGGTCATAATTAACGTATCCTTCAGATCTTCCCATGAAGACTCAATGTCATCGCCTGGCTGAGTGTTCTTAGAGCTCTCTAATTCTTTCAGCCTGTTCTCAAGTTTTTGGCTGATTTGTGTTCTTTCTACAGGACTCTGAAGTTTCCTTATGTCAATGCGTTTTTGTCGTGGGACCGGTTTGTATTTGACAAAGCGGCGTATTTTGATGTCCATCACAACTGGGTTGTGGTCGCTGATGTCTGCTCCAGGATAGGTTTTGACTGATTTAATAAACTTTTTATATTCGTGTCTAATGAGAATGAAATCTATTTGATTTCTTACAATACGTCCGTCGCGATCAGCAGGTGAACGCCAAGTATATAAACGTCGCATGTGGAGCTTGAAAAAAGTGTTGGCAATACTTAGTCGTTGTTCGGAGCAAAACTGTGCCAGTCGATCGCCTTTTGTATTTCGTTCTCCTAGACCATACTTTCCGACAGAGTCTCCGTCAGCGGTTCCCGCACCAATCTTTGCATTAAAATCTCCAAGAATCACTGTAATTTCACCATTTTTTGTCAATTTCATGGCTTCATCGAGCTTGGCATAGAAGTCTTCAGCTATATCATCTGTTTTATCGTTTGTTGGTGCGTACGCCTGTATAATGTTCATGACGCGATGAGAGGTGTTCAGCTTCAGTAGCATGACTCGGTCTCCCAGCGGGATGAAGTCCACAACAGATTTTTCTAAGTCGGACGTGATCATGATGGCCACCCCATAACGGTGATCGGGATCGTCACCGCCAGAATAATATATGATGCCATGTTTGGTTTTTTGTGTTCCTGAGCCGGGCCATCGGACTTCGCTAAGACCCAATATCTTGATTTGCAGTCTATCCATCTCTGCGTCAACGTTGGCGAGCTTCCCGGCCATATATAGGCTGCGCACGTTCCACGTGGCAATTCGTGTCGTTTTGTTATATATTTGGTGTTTATTTGTGTCTGACGGGGGGATTCTTAGCACCCTCTCCCCACTTAAGGGGTGCCCCGGACTGAGGGCCGTGTTTATGTTTGTACTAGCCATTTAGATTATTTGGAAATAGTATAGTGTAGTAGGAGTTCCGTTTCCTTTCTACACCGCAGTGCGAAAACCAGTGGGGCTGCTTCAGCTGTGCTTTTCGCGTCCAAAGTAACACCGTTTTGAGAAGTTTATCTTCCTACGCCATGCTTTGGTACTGATGAAACTGCTGCCTTTCATCAGGTAGGTAGGTATAGAATACTTTAAAACTTTCCCAATTTAACCATATCTCTAGCTTCAATAATAACCGAGATCCCAATGCAATGGTGAGCATCGAATTTGGGACACACGTATAATATGGTTGTTTATGTTTGAAATTGTCTTCGGACTGACTTTAAATCGAATTTCTTTAAAATGTATCGAATTTATTGTAATTTCCTAAAGGATTTTTGTACAGATTGAGACAAAAATACATAACGAAATAGTAAGGAATGTAAAAAAGAGAGAAAATCTGGTTGGATCTTAGATGCTTTGGGTTTACTTATTCTCGGAAGCGGTATTACGTGCGCTTGCTTCCATACCTGAGGAGAAAAAGAGGCCCTAATATATTCATTAATTATATGAGAAATTTATTTGCCAATTAGTGACAGCAACAACAAAGCAGGGTAATATTAATGTTATCAGAACCAAATGCTGTAGTTTTAATTTTATTTAAAACTTCAAATTCGTTTGTTGAGCTAAAATCTAAATTTTCCGATAGAGTAAAACGGGGTAATATGGCAACTTAAATTTTGAAGGTTCACATTCTAATAACTAACGCACCTAGCTGAAACGTAATGGCTGCACCTTAGCGCTTACACGCATGTAGGTATGTGTCGTGAGACGCTCGTTGCCGTATTCCCATTGACAAAAATGTAACAAGCAAATATGTTCAATGATGCATTAGTGCCATATTACCCGATACTATGGGTAATATGGCATCTCTTTGCGGGTAATAAGGCAACATTCATTTTTAATTTAAAAATTGTGAATTACAATGATTCATGAAAAAATATTCAAAACTAACAAAATGAAACTGTATTTACTGTAAACTAATAAAAAACAACATAAACAATAATTCTTAAGCTATTTATGGTGGTAACAGCAGCCTACTATTTACTGGTTGCAGCTATCATGGACAATGCAAATACACTCCTCAAAAAAATTGTTCAGATGGCGTACAGATTTGATGGACCCATTTTAAACATGTTAAACATCCAATCCAATTACACTTGGGACCTTTCTTGTCACAAGAATATCCATGACAGGTTGCGCAAAAGTCTGATTCATCCAATTCGACTTCTGAATTATCGCTTTCCTGGGTTACCATCTCCGTTTCAGAGTCGGATGAACTGGAGTAATCACTTTTTTTTATTACTAAAATAGTTTTCTCCTTGTTGACACTTTTCTTTTTTGAAATGATCGATTTCTGTTTTTTCCCAGTTTCAACAATTTTTTTTTAATTTTCTTTCTTCTTTTTATTTTAATATCCTGCTTTTCTCTTCCTTCTTTGCACGTTTTACGGAAAATTGTTTCAGGTGACGTTAGTATTTCCGCATGTTGTTTCCGGGAATTTTTGTGGTAGTAATATCTAACCTTTTAAGTTCCTTCCAACATTCTTTTGAGTTCCTGTTATTCAATTTTTGTGAGAGCAGACGATGTTAAGTTACGTAACTCCTTATAGTAATCAAATTTTCTTGGACGCTAAGTCCGTCAAAATTCTTTGAAGGCTTTATCACGCAATTTTTGCATATACAGGGTGTCCCTTTTTCAATGTGTAGGGTATCTCGGTAACTAGTAAAGATGGAGACTTGCGGTTTTTACATTAATGCGCTATTTTGATACCGCAAACAGAATTGCCATTGCTTTCTTAGTTTTTAAGCTACGGGTGTTTTCGAAAATGTTTGCATTTTGACCACCTTATCCTTTAACTTATTAAAAAATTGATCACTGTTTCTGAGAGAGTTTTCTAAGTAGAATTCAGTAACTTGCTTACTTTTATTCGGGGAGTCTTACTTTTTGAGATTTAAAGCCAACATATGATTTTTTTAAATGGCACAGCCTGTATATTTTTCTCTTATTTGATTGGCCCACTTTTAGGCTTTGCAAAAATATATAATAGTTGATAGTTATTATTAACAATAAACGCACAAATCGAATAATTTACAAAGTTAGGGTAGTATAGGCCATGAGACCATTGAAACAAACAAAAGAATATATCATGACTGTAAGAATTAATATTATGTAAAAATATACTAATACTACATTTACAACTGGGCACCCACATCTTGTATACTCCGACACAAGGTAAATGGTCATGACTAACTAATCCCTTTATACTTTATACCTACTTGTCCTTCTATCTTGACAAATAAATCATTCCGGTCCAGGGTGGTAGTTCCACCCCCTTTATTTTCTTTAGTTTTTGAGATATCGGAATAAAATTTTTCTTGTTTGAAAACGAATGGCAAAGGCTTTTTTGACATCTGTGTAATTACCGGGTTGAAAATGCGGATTTCTACGTGAAACACCCTGTATAAAACCGTATGAATAAAATGAGTAATCTCAATGGTTTGAATCTGTACTATCACTATAATCCACTGATATAATTAGAGGCTTTATGTTTTCCCAAACTTTTTTATAATTATTTTTGACTTCAAGTACATGATTAACGCATGCTCTCCAACTGCTCTCTGGTATTAATTCACACTGAGTTTTAATTACTTCATTTACATTAGCGGACACTTTTGGGTTTACATTATAACTTTGTTTTTTAATTCGGACCATATCATTTCTATAGGATTCAAATCGCAATGGTAGGGGGCTTTTAAAAAGCTCACTTGTCATGTCCTGATGGTAGTCTAACGAGCAGTCCTTAATTCTTTTTGCTGCAAAGCTAAGCGTTCGGCACCCAGCCATCCCTCGAGCCACAGTGTAAGCAGGTACATCTAAAATGCACTTTGATGAAGAATCTTGTCATCCTTTTTTTATAGTGTCATGGGTGTCGAACCAAGTCTCATCTAAATAGTATATATTTCGGCTTTTTGCGCGGAACTGATGAATTTGTGTTAGATATTTTTGTCTCCATTCCACTAACCGTTGGGCCTCTTTAATGCAAATGCGCTTGTCAATTTTTTTAAATCGAAATCCAATTTTGTGCAGGAATCGGCGTAACGTTTCGCGACTAGCAGCAAATCGACCATTTGCTAGTAACTAATACATTTCTATGCGAATTAACTCTGCATCACAATTTACAAACACTTTCAATGTGCCTTTGTCAGATCTGTCCTTCCTCTCCATTGAATTGTCTTGGTCAAGGAACCGACGCAAGGTAGACCTTGGAATGCCGGTTAACTCCACTGTCCTCTTAATGGCAGCTTCTATGCCCTCTGACGTTCTTAGAAGACCTGCAGAGAAATATTTTCCGTAAGATTTTGACCTGATATTTTTGTATCACTCAGTGGCGGAACTACCGGTGTGCAATGTGTGCGAAGCACACGGGCCCGGGCTAAAAAGGAGCCCGGGAGCGGAGCCACAAATATAAAAAAATGCAAAACAAAAAACAAAATATTCTCATAGAAAAAAAAATGCAATACTCTGAAACGGACCCACAAAACTACTCTACTCAATACTTTTATAGATAGTAACTGAAATAATCACATAAAACGGCATTTATTTTTTTTATTGTTTTTATTAAACCACAATTGGCAATACCGGCATTTAGTTTAAAGGGCGGTGTACGTGTCGCGTGTCGGCAATTATTGAACTAAGATAAACGCAAAGGCGGCCCCTACTACAAAAGAAGCCGCTGCCGCACGTGTTAATGTAATAATTTCGGCTTGGGCAATAATCTTTGTTTGATATTTTCAAATGCCTGTTTAGTAAATTTTTAGTTGATAATGTGCATGGTTTGCGTTCGGGTGTTTATTAACTAGGTGCTCAAACTTAAAAAACAATTCCTATATTTCTGAATAGAACGAATAGAAATATTAGAATTTAATTTTAATAATTATTTTACTTTGTTACTGGAGTTATAGTGTGATTAGTAGTTACTACGTCCAATAACGTACTAGTGGAAGTGGAATATTAGGATATCAAAAATGAATACCTATAAATATGTATATAAGTCGGGTGCTCAAAAACTCAAGGAACTTGGTGGACACTTTTGCAAAGTGCTACTAATGCCAAAATAACTTTAAAAAAATTGACACTTACTGGGTCGAGACATCGAGACACGATGCCTTAAAAGCTCTCCGTTTTAGATATGTGATGTTAGATATCTTAAAAACACTGGCAAAAATAATTTTAACGTCTACAAATACAGCGGAAGTTAATGAATAAGCAAAGTCTTTAAGAAAAAACTTGGAAAAATTTGAAATAGTTTTTCTTATTGTTTTTCAAAATAAAATTTTAAAAAATATTGATGCATTGTCAAAACTTTTACAAAAGAAAGAGCAAAATATTGAAGTTGCGTCTAAAATGTTTACCACAGCCACTGAAATCATAAATCAAATGGGAAATAACTTTCATGTAATTAAAACGGAAGCTGTTATTTTGGCTAGGCAATGGGGCACTACTCCTGAATTCGAAAACAGAAGGATATCAAGACCAAAAATACTTTTTGGTAATGTGAATAACCATTTTCAAGTTTAAACAAGTGATGATTGATTTAGAATAAATGTGTTTTTAAAACTATATATATAATTACAGCTCAATTAAAAAATCGGAGTTCTGGCCTTTACAAAATTTGTTCTTATTTTCGCGTTTTGTTCCACAACGTTTTAAGAGGTCCTTCTCTTTCTGATAAGGGTATTTACGATATGAGTCAAGCTCTGCATCTTCAATATCCAGAAGATATTGCAGATATTTTTCTATGTTCAGGAAAATAAATACTTATCAGTATAACAATTGCTTTTTTGTATACCCAAAATTCATAAATTAATATGGTTATCAATATTCCGTATCATAATGGGGGCCCGGCAAAATTTTCGCACATAGGCCCGTGGCAACGTCGTTCCGCCACTATCACTTGTGTGGTACAAGGTCGGTCCAATGACAATATGCTTATTTCGACTTCCAAAATAACATACTAAAATTTTAAAAAAATATGAATTTTAAAAAAATTGAAGTGCAATATGTTCTTTCATATCAAAACTAAAAATTCAAATATATAAATTTTACCTTGATATACTCGCAAAACGATCCTCTTGCAGCACATCTGTAAATGGCACTTTGTTTTATGCTCGTTTTTGTCTTCAGTTCCGTCGTCGGATTCAAAGTTTTCAACCCACGGTCTGGACATTTTAAAAATTACTAATATTAATAACACCACTGAACACCGTTGAATGACACAGTTCAAATGATTTAATAATAATTCGACAATTTCTAATGTGTCGACAGGTATAATTAATTATACCTTAAATACGTACATTATCAAAATAAAAATAAAATACCTCCCTGTTACTTAGAAACGCTTACAAACCAGCCCTTAATTGATTTATGGTGGGTAAAGTCGCCCGATCGTTATAAAGCAGGTAAAGTCATGACCATTTACCTTGTGTCGGAGTATATTATGGCGATCGATACTTCCTGTGCGGAACTCTTGAAATAGGATTCGTCAGACCATATTATTACTTTTGTAGCAAGCTGCCTGTCGACTCGTATTCGATGTGGATACAGTTGCAACAAATAAGTCGTCGCACAGCATGTACAATATATAAATTGGGCTCAATATTTACTTCATAGGGTTTCAAACGATATTTATTTTATAATTTTTTAGATAAGATTTTATTACTCCGATATCTTTTTCTATGACTTTACACAAACTTCTACTACCTAAACAAAAGCCATAACGTTCATTTCGTCCCTTTCGCGATTCTCCTTACTATATATGATTTAAGTATTGGCTTTATAAACAATCGATTCTTAATTAAATTAATTTTTAAACTTGAAAATGTTACTTGAGTGGGCTGCCCTCTCTCTCGATATCTATGAAAGTACAAACTCTATAAGTTAGATATTGAAATTACAAGATTGTAAACTTATTTATTTTCATGGCACTCTATAAAGCAAACTAATATGTCATATTCTTCAAAGTTTTCAAACTACTACATTTTAACGTAAAGTAAAACACACAATCTGCTCCACTAGTTTAATGTAAAAAATCTTTCTTTAAACCATACATGTTTCGGAGGCATAAACCTCCATCATCAGTGGGATTAAATTAAGTCAAATTAAGGAGAAAAATACCAGAAACATTGTGAGAACTGCAAAATAAAGAGAGAAAAGCTATTAGTGAAACAAGAAAAACTCAAAAGACAAGAGGCACATCAGAGTGCGTGGAAATATGATAATAAAAGGAGAATCCTTAAGTGAGAAAGTGATATGTACCATAATAAAACAATTTAGTGGAGCAGATTGTGTGTTTTACTTTACGTTAAAATATCACTCCACTGAGAGATGGACTTCTTCCATAAAATTACTACATTTTAGCCATTTTTTAAACTTTAGCGACGTGGTGAGATGTATTTTAACAAAACGTTATTTTTGCCTATAGATTTTAACAAATTGACATGCCAGATAGATATTCCATTGTTCGTTTCAATGGTTTCATGGCCTAATTACAACCCTAATTTTTAAAATTTCTCGTTTTGTGCGTTAATTTTTAATAGTAACTATCAACTATTATATATTTTTGAAAAGATTAAAAATAGCCCAATCAAATAAGAGAAAAATATACATTGTGTCCCATTTAATCACGCCACTGAATTCAACATAAAAACTCTTTTAGGGACAGTTTTCAATTTTTTAATAAGTTAAAGGGTTACCGAATATATAGGTACTTGATATTGTCGGTGATTCATGGTGCATTTCTGCAATTACTAGTTCTACAAAGTTCCCTAAGAGGTGCATGTCTTTCAAATGGTTGTATTATGTTTAAGTTTAAATATTCTATTTTTCCGTTGATGTCAGCAATTGTGTATAAGGCATCCTATGGCTTTTCCTGTAGATTAAATTCCTAGAGAAATGAGACATTGCAGGCAGGGACGCGCCAAGTATTTTCGGCGCCGTCGGCGTCGTGCGAAATAATGATAGGCGCCTTTAACCAATATTATAATATTGAGCTAAAATTACCATCCTTCTCGCATAGTTGATCGTTGAAATTTTTGAAGAAAACTCTATACTCTATAGTACTAATGTCTATATTTGTTTGTGACAAACAGAAAGTACAAAAAAAATATTCATAGAATACGGAACAACAGTAACAAAACAAAACCAGTATCAAAGTTAGAAAACATTAATTCAAAATATTTAAAAAAAATAAAGAAATAAAATAGCGATTGTTTTGAAACAGATCATACATGATGGAGAGGTCTTACAAAAATTGAACTTTTCTAGCTTTACTTTTTGCAAATTCATTAACAAGATTTCCCATTTCAAGTTGCTTTAAAAAGTCAGACTCTATCAAAATGATAGCAAGATTTTCTAACCGCTCTTAGCCCATCCTAGATCGTAAATAATTTTTAATCGACTTTAATTTAGATAATGATCTCTCTGCTGTAGCTACAGAAACTGGAATGGTTAATTATATATTATACAATGCAATTGTAATGTTTGGAAATGAGTGGATTAGGTTATTTATTGCAATGTAATTAAGTGTTTCTACTACAGACAGTCTTTGTCGCTATTTTGCAGAAATTGTAATTCGTGTAAAAGTTCTGTTCCGTCTATATCTTTCTCGTTTCGATCTTTGTCAGTTAAGGTTTTTTCCAGTTTTTTACAAAAATTAAATTGATCTTGTTTAGAATATTTTCCGAAATCCTCAACATTCCACAAAAAATTAAAAACATAAGAATGACACAATAATAATTTAAATCTTTCATGTACGGATGAAAGAGTAATATTTGGCATTCCGAAAAAGCAATTTACTTTAAGTTTCATTTCTTGATTTTCAATCGGCTGGTCGTCACCTTCGTAAGAAAATTGGTTTTTAATATTTCGTGGTCTTAAAATTTCTGCGGATATAAATTTTGCATCAACTTCTAAGCAAGAAGCTAGTTCTTTGGCATCTACTAATAAGTCACTGAAGCCTTTGTCAGATCGATATTGTTTTACAAATTCATTGAGGTTATTTAAACTTTCGCAAGCCTGGAAAATATTAAATGTTTTTGATTGCAGAATCTTAGTAACAACATCCACTTTACATAAAATCTTGTATCACAAAACTACCATACGTACAAAAGTCATAATATTTAAGTTTTTTACCTAGGGAGGTAGCTAAATATTTTGTTGTATTGTCAAAATTATTTCTGGATAAAATTTCATAAAGAGCATCGTAAATTTCGCCCAACTGAAATCCTAAAGGGTTATTGCATCACTTCTTCTAGACCATCTAGTATCTGACAAAGGCTTTAATGTCAGACTTGAAATGTTACTTTTCGAAACAGACCACCGATTGGCAGAAAAAAAATTATATAATTCTTGAACAGTCGAAAAAAAATGTATACTAGAAATATTGGATTTTACAGCATCGTTTATGACAAGGTTCAAACTGTGTTTACAACAAGGTACAAACATTGCTCGTGGATTAATGTCTAAAATTCTTTTTTGTACACCTTGATGTTTACCCTTCATATTTGAACCATTATCATAATCTTGACCGCGCATATTATAAATGTCTAAACCATAATTCTCCAAAGTTTTTAGTAAAAAGTTGATTAAACCTTCACCTGTTGTATCACTTATAGGACGAAATGTTAAAAAACATTCTTCGACACTAAATTTATTGTTTTTTTTTTAAACTAAGGCTCACATCAGGAGTACAATCAAGTAATACAGAAAAATACTGTGCTTCTTTAACTTGATTTAAAATATTATTTCTTATTTTGTCACCTATTGATTTAATGATTTCGTTTTGAATTTTATCTCCAAGGTAAAGTGGAATATTTTTTTGAGATCTATTAATATGTGCAGACATGACTGGATCAAATTTTGCTATCATTTCTATACATTTTAAAAAATTTCCATTATTTCTTTCAAATAATTTGTTATTAGGACCACGAAAGGCCAAGTTTTGTTGAGCCAAAAATTGAATAGTATAAATTATTCTTTTAATGACACTGCGCCAATATTTAGTTTAATTTTTTAATAAATTTTGCATATCTAAATCAACGGTTCTATTAGTTTTTAATCTTTCTAGTAAATCTGACCAGACACGTAAATTTTGAAAATGAGATGTACTTTTTTCGTGGATTTTCAAATGTTCGCTTAAATGATGCCAATCATGGAAACCGTCTTGGTTACTTAATTTAGTCTTTTTAAAAGTCAATGGATTGTTGGGGTCATTAAATGGTTTACAGCAGAAGCAGAAAGCCGCATTTTTTTCAATAAGAATATAGCAACCAATGACGCTGAACCTTTACACCATGTAACAAAATTCGAATAAAATATATATCGGAAAACTTACGTCCACTTTTGTCTTTAGGATACATAGTTTTATTTTGATATTGCATTGGACCTTTTTCGACAAGTTCTTGTACCTCGATTGGAGACAATACACTCGGCCAAAGACCTGGATCGTTAGAAAGAGGTGCTTCTTCGGATAATTCGTCCTTGACTGCAGGCTTAGGTTGATTACACTGTAGCAATTCGCTATAATAGCAAAAGAAACATGACTAACCTACGGATCTCTCTTCTACTTGAAGAGCAAAGGGCGATATACCCAAATCTCGAACATAATCAGATAATTAATCATTACAGTGGAGAATCAAAACCAACGTTTTAATGTCAAATTGCTGCACTCTGAGATAATCAGTTAATTTGTAAACAAAATAGGACCCATGCAAACACACACACACACCAACCATCACGCACATATTCTTACACCCAATTAACATAAACAATGAAGACGATTATAATTGTTGATTTATATTAACGAGTTGCACGCAAATTTATGCTAATTTATATCGCTCGGTGTTAATTAATTGCTTTATGCTTTACCTGAACCGGCTGCATATATGCGGTCCCGATAACGAGGCCCCAGCCACTGCTAAATTTAAAGATATTAGTCCGTCGTTCCATCATTTTAATACTTCGTTAAGTTCCTTTTTTTGACGCTCGAAAGTCTTAAGCCTCACAGAGTAAGATATAAATGAGAGGAAGTGTGCGTTGCACTGAAAAAATTGTAGGTGTAGCAAGATTATAATGAAATAATTTTTTTAATCAAGTATTTTACCTAGGTATACATACCTATCAGCAAAATGCTCGCAGACTATTGCTAAAATCCAATGTAATGGTCTTATTTTTACTGAGAATATGTCCTACACATCTGTCAAGATCGTTTTATTGGCCAATCAAATTATATACCTATAGTTGATGCAAAACAAAAACCGATGCACGTCGTAACCTTCGAGTGACGTCAGTTATCGACAGTGTTGCCAGCTTGTAACCAAAATATCCGAGTGAGGGAATTACAGTTTTTTTTTCACAAAAACAAGATAAATATACCAAAATTTCCGATAGTTAATATATTTGTTTACTGCATAATACCTTTTACCATCAACTTTAGTGGATCTGACACTTCTTTTATTTTCATCTTGCCAAGATCGACCAATGGTACCATTCTGAAAAATCCATGTTTCATCCAAGAAAACGAATTGATACAAGAATGCTCCTTTTTCTTTAATATATTCTTTCAAAAATACCAGTCGTTTGAAAGCTACATGGGAAAGTTCCATAAGCCCTCGCCTCAGTTCATCTTTTTACCATCCGAAGCCTATTTTCTTGAAGAGGCTTTTTAAAGAGTTAAGACAACCATGAAACAGTTCTCTGTCTTTTTTTGATTTTTAACTTAAACTTGTCAAAGTTACATGATGTTCTAAAAAAAGTTAGAGCTTATGAATAACCGGTGTAAAATATTATAATTTTTAAAAAATACAACTTACTTGTTTCGTACATTCCATAGTGTCACCGATAGAACTTATATCCAATCTTCACACATTTACAACTCTCTTTGAATTAGAACGTTTGTTTTAAGGCGATTCTAATAATTTATTTGCCTTAACTGTTATTGAAATGGCTCTTACAGTGGAAGTATTCAAATTTAGGGCAGCTGCTACACGCTAAAAATTAGTAAAGTAGAAATAAAATATCTATACCTTAACATACTCTTTAAATCTACTTCTCTGTACTGCTGTCAAGGGTAACAATAGGTCATTGTTGTTAAGTTCTTACGAAAATAACTTCTTAGACACGCTATTAGCTCTTGCACCGACTATTTAAATGCTTCGGCATTTTTCACAAATGATAAACAACGTTATCGACGAGATATGTATGTGCACTTTTGTTTCTCTTAACAAAACAGTTTTTTAATGCTATTTATAAAAGGATCTGGAGTTTTTGTTAAAAAATAAACGTACAGCAACACGGAACCACGATCAATTAAGGTTAGTTTTGCATGAAACGTCAAACGAAGCCAACGAACGAGCTGGCGCCACCGCACCGTTTACAGGTGTGTTGCCAACTATCGGCCAATAAAATTCAAATTATTTTAATTTTTAAAAGCTATAGGTGGGTTCGTATACTCCGACACACGGTTAATGGTTATGACTTTACCTGCTTTATAACGATCGGGCGACTTTACCCACCATAAACCAATTAAGGGCTGGTTTGTAAGCGTTTTTAAGTAACACGGAGGTATTTTATTTTTATTTTGATAATGTACGTATTTAAGGTATAATTAATTATACCTGTCGACGCATTAGGAATTGTCGAATATTATTAAATCATTTGAACTCTGTCTTCTAACGGTGTTCAGTGGTGTTATTAATATTAGCAATTTTTAAAATGTTCAGACCGTGGGTTGAAAACTGTGAATCCGACGACGGAATTGAAGACAACAACGAGCAAAAAACAAATTGCCATTTACAGATGTGCTGCAAGAGGATTGTTTTGCGAGTATATCAAGGTAAAATTTATATTATTTTTAGTTTTGATATGAAAGAACATATTAAACTTCTTATGGATTCCGGACAGATTTTTTTAAAATTTTATTATGCTATTTTGGAAGCCGAAACAAGCATTTTCTTTTATTGGACCGACCTTATAGCCACACAGAGTGATACAAAAATATCAGGTCAAAATCTTACGGAAAATATTTGCCTGCAGGTCTTCTAAAAACGTTAGAGGACATTGAAGCTGCCATTGAGAGGACAGTGGAGTTAACTGGCATTCTAAGGTCTACCTTGCGTCGGTTCCTCGACCAAGACAATTCACTGGAGAGGAAGGACAGATCTGACAAAGGCACATTGAAAGTGTTTGGAAATGGTGATGCATAGTTGATTCGCAGGGAAGCGTATGCGATGTATGAGCTTAAGCAGATTCCGTCACTTGATTCTTTGCGAGAAAAGTTATTAGCAAATGGTCGATTTGCTGCTAGTCGCGAAACGTTACGCCGATTCCTGCACAAAATTGGATTACGATTTAAAAAAGTTAACAAGCGCATTTGCATTAAAGAGACCCAACGGTTAGTGGAATGGAGACAAAAATATTTAACACAAATTGAAAAAATGAGGTACTAAAAACAAAATCGTATGATAAAATATATTGCGTAGATGAGGCTATAAAAGAATCCGGTAACATACCACTCAGATTGTTGTCCGCTAATATAAATAAAGTAGTTACAACTCGGTGTGAATTAATACCAGAGCATGCGTTAATCATGTACTTGAAGTCGAAAATAATTATAAAAAATTTTGGGAAAACATTAAACCTCTAATTATTTGAGTGGATGATAGTGATAGTACAGATTCAAACTATTGAGATGATCCATTTTATTCATACGGTTTTATACAGGGTGTTCCACGTAGAAGTTTCGCATTTTCAACCCGGAAATTACACAGATGTCAAAAAAGCCTTTGCCATTCGTTATCAAACAAGAAAAAAATTATTTTGATATCTCAAAAACTAAAGAAAATAAAAGGGAAGTGGAACTTCTACGTATGACACCCTGTATAATAAAAATTATATATTACGGCTTACTACTTTTACGCATAATAATAATTTACGTCAAAGTCAGCAATACACAATAAATTTTTGTACATATACAAGCATTGTTTCAATCTTCCTACTACCACCCTGGACCGGAATGATTTATTTGTCAAGATAGAAGGACAAGTAGCAAGTAGGTATAAAGTATATAGGGATTAGTTAGTCATGACCATTAACCGTGTGTCGGAGTATATCAAAGAAGAATACTTTTACTAAATTTGTAGTAAATTCAATGTCGAATAAAGTTTTAATACTTTTTGCCCGAATTTAATTTCCTTTTTGTTTTGCATCAACACTAGCTACGATCATAATATTATTTTCTTTATCCGAAAATGATATGTTTGCTTTAAATCTCAAGAAGTAACACTCGCAGAAAAAGTAACACGCCACTGAATTCTACTTAAAAACTGTCTCAGAAACTATTTTCAATTTTTTGATAAGTTAAAGGGTGACCGAAATACAGGGAGTGGTCGAAAATCAAACATTTTCGAAAACACCCTGTAGCTTAAAAACTAAGAAAGCTATGACAATTTTGTTTGTGGCGTCTTTTGTTTCACCAAAAGTAGCACAGTAATGAAAAAACGTTAAGTCTCTATCTTTACTAGTTACCGAGATTCCCGGCAATTACATCGAAAAATGGACACCCTGTACTAGGTACCCCTTCTAGTACCACTGAGGATGAACGTCTAGACGTTCGAAATATATAGGGAACATTCAATATATTTTTTGCATATATTAAATTGTGAAGGAAGACTGGCTTGTTTTATTTACATTACTTGGACTCCACTGAAATTATGGACTATTTCTTCAATCTAATTTAATATTCTATTTTCTTTGGAGTGTTCGTAAATTGAAATTAGGGTGTGCGCTTCTTTAATACTATATTTGTAAATCATTTATTTTAATAATATAAAATATTGCTGATTAAACAACATTTGTGTTACGATTTATTTTAGTTATCTATTACGTGGTCATTGAAAACAAAAGATCATGTATAATCTAAACAGTAAATTACGACCCTTTTTCTTTTGTAAAATTAACATCTAACATATCCTATGGGAAAATGTGGGAGATCTCCTGATTTTCGCGTACAACTTCTTCTAGTGCAGGTTCAATTGTGATGTCCTACAATTCCCGCCCAAACATTTATTTTTTGGTGATATTGCGTCCGAGTGTGAACAAGATCATGTTCATTTTCTTGGCTCAAATACCGGCAATTTTAAACATTTGGTTCGTTGTTAAGACGTTGAGTGCCATCGTCCAGTATACTGGGCATACAAGTTCTTTATATATAGCTCTCGTCCAGTTAACTTGACGCAATTGAACAGCGGGTTTATATACTTCGATTTGTTTGCGGGTCACGGGAATTAATTGAATATGTTCAGTGCGGGCTATAGTCAAAAAATAAATCATAGGTTTGGCGATTTTGATAGCAATATCGGGTCGGGCGTAATATGGCAACATGCAGTTTGTGTTGCCTATCTGGCACCGTTAAATTTCCTCATTTAGTAAGCAGTGGAGTCGCCATCCTTTATATTTTCATCCCGTATTTGGAAAAACTATGTCCAGAAATCGGTTTCAAGTAATTCTAAAGAACCGTAGATTTGTAGATCATGCTACGATCGACGAGAATGATAAGTAGTTCAAAACTCGGCCTATTTTAGAAAAAAATACTGCGAAATGGTAAACGAGTTTTTAGTCCTGGTCAAAACTTATCGATTGATGAAGCTATGATTGGTTGGAAAGGTAGATTATCATTTCGACAATACATATCAAATAAGAGCCATAAATATGGGAAAATATTGTATGAACTGACGACTGATGATGGGTTTGTTCTTGACGTGATTGTTTACACGGGAAAGGGAACATTAGTTTCAGAAGATTCAACACACGCTAAAAGTGTGAATAAAAAATTATTTAGAAAAAGGACACACAGTATACCTTGATAATTTTTACATCAGTGTTTCGTTGGCTGAATTTTTACATAAGAAAAAAACGGCGTTGGTAAAAACTCTGCTTGAAAATAGAAAGTGGAACCATAAGGAAACTATGAAAGCCAAGCTAAAGAAAGGTGAAGCAGTTTGGAAAAGAAAGGGACCAGTTTTACTTACTGACTGGAAGGACAAAAGGAATGCTAGGATGATAAGTACTGCCCACAAACATTCGATGGTCAAAATTCAGGGAAAGAAAGCTAATAACAAGAAAATAAAACCTGCATGCGTTATCGCCTACAATAAACACAAGTCGGGAATTGACCGATCAGATCAGATGATGGCTTACTACTCTACCCCTCGTAAAACCGTTGGATGGTACCGCAAAATATTTTTCCATTTGATAGATTTGTGTATGTGGAATGCCTGCTACATATATAATCTTCATCAAGAGAAAAGTATTAAATAAATAAATAAATAAATAAATAAACATGTCTTTATTGTAATTTACAATGTAATATTACAATTGGCGGAGTTGAAGCTTGGCTTCCTATCTCAACCAGGAGAGTTTTAACATATGTATAACAGAAAACGTAGTTTAAAAATATGGAATTTATAATCATCATTACACAATAATATAGGCGTAGTTTATGGGCGATTCACAAGACTTAGACTTATATGATAGCGATCCAAAGTAAAACACATTAGTATCACAATGGTGGACAGCGAGATAACTAGTGCGAGTTTAGAGGAAATTCTCGATATTTTGTTTTACAAATAATTTGAACTTATAACCAGAGACGTTTTTAAAATCGATAGGCACTTTATTGTAGATTTTCGAGACCTGATACGTGAAGGAGCGTTCATACATAGTAGTGAGATGTGCAGGTGGTGTTATAGTAAATTTATGTCTAATTTCTAAATTGCGAACGTCATATCTGAATTTGACCTTATCGTACAGATAATCAGGGCACCTATTATAAATTATCTTATTGAATAAGACCAAACTATGTAGCATACGTCTCTCGTTCATTCTTAACCAATAAATGTCACGTAGCTTTGCACTCACACCTCTCTCACGACCGCGAATACCTCCTATCAAACGCACACATGCATTCTAAATAAGCTGTATTCTTTTGATATCACCATCTAAAAGACAGGGACCGTATAGCACATCACAATAATTAAAATGCGATAGAACAATGGAGTCGCACAACACTTTTCTAAGATTTTCATTGAGTAGTGCTCGCTGACCAAAAATTAACTTCAGATTAGTAAACGCCCTTCTGATACAATTATTTATATGTCCAGAAAATCTTAGATCAGCATCTAATAGCAGCCCCAGATTCTTTGCTGTTGTGCATGTGCTCAAAGTTTCATTATTTAAACTAACTTGAAGGAGATTCTGACTCTGGTTGCGATTTTGTGTTCGACCAAAGAGCAGCACTTGCGACTTACTAGGATTTATCTTCAAGCAGTGTGCTTCCGAGGCTTTCTTAAGGACATCCAGATCATGCTTCAATTTGTCATTAGCCTCTAAAATTATATCTGGCTTAAAGGAAAGGTATAGTTGTGTATCATCAGCGTAAAAGTGTGCAGTTGAATATCTCAAATAAGTAATAAGTTGGGATGTATATAGCGAAAAAAATAAGGGGCCCAGTATTGAGCCCTGAAGTACACCGCATGGGACTCTCACAGGATTTGACAAGTTACCACTAAGCCTGACCATTTGACCTCTACCAGTGAGATACTCCTTGATAAGAAGTTGTGAATCATCATCAAAGCCGAGATAATTAAGTATGCTCAATAGAAGATCATGATTTAGACTATCAAAGGCCTTTGAGTAGTCCAAGAGAACCAGCGCTATCAAATCGCCACGGTCCGAGGCTTCCAGAATATCATCTGTTACCTTTAATAGGGCAGTCGTGCAACTATAGCCCCTGCGGAAACCAGACTGGAAGGCGGGCAATATTTCTTTACGGGCAATGTACTCTCTCACTTGGCTCTCCATGATCCTTTCAATGACCTTAGAGAGGGTAGGCAATATGCTGATCGGTCTTAAATCTTTCAGATCATTTGGGGAGTTAACTTTTGGAAGAGGCAGAACATATGAAGTCTTCCAACATTCAGGAAAACTGTGACTCAATACAGAAATTTATTAAGTGAACAACAACCGGTATTATATGGGGACTGCAATAAGTTAACATCTTGATGCCAATTCCATCGCAACCAATAGCCTCTGATTTTACAGAAGATAGAGCTTTTTCAACGTCTTCGACTTGTGTCATTTTAAAACCAAAGTTTGTCACCCCCCCCCCCCCTTTCTTATGGCTACGATAGAAGTTGAGGGTTTCAGGATCAGGATCCCCGGATTGAGCTGCGCCCAGAAAAAAATCATTAATAGCATCAGCACTACCTAAGTGCTCAGGGACAAGTTTTTCTTCTTTGAGTAGATGTCAAGCTCCCTCAGCAGCTTCCAATTTTCTCTTGGTCCATTATTTCGAATAATATTCTCAAGATATGATCTTTTCTCCCTGTCGATAGCATTACCTACGAAATTTCTAAGTTGCCTATAAGATTCCCAGTTGGTAGCCGTTTTTTGTTTTTTATACTTTGACAAGGCTTTGTTTCGAAGGGATATATAAAATTTAATATTTTGAGTTAACCACGGAGCCTCTCTTTTAGTAATTCTGGATGTCCTTACAGGTGCATGCAAGTTAAACAGTTCTGTAAGGTAGAAATTAAATGTATTTACTTTTAACTTTGAAGAAAAAGGGATTATGAAACTTATCAATGACGACAATGAGCCAAGTAATTTGCAAGTAGAAAATGAGGTCGAAACTAAAGCAAATTTAACTATCTAGAGCCGAATCCTCCCACAGAAAAAGAAAAATGTACAATGAGACGATGCCGTCAGTGTACAACAACAAAAGCTCAAAAGAAAACCAGATATTCGTGTTCAGTTTGTCTAGAAAAATTAGATCTATGTGTTTATGCCTGTTTTAAGGATTGGCATGCAAAATCTACTTGAGCGTCTAATATGTAGTATTTAAGCCAAACATGTATTCCATTTTTATTTTGAATAAAGCTTAAGAATAAATAATTATTTTCGTAGTTTAAATAAGAATATTTATATGTCAAGTTAACTGAACAGCGGGACACATACGGTAAAAGTATGTTCATAGCCCATTGTCCAGTTTACTGGACATCTACTGGCGACCATGAAAATGGTCAAGGTTAGTTTACAATACCATAAACATGCATTTATCGTTCAAAAAAATTTAAATAACCCAAAAGTTGGAGTTGGTTTCTCAGAGTCGTTAATTTGATCCCACCATGGCACTCAACGTGTTAAGGGTGAATGTACATTCATTGGTAAAACAAATATTTCTCAAAAAATCCCTATTATTATTTGCTCTTTCCATTACCTCAAAACAGAATACCATTCTCCGTTCTTCATCACCTTGCCGTAACTCTTGATGTTTTTCATACTTGTAAGGAAAATATTTATGTTTTTTTAAAGTGCGCAATACTTGGTTTGATGTTTTCCTACGACTTGCCCAAGAATCGTCAAGAATCCTCGTGCTAATCATTTCATTTTCCTCCACGTGCAGTAAAATATCAAGATCTCTATTATCCCTTTTTTCAGCTGTATTGAATTTGTGAGTTGAGCATTTACAGTTGATTATTGCAGTGCCTTTGGATTCAAATTTACTAATGCTAAGTTTAATTAATGAAATGTAAGGAATAGGCTTATCAGGGAACTCAACTGAAAACATTTCAGACACTGCTTTTAAACTGTTTCCTGTAGAATACCACTTAATCATAGTTACTTTTTCCTTACTGTAGTAGCTCGTATTTAGCTATACTTAAAGCGCATTCACTGAAAATGTTGTCACTGACGCTACTTTTCGTTGTGCCAATGCGAAATAATAATTTGCTAGTGTTTGCTGTATTACCTACACTATGAAAATTTCGTAAGTGTGTCATCACATTTAATGGAATAAGTTAGGATTGGCTTATTAACATTTTTCCAAACTTGGCACATAGGTTTATTACATCAGCCTCTTCAAAAAAATATAATACAATTTTTCTCTAAAATGTACAAGCGAGCCAACATTTAGCCACCTCAAAATTTACATGGGATTTCCTATGTTCAACTAAGCCATGCATCACCCGGTATAGAATCAGAAAACAATAAGAACGATATCGCAGACATTTGAATTTTCCCGAATATCTTCGGAAATATTCGGAATTTTTGAAATTTGAAAACACGACGTTTCAGAGTTTAGTAATGCGAAACTTTTCTCTAATTTAAGCAACTCTGTATGTTCGATTGTTTACGAGATCCCTGTAGAGTACATTCTTATCTGGGACACCCCGTATAACAACTTTTCGTTATATTTTTTGTGTGCACAGTTTGATATTTTCAAGAATTATAGACGAATAAACTTTCAAGTTACAAATAAAATTGAAAGAAACAAACCTAGGGTAGAATGTTAGGACACAAATACTCTAATTTTCCCAGGTTGGTAGCACTGTAATAATCACTAGAAAATCCCCCAGAGCAATAAAAATAGATCAGCGCCAATAAAAATCTCCAAGAATAAAGCGGCCCTAAAGCTTTTTTTGGGTATCAATTTCTAAAAAGATTTTAGGGCTATTCAGATATTACAATTATTCTACTTTTAAGAAGAAAGGCACCTATAAAACCATCGCTAAATTCAAATCGCAATTACTTAAAATTCTTCTTATTTAATTTAAAGAAATAGTCCATTCTCGAAGTGGAGTTGAAATATAGGGAAAGGGGAAAAAAAGGCTAAAAGTCTTTCTCCACTAATTTAATAGTGAGCTATTAAAGGCTCAATTTTAAAGTTAAATTGTCTCTACATGTTTCAAAGGTAGTAACCTTCATCTTCAGGAGACCAAAGTAGTGCTGCAGTTATTATTAGCAGTAGAGAGAAAACTGTTGGTGGAAAATGACGTTGATTGAGCTTTTTTTATTTAAAATAAATAAAAAAAAAAAAGCTCAATCAACGTCATTTTCCACCAACAGTTTTCTCTCTACTGCTAATAATAACTGCAGCACTACTTTGGTCTCCTGAAGATGAAGGTTACTACCTTTGAAACATGTAGAGACAATTTAACTTTAAAATTGAGCCTTTAATAGCTCACTATTAAATTAGTGGAGAAAGACTTTTAGCCTTTTTTTCCCCTTTCCCTTCTTCTTATTTGTTCCGGGTATTTGTACTTGTCGACCGTAATAAATAGGACTTTATAATATGTTTTCTCAACACCCAATTAAATGCGAATCCCATGTAGTTATAGAGAGAAAAAGTGCGCGTCACGTAAAACTTGTAGAATCAATAAAATCGACAGATTACACGCATTAAAACTTATTAAAAAGCGGCAATTACCGCCGGCGAGAGACAACATCCTGTATAAGTCAATATTTGCATAATGAGGCATGGGGAATCGAATTCTTGGGATATTATCGACCATATTTGAATGTTTGTTTTACTTGAGCCATATCCTTTCTTTTGTTGTTATATATTATGTGTTTCCGAATTTTCTGTGAGAAGTAAAATGAAATATATCCGCACGATAGATGAAACAAATTTTTGGAATTTCATTAGAATGTTTATTTCTGCAAAGGCGCGTTCTCACCAAAAAGCATTCGTAGCAAACATTCGCAATCTTTATTTGCGCAGTCTCGTCATCTTTATGCATTCTTGAACAGTAATGCGTTCGCAAGCATTTGTCCCTGATCCATATATTATAACATATTAAAACCTAAAACCGCGCATATACAAGGTCCGACACTTAAAACTCCCCAGGCCCGTATTTTGCCTCACTTGTGAGTGATAAATTTGTGTGACATAACAAATTGTAGGTTTTAAGGTAAAACACCCAATAGCTGACACTTTAAGGAAAATTTTGGTGATTATACGCATTTCTGGTTAGTTTTGTTTTAAAAAAAATTATACTACATTGAATATTGGTCAATATGGTTTAATAAATCATCTATAATTATAAAATTCTTATTAAATATTGTTTTACTTAATATAATAAATGTATGTAATAGGTGTTAAATCCCCAATAGTCAACATGATAAGAACTGGATGTACCCACCTCTTGACACCTTTTTGCACCAAAAGTTTTTATTTTTAAATATTTTTTTGACGAATTTTTCGAGTGACGACTAGACAGTGCGCCTCCGGGTGTTTGGAGTATAGTTTTTCGGCTACCTTTATGTGTTGCATCCTTACCTCTCGCTTATGATTAGGTACGCTTAATGATTATGCACAGTATACATATTTTTGACTTGAAATTTAATTTCTAATAGTTTTCTATGTTTTGTCATTAAGTTTCTCTGTTTCCTTTTATGTTTTTTATTGTTTATTTACTTTGCTTTGTTGTTTAGTTTCTTTTACCTACTTTAGATTCTAATGTTATTTGTATGTTTTTAATTCAAATGTATATTTTTTTAAATATTTAAGTTTTATTTATTAACAATGCTTTGTCACATAAAACTTTGTTTTTCTTGACAATAAAGTCTTTTTGAAATTGAAAAAAATTGAAACAATGTTGAATAAATGCTTGTTTTTCCTTTGAAATTATGAATATTTTTGATATATCGTGTTTAGGTAGTTAACAAAGAAACATAATTACTATAAAATATCTTATCAAATATTATCGCTAAGTCATATCTGAACACCTTTAGTTGACACTCCTTATCCTAATAGCTGACACAAGGTAATCTGCAAATTAAGGTAAAACAGGAATGAAATAAAAAATTATTTTATTAGTATTTCAAAGGTAACCATCTACAAGAAATTCTACCTTAAATTTTTATTTGAAACAAACGATCTTTAGATCATTTCTGGAAACATAAGTTTTTTTAATACCTTCTCTAAATTAATAATGCTTACATCTTCCTCATTTAATTTAAAAAAATTGGAGTCATCACATTTTTTCATTACAACGACCTCTGCTTCATTATTGGTCATGAGTTTCTGAATACAACATACATATATACTAAAATATAGTCGCTTTCTTTAAAATTGTCGAGCTTCTATTCATCAGAAAGATTGAAGGATTCTTCTTCCATATTTGATATTTCAATTTTATCACTACTTCCTGATGACTCCCAGAATTCAGAAGTTTCAGAATTTGTGAAACTTTCCTTGCGTTTCCTTTTAATTTTTCGTCTTTTGATCTGCATTTCTTTTTCTCTTGCTGCTCTTTTAGTTTGTTTTGCATATCTCTCTTATTTTGTCGTTCTTCCGATCTTTTCCTTTTCTTTTCTTCTTCCTGTTTCTTTGTAACTTTCCTGTCATGATAATCTTGCCATAGTTTGGAACAGATGGAATTTTTTCCCTTGCCACTCTCTTTTTCTTCATAAGGTTTGGCTTTCACATGAACTACAGGGCTCTTTGTTAAAGTATGACTACTAATCCTAATAAGTGTTTTTTTTTCTTTGGGCGTCGATTGTTGGGTATTTTTAAATGTCATATTAATACTAACGTCAATTTAATTGAAATTGTCTTAAAAATGAGGGACTAATAATTCCGTGGTCCCGGGGAAAAAGGAGATAAGCTGATTCATTTAAAAGATTTCAGGAAATTGAGTCAAAGTTTAATTTAGCACTGCACATCAGGCAAAAATATTTGTAATCTAACATTTTAATAGTATAGTCAGTATTCTTCCTCTAATGATACCAGGTCAGGACGTGATTCCTTTGCATCATCCACGGTAGGAAGGTTTTTGTAAAAATCCGAAAATAATTGAAAATATACGAAAGTACCTACATTAGGTTATCCTTTTCCTTTTTAGCAATTGGTGCTGAACCATTATACAGTAATTTAGTAACTGAATTTGCTGGGGAACCACGTTGCTTAAATGACAAAATTTTAAAATTCCCATTAGCGTTTGTCTTAAAAACACGTGATTTGATTTTTTTTAACGGGTATTTCTCAAACCTTACGCCAATAAAATGGGTCGTCCGATTCATCCTTTTTCTTTACTTGCAGTTTCCTTTTTAATGGTTCTGCGAAATAAAGGGAAATCTGAGTTATTTCAATGACTTTGAAGAGATGCTTTTTCCAGTACCTCGAACCAGCTGAACATTCATGTGGTGCTTCTATAAGCTTTCTAGCATTTGTCCCTATCCATATATTATAACATATTAAAACCTAAAACCACGCATATACAGGGTCCGACACTTAAAACTCCCCAGGGCCGTATTTTGCCTCATTTGTGAGTGACAAATTTGTGTGACATACCAAATTGTAGGTTTTAAGGTAAAACACCCAATAGCTGACACTTTAAGGAAAGTTTTGGTGATTATGCGCATTTTCATTACTTTAGTTTGGTTTTAAGAAATTATACTATATTGAATATTGGTCAATATTGTTTACTTAATCATCTATAATTGTAAAATTCTTATTATATATATGGTTTTACTTCATATAATAAATGTATGTAATATGTGTTAAATCCCCAATAGTCGACATGATAACAACTGGATGTACCCATTTCTTGGCACGTTTTTGCAGCAAAAGTTGACATTTTATTTCTAAATATTTTTTTGACAATGTTGAATAAATGCTTATTTTTCCTGTAAAATTGTGAATCTTTTTTATATATCGTGTTTAGGTAGTTAACAAAAAAACATATCCATAAAATATCTTATCAAATATTATCGCTAAGTCGTATCTGAACACCATTAGTTGACACTCCTTATCCCAATAGCTGACACAAGGTAATCTGCAAATTAAGGTAAAACAGGAATGAAATAAAAAAAACAATACATTTGCTTTTAATCACAAAACACTAACTATTTTATTAGTATTGCAAAGCTAACCATCTACAAGAATTTCTACCTTAAATTTTTATTTGAAACAAACGATCTTTAGATCATTTCTGGAAACATAAGTTTTAGATTAGTCTAAATTAATAATGCTTACATCTCCTCATTTAATTTAAAAAAATTGGAGTCATCATATTTTTTCATTCCAACGACCTCTGCTTCATTATTGGTCATGAGTTTCTGAATAATACATACATATCTACTAAAATATAGTCACTTTCTTTAAAATTGTCGAGCTTCTATTCATCAGAAAGGTTGAAGGATTCTTCTTACATATTTGGTATTTCAATTTTATCACTATTTCCTGATGATTCCCAGACTTCAGAACTTTCAGAATTTGTGAAACTTTCCTTGCGTTTCCTTTTAATTTTTCGTCTTTTGATCTGCAATTCATTTTCTCTTGCTGCTCTTTTTTGTTCCTTCAATTTGTTTTGCATATCTCTCTTATTTTGTCGTTCTTCCGATCTTTTCCTTTTCTCTTCTTTTTCTTTCTCTTTTTTGTAACTTTCCTTGATAATCTGGCCATAGTTTGGAACAGATGGAATTTTTTCCCTTGCTACTCTTTCTTTTTCTTTACAAAGTTTGGCTCTGGCCATGTGAGCGCTCTCTTGCGGCGATGGTACAAAGCTCTGGTCATTGGCTTTCACATGAACTCCAGGATTTTTTAGGTGTTTTTTCTTTGGGCGTCAAGGGTTGGATATTTTTAAATATAATATTAGTATTAACCTCAATTTAATTTAAAATGTCTCAAAAATAAGGGACTAATAATTCCGTGGTCCCGGAAAAAAGGAGATAAGTTGATTTTTTTAAAAGTTTTCAGGAGATTCAGTCGAAAGTTTAATTTAGTACTGCAAATCAGACGAAGGTATTTGTAATCTAAAATTTTAATAGTATAGTCAGTATTCTTCCTCTAATGATACCAGGCCAGGACGTGATTCCTTTGCATCATCCACGGTAGGAAGGTTTTTGTAAAAACCTGAAAATAATCTAAAATATATGAAAGTAGCTACATTAGGTTATCCTTTTCCTTTTTAGTAATTGGTGCTGGACCTTTATACTGTAATTCAGTAACTAAGTTTGATGAGGAGCGGTTATTTCTTAAACATTACGCCAATAAAATGGGTAGCCCGATTCATCCCTTTTCTTTACTTGCAGTTCCCTTTTTAATTGTTCTGCGAAATAAAAGGAAATCTGCGTTATTTCAATGACTTTGAAGTTATGCTTTTTTCAGTACATGGAACGAGCTGATAACAGTCATGCGGTGCTTCTATTCGCTTTCTAGTCTTTTCAATAAGGGCATGGCCTCTGTTACACTACATATAGGTGAGAATTGGAACTAAAAATTTAGAATTCAATCTTTAAAAAGTTGGATTAGCTTTTAGTAATGCAAAGTGCATTCCAATAACGTGGGAATTCTTATTTTACTCCGAGGAAGAATCTGATTATAGCGTAATTTCTGCAATGGTTCCAGGAATCTCCATTAGGAATTTATATAGGCATTTGGTTGGATTCTCTATCAGCTAAGGCTTCATGCTTCATGAAGCAATAAACCTGATTATCATCACAGTGGTGGACTGTTAAATTAAATGCCCACAACTGTCTTAAATAAAAAGTAATTCCTAAGGCTGGTAAACATTGCTGTAGATCACAGGTTATAATTTTAAATTCTAGGGTCACTTGTTGATAATCGTTTATCCTCTGATTTTGGTTTGTAATAGTCATCGGCTTCTTTAAGACGTAAGTTTAACTCTTTTTGAATTTTCAGTTTTTCTTCTTCCTTGGCTAAGTTTATTTTTATTTTTAACTTATTACAGTTATCAAAAATACTTACTGTTATCCTCCACTTCATATGGAACACACATAGGCACTAGCCTTTCCACCGTCGACTCCATCTCGAAAATTTTATCTAGCACTACCAAGGAAACAACTTGCTTGCAAAGAGTGCTTATGCAGAACGACGCATCAAATTTACGTAAACATTCGGACCAAATAGAGATATGTGCATGTAGACAAAAAAATTGTGAGACTTAAAGAGATATATATCGACTTATCTGTTCGTGGAGAGTATTTTATTGCGGGTTTCGTTATGAGTAAAAAGGAATGAGTACATTTATCTCTTTAAGTATTTTTCAGGGCTTATGATCTTATGACATATCTATATACAAATGAACTTCTTATTAATGTGAAATGGCTTATCCCGTTTGGTGCCAAGGTAGAAGTAACAATTTAAGAGTAATATTATCAATTATCTCATTTGGACCAAATTAGGACTTATCTCCTTGTTTGGGACACACGTCATATTTCTGTCGTGACCCAGCACAAAAGTTAAAGTAAATGCGTGGAACTCAATTCTAGGAATTAATGTAACGTAATACTAATCTAAGCGGCAACGCCGCATTTCGTTGTAAATCATTATGTGTTTATTTAATACCTAATGGTAAAAAATAGAGAAAAGTACATTATATCTACATGCAATATAATTGGCAATACCGCATATTACAGTAATGGCAACGTTGTACAAATCCATGAAAATATAAGTTTAAATCAAAACCTTATGCATAAAAAATCTGTCTGATTTTGTATTATTCTCCAGCACGCAAATGTAAGTGCGATATAAGCCACGTGCATGGTAACAGCAGATCTGTATTCTCATTGGCTAGCAACAGTATTTTGACGTGAAACAAGCCATTTTGGATTGTGACGTATTACGACCTGATTGGTCAAGATGTCGGGATGGGGTACAAGACTGACAATGTTTTGTCAACAAAGCAGTGTCACACTGAAACACAAAGAGTTAAGTTGCGCTCCGTGGACCGGTACAAACTCCACGTAAAAATGGTCGAAAGTATGTGAGAATAATAATGATATTTAAAGTTAGTTAAGTGGTTGTTTGACGAGTCTAGTTAGAAATGTGTTAGTAGGTCATACCCATGCTAGGGGATAAAATGACAAAGTGATTAATCTGCTAATAAATAGTTATGCAGTAAAATTCAGAAGAAATTTTATTTTCCAAGTAAAGCAAAGTTTTGAACCAGTCGACTTGTGGATACACAGGTTAAAGTTTTTAGTGTCGTTCATTGTTACAAACGTGTTCGCGCACACTCCTTTTTCCCCGGAATCCGTGGTCATTGGGCACGAAATGATAAATATAAGTGTAAAAAAAAATTAAAAAAAAAAAACGGCGTTGTTGAAAACTTCGCACAGATACGTGAAAAAATTATAACTTCATCTCAATCTTTACGCAGAAGATTAATTTTAAAGGTGGAAAGTAAGAAAAGTAAATAACAAAGCCGTTAACTTAACGTAAACGGCATCTGTCTCAACATTTGAGATAAGTTTCAAGGATATTCTTATATTTTCCTAATTGTCTTTTGATATTATCGGTGCTTTAATTAATAATTAAATTATTTAAGTAAGTTTGCCTAAATTGTGTCTGTTTGTGTTCTCTCTTACCATCATTTATTACAGTTATTATTATTATTAAATACTTATTTCAAAGGCAAAAAATATTTTAATTTCCTCTTATACACCGCAGCTGCTCAATTTCAAACAAATAGTGTGATTTTCACCAGGGCAGTATTTGTAAAAAATCCCAAAACCTTGCTGATGTATTTTTAAGAAACGAACCGTCCGAATGGCATTTAGAACACACGGAATATTAGGTTTTAGGAGTATGAGAATCAAAAATATTTAATTTCCAGGTCTGTATTCGAAAAAATGTAGTTGATGATGGTGGCCCGAAAACGAAACCTCGGAATTGAAAATTAATTATGCCAACTTTTAGAGGTGAAAAAGTGGCAATAGAAATATGACATTTATTTGGAGTTATTTCAATAAATGTAATCAGGAAACAATTAAAAGCAATTTGCTAATTTTCGAATTTTTTCAGGGGCGTTTTATTGAGCATAATATTCCGAGACTTTGCCCCCATTTAACCGACTTTGTATGTCTTATGCTTATGTTTCAGAGATTTCTGTACCTAGCCTCGAATAGGTAACACCCTATATCGAGAAAAAAACTGTTTCTCATACAAGTATGATTTATAATCATAGTTGACATGAACTAGTGATTTTTAATTGTTTTGCTCAAGGGAGGCCATGCATTTTAAAAGCATCATGGCCGTACTGCGTAGATAAGATGACATGATTGTTTTATGACATTTACGTCTTATTTGAATTTGTGTATTTGTAAAGTTTAAAAATTGGAGAAATTTTGTAATTTTTGCAGTTATTTGAAGGTAGGTTACTATTGCTTTAACTAATATTTCTCCGGGGAGTCGTCTTTTGACTATTATAAAGTGCTATTTGCAGGATATGATTTAATTTTTTATTTTTTTTTTATTTTTTAGCGTATCAAGTTTTGGTGAAGCTTTGTTGCCGAATTGAAAGTTCTACAGTAAAAATGTTTAGTGAAGCACAAAAAATTTTTATTGTTGAAAGTTTTTTTAGAAATGGAAACAAAATAGGCGGTGTGTGGAATTACTCTATGCATGACTGCTTTGATGAATTTCGAACCGAGTTTCCTGATGATGCGGTGACCTTTCATAATTTTCGTACTGGGTCACAATACCTAATTGATAAATTTCGTCAGACTGGTTCTGTTCAACATAAAAAAGAGACTGGAAGACCAACGAAAAGATCGAATGAGGTTATTGAAGAAGCGCGACAAATTATGGAAAATAATCCTTCAACTTCTATTAGGCATTTATCTCAACAAATTCAGCAAACGAATTTATGCTACAGTACATGTCAAACACTTTTGAAAAAGGATCTGCATCTATACCCTTATCGTGTTACGGCTATTCATGAACTCCTTCCCAATGACGTTCCCCAAAGACTTAATTTTTGTGAATGTTTTTTAAACAATTTTCAAGAAGAAAATAGTGGTGCTTTTGAAAAAACATTTTTTACCGATGAGGCTTATTTTTATTTATCAGGCTATGTTAATTCACAAAATATGCGAATGTGGAATACGCAAAATCCGCATGTTTTTGTAGAAAGATCTCTTCATCCTCAAAAAGTTGGTGTGTGGGCAGCAATTAGTTCTAGAAGAATAGTAGGCCCAATTTACTTTGATGGCACAATTACAGCTGAGAGATATCGGATCGAAATTCTGACAACATTTATTAATGAGCTTCACGATGATGAATTGCGGGAAGGTTACTTCCAACAAGATGGCGCTACACCTCATGTAACCAGAGAAAATTTAAATTTTTTAAGTGAATTTTTTGAAAACAGAGTTATAAGCCGAAATACGCAACAAATATGGTCACCTCGTTCCTGCGATTTAACACCCTGCGATTTCTTCTTGTGGCCTTTTATAAAAAACTCCATTTATCGAACACCAATTGAGGATATAAATGATCTTAAACGAAGGATTTCAGAAAAAATTGCCGAAATTAATAATTCTCCAAACGTATTGGTTAATGTGTCTCTGAGGGTAAGAAGAAACATCAGAAGGTGTCTAGAAGTAGGTGGCGGCCATATAAAGTAGGCTTTCAAAGTAAGATAGCTCAGGATTTTATATTACATACCGTCAAAAAACATTATTTTAGGTTTTCAACGTGACAACGCTGCTTTCTTGCAAATTCGCCCTATGATTTAATCTACGCGCTACTGCTACACTATGTATACTGGGTCACAGCCGCCCTTGAGCAAAATAATTAATAATCACTCGTTACATATAGTGTACCATCGACTTAGAACTTATAGGGATACCCTGTATAAGGTTACCGTGTATTGTAAGTAGGTATTTTAAGAAAAATATAAATCTGTTAAACAAAAGCGCCAAAACACCAAATCTTTTCACGCGGTCATTCATCAGGAGCTCTTTTTCTGCCATTTCGCCCAAACATGCCGGGACGGGAGCATACATAATATATCCGTTCTCAGGTTACCGGGCTAACATTGTTTACAAACGGGTCTCTTTATGGACGACCGGAGCCCCAACGTGTTGCAATCTTAATTTTTTTCGCTTCGACACACCTGTCACTTGGCATCGTGTCAAACTGAATGCACCTTATGGTGTGGAATTCGTCGCTGCTGCTGTAATGTTGTTTTTGGGAATATGAGATCTTTCACTTGATTATCTTAAAACATTTTAAATGATGCATCTGAAAAATACAAATTCGTGTTAGTCAGTGGTGTAATCAGGATTTTAGCTTCGAGGGCTTAGTCACACTGGGTGTCCGTAAACTTCGTTCGTATAAAAAAAAAACTCAAATATAAATCTATGGAAAACTATTAAAAATATTTGTGGCAAAAACAAAAAAATCAAAATATAAAAGAAATAAAAATTGATGAGCATAATATAATAAATGATGAAAAAATTATGGCAAATACTTTTATTGATTATTTTTCAGAAGTGGGTGAAAAATTAGCAAATAAAATAAAAAATAAAAATACATTATTCTTAAATAATTTAAATGATAAAAATAACAATATGACATCATTTTTCTTAAAGGAAACTAATTATCATGAAGTTGAAGATATTATTGATAGCTTAAAACCAAAAAAATCTCCTGGTATGGATGGAATAACCTCTGAAATTTTAAAATCTATTAAAAATAATATTTCTAAACCAATTACATACTTAGTAAATAATATTTTTGAAACTAGTATATATCCAGAAGCTTTTAAAGTAGGTCTGATTAAACCTATTTTTAAAAATGGAGAATTAAACAAAACGTGTAATTATAGACCAATAACATTAATATCTTCATTAGCAAAAATTTTTGAAAAAATTTTAAAAGAAAGAATAGATGAATATCTAAAAAAATTAAATTTCATTTCAGATAAACAATTTGGATTTCAAAAAAATAAATCAGCTGAAGATGTCATATGCTATTTAACAGAAAAATTATATAACACCATGGATAATAAAAAATCATGTATTTGTATAGTTTTAGATTTGGCAAAAGCATTTGATACAGTTAGTCATACCATTTTGGTAAACAAATTAGAAAATATTGGTTTTAGGGGAAATCAACTAAAATTAATAAAAAATTACCTTAAAGATCGTCCAAATTATGTAAAAATAAATGAAAAAATAAGTTATTCAAAATATTTTAAATATGGTGTATCACAAGACACAATTTTAGGACCTTTATTTTTTAATATTTATATTAATGATTTATTTAATATAAAATGTGACGGAGAAATTCATAGTTTTGCAGATGATACTGTTATTTTTTACAACGACATATCTTGGGAAAATTTACATAAGAAAATAAAAAAAGACTTCAAAATTATAAAAAATTGGTTTGATAAAAATTTATTAACAATTAATTTTGATAAAACAAAATATATTCCTTTTACATCAAAAATAAATGATTTTAAAGATATAAATATAAATAATGATATTCAAATAATGAAAACTAATAATATCAAATATTTGGGAATAATTATTGATAATAAATTAAACTGGAATTTTCATATAGAAAATTTAATTAAAAAATTAAGAAGTACATTGCCAATATTTAAAAATATAAAAAAAATTTTAAATATAAAAAATCTAGAAATATTATATTATGCATTAGTCAAAACTCATATAAATGATGGTATTTTAGGTTGGGGGGGAATAAATAGAAATTTAGTAAAAAGTTTAGAAATATTACAAAAAAGGGTTTTAAAAATTATTTATGATAAAGATTATTTATACTCTTCAAAAAAATTATATGCAGAAACAAAAAAAATGGATGTGAGACAAATTTACTTTTATAATATTTTAATATATATTTTTAAAAATAAAAATAACATTGAATTTAAAGAGCATAATTATAATACAAGATTTAAAAATGAAATTTCTATTAAACCAAAAATAAATAAATCTATTGGACAAAAAAGTTTCAAAATTTTAAGTTTATACATATTCGATTGTCTAATAAATAATATTAAAAAAATAAAATCATTTAAATTATATGAAAAAGAAATTAAATGGTGGTTATTAAATAAAAATAGTTTAGATAATATTTTAGAAATGCTATAATTATTAAATAGGTATTAATATATTAATATATTAATACCAAATCTAAATAATATTAAATAAATTTATAAAAATTTTATCCTCAATTATTTACATAATAATATATTAACCAAATATTTTAATAAAATTAACCCCTATACAAGTTAACCTTCAGGGGTTTTATTCCTAAGTTTATTTTTAATGTAAGGCAAGGGCCTAGCGACACTTGAAGCACCGGTTTCCAGATCACCGAAGTTAAGCAGTGTCGAGCGCGGTTAGTACTTGGATGGGTGACCGCTTGGGAAACACCGCGTGCTCTTGTCTTAGGGAAGAGTGTAAAATGAATCGACATCAAAACCATCCTATTCACGCCGGACAGGCCGGATGAGATCGGATATCTCGTAGGATGAAGGTGCCGTTTCACACTCCCCAGTCGGTAGACCGCACGATTAAAAACCGTACGGTCGATGACCGGTTCAAGATGGCCTCTGATACGCCGACGACCGTAAAAAAATAGTAAATAAAAAAAAAATTGTATTTATGTAAATATTTTAAAAAAACTTTATTATTATTATTATTATTATTATTATATTTTAAGGGGATATTCTACATATGAAAAAATGAGAAAAAGTTCATATGAATGTAGGTCCTTAAATGTCTTATAAGGAAGCTATGGCCGTCCAAAAGTGACCTCTAAAGATTAGTTTCTCTTTTATATCTTTGCAACCGCTTGAGGTATCGATGTGCTTTTTGGCACACAAACTATTATTAACAATTGCTAATTTATGATATTGAGAGTTAGTATGAAATTTAGTCAGGGACGTTCTTGGCGGGTGGCTTATTTTATTTATTCCTAATATTTGTACACGACACATTTAAAAAATTTTACCCAAAAATTATAATTTCAGTGATTTTTCTACACAAAAAAGGTTTTCTTAAAAAAAATTATTGGGCCAATGATTTAATAGAAAAATCGATTTATTTAAATCATTGCATAAAGTATTATCGAATTGTGTTTAAACTAAAACATCAAAGTAGTCTTATGACAAATACAAATTGTCAAAAGAACATCAAGAAGCCCATGGTTGACAATAATTAAGTCAAAACGTTGTTTTATTGTAATTTTTAAACAAAACAAATTAAGAGTTGGTGGTTTAACAATAATAAACTGAAAAAAGTAGAAAAGTTACAACAAATGTTGAAAATGGGTTCTATTCATATCAATACAACATACAACCAACTAAACGATTTCTCATTGATTGCGAAAACTCCTTCCTTATTACTAATTTTCTCGCAACAATAAATAACACGTTGTTCCAATTGTTGAACATTTTCGACAGGTACTGAATATACCAGAGACTTCAGATATCCCCAAAGAAAGTAATCCAATCGATTAAGATCAGGTGAACAGGGAGGCCAGGCAATGGGCCCACCTCGGCCTATCCATCGGTCTGGATATGTTTGATTTAAATAATCTCGAACCAATCTACTAAAATGAGGTGGAGCCCCATCATGCATAAAATAGTTTGTAAGTCTTTGCTGGTACGGCACATCTTCAAGTCTCAGAGTCTTGTAAAAAATCTAAATATGCAGGCCCATCTAAACGTTGAGGCATAATGTATGGTCCTATTAATCGATCGCCCAATATAACTGCCCAAACATTAATTGAAAATTTATTTTGAAATCGACTTTCGAAAATTGCATGAGGATTTTCTTCTGCCCATACATGGTTATATTGGAAATTTACGATGCCTTCACGGGTAAACCCTGCTTCGTCAGTAAACAAGACTTTATGTAGAAAAAAACGGTCTTGATGACATTTTCTCTGCATCCACTGACAAAACTGTGCACGAGGAAGTAGGTCTTGAGGCTTAAGCGCCTGAACTCTTTGTATATGGTATGGATAAAGACGTTGTTCATGCAAAATTTCCCATGTTGTACTCTTAGGGATACCCTCTTGTAAGGCAATTCTTCTTGTGCTTATACCCGGATTGGCTGCAACGCATTCGAGCACTCTTTCTTCTGCTTGTAGAGTCCTAGTAGTACGGCTTCTCCCAGTTTCATTCATATTTGGCCTAAAAGTTCCGGTTTCTCTTAATCATTGATGTAAAGTAATGAATAATTTGTCACAAGGAATTTGACGGTTTGGAAAATATTCTGGATACAACCTGCGAGCTTCTCCAGCACAACCGTTAGCTTTGCCATACATAAAATGCATATCAGCTAACTCAGCAAATGAAGAATCTGCCATCTTTTAAAATTTGCACCTTAATTAATCAAAAACACTTTGCACTTGATCAATCATCACTACAATAAATCGCAAAAACGTCATTGTCAATATATTTTGACGCTAACCATGGGCTTCTTGATGTTTTTTTGACTTCAAATTTGTATTTGTCACAAGACTACTTTGATGTTTTAGTTTAAACACAATTCGATGATACTTTATGCAATGATTTAAATAAATCGATTTTTCTCCTAAATCATTGGCCCAATATTTTTTTTTAAGAATACCTTTTTTGTGTAGAAAAAATCACTGGAATTATAATTTCTGGGTAAAATTTTTTTAAATGTGTCGTGTACAAAAATTAGGAATAAATAAACTAAGCCGTACGGACGTACGTAGACGTTCGGTCCTAATTCTCGAAACAGAATAAATGTGGGCAGAGTTATCACGTTACGCGTAAAATAGTATTCTTGGATGTACGGCGGGACCATTCATATCACTGAGAATACTGATTGAAATCATAGAAGGAGAAGGAAATGCTCATGAGTGTATTCATTTTCGTTCTCTTACGCTACCAGTAAGTCATCGGCATTAAACATATTTCCTTTACTCCAAATAATGAAATATTCAGCACACTGAAAAAAAAAGCAGCGGTAATGAAAGTAGTATTTGGATGTAGTATGTGATCTTTAAACAAAAAGATAGTTTTTACGTTGAAATATTGAGGCAATAGTAAAATAGCAGCCGTATTGGCGGAACAGATAATATTGATGCATAATTGCATATACTGTGAATTATTTTGTTAAGGTGACAAGAAGAGAAAAGCATATTTAAAATATTTCACTATTAGACATTCAAAAGCCGATGTGCGCCGTGAATAAGGATGGTACCTATCCACATATTAGCTCTGGAAAAGAAATAGGCAACAATACATTAATAACTATGGAAAAACATTAGAAAAAAATAAAAGCTGTCCCAAATAAACTTAATTGGAACTACACAGAAATTGGTATAAACGTAAAACATATCGGTAAGAAACATTTTCAAAATTATTTTAAGTAGCTAGGTACTTAGTACTTACCTGAAGAGCTGCATTTTGGTGTCGTTGGCCAACAATTGTTGTAAAGCAACACCATGCACTTGTTTCTCATTGCAAACTTACACTAAAAGCCAGTTCACTATAGCCTAAATAAACCTAAAGTATAAAAATCTAAACTAGTCACCAGTTCTTAACAAAAGTTTCACTAAATACAATAAATAACTTAAAATACCGCCCACACATCTCGCAGCGCCAAACACTGTGTTTATAAAGAATAAAAAGACGACCGGCTCTGGACAAATAAAAAAATTGTAGAAATCCGATATAATGCGCATGAGTAAAACCTCCGCTAAAGGAATTTTCATGGGCATTCCGGGGACATTTTTAGATTGCTCAGCAATTAGTTTTTCTACTGGTGCACATTCAGTGGGCTTAGTAGATAAATATTTCACTCTGACAGCAATATTTCCTACCTACATACATGTAACCAACTTTTGCGGTAATTTTGTCATGTAAGTATATTAATACAGCTAGAAAATTTTGTCGGCAAAATGATTCGTTTTTTACAAAATAATTAATTGCCTGACAGAGTTTTCAATAGGGAATTGTCAATCGAAAAATTACAAAAACAACATTCTGTATTAAAAATATAAATCAGTTATTGTAACTTTGCAAAAAAAAGCAAACAAGTTAATAAATAAATAAATATTAAGCTACATAAATCAACAATAGTTGATAATATCTGCGTGTGTATTTTACTGGTTGCCTCTCAATTTATAATGGTATCCATTATAAATTGAGAGGCAACCAGTAAAATACACACGCAGATATTATCAACTATTGTTGATTTATGTAGCTTAATATTTATTTATTTATTAACTTGTTTGCTTTTTTTTGCAAAGTTACAATAACTGATTTATATTTTTAATACAGAATGTTGTTTTTGTAATTTTTCGATTGACAATTCCCTATTGAAAACTCTGTCAGGCAATTAATTATTTTGTAAAAAACGAATCATTTTGCCGACAAAATTTTCTAGCTGTATTAATATACTTACATGACAAAATTACCGCAAAAGTTGGTTACATGTATGTAGGTAGGAAATATTGCTGTCAGAGTGAAATATTTATCTACTAAGCCCACTGAATGTGCACCAGTAGAAAAACTAATTGCTGAGCAATCTAAAAATGTCCCCGGAATGCCCATGAAAATTCCTTTAGCGGAGGTTTTACTCATGCGCATTATATCGGATTTCTACAATTTTTTTATTTGTCCAGAGCCGGTCGTCTTTTTATTCTTTATAAACACAGTGTTTGGCGCTGCGAGATGTGTGGGCGGTATTTTAAGTTATTTATTGTATTTAGTGAAACTTTTGTTAAGAACTGGTGACTAGTTTAGATTTTTATACTTTAGGTTTATTTAGGCTATAGTGAACTGGCTTTTAGTGTAAGTTTGCAATGAGAAACAAGTGCATGGTGTTGCTTTACAACAATTGTTGGCCAACGACACCAAAATGCAGCTCTTCAGGTAAGTACTAAGTACCTAGCTACTTAAAATAATTTTGAAAATGTTTCTTACCGATATGTTTTACGTTTATACCAATTTCTGTGTAGTTCCAATTAAGTTTATTTGGGACAGCTTTTATTTTTTTCTAATGTTTTTCCATAGTTATTAATGTATTGTTGCCTATTTCTTTTCCAGAGCTAATATGTGGATAGGTACCATCCTTATTCACGGCGCACATCGGCTTTTGAATGTCTAATAGTGAAATATTTTAAATATGCTTTTCTCTTCTTGTCACCTTAACAAAATAATTCACAGTATATGCAATTATGCATCAATATTATCTGTTCCGCCAATACGGCTGCTATTTTACTATTGCCTCAATATTTCAACGTAAAAACTATCTTTTTGTTTAAAGATCACATACTACATCCAAATACTACTTTCATTACCGCTGCTTTTTTTTTCAGTGTGCTGAATATTTCATTATTTGGAGTAAAGGAAATATGTTTAATGCCGATGACTTACTGGTAGCGTAAGAGAACGAAAATGAATACACTCATGAGCATTTCCTTCTCCTTCTATGATTTCAATCAGTATTCTCAGTGATATGAATGGTCCCGCCGTACATCCAAGAATACTATTTTACGCGTAACGTGATAACTCTGCCCACATTTATTCTGTTTCGAGAATTAGGACCGAACGTCTACGTACGTCCGTACGGCTTAGTTTATTTATTCCTAATTTTTGTACACGACACATTTAAAAAAATTTTACCCAGAAATTATAATTCCAGTGATTTTTTCTACACAAAAAAGGTATTCTTAAAAAAAAATATTGGGCCAATGATTTAGGAGAAAAATCGATTTATTTAAATCATTGCATAAAGTATCATCGAATTGTGTTTAAACTAAAACATCAAAGTAGTCTTGTGACAAATACAAATTTGAAGTCAAAAAAACATCAAGAAGCCCATGGTTAGCGTCAAAATATATTGACAATGACGTTTTTGCGATTTATTGTAGTGATGATTGATCAAGTGCAAAGTGTTTTTGATTAATTAAGGTGCAAATTTTAAAAGATGGCAGATTCTTCATTTGCTGAGTTAGCTGATATGCATTTTATGTATGGCAAAGCTAACGGTTGTGCTGGAGAAGCTCGCAGGTTGTATCCAGAATATTTTCCAAACCGTCAAATTCCTTGTGACAAATTATTCATTACTTTACATCAATGATTAAGAGAAACCGGAACTTTTAGGCCAAATATGAATGAAACTGGGAGAAGCCGTACTACTAGGACTCTACAAGCAGAAGAAAGAGTGCTCGAATGCGTTGCAGCCAATCCGGGTATAAGCACAAGAAGAATTGCCTTACAAGAGGGTATCCCTAAGAGTACAACATGGGAAATTTTGCATGAACAACGTCTTTATCCATACCATATACAAAGAGTTCAGGCGCTTAAGCCTCAAGACCTACTTCCTCGTGCACAGTTTTGTCAGTGGATGCAGAGAAAATGTCATCAAGACCGTTTTTTTCTACATAAAGTCTTGTTTACTGACGAAGCAGGGTTTACCCGTGAAGGCATCGTAAATTTCCAATATAACCATGTATGGGCAGAAGAAAATCCTCATGCAATTTTCGAAAGTCGATTTCAAAATAAATTTTCAATTAATGTTTGGGCAGTTATATTGGGCGATCGATTAATAGGACCATACATTATGCCTCAACGTTTAGATGGGCCTGCATATTTAGATTTTTTACAAGACTCTGAGACTTGAAGATGTGCCGTACCAGCAAAGACTTACAAACTATTTTATGCATGATGGGGCTCCACCTCATTTTAGTAGATTGGTTCGAGATTATTTAAATCAAACATATCCAGACCGATGGATAGGCCGAGGTGGGCCCATTGCCTGGCCTCCCTGTTCACCTGATCTTAATCGATTGGATTACTTTCTTTGGGGATATCTGAAGTCTCTGTTTAAAATTCGAATTTCACCCCGAATTCTGTCTTTCAGACCTTATTATAGTAAATGAGATTTTTCATCAGCTCCACAAAAATATATCGAGTGGTGAAAGGTCGGGGCTCTTTGCTGGCCACATACATCATATTTAATTAGCATTAAGGTAATTGTACGTATGTGAAATGTTGCACGTGGCAACATCTCGCGGCAATCGAGCGCAATCCACCCAACCAGGCCAGCGAGGAGTTGGAGAAGACCAAACGCTGAAATGGAACCCGCCTAAGCAAGTATCTACGTCCAGTGGCGCTGAAAGCCAATTTATCGATTTCTGCGAACCGAAAACTCGATTTTAAAGAGGTTCAAAGAAGTTTGTCCCTTTTCTTCCCATCAGACCCAATCCTATCTACGTCAAGTGGCGCTGAAAGCTAATTTATCGATTTCTGCGAACCGAAAGTGCGATTTTAAAGAGGTTAAAAAAAGTTTGTCCCTTTTCTTTCCGTCAAACCCAATCCTTGGCGCAAGATGTCGCCACGTGCAACATCTTACTTACGTTCTGTTACATTTTGTGTTCAAATGCACTGTGAGGTCCCTTTTCTTTTTGTCAGACTCTATAGCCTTGCCGAAGAGCCGTAATACGGCGAAACACGTCCAAGGATTGGGTCTGATGGAAAATAAAGGGACAAACTTCTTTAAAATCGCGTTTCTGGTTCCCAAAAACCGATAAATTGACTTTCAACAACACTTGACGTAGATTCCTGCTTATGCGGGTTCTATTCCAGCGTTTGATATTCTCTAAGTCCTCGCTGGTCTGGTTGGGTGCATTGCTCGGTTGCCGCAAGATGTCGCCACATGCAACACCTCACACACGTACTGTTACATTTTGTGTTCAAATGCACTGTGAGGTCCCTTTTCTTTTCGTTAGACCCTATAGCCTTGCCGAAGAGCCGTAATACGGCGAAAGCGCGTCCAAGGATTGGGTCTGACGGAAAGAAAAGGAAGAAACTTCTTTGAACCTTATTGAGGTAATTGGTAATCGGTATAACATTATGAGCCATCCGGCTGCCAAATAAGACTATTATAATCAAAATGGGAGGCTCTATATAATTTTCCAGAAAACGAAGGTGCACGGTACGTAAAAATGGTTTTACTTAGAAAATCTGTCTTTGCGTGTAGTCTTCTAGTAATGTCGAAGCCAAATTGTAGTCTCTTAAACTTCGTCGACATTTCTTGTAAATGTCGAATTTCTTACGTTCGACACTTTGTCTCAACTTAACTTGCCGCACTAAATATCTTATTGTGCCAACGTATGGTGTTTTTGGGTTTATGCGGTAGTTAATACGATATTGAGGTCGAGCCCTTGGTCGATTACTTGCAAGCTTATAAAACTAATGGATGTGATCGGGGCTGACAAGCCTCTTATACAGATTCTATGTATTAATAATAATTGTCAATTTTTGTTGTCACACTTTTATGGAATATGGCAAGAAATACGTGCGCACCGTAAGTAGATATTTTAAAACTCATATAAAATCTATGAAAAAAACCTAGTCACTCTTTGGGTATATGGTCGCTGGAGATATTACAATGACTTTGAATGTTATCACATAAATACGACTATTTGTAGACAGAAATAACATTTTCTAAAACACATTATATACCTATGACTTTTTGGGGTCTACAACTTAAATTTTGCGACAACTTGACGTTTACTGGTCAGATATAATAGTTGCCAATAACGTAAGTGCTTTTTGCATAGGTGACTTTTTAAAATTGATATGTTGAAAATTTACGGTTTTTTGATGGTACCTATATTTCTGTAATATTAGTGAATTTTTTTTTATTTTTATGGCAATTGGTAAAAATTGATGGAGGATTGAATAACCCTTAAATTAAAATAAAAATATATCTGTTTAAAGAGGAATTTAAATGTTTTCTTACTTAACTTAAAAATTTCAAATATGAAAATATACAGGGTGTCTGAGAAAATGTGGAAAATCTCTAGGATTCAGATAGAACATGAAGAAATAAGATGACAAGTTTCTATAAATTTTTTTCTTACAGGCCCTCTCTAGGGAGATATGTGCCCTCTGAAGGTCGCCGCTTAAAATCGGTTTTTCTTGAGTAACTTTCAAAGTACCTACTTAATATAATTTAATAAAAATTTAATGCGATGGACACTAGTAAGGACCTCCTAGAATATTGTCTTTGAAAGATATTTAGCTTCTTTTTTTGTTTAGCAGGAGCGCACTAAGCTTTACACCTTATTGCTTAAGTTTGTAACACCCCGTATGATAAAGACGTAAAAAAAAATAAATCTGGGTAGCTTAAACTAAAAAAAAGTACTCTTTTCGAGAAAAAGAATAATAAACGAATTTATGGTTTATTTTTAATGAAAAAGGACCATGATTTTGTTTCTCGACAACAAAGTGTGATACGAAAGTAATTCAAACAATAGGAAAGTTTAATTTTAAGTTGTTAAATCCAAAAAAATACAAAAATTTTGTTTTCGTTTTCTGACGGTTCAGATATCATTTTACAGTTTCTCCATTTGAAGTTTTTTGTATTTCTTATAGGAAACCCTGTAGATATGGCACAAAATATCTCTGAAAACTCTGTACATTGTATTATTGCTTGATCCAATTCTGATTAAATTATTGTTGTGAAACTAAAATAAACAAAACTGGCATATGAAAATGGTTTACAATTTTAATCAATACAGATTGCAGAAAGTATTTTAAATTGCGCCTCAAAATAATAAGCCAGAAAACCAACACTGTTGGGTTTAAATTAAAACCCACACCTTACCGACAAACCGTATTGCCAGTTCTGTTTATTCTGTTTGTCGCAAATGCAAACAGATTAATTAATAGGATTTTGTTGTTCACTGCAAAGAAAATATGATTTAAGATGTATGTATAGATTTTGATTCGCATTTTACACTTATCACACAGAAAACGGCACACGTGGAGGTATAAACAGATCCTTTAATAACCAGAAAATAGTAATACAACCGTAACTCGGTCATTCTCTAAATTCTAAAATACACAACTGTATCACGAACAATATTATTGGCAGCCAACGAAACCTTACAATTCTTTATTATATTGAAAAATATTTGTTTAAAATTTTTTCAGGAAGCTTTCACATATTTATTTCCTCTTGACAAATAATGCGTGGCAATTGACAACCAAATCGCTTCTACTTTATTAGGAAATATGGTACAATTTTTCACAGGAGGGTTTGTTATTGTATTCGCAACAATGCGTTTATTTGCCATCGCAAACATATAATGTATAATTTAATCGTAGTTGTCAAACAGTTTAAGCTTAAAGTATTGGTACTTTGTTATTGCGCGCTATCGACTTTTTTGCGATTATGAAAAAAAGATCCTAAAAATAGCAAACACTTAACTTTCCTAACGGTGTAACAATTAATTATGGACAGGAAGCAGTGAAAATAGTTTTAAAACGGCTCCGTGTTCAGAAATTTTGTTTATAAAGTACTATTTCGAAGAAATTGTCAATCTTTCCCAAAGAGACCTGAATAGGTTAGAATCAGCTTTTGACAATACAAAGTCTCGGTCTCAAATAATAATTAATTTTTATTTCTGTGACATGTTTCGCTAAAAAAAAAAGAGCATCAACAGACCTAAAATCGTTGTTAACAATACAATGTTGTCTTTCACAGTAGCCTAATGCTAAAACCTACCGTCAAATCCAAAACTAAACTAAATCTAAGACACAAAATATAAAACCTTACAAATACATTACACGTTAAAATGTCATTTACAATAATAATAAAAAGTAAGAACAAATTAGGGACAAGCAGGGGAGGGGGGGATGAGGTTAGTCCACTACTGTACGACAAGATCAATTGTAAAAATATTAAAATTCCACGTTGTTAAATACGCACACGCAATTAAGAAGAAGAAGATCAGACAAGTGAAACATGTCAAACGCTGGAAAATCTCTCGAATACAGGTTGTAAACATACAATGATATTTAGTTCAAATTATTATTTATATTATTAAAAATCAGATATGGCTCGAAGTTAAAGACCTCATTAACGCAGGTAAGCACCGGACTCTTTTTTGCTTTAGTAATTTCAAGTTTTTCTAGTAAATCTAACTTTTTACTTTTATGGCATTCATGAAGTATGTTTACGTTTTCAGGTGCTAAAAATTGATGCCCCGATTCCAACAAATGATTCGCAAAGGCTGATTTGGTGTTAGTTATATCTGTGCCTTGGTATTTATTGACTAGACTAAGATGTTCATGAACCCTAGTTGATATTTTCCTCCCCGACTGGCCTACATAAACGGCAGGACAATCTGCGCAGGACAAAGGGTAGACCCCGGACTTGGATAATGAGTTGATTTTGTCCTTTATTTTAACTAGATGTTGTTTTAATGTGTTAGTGGTCTTAAATGCTATATAAAGTACTAGTTAGGGAGGTGGTGGCAATGTGGATACCTATATGATTAGTTTGTCACTGACAACAACGTGAAATGAACTTTTTGATAAAATGAACCGATCAAAGTAAAATGCTACTATATCATTAGTGCGTTTCTGGTTCTGCAATGGGGTCATTTACTTTTGTTTAGTTGTTTGAACTCTTTAAACACATTTTCATAATAACTTCTTATGTGTTATTATTACGATTATTTAGTCAGTCATCATCAAAATAGCCGGCCATCTTGGATTTTTCAATGATACGATTTCTTCTTAAATAGGGTAATTTAGCATTTTTTTATATCATTTTCTGACCGATTTTGTAATTTTAGTGCGAACTGCAAGAATTTTAAGCTTCTCTAAAGCCTTAAATAGTTATTTATGATATAAGTGTTAAAACTACACGGGCACGCATTTGAAGAAGAAGATGAAATTAAGTAACTTTGCTAATTGCTACTACAGATTTTGCACTTCTTCAACGTCGGAAGGTAGATTCGTTAATTTTTAAGCACAAAACGAAGACAAAAAAGTGGATATTTTAAGCAAATATTTGGTGAAATTTTCATAGTTTGGGTAGTACAGCAAACACCACCAAATAATTTCTATGACGCTATTGTCAAAAATTGACGTAAAGCTGGACATAACGAATAAAGATTATTTCACATTAAAAAAACGGCAATCTTCCATCGAAAATAAAGACACCATTATGTTTTCCTTACTAAGCCTTTAATTTAACATTACATAAGTACCTAAGACTACAGATTTTCACAAAAACATTAATTAATTAAATGTTCAAACAACCATCCATCAACAGCTAAACAATATCCTAACCGATCATAAAATTCATTTCTAACATTACTAAGTTGATATTGAGAAATTCTGTCACATTCTAACGAACTACAGTTTTTTAGCTGATCTAGATTTTTAAATCTTACATCTTTATAAATAAAATTTTTTAAATGACCCCCACATAAAGAAGTCGTTTGGCGAAAGGTCACGAGACCTGGCTGGCCAAAGGATTAGACGCCGGGGGCCAATAATATTTCCGTTAAAAATATTTTGCAAGTATTCCTAAACCATGAGAGAAACGATTAACAAACATTTATTTTTTGTGGATATTGCGTCCGAGTATGAACGAGACGATGTTTATTTTCTTGGCTGCAATACCGGCAACTTTGAACATTTGGTTCGTTGTTAAGGGTAAATGTACAGGGTGTCCAGTTTTCGTATGTTTTATGGGTTATCTGCGTTATTAGTAAAGATAGAAGGTTGCGGTTTTCGCGGCACTATGTTACTTTTTTGAGAAACAAACGATGCCATCAACAGAATTTTCATAACCCCCTTAGTTCTTTAGATAAGGGGTGATTTTGAAAATTTTGCATTTGTATTTGTATCTCTGTTACGCTGCAACTTATCAAAAAGAAAAAAAAATGAGCTTGTTAGTTTTTTTCACGTAGAATCCAGTGGCTTAGTCAGATTTTTTCTATGTTTAATTGTTTTCGAGAAAAAGAGCAAACTTACATTTTTTTAAATGGTACACCCTATTTATTTGTAGCTATTATGATTCAGTTTATCACAGGCTTTTCAACGGTAATATACCGATAGAGGAGGCGTCTTATCGGTATTACCGATGTTTTTAACAAGAAATCGATTTTCTGACAAATTTTTACGAAATGTAATTTTTACTCATAATCTGATATGATCCCGAGAGCTTTAGCTCGAGGGTCTTATCTTTGATTATAAGTAAAAATTACATTGAGTGAAAATTTTCTTGGAAAATCGAGTTTCGAGTGAAAAACGAAGGTATGAAGATAAGAAACCGCCTCTAGAGGTGTATTTTATTGGATAATTTACTGAACATAAAAATGAAGGCCGTCTGATAAAGGTAAATATACAAGTTAGAGGTGTTACTAATTTTTTATTTAAGTAAAAAAGCTACAAGCGTCTTTTCGAAAGCGTCTTTTCGAGCTAGCGGTAGTCTTATCGGGTAAGACGACCGTTACCAAGGTGAGCGTTTTGATTGGTTCAATAAAAGTGAGGTGAATTATCAAAAATATATAATACTTTATAGCTGTTTTCAATGTAAAGCTCAAGATTCACATTTTTCAACAAATTTACATTTTTTTAAACGGCACACCGCATAAATTTTAAGATTAAACAATTGTCACAAGCTTCTCACAAATATAAAACATTAGAAAATACGAATTTTAAATAATACAAAAAAGAAATTTATAGTACTGATATCAGAGATACCCTCCATTTTATTTCAACATTCGCTTTGAACAGCATCAATTCTTGAGTCATGTTCCTAATTTGTGCCTCTTTTACCAAAAAGAATTTATTAATCATTACATTTATATAATTGTAAATAAACACATCGGAAAATTAAGCCTTGAATATGGACAATTTGGTGAGTACATGATTATTTTACCACATACAAAATTAAGTCTATATTATGAGACCATAGATTATGATAACTCCGTAATACAATTTTTAAATGGAAATAATTTTCTCCTTTCAGATGACCCCAATTTACTCAATGACGTAAATGGTTTTAACTCATTTTAATTTCCTTCACCCCCCCCCCCCCCCCCTCTTTTTACTTTATTACTTTTCTTATTAAAATTCTGACCCACCAAAATATAAATCATGTTCCCTCCCAGAGTTGATTCATGAAACGTTGATTTTATTGAATTTTCGTTATAGACATCTATACATCATATCATAACTATAAATGATTCCATTAAGAATTTTGTCCTCTATTACAATTTTTACATCTAATATCCTTCATTGCTAAAAGTAGCATCATGTTAGTGATTATCTTCTGTCGAGTCCATTGGCTGCATAAGGTACACGTTATGACCATGTATTTTTGAACCACTTCGTCCCCTCTTTTAATTTGTTTTAGTTTGTTTATTTAGGTACATCCTAAAAAACATAATTCTTAATAATTACTTGGTTGCTGAAGATGACTTTGACTAAAGTCGAAACTAGTACAACCTAATGTCAAATTAAATTATGTACACTCTTTAACCCTTATTTCACCCTAAAAGGACAAATATATTTTATTTTGGTGGTATAGACAGACCTTGTTTTCTTTCATAATCTCGCCACAGAAAATGGACTACTTCTTGAATCTAATTTTAAAAATTTATACCTATAACAATAACTTTTATAAATATAAATAACAATTAACTCAGTTGTGTTATACGTTCAAAAATTAAAAGCTACAATTATTTCATGATTTAGGAAACTGTCTCATAAATATTGCTCAAACTGTTCTCCATTATGCCTAAGACATGTTTCACACATTGTTCTGATTCGCCTCAGTGCATTTAAAATAATAAAAGGCCGTGCCTGTAACTCCCTAAAGGCTCTTTCAGTGGCTTCTCTTAAATCTGCCATCGTTTGGTACTGGACGGTATAAATTTTATTTTTTAGGTAGCCCCACAAAAAAAAATCCAAAACCGTTAAATCGGGTGACCTAGGTGGCCATCTTACAAGGTCCATGTGTTCCAATCCAGCGGTCAGGAAAATCATTGTTAAGATATGCTCTTACAATTTGAGCATTGTGAGCGGGAGATCCGTCCTGTAGCAAATATAAGCTATTAAGATGAGCTAGGGGCACATTCTCTACTATTTCGGGCACAATGTTTTCCGAAATTTCTAAATATTTATTTGCAGTAAGACCGCCTTTAAATATATTATATAAAATTTTACTTCCCAGTATAAAGCATGAAACGCTAAACCCAAATCTGCCTTGCCGTTCCCGTGGAAATATAACGTCTTGATTTTCCTGGCACCAAAACCTAGTATTTTGCTGATTAAATATACCGGCACTGGTAAAATGGCTCTCATCAGACCATATAATCGTTCTTTCAAAATGATTTTCTCTATTTACATTTTGTAAGTACCAATTACAAAACTCTACGCGGCGCTCTGCATCACCGAGATGTAAGTTTCGTACGACATGAAATCTGTATGGCGTAAACTTGTGTTTTTTTAGAATAGTTTGACCCCTTGATTTTATAACACCGACAGAACCTTCCACTGTTCTACAAGAACTACTTTGATTTGTTTCAATTGAAGCCAAAACGTTTACTTCATCAATGTTCTGGTTTTCCTTATTGTAAATACTAGGTCAGGGTTTGGAAAATGAACCGACTTCAATTAAGTTTGATTTTATTTTTAAAAATATTCTTTTATCCGGCTGTCTTCTTTCTGGGAATCTGCGAATATTGCGTTTTTATAAATTTTAGAATATGATGAAAAATATAAAAAGATGCCCATACCTGTTAAAATAAACTTCTAATGCTTCATCCGAATTTTCGTTACACTGAATATAACAAACGAACATATCGCACTTTTCATAATTCTCGAATTTTGCATTCGCAGCCATAATTAAGAAAAAACTGAATCGAAATAAAGAACAGAAAATGAATAACCTATTCTGACAGTAAATAATAGTATATTATTAACCAAGGTTTAGACAGCCATCATTTATTGCCCGAGCGGCAAGTTTAAATCACGAGGAGCGGAGCGACGAGGGATTTAAGACGCGAGGGCTATAAGCTGTCTATTCCGTGGTTAATATAATATTTTTTCCACTACTACAAACTTTTATAAGACATTTATCTTTATAGTATTAATAATTATAAAAAATGATAGGTACGTATCCCTGTTACCTGCGCTTTGGAATTGGCAAAATATTTTGTTGTTTTGTCAGGTGGCTTTGTTAATGTCAATTTTTGTTCATTTATGTCATCAGATTTTACGAGTTTTCCGTTTTTTTAAAAAATGAGCGTATATGTATATGTGTACACCTCCAGAATTAAGGATGGAAGCAGAAAAAATGTTGAGTGTATCGATATTTTACAATATCAAGTAATCTAATATGTATTGATAATTATCTGGTTGCCTAACCACATTCATGTTTATGAATTCATGTCGTAGAAACAAAAAATCAAGTTACCTGCCTTCAAATAGATTCTTGAAAATCGGTCAATAATGGATTTCAATGCCTTATTATTTTATTATTGACCATGGTCAATAATAAGTTATAAGGTAGAGAAAAACGTTTGTTTTTCTAAATACCCGTCATGGCCTACTAAAAAAAAACTTAAATTTGTTAAAAAATATAAATTTTAAGCTTCACATTGAAAACAGCTATAAAGTATTATATATTTTTGAAAAGCTTGTGATAAACTGAATCATAGTAGCTAAAAATATATAGGGTGTCCAATTTAAAAAAAATGCAAGTTTGCTCTTTTTCACAAAAACAATTAAACATAGAAAAAATCTGACTAAGCCACTGGATTTTACGTGAAAAAAACTAATAAGTTCATTTTTTACCATTTTGATAAGTTGCAGCGTAACCGAGTGTCAAAAAATGCAAAATTTTCAAAATCACCCCGTATCTAAAAAACTAAGGGGGCTATGAAAATTCTGTTGATGGTATCGTTTGTTTTCAAAATAGTAACACAGTGCCGTGAAAACCGCAACCTTCTATCTTTACTAATAACGCAGATAACCCGTAAAACATACGAAAACTGGACACCCTGTACATTCATCGGTAAAACAAATATTTCTCAAAAAATCCCTATTATTATTTGCTCTTTCCATTACCTCAAAACAGAATACCATTCTCCGTTCTTCATCACCTTGCAGAAGCTCTTGATGTTTTTCATACTTGTAAGAAAATTATTTATGTTTTTCTAAAGTTCGCAACACTGTGGTTTGATGCTTTCCTACGGTTTGCCCACGAATCCTTGTGCTAATCATTTTATTTTGCTCCACGTGCAGTAAAATATCAAGATCTGTATTATCCCTTTCTTCAGCTCTATTAACATTCTGAGTCGAGCATTTACAGTTATTTATTGCAGTGCCATTGGACTTAAATTTACCAATGATAAATTTAATTAATGAAATGGAAAGGTTGACTTATCAGGGAATTGAACTGAAAACATCTCAGACACTACTCTTAAACAGTTTTCTGTATAATACCACTTAAGCATAGTTACTTTTCCTTGATGGAATAGCTTATTTTTAGCTATAATTGAAGCGCCTTCAATGAAAATGTTGTCAGTGACGCTACTTTTCGTTTTGTCGATGCCAAATAATAATTTACTGGTGTTTACTGTATCACCTAAACTATGAAAATTTCGTAATTTTGCCATCACATTTTATTGAATAAGTTAGGATTGGCTGATTAAAATTTATTCAAACTTGTCACATGTATTTATTATATCGGCCTCTTCAAAAAATTATAATACAGTATTTCTCTAAAATGTACAGGGGATCCAATATTTAGCCACCTTAAAATCTACATAGGATTTCCTATGTTCAACTAAGCCATGAATCACCCGGTAGAATGAAAAAAATTCTACGAAATATTTCAAGTTCTTTAGAAGCAACACTCGTAGCATAAACTGAAGTGTTTCAGAAAAATATGTCATATGACTAAATTATTATTACATTTTGTTCTTCTCGTGGACACCAACTCTTATATTCATTGTGGCATACAATCTACAATCAACAAGTTTATAGAAAGAATTCTTCTACAATAACAATAAAAGAAGGACAATTAGTAGCGCAACGTTTTACGGGCCTGCATCGTTACCTGTGACAGGCGAGCGTTTTTCTCATAAGTTTTTTCTACCTTGTTAAAATTAAATTGTTGAAAAAAAGTTGCGGCGGTAAATTTTTTCGTCGCTCAGGCATTTTTTAAATATTTAGAATTATTACGGAACCGCGCACAATTGTATTTTATCTTTCCTGTAAAAGAATGCTGCCTCGTTTTCGACCTGTCGCGAGCTTTGGCGGTTTTGGACGGCTTTGGGAATGAGAGAATATGTCAAGAAAATATGTGCAGAACCGGATTCTGTAAGCAAGTGTACTGCGGAGTCCACTACTATCAGACAGGAACTATTATTTTAAAAATGGAGTTTGTCTTTTTGTTGTTTCATACTCTTATTGTAAAACTTATCTTTTTTATCTCATGTGCCTAAGCAGTTCTCTTAAGTGCTATTTTCATAATTTTTCATAGATACAATTTTTTTTTAATATACTTTCTAAACCTGCACTGATAAAATTAATTATTTGAATCAAAAAAATTTACCATTGACTCAAATAAATATTTGTTTCCTATTAGCCAAACAAATATGTATTTGAAAAATACCAAGGAATTATTTGCCTAAATTAGTATTATCTGATTTGATACAAATTACTTTTTATTTGGAGTTAATCACTGAATACAAAATTCAAGCAAATATTTATTTCCTTAACAGTAATCTAACTTAAATAAGCCGCTTCAATGACTTAAGGTAAATAGGTTAAAAGTTAAGTTAACAAAATGTTTATTTGATTGATATTTATATATATTTTATCAAGTACATATTTATTTTACTTTTGTTTTACATGTATTTGCCGTAACAACAACGTTATTTAATTAAACAATTTAAGTGATTTGATTTAAATAAACCGGTAATTTTCATCAAAGTGATTGTTTTTTTATTCAAGTACATAATTGTTTAACTTGTCTTTTATATTTATTTAGATCAAATATAAATTTATTTGGTTTAAATACCTTCCAAGTACGTGTTTGTACAGACGTCACATAAAAATAAGAAATATTGAAATGTTGCTATTGAATATGGTTTAATCAGTACCTATACCATAATAATCACAAACCTTATCAAAATGTTTATAGTGTTCAAATAATAGGGCAAACCAACAGAAAAAACACATTTTTGCCGAAAATAAAGGTTATGACAAATTACGCGCACGCGCACAACGATTTTTACATGTAAATAACAAAAAATTTAAAAGATAACCATCTCTTATTTTATTTCTTATTTTTTGTTATGTTATGTGTTTCTAAACGTCTTATGGCAGATCTGTAGATTCAACTCTTATTTTATTTGTATGTTATGTTATCTTGCTGTATAAACCGACCATTAGTTGTTGTTTCCCTTAAAATATACGTCAATAAAACATTATAGAGAAGTTAATAACTTTGATAAAAAATTAAATAAAGGCAAATTTGCAAATATTAGGTACAATAATTATTAATATTATATTAATTATATTATATTTTTTACGTTAGGAGGTTTGATAGGTATTGAATTATGGTGAAAATTGAGAAAAACTGTCTTATTTGTAACCTAGGTAGCCATGATTTATAAATACCTGGCTACTAAAAAGATTTTTTGTTCGAAATTTCAAATTAGGTATTACAAGTATCTTTTCTTTGCCTCTTATCTTACTTTTTTAACTCGTTTCATGCGTACCTAACTAAAATATTCAAATATAGTTTCCTACCTTGAAAAGTATCTAACATATGGGATATACCCCTCGATATACGCCAATCTTCTAAATAATTATTCATATTACGTTTATTCCCCATATCTTCGTTTTAATTTTTGATGGAACCACTAACTTCTGTGCCACTAACAAAGAAGATTTCACTCTCACTCATAAATTTCTACAAGACAAAATCGAACACAACTGACCCAAAACGCGATGATCAGGCCACTTTTGTATAACCAATCAAATTACTCAAAGCCCAAAGTAGGCGACAGGAGTTCATTTAAATACTTAATTATTTGTTTGGATGACCAAATTATTTGAAAAGTTCGGCAATGAATGATTTAAATTAAAGTTAAAGGTATTTAGTTCTTAACTTGAAATGTACTTCGATTAAATAATTAGTTATTTGTAAATATTTGTTTGTTTTATATTAAGGATTTAATGTAAATACATAATTATTTAGTTTAAATGACCTAGACATTTAAATAGTACTCTATTAGGTGATTTAACTAGCGATTAACGGGATTTAGTTCCTAAATAAAAATTAGTTCGATTAAATAATTAGTTATTTAGATTTTGTTATTTTAGTGTTTTTTTTTTGTAAGATATTTGTTTGAAGGGTTCTATTATTTGACACAAATCAACCAACAGTCAAATAATTTCGCAAATAAAACGAAATACTCTCATTTATTTCAGTTAAATAAAATTTAGTTAATTAAAATCACATTTATTTATTACCAATAATTATTCACCAAATAAATCGGATTATTTGATTAAGGGAGCACAGTTTTATCAGTGTGCTAACTCAGAAGCAAATGATATTAAAGATTTGGAGATGCAAATTTATTACGCTTTAAGCTCTTCAACCTAGAGATGCCCAAAGAAGGGTAGCGTATGGCGAAATGATGCTGATCCATATATACGAAGACCCAGACTTAAAAAAAATATTATTTGGACTGACGAATTTTCACCAGAAGGTATAATCAAAAGAAGAATTTATCACTTTTGGGTATCAGAAAATCCAAAATTTGAACGGGAACGGAGTTTTCAACAAAGATTTAGCTTTAATGTGTTTATGAATAAAGAGCGGAATATATGCACTTAAATTCAGCCAAATTATGCACATAATATATGTGTTATTGTTTGCCTTTAAAATATACATACTGGTATGCAATATTCTTTAATTTATTATAGTAAAATAGAGTAAAGAAACAAACGAACACTGGGTTCTAAAGAAGATGTTTATTTATTGTATAAAATGCATTTATTACTAAATATTTTTTAAACTTTTCAACTAAAAAAGATTGTCTTCTGTCAGTAAAAATATGTTTATACAAAGAGAAGCTTCTTTCAACATCTACTGATGTAATCGGACTATACTGTAACTTAGGTACTAAAGTATAAGGTCAAGATACAACTTCGTTGGATGATTTACCTCCATAAATGCTTTTTACTGCAGTTAAGTATTTAAATAATTCATTCTTTTTTACAGTTACATGCAATTTGTTCCTTACTTGACCTCCTACTTTACCAGGAATGTTGTTACATTTAGCGGAAAAAGTTTCAACAATACTAATTGAGTCTCTTATACTCTAACGAGGATATTATGTCCGGTATAAAGCTAAAATTAACCTTAATAAAAACAAGATCTTTAACTACACTTGAAGTTTTTAATAACTCTTTACTTTGCACAACACACTGCGAATTGTCATCTAAATCCAAAATTAGTTCTTTAATGGCTTCGAAATGTTCTGCGTAGAATATTGCGGATTTAATCCATAATCCCCACCGGGTAATTACAAGTTCTGGAGGTAAACTAACTCCTGGTAATCTCTCCTTATATGTCTGCACACTTAGAGGTGCGTTTAGAAACAGTTTTTTTACATTTGGAATTAGTTTATTCACTAAAGGATATTCAGTTCTGAGATTCTTAAGTTTTGGCGTACTTTTATAATATACGGTGCTGCATCAGACAAAAGCACTAAAAACTTCTCATCTGGGACTGGATCTGGTAAGAAAAAGCTCGATGGGGACTGCTGCCTAAATCGGGTTACGGTCACATTATTAGTTTTGTCTAGCTGCTTAGAAACTACTAAATATGGGTTTATTGCTTTATTTTCTTAAAGTTCTCCAATCATAAGATGTGCGATATATCTGCCACAAGCATTAACAATAATATAAAAAAATTCTATCATTCAGTGAAGCTCTAATTTCTTCTAAAACGGTTTCGTATACTGAATGGACATTTTTTTTTCTACGCGTGGATTTGTCAGGAATGGTTTTTTGACAATATTTTTGCAAAAATCCTCTAAATTGCGGATTTGGCAATGTTTGCTGCGACCAAAGCATAAGTTTTCTTGAAAAACTTCCTTATCAAATTTCAATTTTCAATTTCCAACATTTTGAAATGCGTCTTTTTACACTTTTGTAACTTTGGTTTATGCAACGGTGTTTTCAAATGTTGATCGATTTAGAACCTCTTTTCACAAACAACAATTTTTGCACAAGCTTTACAGGAGACTTTTTCTGCACTGAATTGTAATTTTGGGAAATTTTTAATTAACGAAGACGTTTTCGCCACTTTAGACATTTTGAACACAAATTTGACATTACTAGTTTCACACTGAAAATATTGAAATCTTTCGACAAACTAAAACAGAAGTTCGTACTATAACCCGATATAAATACAGTTTGTTAAGCAGGTAATAATAAGGCATTATTAAATGAGAATAATTAACCTCTAACAATATACCTGGAAACCCCGGAAACCCCTAATAAATACCTTGTGTATAACCAAAATGTAGATAATAACTATTATATAATTATATTCAGATTGGAAAATAATAATAATAATAATAATAATAATAATAATAAAGGTCTTTATTTGTACATTTATAACATTTTACATATTATAACAATTAGTTGTTATTATATACTTAATAATGTACAAAAAGGCGAGGTTCAGTTTGACAGATAAAATCTGCCATCTGTTCAACTAACCCGAAATTAACCTAAATTTTGTGAAATTTTAACTGAGCAACATAAAAATGGTATTTAAATTAACCTAATCGAACGCAATTGCATTGTTCATTATTATATAATTAACCCTAAGAACCAGAATGAAAAAGAAAATATATCAAAAAACTAGAAGAACAGAAAAAAGGGACACATCTGATTAGTTCAGAGCTGATCAGTAATTATTACATTTAAATAAACAAGATGAACTAAGTAATTACTTACTAAATTCAATACTCACAGTACAATAATTGCTTAAACCAAAAGGAATAACTCAGAAGACAAGGCCAGATCAGTGATTGCGCGCCATGAGATGATTTGTTATGTTTTGTTTAAATAAATTGACAGATGTTTTCATAATAGTTTCCGGCAGATTATTGGTGTATTTTGCAATCAAGTAGGAGAAGGACCGTTCAAACAGAGTCGTATTATGAGCTGGAATAGTAAGTTTGCCCTTAAATCTAATATTAATATTGTGAACGTCAGTTCGAAAGCGTATTTTATTGTATAAATATGGTGGTGATTTGTTAGTTAAAATTTTGTGATACAAACAGAGCAGATGAAGGTAACGACGATCGCCCATCATTAGCCAACCAGACTGTCTATAAGCATAGCTGATTCTATCATATTTACGTATCCCAAATATAAGGCGTATGCAAGAGTTTTGTAATTTTTGAATGCGACCAGCAACATGTGCTGTTATGCAGGGTCCATAAACAACATCACAAAAATTTAAATGCGACAAGACCAGCGCATTACATAAAATAGATTTTAAATTTCTAGTCAGTACATGCCTATGTTGAAATAAAAGTTTTAGATTGATATACGCTTTTTGCAAACATAAGTTTATATGATCTGCAAATCTAAGATCCGGATCCATAAGAAGTCCCAAATTTTTTGCCAAACTCTTTATTTGTAACGTGGAGTCGTTAATTTTTACAGAATGAGAAAAATTTGTTTGAAAATACTGTCTGTCGCCAGTGGTGCCAAAAAGTAACACCACTGATTTTCCAGAGTTTAGCAGAAGGCTATGCCCAGTTGCAAAATTACTAAAGTTAAGTAAATCAAAATTGAGAGCTGTAACTGCTTGGGTGGTTTCTTCTCTGGAAAAGGACAGATATACCTGTGTATCATCAGCGTAAAAATGATATTTTGAGGAAAGAAATGCAGTAGGAAATCTAGACGTATATAAACTAAACAAAAGGGGTCCCAGGATTGAGCCCTGTGGCACACCAGTCGCGACATTCATAAAAGAAGATATATCGCCTCTATAGCAGACAGCCTGACTTCTTCCTGCCAGATACTCTGCCATCAGTCGAAGTGCTGCATCTGATAGACCAATATACCGAAATATAGCGTTGATAATATCGTGGTTAAGCGTATCAAATGCTTTGCTAAAATCCAATAAAACCAACAATGTTAACCTGCCCTTATCCCAAGCTCCCAATATATCATCCGTAATATTTAATAGTGCAGTAGCACATTCATGGCCCTTTTTAAAACCTGATTGATTTACAGAAATAACCCTCTCAGCCGAACAAAAATCAGAAAGTTGGTTATGTAATATTCTCTCTAAAATTTTGGAAAATGTAGGCAGAATGCTTATGGGTCGTAGCTGACCCAAAGAATCGACTGAGGATGACTTAGGAAGTGGTATCACCAATGCCTCCTTCCATTGGCTTGGAAAAACAGATTTAGTCATACAATAGTTAATAACATGTTATTAAAAACAATTAAACATCTCTGAAACAAGTGCCGGACTGGACATTAAATCTATGAGTCTACGAGTTTTCATGACCGGGCGTTTTTAATTTCTTGATAACGCCGAACACATAAAAATATGCTCATAAAATAATAATTTGGGAAAAATATGCATTTTATTATAAAATTCACAAAAAATGCATAAATATGCACTTTGCATGCATATATTCCGCCCTTTATTTATAAATAATCAGTTTAGTTTCTGTTTTTACCAACAAAATTTAAATTCGTATCGCAAATCTTTAGAAATATTATGAAAAATTTGGAATTGAGTTTTTGGACAATACCGTTTCAGTTAAACCGAAGTTGTTGGTACCGTTAGACAATGCACCTGCCCACTGTACTAATGTAGTTAGCGATGAGCTAATAGAATTATTTGAAGACAGATGGATAAGACGTTTGGGACCATGGGATTGGCCCCCACGCTCACCCGATCTCATGCCTTTGAATGCTAGTCTATGGGGAAAACTAAAAGAAATCATTAATGAAAACGCCCGTATTAACACCAGAAGATCTAGAAAATAAGATAAGGCGAGCATTTTAAGATTTAAGCCCTGATAAAATTTGGCGAGCAACTATTATGAACAATATGAAATCAATAGAAGATTGCTTAACAGTTTATGGCGGACACTTAAATTTCCTATACAGTGTGTCCGAGAAAATGTGGTAAATCTCTCGGATTCAGATAGAACATGAAAAATAAGGTGACAAGTTCCTATAAAGTTTTTTCTTAGAGGCCCTCCCTACGGAGATATGTGCCTCTGAAGAACGCCGCTGGAAATCGGGGTTTCTTGAATAACTTTGGATGTGCTTAATATAATTCAATAAAAATTTAATGTGATGGACACTAGTAAGGACCTCTTAAAATAATGTGCTTGAAACATATTTAGCTATTTCTAATTTACAGGGGCGGACCAAACTTTACAGCCTAGTGCTTAAGTTTTCAACACCCTGTATTATAAAGACTTAAAGCCTGCACCTTAGACTAAAAAAAGGTACTCTTGTTAATTTTCGGGGGTAATTACACGAGTGCTTAAAAATTTTCGATAATTTTGCATGAAATCTTATTGCCTAAAAACTACACGAGTTTGTTTTCTCATTTTGGCGAAATAGCCCGAGACCGAAGGATTATATTAAATGAGAAAATAAACGAATGTAGTTTTTATAAGGCAATATGCTTGAGTGCAAATTTTTCTGAAAATTTTTATGCAGGAGTGTAATTTAGGTAGAAAATTACTCGAAATAACAAAAGTTAACAAAACATCATAAATTGACGCCAGACATATTGCTTGCTATTTTTAGTGTTTTTTGGTATACTCTGTGCGATTTTTCTTGAATTACTTCGATTGATTTCTTTCCAAAACGTGACATTTTTGAAACTAAACTCGGAACAATGAGAATGTCAGACTGACATATTGTTCCAATAATGGTGTTGTAAGGAGGTAACTATGGTTTTGTGTTCAATAGCTAGAGGGTTTTTTTTTCGATAGCTAGGGGTATTGTTTTCGGGGGTAAGTGCACAAGTGCATCAAAATTACCGATTATTTTTGAATGAAATGTGTTTTTTTATAATTGCAAGAGTTTGTTTTCATATTTTCGCGAAAATGCCCGACTCCGCAGGAGGAGGGCATTTTCGTAAAAAATGAAAACAAACGATTGCAATTTGTAAAAAAAACACATTGAATAAAAAAATTATCTGGTTATTTTTATGCACGAGTGTAATTTATTTGAATATTTCCCAAATTAATTAAGAACTCGAATCAAGTAAATTTATAGTACATTATTTAACGAGCGTATAATGAAGGCTATATTACACGAGATTTTAAAACACGAGCCGAAGGCGAGTGTTTTAAGGATTCGAGTGTAATATAGCCATTATACGCGAGTCAAATACTATACTTTATCTACGACTATTCAGTATTCAATAAGTTAGAAAATGGATTCAGAGCAACACATTTTATTACAATAGGATTATTATTAATGGTATTTCTTAACTAAAAAATACAATTCAACGATGTTAACCATAATTAAACAAAATACAATTGCAGCCCGAATTTCTGGAGGGGTACTTTGGATTTCGTTTTCGTCATCCGAAATCATGATATTTTACTTTGAAATCAACAACAAAATGTCACAGCGAAACTTAAATGACTGAGGAAAAAAATGATTCGTTTACTTGTCAATCGGTTGCTATGGTATTAATACCATTCACGCCTGCTTAAACTAGATCTGGTGCGTTTTTATCGTAATTCAGGTAACTTTGTTTTGTTGGGACCGTGGAATATGAAATCTCATATTCCACGGCTGTGGAATATGAGTAACTATGGTAATATGAACCACATTATATATGTACTAACAAACACATTATGCTTCTATTATTAAATAGTCGTAGATAAAATATTTTATTTAACAGAAAATACTAACAATAAAATTAAAATGCTTGACATTGACCTTTTTGTCTGCTGTCACTCAATAAGATGACGTTAATTGTCAGAATATTACATTTTTTGACGTTTGTTAACAATAAAATTCCGCTTTGACGTTTCGTCAACAATATAAACTTGCGATGCAATTTTCGATTTCTGGCAGTGCTGTTTTCGCTGTAATTTTGCGAAAATTGCATTTTTCTTATGGGAACTTTAACATATGAGGGAAATATTCGATGTAATCAATCGAAAAGAACACCTCTAGCTAAATGTATGAGGGTAATTTTCGAAAAAATGAACCGTTTTCGAGGAAAAGAATAATAAACGAATAGTTCTAGAAGACCTATGTTCGCAAAAAATGTAAGTTTTATTTATTTATCGACACCAAAAAAACGTATTGTTGTTGCAAACGGTACTATGGTACAAAATAAATCAAATATCCTGCATTTTAGAACTTGTCATCTTTCACATCGCTGACACATTGATCCTTTACTTCGATATTAATTTACTGATTTTTGGATTTTTTGGATATTATTGACTTTCCTCATCATTTTAGGAAAGTTTGGAAAAAATAGTTCTGATGCTGGTCTGAGAAGAACCGTGTGTACGCCACAATTAGAGGAAAATATTTTAAATGCTGTAGATGACACTTCATCAACGAGCACTCGAGAATTATCAGCACAGTATAATACATCGAAAACAAAAGTACATAAAGTTGTTTAAGAACAGCTGTTATATAATAATAATAATAATAATAATAATAATAATAATAATAATAATAATAATAATAATAATAAAGGTCTTTTTATTATGAAATTAAAAATTATAAAAAAAGAAGAAAAACTAATAAACAAGAAATAATACAAAATAATACAAAAATAACACAAAGCATTACAAGTAAAAGCAGGGCGCAGTCTAGCCGTGCGGCTACTCTACTGAACCCTACACTACCTGTAGAAATAAAGAAAAAATCAACAAGTATATGGACAGGTGGAAATAATGATACTTTACATAAGCTATTCATGATTATTATTACAAAAAAAAAGAAAAAATAACGCACCAATAAAACAAAAGATTTGACCGAATAATACGGAACAGAACAAAGGTAGATTAAGGAAGTTGTAAATTTTGAGGATTAAGTAAATGTTTTTTATATGGCAGCTTAACCCCATTACTATCAAGTAAAATAAATTCTTAAGGTAAGGAGTTATATAGTTTCACAGCGTTGAACGTAAATGTTCTTTGAAACATGGTACTCCGATGGTGAGTCATTGTCAGTTTATACGAGAACCTTGTGTCACGGGTGTGTACAGTATCACGAAATACAAACTTATTTTTTAGGGATGGAGGGAGAGTCTCATTTTTCAGCAGTTTTACCAAAAAACTTCCCAAATGCAAAGTCCTACGGTTAGTCATTAATAGTCAGTTCAGATTTTTGAAAGTGTGGGAAATATGATCAAATTTACGAAGTCCATAAATAAGGCGTGCACATGTATTCTGTACTTTTTGAATTCTATATATATCTGCTACATCAAGGCATGGCCCATAAATAAAATCGCAGTAATTAAAATTGGACAAGACGAGACTTTCACAAAGCATTTTGCGCAATTTAAAGTTGAGAATATGACGATTGTTGTATAATACTCTTAGGGACATGTATGACCTCTGAACTAATTTTGTAACATAGTCCCTAAACCTCAAATCAGTATCCAAAATTATACCCAGATTTTTTACTGCTTTAACCACTGGGAGCTTGACGCTATCAAGAACTATATTGATGTTCTCTTTCAAAAAGTCAACATTATTACCATTCCCAAAGAGCATCAAAGATGATTTCAATGGATTCAACTTCAAATTGTGATCCAGAGAGAGTTGGTTTAAAATATTTAAATCTTTGTTAAGAAAATTTGATGCAATTAAATAGTCCTGGCAGTCGAAGTGAATGAAAATTTGCGTGTCGTCTGCATAAGCCTGAATCTTACAGTGCTTTGGGGATTTCAAGATACCTGAGGTATAGATTATAAAAAAAAGAGGTCCAAGGATAGAGCGTTGAGGTACCCCAGACAAAGTTTAAATTTGATCCGAGTAATTATTATTGTAAAGAATTTTTTGAACCCTATTGGTGAAGTATGATCTAATAAGATTTAAAGACGATTCATCCAAGCCCTAATACTTTAACTTTGCCAACAAGAGTTCATGATTAAGGGTGTCGAAAGCTTTCGAAAAGTCAAGAAGAACCAACACAGTACTTAATTTTTTATCAATTGCTGACATTATATCATCTATGACCTTAACAAGAGCAACCGATGTACTAAAGTCTTTTCGAAAGCCACATTGGCTCTCTGGAATTATTTTATTGGCGACGCAGAAGTGAAATAATTGACCGGACAAGGACTTTTCAAAAATTTTAGATAATAGTGGCAATATACTTATGATGCGTAGATCATTAAAAGTTGTAGGGCTATTAGTTTTGGGTAATGGTTTTTTTTTTTTATTTTTTTTTTTACTTTTTTACGATTCGTCGGCGTATCTGAGGCCATCTTGAACCGGTCATCGGCCGTATGGTTTTTAATCGTGAGGTCTACCGACTGGGGAGTGTGAAACGGCACGAGGTATAGATGATAAAAAAAAGAGGTCCAAGGATAGAGCCTTGAGGTACCCCAGACAAAATTTCAATTTGATCCGAGTAATTATTATTGTAAAGAATTTTTTGAACCCTATTGGTGAAGTATGATCTAATAAGATTTAAAGACGATTCATCCAAGCCCTAATACTTTAACGTTGCCAACAAGAGTTCATGATTAAGGGTGTCGAAAGCTTTCGAAAAGTCAAGAAGAACCAACACAGTATTTAATTTTTTATCAATTGCTGACATTATATCATCTATGACCTTAACAAGAGCAACCGATGTACTAAAGTCTTTTCGAAAGCCACATTGGCTCTCTGGAATTATTTTATTGGCGACGCAGAAGTGAAATAGTTGACCGGACAAGGACCTTTCAAAAATTTTAGATAATAGTGGCAATATACTTATGATGCGTAGATCATTAAAAGTTGTAGGGCTATTAGTTTTGGGTAATGGTTTTTTTTTTAATTTTTTTTTTACTTTTTTACGATTCGTCGGCGTATCTGAGGCCATCTTGAACCGGTCATCGACCGTATGGTTTTTAATCGTGAGGTCTACCGACTGGGGAGTGTGAAACGGCACCTTCATCCTACGAGATATCCGATCTCATCCGGCCTGTCCGGCGTGAATAGGATGGTTTTGATGTCGATTCATTTTACACTCTTCCCTAAGACAAGAGCACGCGGTGTTTCCCAAGCGGCCACCCTTTCAAGAACTAACCGCGCTCGACACCGCTTAACTTCGGTGATCTGACGGGAACCTTTTTCCTTTTTAAGCTCTTTATTTCCTATAAATTACATTTCTAAACTAATATCTCAATTTAAGCCTAATGTATTACATTTCAACCCAAGATATGATATAAACAGATTTGGGCGCATACGGACCGTAATAATACGGTCCGAAATGCGCCCAAAGAACCGGGCCATAAGCCTGGCGGCCGTTGGAATGGCCTTGGTTACAGTGTTAGAAACCAGATAATTATCTCATCACTCCCGTAACGGCAAGTGCCTTCGCGGGGTATTAAAAGATGGTTTTGCCTTTCGGCGTAAAACGGTTCTCACAAACTGTTGGTGCTTTATGTGTCGCTAGGCCCTTGCGGGTAATGGTTTACCAACAGAGATTTTCCATTGATCTGGAAAGTAATTAGTCTCAAGACAACAGTTAATAATATGTGTAACATACTGATCTATGTAGGGACTGCAATATTTTAACATTTTTAAGGACACCCAATCAACTCCAGAGGCATAAGAAGTGATAGAGTGAATTATCTTGTGAATATCAGCTACTTCAATTAATCTAAAAGAAAAAGTTAATTCATTATCAAAAATATTACTATTGTAAAAATTCACCTTCGGGCTGCAATCTGAAACAGTTTGCAAATATGATCCAAAAAATTTACTTATGTCATTAGGATTGGATAGGTTATCAGGAATTACAATTCTTGTTTGAGCTTATATTAAAAGACTTTAAGGAAATTCAAGTTTCCCTGGGATTATTTTCTGCACAGATGGAATCAAGGTACTGTCTTTTCTCCCTTCTTACCGTAGCAACAGCAAAGTTTCTTAATTTTTTGTAATCTTCCCAGTCATGTATTGCCCGCGTCCTTTTAAATTTCTGCAATGCACGATACCTATTCTTCATGAAAACCTTCAAGTTAGGTGTAAGCCAAGGCGCTCTAGGTTTAGTAATTCAAGACTCCTTATAAGGAGCATGTTTATCAAAAAGAGAAAATAATAAGTTATTGAACAAATTAATTTTATTATCTATATTTTGTTCGTAAATAATGTCATTCCACTGCAGTGCATGAAGATCAATAAGAAAAGAGTTAAAGTTAAAATTGTTAAAATTCCTATACTTAATAGTTCTTGGTTCGGTATGCACCTTCTCGATATTCAAACAATAATAGACGAGCAAATGATCAGAAACATCAGGAAGGGCTACAGTTCCGGGGTCAACCACCAAAGTATTATCAGTGATGAAAATGGGATCTAGAAGGGTACTTGACGTCCTTGACACTCTAGTAGGTTGATTAATAATCTGAACGAAATTATAATTTCCAAATAGTAAAATTGTGTATGTGATGTACATGAACTGATTTCTGAAGATTTTCCTCGAAGAATGCAGTTTGCAAGCTAGCTATTTGAATCAGCAACGAAATAATGTATACTTGTATGTATGTATGTTTGTTTTATGGCTCTGGTTGAAACCAAATGGCCAGCATCTCTCTTTATTTTACTTTTTCTTCTAAAAATTTTCCGAAATTTTTCCTTTAGGTATTATACATTATAACTTTAACTTACCATACATATTTCATATCCATCTATATATTTTCATATACAAGTTTATATAATTTAAGGTTTTTTTTTTTTTTTTTGTGGTACTGTTTGATGTTTTTTTTTCTTTTTTTTCCTCTTTTTTTTTTTTTTTTTTGTGGTACTGTTTGATGTTTCTTTTTCCTTTTTTTTCTCCTCTTTTTTTTTTTTTTTTTTTTTTTTTATCAAATATTACAATTTTCATCCTAACCTACTAAATTAAGTATTGGTTCTTTTATATTTTTATTTGTGCTTCTATTATAAACTGGTATAAGTATCTATAAATTTTTATATTATTAAGTGAAAGTAAATGGTGTAGGTTATATGGCAATTCTACCAAACCTGCTACTTCTTTAACATTATTCCTTTCATGGATGAAGCAAGGTTTACCGAAAATAATATCACCAATTTACACAACACACATGTATGGGCTGATGAAAATCTTCATGCCACTATTGTGTCGCATTATCAACATCAGTTCCAATCAATTAATATCTGGGCAGGCATTACTGGTAATTTTTTGATTGGACCATTCGTATTGCCGGAACGCTTAAATGGACAACTCTTGGTGTATTCCACTTCGGTCCGCACTAGGGAGGAACTTCTACAGAGAATCACGTTTCATTGTAATGTGATAAGGACCAAGGCTGGGTTATTGTGGCGGGTACAGCAGTCCTCAATTCGTCGTGCCCGCGAGTATATCAGACTTCACTGACCCCTCTTATGAAGTTTTTCAATAATTCCGTAAGGTGCCTCCTATTACATCACTGCGTTTCTTTAAATTTTTGCATTATTTTGGATTAAACAACTTAAAATGAAACTTTTCTGTTGTTTGAATGACTTTCGTATCACACTTTTTTGTCGAGAAACAAAATAGAAATCATGGTCCTTTTTATTAAAAATAAACCATAAATTCGTTTATTATTATTTTTCTCAAAAACGGTTTATTTTATCGACAATAAACAAAGTACCTTTTTCTTAGTCTAAGGTGCAAGCTACCCACATTAAGTATTTTTAAGTCGTTATCATACAGGGTGTTAACAATTTAAGCATTAAGTTGTAAAGATTGGTCCGCCCCTGGTGAACTAAAGAAGCTAAATATTTTTCAAGGACACTATTTTAAGAGGTCCTTACTAGTGTCCATCGCTTTAAATGTTTATTAAATTATATTAAGTACATTAAAATTTATTCAAGAAAAACCGTTTTCCTGCGGCGTCCTTTAGGGGCACATATCTCCGTGAGGACGGTCTGTAAGAAAAAATTTTATAAGAACTTGTCATCTTATTTTTTCATGTTCTGTCTGAATCCGAGAGATTTTCCACATTTTTCCGGACACCCTGTATAACGTACAGGGTGTTAAAAAAAACAAAAGTGTATACGAAGCTCTCGTGCTTATTTTTTTCTAATGGATAGTTTTAAAACTTCGAAGATAGAAACACACAGAAATATTTTTTTTTGCAATATCGCTAAATACTATCACTTTGAAATAACACCATTAAGAGGTCAATATAATTTTATTTAAATATCCATAAAGCGGTTCTTGTAAATGCTGTAATAAAATCCGTCAAAATGTACAATGTAATATGTTAATTTACCTTAAAGTTATATTATATTAATTTGTTATTCTTAAAACGCCTTAATAATAAACCATGGATATAAAATCGTCTGGTTACCTGTTTCATTAAACAGAATTACAGAAATCCTATTTTAACGACCACATTCGGGTTGATGGCATGGGTGTGCCACGTTTTTTTAATAATTAGTAGTTTTTTACTTGCAATATTGTGAGTGAGAATTAGCTATTTGCAGCAGTTTATGTGTTAAAATATTTAATCGGTAATATCTTCAAATTTGTTATTAAGAAAATGTTACTATTTTGTATTATCTGCCAAAATGTATTAATTTTTTTTTTCTAAATACAAATCTAACTGAGTTTATTGTTTAAAACGATAACCACCATCTCAAAAACAAAGTTGAACCAAATAATAATCAAGAAATTCTGTCAAAACATGTAGGGTTAGTGGTACTGTTCCTTTAGCGTATTTTTGGTTCTGCTTTTCTGCTGGGTATTTGCATCGCAGTCGCAGAAAATAGTTTATAATTTTGTGTCGCAGTATTTTAGGTTTGACCACGTATTCCCGTTCGCATTTTCCTTAAGTCGCAGAATGCCTACTTATCAGTTTCATGTAACAAAGTTTTTTCGGAATAATTATGTTCTTTATTTGCTTATTTATGTTCTGGTTAAGTCCAGAGCCTTGTATTGTCCTTATATGTCGTAAGTTATCTTATATTCCTCTTTTTTTTGGGGTTCATGTTATTAAGTTGGCAACACTTTCGACAGTCTGCCGTTTTGAGGAGTAGGGGTTTTTCGGAATTCTCATGGTTTCTCGTTTTGATCCTTTAAAGAAGAAGAAAGTCAATTTTCACGGAAATACCGACAGGTCTTCACTCTCCTTTCACTTAATCGTTAATTTCATTGTATATTTATTAGGGATTCACTGGGTAATGTTATTTTTGTTATTTCTAGGGATTTGCTGCTTTAGCCGAGTTTCTACCTTTCGGCATTATTTGAGGTTATATAAAACCAAGCACACATGAGCTTTTAGCACCCACGTTTCGAAGGTAAGCTAGAGGGCTACCTTAGGTTCAAGTTTGCTAATTGTACGATTTGGAGCCCACCTGACCCAGAGGAGAACAACCCAAACCTCTCTTGATGACCCGCGAGAGAAGGGGGGGGGGGGACATGCTGAGCTGCACAGCAAATTTTATCCTGAACTTGCAGGCTTGTATATAGTCATCTGGATATATTCTTTTATTATTTAATTAAAGTAATGAAGATACCATGGTTCTAGAGTATTTCCCGAGGTTATATGCATTATTTTAAGCATACACATCGTTGCATCTAGAGAGGCTATTTCATAAATTATAATCACCTATGGTGAATAAATATATATGAGAGCTTCTTTTTAGTTTTATTATTGTATGGTTTTCCGATAAATACAGATGTTCGGTATATTTTCCTGGTTTATACTCATATCAAACCAGGTGGCGTCCAACGACGAAGGGAAGGTGCTACGTATTTATGTCTTCGCACCACAGCCTGGTGCCCTGCAATTAAAAGCTACCGTTCGCACATGCGCACATTGCACAAAAAATGTTCCCATAATGTAAAGTAGTCGGTTTGTTGAATGCTTTTAACTGTACCAACCTACTGTGTGAACATCTTTTCTTTTTTCCAATAGAGTTTATACTTTTATGAAATTTCTGATATATGCTGTCTCAATCAATCAGACATAGCATCCGACCTAGAGTGAATCTCAATGGTCGGTAATTTAATCACACCTGCAGCCGGCAGTAGACCAGAGCAATACCAAAAACCGTGCGCGACGGACGTTTTAGGTGCACCCGCGGAGTTGCGCCTGACCATAGACCTGTCACATAAGAACATATAAAGTAGTACATGCAGTGGCGGTTCGTGGATTGTCACAAGTATCGAAGGGAAAAAATAGCGCCGTTGTCGTCTTTATTTTAATATTTGCATTACACAGAGTTTATATAGTATCACATTATTTTTAATCATGACTTCCATGCCTTTCCCCCCCCCCCCCCCTTTCCTCGCTAACTAGAAATTAACTACCATACATCATCAAATTCAGATGTTTTTGAAGATCTTTTTAGAATTTTCTTTTGTTTTTTATTAACTGCTTACCAATAATTATTGTGACAAACTTGACAGTCGTTCCTGGTTAATTATATTACGTGAAAATACGTTTTAATGCGCTTTATGCCCGATTGTACAAACAAGGTTTAAGTTCGGTTTAAAGAAAAAGTAGCCTTAACCTAGCTCATACTGTTGTACAATTATGGCTTAGTAGTAAAACTAAGCTTATCATATAGATCTTCGGAGTTTAAGTCGAGTTTTAAAAACAAATATCCTGAAATATCAAGTTTGACGTTTATGATAAAAAGTTATTATTTAAAATGTATTTCGATATTTCGAACGTCTTACTGACGATGTTTGACGAGTTTCTAGAATTACTTGACGTAGTAGGTCAGTACTCTAGTCCCACGTTGCCTATTTGTGCACTAAACTTTATTCAAGAAAGCCAAGTTCAATTAAACTTGAGCTTAAGTTTCTATGTACAACGCTCGATAAATTTAAGTAGCGGTTTATTACGCACCTCAGTTTAGCTGAACTCAGCTTAAACGGGCATTAGACTCAAAAATCATCGCTCATTTGACAGATCTGGGTGATAATTCAGTCAAGTATATATATAATATAAGTCAATAGGTAAACATCACTTCTTACCTCAGTTTCGACTTGGTTTTCCATGCCACCCTCGATTCTTTGGAATGCCTAAACAAAATAGTTTATTTAAGTTTTAAAACTTACTGGCTTACTTGAGGTCCTAATTTTAATAAAACCAAACCTAAACTTTTGTTTTTCAATCGATAATACTTACTCTCACCTATTTTATACTAATTAAGTTCGGTTCTTTCAAGAATAATCACAAAAACTTTAAAAACCACTGATCGATATACAAAATCTTTCCTGTCGATAATGAGTATCAGACTAAAACGATAACCTCACTTTAAATTTAGCAGCCGGTACAAATTTGCCGACCCTGGGTTTTAACTGCGATACATGGTGTATGTTTGGTTGTCTATTTTTAAGCCTGAAATTCTTAGTATCTATTCATTACTGATATTCCTACGACAGGGTAGGCATGTCGAGCCCAGCCCGGGTTACTGGAAAAGTAAAATAATTTATTTTAATTTATTTTAATTTATTAAAAAGCTGAGCTGGCAGTTTGAGAATCATTCAAATACAAATTGTTGTAGATAAATAATATAATATACTGTCTGTTTTTTGTTTGACACTGGGTAGTGAAATTTAATCAAGAAATGGACACGGTCTTGCTTTCCCTTGACATTCGGCGCGTCTTTGACACTGTCTGACACAAAGGACGCATTCGCATACACAAGTTATTTTATACTCACAATTTTCCATTACATTACGTAACGTTTTTATATACTTACCTAACAGACAGGATCTTCTGAGTAAGAGTAGAGGGTGCGCTGTCCGCCCCAGTGACAGTTACTGCAGGGGAGCCTCAGGGCACAGTCCTGTATAATCTATATACTGCGGACATACCGAGGTACCCCCTCAAAAAGCTGGCACTGTACGCGGACGACGCACTAATATATGCTCAGTCCTACTACACAGAAGCGGCCAAAAGACACATACAAACTCACATAAACTTACTTACACCGTACTAGGACAAATGGAAAATTGTAATTAATACAGAAAAAACAACATGTACAATACTTACTAGAAAATTTACAAACAATCGAATTTTTGTACAGATTAAAATCAAAGACACCTACATAACACCGCAAAAAAGACTAAAATATTTGAGACTGACCATAGATGACCGTTTATCTTTTCATCCCCATATCGCTTCCACCCTTAAAAAAGGCTTTGCAGCAATGTACAACTTATATTCCATTCTATCCGCAAAATCCCCTCTTTCCCCGTTTAATAAACGCATCATCTATCAACAAATTATAAGACCCGTAATAACATATGCCGCGCCAGTGTGGTGTTCAGCCTCAAACACCCAAGTACAGAGGCTACTTAGGTTGGAGAATAAAATTCTGCGATGTGTTACGTCATTCGACATGTACGTACGCATTGCAGAACTGCACCACATGGCCGACGTACCGAACATACTAGACTATATTAGAGACATATTCACCGACTTTTATACAAACAAAATAAACAACCCACCTTTGACAACAAACCTAACTAACAATAGACATGGCATAAACAATCCAATAAAACACAAACCAACATACGCAAAGCTAACCTTGTATCACCTAGGCTCCCCCTGCCTTAGGTATGGGTATCGACTAATGAAGATGAACACAATTCAATAAAATACACAGAATTAAATTCTAAAAGCATCACCATACAAACACGTCAAAGAATAAATACATTTTTACACATCAACACCCACACGCTCGATACACATGCCGTTGGCCAGTGGGGGAGACTACTGGCGACGCCTCCGACAAAGGTTCACACACAAAACGGAAAATCTACGCCCTTATTGTAATGGCCTTCTTCCGCCGACACTTCGTGCTGGTTGATTGGAGATCTCGCCCACTGCATGGAAGTTGTCTGCTAAGGCGGCCATAATGTTTGACTGAAGAAAGTAAATGGGGTATTTTTGGAAGATTTTCCCCAAATGCCAAGCCGTATTCCAGTTGATTATCGTAAACGCGGGAAATATCTTTGAGCCAGGGCAATATATACTTCCATAATACGCTGTAAGGTGACCACCGGAAAGTAGTTCGCTATCTATATTAATTGTAAATATGCGCTACCACTATCTAGGCCAAACCGTAGTTTAAGCGCATATGTAGATAAACTAGATTATGAAAATAAATGAATTTAAAAAGTAGAGAAAAGGGTAGTGCCGACCTTGAATACATGCCAGATCCGTATTGCGAACTCTGGGTGCATACTTCTCATGCGGACTCCGCAGTAGATAGACCGTAGCCTTCTAGATGAGAATAGGCCATTACTATTGCTTTTGTTTAAATAATTAGATTTTAATTTTGTAATCCTCGTTACTACCTAATCTGAATAGAAATTTTTGCCGTTTTAAACATAATTAAATATACTTAAGGAGTGGGTTACATATTCTGTGAATCCTGAAGTTTTTAACAATACATCATTGCTTTACCTAAATTAATGTCACTTATATAAATTGTATACAAAATGTAGCTACAATTAAATTCCCGTTTTAGAAATCCATTTACCATTTTCCTGTGACAACCCAGAGCAAATAAATGACACAATAATAATTATAACGCCACCTGTCTATCCATTGTAGTGTCGTCTCAGTTTCTCCTCTAAAACGTTAATTCGCGATTTAACGACTTTATTTGCCGATTCAAATCAAATTACGTTCCGCCATTAAACCTGATATTGACAATTTCATTTGTGTGCACGCACTCACGCGGCCGTAATATTAAATACATTTGCAACTGGATGATACTTGGCCTTATTTTGACGTAAATTAATTCAGTTTTAGCACCGTTATCGTTTAGGGCGATACGATAAAAGTAAATAATACACGCTGTATCAACCCACTGCAAAATTCTAGACTTTAACAATAATTTAATTGGACAAGTTCTGCCGTACAAGTTACTTAAGTAACATTTTGACGAAAATTTAATGCTTACATCATTGGATTCCTAAAAAAGTGCATTGAATTGTTATTTACGATCCAAATTGGCTAATCTCTGATTAAAAGAGATGTAAGTGACGAAAAGGTTGCATTTTGCGACTGATACTTCATTACGAAACAACTTTAAGTGGTATCATGTCGACTTGCGATCTTTCTACCAATCAATTTTCTTGAGCGAGACATCGGTCTTTGGCTCTGTTTTTTTGCTGTAGATATCTTGAAAAGTTTTGGTTTTGAATATTGAATTTGATTTTCTTCTCATCTTTTTGTGTTTTAGTCTTACGTGCAGTGGCGGCTCGTGAGCTATTCAACAGGGTCGGTAAAATTCTCGGAAAAATTTTAATCAAAAACTCAATGATTTGCTGTGCCCCTCAGAAAATATGAAAAAATTTAAAAATATATAAAAATTTTCATGCGTATCATCATAAGAGCAATAGGTATTTAAGTGATCTTAAATTAAGAAGACTCTATTTTCATTACAACACCAAGAGAATAAAATAATCAGTTTTTTCTTAAGTTAGAACGTTTCAAACTATGAATGTTTATAAATTAGTTCAATTCGTCGATTTTTTGAAGTAGCAAAATGATAAATAACATCATCGTAAAATGTTTGTGTTTTTTGTATTTCTTTTAATAAAGATTTTTCTATTGCAATTGACGACAAATTGGTTAACCGTTCTTGCTTCATAGTATTACGTGCATAAGTTTTAATTCGTTTTAAACAAGAAAAATCGCGCTCATTTGATGCCGATCTTGGAGCTAAAGAAAGAATTAAGGAAGGCAATTTAAAAATCTCGGGAACAGTGTTTTGCAGCTGGTTTGAATAAATAAATGTATACATATCAAGTAACTTTTTCCATTTTCCAAATATTTCTTGATCCGCATATAATAGTTTTAATTCGTTTTCCAGTAGTTTGGTTTTATTAAAAAAGGTGGGATAACATGTTAATAAACTATTCATTACGTATTTGGGAAGATCATTAGCAAAATTTGAAAATTTAGTTTTCTCAAAAAGTTTAAAGAATTGTAGATGTTTAAAATTTGCAAAGCGAGTCTCTAATTGCATAATTACAGTATCAATAATTTTCAAAAATAGGCGCCGATACGAATTTTCGGTTGGTTCGCTACGTTTCTGTCTTCGTGGGAATTTCCGTGACATTTAAGAGATCTTTAATATCGCTTAATATAAATTCCAAGTGATTTTCTTCTTGACGATATGTTTTAAGGGTTTCTATGAGTTTGATTATTCTTTTTTGAGAGTAAACAATATCGGTGGATTGATTCTGTGATATTTAAATCCGTATGAATAAATTTTTTTTTAAAAACGCTTAACAACACATTAAACTCAAAATCGCCTAAAAGGGTTCCTAAACCGACAGCTTCTCGTACTGAGATACCGTCTTTTTCGAAATCATCCCCATTAATGATTTTTTCAAAAACTTCTAATAGCTGTTCGCGGAAGTCTGCTACGGTAGTCACTAGCCTAGATTTAAAATTCCATCGTGTTTAACAAACATTTGGTAGTCTCTTTTTTAAAATGCGCTCTAAACCGTGTGTTCTCTTTGGGGAATTTGGAAAAAAAGCCGCAAATCCGCTTAAGTTAGCAAAAAAGATTCTACATTCTTTAATTTTTTTGCAAGTATCTTGCAAAACTAAATTCAACCGATGTGCATGACAGTGAGTAAATAAGGCTTGTGGAGCAACACTTTTAACTTTACTTTGTAGCCCGTTTAGCTCCCCCGACATAACAGCCGCGCCATCGTACGTTTGGCCAACTAATTTATTAGGCAGATCAAAACCTGAAAATTTGTCTTTTAAAACTGTAAAAATATCCTCCGCTTTGTGACTTTTACTGACATCCCAAAAACCCAGAAATCTCTCGTAAACATTGCCATTTAGCGCATACCTAACAACAATGGACAACTGAGAACAACACGATATGTCTGTAGTTTCATCTACTTGCAAAGAAAAACAGCATGCTTGTTTGGGCTCATTTCCAATTGCATTATTTAAAACATGGCTTATGCTTTGAATTATTTCATTTTGAATGGTTTTTGAAACTTCGCTAAATATCTTTGAATTTGACAACAACTCCTGAAATTCTAGATCGTAAGCTTTTAATAAATTTACAAGTTCCTTGTAATTTCCCTGATTTAAACTATCTACCGTCTCATCGTGGCCCCTGAATGGTAACTCCTGAGTTCCAAGATAAATAGTTATATCAATTAATCGTCGCAAGAGAGCGTGATTTTTTTTTACAGCCTCATTATGGTTTTTAATATTTTCGCGTTCTGCATTATTTAGAGCGGTGTAAATATTTTGTTTACCAAATAAATTTAATGTTAATTGGCTGTACCTATGCTCTTTTGATACATCGTGTTTTTGAAGTGCTCTAAATAAATCTTTCAAGTTGTTATACCCGCATCTACTCCAAGGATTTTGATTTTGTTTAGGGTTGTTGTTAGAAAAGAGTAAGCATGCCCAACAAAAAAGTTCGCTTCGCTACTAGTAAGCCATTGATATTTTTGATACCAGTTTTGGCCATTTTTGGCATAGGACGGCCATTGTTTTTTATAATCATTTTTTCATCATGCGGTAGCGATGCAAAATTTTGAAATAAAAGGTCATTAACAATATCATTACTCTTCCTAATATTTTACCTACTTGTTAAAGTCTGGAGCCGGCAAAACACCACAAAAAATAACCCTTAAATGTAAATTGCACAATCAACGTCACACCACAAGTACACAAGACAAAAGAAACTAAACTACTTAGGAACGTAGGCCAGAAAAATAATGCAAATTGTCACAAGCACTAAGTAAAACCAGGGATAATCTAACTCCGGTTCCGGTACTTTACACTGTCGGTCGAGAATCTCCGCGGTTGCCAGTATCGCCTGGTTCATCTACGTTGATCTTTGAAAACATAATTTGAAAAAAAAACATTAAAAATTAAAACCATTGACCATTTTACAACAAATAATTAAGTAATGTCTACCATACACTACGCATTACCTAAATATGGAGGTATTACATTTTAATTAATATTTATTATTTGTCATTATTCTTTAAATATAATAAAATAATATCGGTAATAAAAAAATTCCCATAATATGTTGCACACTTAAATGACCACACTGTATACACCTCTTCTTGTGATCTCTATTAACTTCTTAATAACTTTTCTTATTATTTTCATATATCTATTAATATCCTTTTTCGAGATTTTTTTTCCATAAGCTTGCCATGCAATAAATGGTGATATTTTTGAACTCCAAGACTTTCTACGCTATCTTATTCTTGATATAAAAAACTGCTGAAATTTGTTCTTCATTTGTGTATACCATACCTATACCCGACTAGTCAAATTTCTGATTGGATAACATTTATTTAAAAACGATATTCTCACTCGGCAAATTAGTCAGCGTGTACATGGGTCAATATCACTGCTGTTATCAGAATAATTGGTCTCCGGGATTACTTGATCTTAATTTCTTAAGATCTTAGATTTTTTCCTCTGGTGTATGTTTAAAGACAAAATTTACAAATCACCAGTTGACTTGAGAGAAGAGTTGCTAAATCGTAGTACTGGTGATTTGATAATTGCTTCTATAAACATGTCCTAGCAGAAAAAATCTAATGTGTTAAGATCGGGTAAATTTTGTGGTCAATTCCACTGACTAAAGCCGAGTTAAAAACCGAATGGAAATAACTTTTTCAAATAAATGATTATTAAGTTAGAAACTTGACTAGTTTGGCATAGGTATGGTATACATTAATAAAGAACAAATTTCAGGAACTTTTCAATTCAGTGAGAATTTACAGAATGTTTCCTCTAAAAAAAAATACTTTTAGACATTTTTTCAGTAACCAAAATACCTGTACTTGTAGACCACCCTGTATATTGTAACTAAGATTTGGCTACAGCGTAAAACGCCTCTAATTGCCAATCAAGGTTTACTGGTTCTCCATAAACATCTAATGGTATATCCACTGTGAATCGCCCTCTAAAGGAGTGAATAAATTTTAAAATGATATTAGAATGTTCGATAAATTCAACTTCGAGATCGTTTTTCTGCCCAACGTCATACCACGTCAAAAAATCACAAGTGTACGTGCTATTTTACTGAAAATGTTATGCTTAATCCAAATAAGTAAAAATATTCATGGTGTCCCATTTAAAATACCGAGGTCAAGGTACCTTCCGGTCAAACCGGAAGTGCTAAAAAATTGAAGATAATGCCCATAAATGCAGATTTATATCTTATACATAATCCCAAAATTTCATCTTAATATCTATAAAAACAAAGAAGTTATATGGGTGAGCAACTTTTGAGAAACACCCGGCATATTATGAACATTTTTACAATATATTGGTTTCTTAACAACTTCCGATGTTCCAAATACTTCCTGCCATTTTCGAGATATTAATTTATTTTCCTCACTCGACAGCATATGCCATTTAGAAATTATATTCAAGAATTTACACATTGTGATATAATGACTGGAGATACTAGTGGAACTCCTGGGAAATTGGTTAAGATAGTATTGCGATCTCGAAAACTGCAAGAAATAGAGAAGCAGTTAAATGAAGAAAGCTTTAGGCAATAATGTTTCTAGTTTTTTGGCGTTTGTGGATTGATTCTGTTTTTTTTTGTATTCTTAAATATTTTGAAAAAACTAAAATGTTGCATTTTCGTAAATCGCTTGTAACTTTTTTTATTTCTCCATTTGTCTCTCATCAAAAGGTACTTAATTTTCTTTATAATACGATAACAAACACTATACTACTACATACATCCAGAATATCGAAAAGGAAAAACGTTTTTAGAGAAAACTTTGTAACATTGTACAAGATATTATTTGAAAAATAATAAGTAGGCAGGAACCCTCGTCACATTCATACCGCAGGTTTTATTTTACATTAAAGCTATGATTAAACCCGAAACTCCATTTCCGTTGAAAATTACGTTAAAGGGTTTTAAATGTCCCTATTACTGCAAAAACGTCCAATTAATACGATTTTGATTAGGTAATAAGCGGTGGCACCTGAGATCTACTAAGTGGATTGGGTATAAGGAGAGGGAAAACCTCGCTTTGGTTCATTTAAAGACCCTCTTAAGGTTTTTGTTTCCCTAATGGGCCGCATGTGACTAAAAAAAAACGGAAAAATGAGCTTTATAGATTTGTAAGTAGGTCAGGATAAATTTTAATGCCTTTCATGACATCTTTTTATATATAATGTGTTTCATGTAAAAACACTATTTTGATGTGTATGTTAGTTTCTGATATATTGACTTTTAATGATTATGAGAATGATTATAGCTTCTAAAATATAGTACGGTGCCCAAATAATAACATGGTCATGTAAAAACAATTGAATTTATTTTTCTTGCCATCTTGCAAAATTTGGTTATGACCTTCTCACACGCCAGATTTGAATCCCCTTAAATTTTCTTTGGTAATTTTAGAACAAATTCAAAATCCTAGGTGATTTGGAAGCCCTGCTATACATTTACCTAATAGGCACATTTAAGATGCGTCCTTTACTATTTTCCTATATCTCCCACCGTTTTCGAGATGTTAATTTATTTCCCTTTCTTTCTGAAAAATAGGTCCTGCAATAAATCCTGATATTTTTGAACTTTGAGATGCTAAGGCACTGAAATCTGGTTTCGGAGTTAGACAATGCCCGATTACTTTTTACGCTGTGGCCAATATTGCAATTTACAGAGTGGTCTAAAAATTCAGGTATTTTGGTTAAGTACTTGAGAAAATGTAAATGACGGGCTTATAAAGGTATGGTTTGGATGTTGTAGTTTTTTATAATGTAACTAGTTTTGTTAAAAAAAATCTTTTATTTTATGCAAGGAACAGAAATTATAAATTTCCCAATTTTTTTTTAGATAAAACACCGTATATATTTCATTATTTTGAAAGAGGCTTCTATTAATCAGTTTTCGTTTCATATATAAATTGCAAAAACTTATAAATTTGGTACTCTGCACTACCCCGCCTAAAAATAAAAGATTTGGTAACAAAATATGATCATTGTAAGTACGTCATTTATTTATCTGTTTGTAGGTCTTCTAGAAATGTCATAGAAGGACGTTTTTTACAAAAAACAACTTTTTTTTCAAAAATTACTAAGTTTTGATTTTTACACCCTTCAATCAATGTGATCATGAATGGTACTAAAATTTAGTAATATAATTATAAGGTAGTCCAACAATCGCGCGTCGGCCAATAATTGCTAAACCGTTGAACTTATGGGAAAATTTTCTTTACAAAATTTTTAACGTTTCATCTCTGCTAAAACACCAAAATTATTTTCAAGTATACAGGGTGTCTCAAAAAATAGTAATACCAAAAATTATATATTTTTTAAATGAACTGTCATTTAATGTTGGCCTAGTGTATTTTAAGCTATCTTCACTTTTCGATTTAAATATACAAAGTGTTCAAAATATCTATTTAAACATCTCTATGTTTAAATCTATTTTAATTGAATTTCTTAAATAAAACACCCTTTATAATTTTCACGTTGAAAAGCTTAAAGTGTGCTTTTTCAGAAATTATTATGTTTGCCGTATGTATTTCACTTTGCATATACATACTATGTATAGGTTTTTCCATAACTTTACACAGAAAATGGCTTAAGAAATCAAAGCAATTGTTACTAATTGGCATAATAATATTACTTCTTTTCAAATTCAAATTTATATCATATTTATGTAGATTTTAAAAAATTATTCAGAACAAATGATTAATAAACGTAACATAAATAAATTGTCATAATTACTTCATTAGATTATTTACCTCATCCATTATAAAAGCGGGTTGATTTTCACCTGATTATTCAGCGATAATCTCCCGCTCTCCGGTGAAAATCACCCTTGTCAAAAGTGAAAATCTCACCCGTCAGAAATCGTTAGTTTTTTATTTGGTAAATAATCTTCAAAATACATTTCGGGATTGGGAAATGATCAGAAAATCATTCTCAGATTTTTTGCCATTAGGAAATCGAATTCCACGGCAAAAAATCTTCGGAATGATTTTCGATAATTTCCCTATCCCTTAATATATTACTACAGATAATCGAACACTATCTATTAAATTGCTTTAAACACATATTCAATGGCAAGCCTTGGTTTACCAAAAATTGCGAGCGAGCTGTAAAATCAAAAAATTATTTCTATCGTCAATGGCGTCAAAACCCTAACGTCAAAAGTCGTAGCATCTTTGTTAACGCTCGAAACCAATGCAAGGAAACGATAAACCAAAGCAAAGAAGCAAACAACCAAAGGACCAAAAACAAACTTCCTAAATGTACCAATGGTTCAAGATCATTTTGGTTGAGAACTAAGGCCGTCTTTACCAAGTTAACCATTCCACCTCTAACACGCTCTGATGGCACTATTACGACCAAAGCAAACTTACTGGCGGAACTATTCTCTTAACAAGAATTTCTTTAATTTTGTACTTTCAAATCTTTGATGGTGCACTCAGCCCTTTCCTAATTTATATTCTCTTAACATTCAATGGCTAATTTTTATGTAAAAACTTCACCGAACATTCCCCCTGTAGAATCGAGAATGCTCGAGATTACTTTCCGGCAGCGCCATGTTAAACGAATCTTGAGGACTCTTGATACCAAAAAAGCTTCTGGTCTTAACGAAATTTCAGTCATCGTAATTAAGACATACTCTGACGAATTGACACCGGTATCTTGTAACCTTTTCAACTAATCTTACAAAAGAGGGAGATTTTCTTCTTGCTGGAAAACTGCGCGAGTCTAGCCCATACCCAAAAAGACAAGACGACCTTGCCAAATAACTATCGTCCAGCAGAGCTGTTCCGAGTACAAGAAAAAGGTATTCGAGTACAGAGTACAAGTACTGTTCTCAAAAAGAACTCGAGTATCAAGTACACAGAGTACAATAGCACTTTTAGTAAGTACTCGAGTACTTTTGTAAGTACAGAATACCAAGTACATTAATTTATTTTTCATTCAATAATCTAATGGGTTTTGTTCAAACTAGTATACGGAAAGTATATTACATATCCACAACTAAGCAAATATAGAAAATAAATTTTGTGTTGTATTTAGTTGATTAATTTTGGGCATAATCACAATAAACTCTATTCCTCTTAATGAACCAATTTTATTTACTTTTAATACTACAAGTTTTGATACTGATCAGTAAGTGCATGGCGACGAGGGTCATTTAACATTGTCGCAAATCAAAAAAGTCGTTCCACTGGGGGTGAAGATGGTCAACATGTATATCATATAAAAACTTTTTTTATTGTTGGGTAGTCATCCAGCATTGGCAGATCGGTTCTCTTATCCTCAAGATAATGTAAAAGCTCCAACTCAACTTTTGATCTTTATCTTGTTTGTTTACTTACATTTCTTGGATTCAGTTTCGACTTCCAAAAAATCAAAAAACCTGTCGTATTCCATTTCAGGATCCTGCTCATTACTATCTACATACATATATACTACTGCCATTGCCATTATCAACATTTTCATAATTTAACAGCAGTTCAGCACATGAAATAAATGTTTGTTTTACACTGTCCAATGAAATACCAATCTAGGCCTGGGTCTCACTTTTTAGGATATTAAAACTATTAAGCCATCAATTTTGGGCAAAAAACTGAGGCTATTAGTATTTCTTCACATTCCAAATGAAAAGCAGAGTAAAACCGTTTATACAATGCCTCAAGACATGCGTCTAAAATCAAATATTTTGCACTGTAATGCTTAGGGCTAGCTAATGAAGTCAATGTTGGAAGTAGATAACCAAGGTACGTACTGGTTTCACCCTGTAGTATATCCAGAGTTCTAGTCAAAGACTTTAATACTTGACAATAAACTTCCAAATACTGGATTTCAATTTCTTTAGAATGGGGAAGGCCTTTGATGTAAAGTAGCCAATTTTGGTGTTGTATCTTAATGCAAAATCCAAGATATGCAGTCGAAATGGAAATTCCAACGGGGTTTACCAGGGCTGCTTAAGGTGTGACCCAAAACATCCATTAAACTTTCTGCTGTTCCCGCCTTTGCCCACAGTTTACGACATTTGTCAGTTGCATGCATGTGTTTTGTCCGAGTTCCTACATTCGAAGATATAGCTTTTATACAATCACTAGTGCATATTAAATTTAATTTATGACATGAGCAACGAATGTGAGTTGGTAGCGTGATTGTTGTCTTCCCCGTTAAATCATATTCAGGTATTTTAACTATTTCAATTTGTTCGCTCTCAACATTAAGGGCAACAGTGGTATTGTCATCCTCACTTGCGTCGTCATCGTCATCGCTAAGTGAGAGTTCCCATTATTTTTTGACTCGTCTCCTTAAGATTCTTGCAACGTAAATTATTTAAAACCTCTGACAAACTTACTACACTTATCAGTAGCTGTGGCGACAATTTAATTCGGTTTTATTCCATATTTCGCATATACTATATAGTCTAGAGTTTCTGCTATGGCCAAATAGTTATGGACTGGTACGCTAACATTTACTCGGGTACAACAAGTTCTCGAAAGCAGTGAGCGTACAAGTACAAGTACATACTGGTCTAATGTATTCTGGACTGAGCGCCAAGAACACTAGATGTACCTAAAATAAGTTTGTGTACAAAGCTGTCCCTTATCCTTTCCGTCAGATCCAATCCTTGGACGCGTTTCGCCGTTTACGGCTCTTCAGCAAGGCTCCGGGTCTGAACCTATATGGATTCTCGCTGTCCTGGTTGGGTGGATACGTGTGGTTGCCACGAGATGTAGCCACGTGCTGCAACTCTCATTCGTAAACTTACATTTCTGTGTTAAAGCACTTGGGGGTCCCTAACCTTTCCGTCAGACCCGGAGCCTTGCTGAAGAGCCGTAAACGGCGAAACGCGATCAAGGATTGGGTCTGACGGAAAGGATAAGGGACAACTTTGTACACAAACTTATTTTAAGTTTGTGTTTTTCACAATACATGCTTTCGGTAAGCTGAACCGATACATTGGCTTCCAGCGACACCCAACGTAGTTTGCTCGCAATGGGCCGCCTTGCCAGCGTTTGAACCTATATGGATTCTCGCTGTCCTGGTTGGGTGGATACGTGTGGTTGCCACGAGATGCAGCCACGTGCTGCAACTCTCATTCGTATTATTAGTGACCGCCAGTATGGATTGTAAGTCTAGATCAAGAGGAGACCTTCTTGCTTATGTTACTCACGTTTCGAACAATGCAATAGAACATCATGGGGAGACATTTGCAAGGCCTTTGACCAAGTATGGCATGAGGGGCTCCAAAATAAATAAGAGCATACGGAATGCCGGTTCAATTTTATTCGCGGCTCTCAAGCTTTCTTAAAGACCGTTCTTTTCTAGAGGCGATGAACGGATTTCTTTCCGACACATTTAACATCCATGCCGGAGTCCCTCAGGGTTCTATATTGTCCCCCACACTCTTTTTACTATATATTAACGATCTTTTGGAAAAAACTAAAAATCCAATATATACCTTTGCTGATGACAGCACACTTGTTTCAAAAAGCCTTGAAGATCGAAGGGAGGTTGGCGACTTGAGTCTATTTTACAAATATTTTCATGGCAAGTGCTCAACTGAGCCACTGCAGCCCACCCGTGTACGGGGTACAGCTTAATGTCCCACAAACGACATTGTTTAAAAATTCTTTCATCTGGAGAACGGCATCACTCTGGAACGATCTCCCTGAGGCCGTGCACTCCAACGAGTATAATCTCCAAAGATTCAAGACTAACGTTAATTGTTTCCTGTGCACAGGCACCGTTCGCAAAGCGCCATCACGGATTTATCCTACAGTGCTGTGCCTTATCATAGAAAAAAACAAATACTTGTCGGTTAAAGATCTACGAGAAGATCTATTTAAATTTTGGACCATTAAGAGAGTATCTACTGAACCAAATGCTTCTCTTATTCTTCCTGCATGTTTGCTGCTGTATATAGAAAAAAAATCAAATTTTGCCTCGATATTGGGGGCCACGGAACAGGTCCTCGTTTTCCGATTCAACGACCTGGAAATTTTTCATCCAGAGTATTTTGGAGTCTAATGTTGAAATGAGTCGCCATTTTGAAAATAAATGTCACTTTGTTGTATGTCGTTAAAAAGTTAATTTTGAGAAGAATTCGATTGAATAATAAAAAATGCAGGTTGTCAATTAAAAAAAATAAAATGGCGTAACTTCCGGTAAAACCGGAAGTGATATTAGTTTGGTTTTCAAGTGAAAATTAAGATCCTGCTCAACCATGGGAGTCACCGAAATTTGATTAAAATATCTTTTAACATAACTCTGTTGACACCCGGTATCACTAAACATACCTTAGTTTTTATACTATGCACATTAAAACTTATTTAATTTAATTTTTACATTTTACAAAAATGGTGGTTGCCGGCGTATATAATTTTATAGTCATTTACAAAATATAATTAGGGTTATCTTTTGTCTACAGGTTTGTTTACGGTTGCTATTTCCTATTATAGGTAGGTTAATATTATTATTACATTATTTATTTGATGGTAAAGATTTACATTTTATTTTGTTAATAAATTACTGTAAACGCTGCTAAGATCACATATATAATGAAACATTAACCTACCTATAATAGGAAATTGTATTCCTAAACAAACCCTTAGACGTAAGATAACCGGAATGATATTTTGTAAATGATTATAAAATTAATTCTTTTTATACAAGGCGGCGAAACAACATCTCCGCCATTTTTGTTAAATAGGTGTTTCATTGCAAATAAAAAAGTTTAGATGTCTAGGGTTTGTTAGGTCATAGTTATTACAGATCTCCGTATACCAAATTTTATTAATTTACGTACAATAGTGCGTATAGTATATAGGTGTCGTACTTTAATACTGTTAAATACGGATCTGTCTAACATATTTCGATGCATTTTATTTTTGCCTGTTTCCCTAGCAGACTTGTGTACCTGTGATTTTTCGTATTTTTGTGTCCTTTCCTAGTCATCGACCGCGCGGTTTTGAATTAAACATAAGAAGACATGCCGAAACACCGCCCGATTGATCTAACTGTCCAAAACCGGTGATTGACGATTGATTTTTGAATTTTGGATTTTGCGATGGAAGAAATTATTATCGCGAGACAATCGTCGAAATTCGAGGTTCGACGAAAATTTGTTGATTGACATGATTGCGCGAGATTTAACAAAGCAGTTTTATTTATTTTGCGTATCGATACATACAAGATGTTTTTGAACTGAGGGCTTAATGCAGGATTTTATTTCTTTTTAAGGACTAGAATTACATAAACATTAACATAAATTCTTGCATGATATCCAGGGTGAACTTTTTAAAGGTAATATCTCGAAAACGGTTTGAGGTATTTTCATGAAATGTTGGTGAGGTACACTTGATAGATGAAGGGACTAGCGTTGGCGATATTAAATATTCCATAGTCGATATATGTACCGATATATCAAATTTTTGTCCACTCCTACCCTAAACCATTATTAGGCTTATTATTTTACTTTCTGTGAATCTGTCAACTTTTTTACTGTATATTGAAAGCAACACTGTACTACACTCTAAAAATTGTTTTGTAAAATTACTAACAAAATCGTTGATTATTTAATGCCACCGATTTTGTTAGTAATATTACATATCAACTTTGTAAATCTATTTGGCTATTTTATAATCTTGGAAATTCACAAAGGCCATATTTTTATAATTTCACAACATTTATCTGTGATATAACATAATAATTTGTAAAATTATTTTACGGTTTTAGACAATTTTAAGAAAATCACATTGGTATATTACATATATTCTGTAAATTTATGTTGTAAATAATATGTAATTTCACAACATTTATTTGTAATGTTACTATAATATACATATTGTCAAATTATTATGCGTTTTTACAAAATTTTTGAAAATTAATTTTGTAAATTTACCTTGTTTTGTAAAATGAAATGTAATTTTACAAAAAAACGTTATTAAATTTACAAAAATCTCAAAGCTTTAGATAAAGAATTTTTATGTAAATTTCTTTATTTTTTTCAGTCATTAGTTTAATTATTTATACCTAGGATTAAAAAAAAGGCTTGTCATTATAAAACTATTTTTGTTTCTTGTACGAAAATAAGGTAACACAAATGTATTAAATTTTTATACATAAAATAAAACAAATTAACTCTTGTTACTTTGATTGACTGGTAAAAAATTTGTTTAACTCTATATAAAGAAAAATATCAAATAAAGATTACAAATAGGAAAACAAACTTAAAATATGCACAAATTTTAATAATAAGAAAAAATAATATAAAATTATTAGGTATTACATTAGATATAATTTTTAAAATTTTTTTATATACGATAAAAATTATAAGAAAACCAAAAGTTTAAAAGCTAATGATGTTTATATTAAGTTTTTCTAATATTTTGACTTATACTTTGTAAATATATAAGACAAAGAAACTTAGCTCTGTAAACAAAAAATGAACAAACTAGCAAAAGTAGTATAAATATAATAAAAAATAAACATATGAACATAAATTAAACTTAAATCTTAAAAATACCCGACGAGTTCATGTCACAAACTCTACAACATATTTTTTATGTTAATTCAGTTTTCCGTGAATTAAAGAATTTAATTTTACTCAAATACCTAAATGATAAAAAACGATAGCTAACTGCTTGTTGGCCAGACAAACAGTTAGCTAACGTGCAGAGGCGTATTACCACTTGGAAGCGCTCAAAGCCCTGGGATATTGTTGCGCCCCCCCCCTGCTATGGAAGCGCCCAAAGCCCTGGGATATTGTTGCGCCCCCCCTGTTATTCTTTTCATAGTTCAAATGACCCGCATATTAAAAAGCAAAAGTGCAAAACTTTTTATTTTCAAACTAACAATAAGTATACATGAACAAAATATATCGAGTTTAGATATTACATAAATATAACAAAATAAAGTTTAAGTAATATAAATATAATATACAACAAAAAAGGGCCTTAAGAAAATATCTTTTTTCTTGATTTATTTGCTGCAAAAACTTTTTATTTATCTCTGTCGCGTCTAGATTTTGAAGTAAGTCTTGACATTAAGGCTTAGTCACTAAGTTTGGAATCGACTAACTTGGATCTTAAGTAATTTTTAACCCTCTTAAGAGTCCAAAAAGATCTCTCTCCTGAACAATTAGTTACTTCTTTAGATATAAACAATCTTAATGATATTTCCAAGTTTGGAAATATGCCAGCTAGATTTCCCTTCTTAAGTGATTTCAGTTAATTCCTTGGCTCCAGCGGAATATTTGGAATATGTTTAACTTGAAAAATCTCATTTTCGATGTTAATATCGAGATCGTTTTTATACATATTGGTCAACCTCAAGTAGCCTTGCTTAAGATCCTCATCACTCAAAGCGGCTGGATTGGTAAGAAACCCAAACTCTTTATTTACTACTTGGTATGCATATTTCCTCTTTAACAGCTCATTTATTAATTTATCTATTAAGGGGAGAAATAGAGTTATCCGAAATTTTGTTTTTCCGTCTATAAAATCGGTTTCATTTTTTGCAAAAGATACCTTTTTTTTTGTTTCCTCGATATATCATATCGAAAAATATTATTTTGGCATAAAGTAGCAGCTTCAGTAAGAAACGATTCAAATTGATCGCGTATATTAGTTCAATACCCGTGTAAAGAGTCATATAACCGAAGCACTGATTGTAAATCGATGTCAACTGCTTGGAGAGCTTTGCTTGTTTCATCAAATCTTTCCAATATTTTATGCCAGAAACAAGTCATTATTGCACCTTCCAATTGCATTAATTTATCTGCTAAATTTTTTGCTTCCGATCTTGTAGCAGATTTTTGAAGTTCATCCTGAGCTATTGATAGCAAAACCTCAGATATTTCATGGTATGATGTGTATAATGCTTTACTAGCATCAGCTCGTGCACTCCAGCGGGTAACTGATAAATTTTTAATGGAAAACTAAGACTGAAGCAAGGACCATCTTTGTGTTGCTACCGAGAAAAAGTTGTATAATTCCTGTTCTACACCAAAAAACGACATATACATGGTGTGTGGTGTTAGCTAAAAATTAACCGGTTAATCAAACGCCGGGCTTTTTCTAACCACGATTAAAATCGCTTAGTTTAATATCTTTTTTGGTTATAAGGTGCTGGTGCTCTCTGTCTCTTAGTCTCTCTTGAAGTGTTTTTTGAATTATGAGCTTTATAAAATAAGTCATTATTAATAATATCATTCTGGGCAACTACTCCAACGCTTCTTAACTTTTCCAAAACATATTTTGCATTAATAGCTTGGATATCAAGAAGCACCTGACTAAGTTTCTGTATAGCTTTTTTCTAACAAAATGTTTAGGTAGATTCCAATGTTATATTATATAAATAAAAGAGTTTTAACGCGAGGCTTTCCAGATCTGTTTCAGCTAAAATATCAATTGCCTCATTAAAGTTGTTATTTTCAGAAAGAGTCGTTGCGAGGAAGTCTGTGGCGAGGTCTAAATCCTGGTCTAAATCATTAAAAGAAAACTCAGGAAAGTTAGAGTTTTTGCCACTGGTATTATAATCATGATGTCGTCTTAAAGAATGGTTTTTTGAAGTGGGAATATTAAAAAAAGTTTTATCATATTTACAAATATTTTTAAATGGGCAGTAAAAATATGCAGATTGCCACAAATGACAATACAAATGGATATTCTTTCCTATTAGGAGTTTATTAATTGCAAGAAAACAAACTACAAGAGAAAAAAAATATATTGTTTTTTTTGTAATAATTGTGACACTTGGTGAATCCTTCTAATATAACAAATAAAGCTGTAAAATGTTTTAAACCGCATATAACAACCATCGAGCTAGCATTTATAAAAGCCAACAGCATTTCAACATGAACATGAGAAAATCGCTGAAATATTGCTAGTATTTTTTTTTGTAAAAATACCAACGTTTTTTTCAGTGTAAGGAAACTAAAATAATATACCAAAATTTTGGCAGGATGGTTATATTAACAGTTTGAATATTTGAATATAATACAACCGTTAAATATTATAACAAAATAATCAAAAGCACTATGTACATTTTATAGGTACATAGTAGTGCTCGGAGTTTTTAAAATTTAAGTATTCGAATACTCACTTTAAATATTAGTCAAATATTCAAATTACTCAATTTTTCGAATATCATCTACGACTAATCAAATATTCGATTTCGAATATTGAAATATTTGAATACTCGTTGTTGATATTCGACATTGATTATAGTCTTTTTCAAAAAAGTGTAGAGTAATAAAGGCTTATTAGGTTTGCAAAAGAACTACAGAGTGACCCAATAAATATTTAAGCCACTTGGTTAACCAGTCGATAATTTCTTGTTTTCTCCAAGATGAAGTTGGAGTCTTCTCTGTGCGTCGTGAATGATAGCTTGCGTTATCCACAACTACTACTGAATCAGCTGGAAGATATTTTATCATTTCACCAAAATAGTCCTTAAAAATATTCGAATTCATGTCCTCGTATTGAACGACTGAAAGGTTAGCAAACCTTTTTTTGAAAATCCCATGAAGGCTTGGCGAGCACTGGTTATATTTTTGTCTTGCCACAATTTTGGTACTATATAACCTTCAATAATCTACGTCTCATCAAGATAAAAGATTTTCTTCTGCTCTCTTCTGTACTGCTTTATACTTCTCAAGTATTTTCGTCGCCAGAAAACAATTTCATCGCTTTCCAGTACAAGTGATTTACGGTTATACTTTTTCCAGATAAAATCCATATTTTTTAAAGTGGTCCATAAAAGTTTTCCAGTTATAAACGGAATACTGTCAAGCTCCATTAGAATCTTATCTAGGGTGGCTATTTCTTTTTTAAAATAAAAGAGTAAACTTTTCTTCGAACTACACTTTTTGTGTCTTCACCAAGGACTTTTACTGGTCTGCCTGGACTTTTCTTGGGAGGTTCCACTTGACCTGCCGTTTTTTTCTCCCGCAATTTAAAAACGGTGGACTTTCCAACTCCAGTCATTCGGGAACATCGGTCGACAGTTTCTTGTACCTACAGTCAAATTCGGATAATCGTATTTTATGCAATCATGTGAATTTAAAATAATAACTTTTTCACTCACTGATAGTGGAGAATTATTGGAACATCTTTTTGTTGGTGTGAATGTGGCCATTTTATTACTAATCTTATAATACTGTGAACACTATATAAGGCTTAACAGCAAATACTGATGCGTTAAACTAAACAAATATACTTATTAAGGTCATACACACACACGATATATGAAGTTTGTTCCAAATTACCACCTATTTATATGATCCAGCCAAAGAGGCCAGAGCCAAACTCGGTACCTGTTAAACTCAAAACGTAACTTTATAATCTACTACCTAACTAATGCCTATTATATTCTCACGCAATTACTTGAAATTTTAATATTACAAACAATACTATTTTATCTTAATACCCGTTAACCTAATACTCTAAAATTTTTGGTTAGTTATCATAAATAATTTAATGCACAAAGTTTACCTGCGCCTATGGCCGACACCGAAATTGAGCCGAACTGGACGGAATTTCCCATTTTATTACTCTACACCTTTTTGAAATAGCCTATAATTTGATTATTTTATTTTTAATACCTTTAATTTGGATTTTAGCTTTAGCTTTTACGAATTTGAAAAAATGAAAAATTCTAATTACATGCACTATACAGGGAGTTTCAGAAGAGCGGTCCATAACTTAAGGGGGTGATTCCTTATGATATTCTAAGAGAAAAAGTTCATATGAACATGTGTCCGGAGTTGCCCCGTTTTTGATATACAGGGTGTTAAAGTTTAAAAAAAAAACTCTAGTTTTATAAAAACATTAACGTTATTAATTTCCTTGTTTGGCGTGTTCTTTTTTCTACTCTCTTGTGGTTCTCACAGAATTGTTTTACTTCGACTTAATAACATGCCGTTTTGCACTATGCAAGTCAGGTAAGTGACATTTCGTCGGATAAGAGTGTAAACCTGCAAAGTCCATTTTCTGTAGTTTTTATCATTTTTGTGTAATTTTATTACAAAAAAATAGAGAAATTAACTGTAAAGCCGCCTAAGTCCCACAAGCACAATTAACGGAAATATTTCACTTCACGAAAATGTGCTATATCCAAACAAATAAATATATAAACCGTAAATATGCTAAGTCCGGTTGACATGGCCATTTTGTGTGATGATATTCAACTAAGTTCACGTGTTTTGTATTCTGTAGTATATTTTGGTGAATTTAACATATTTTTGGTGAAATAATATAACTCAAATTAAGGTAAGTTATTTCAATATAGTTTGGTATAACTTTAAGCCATACATTGTGCATGTACGCGTTACTTATGGCAATTTTTAACAATTTATAAGGTTGCCGCCGGACCTAGCAGAATTTCATATTTACTTTTACATAAATATATTGGACTTAGTCACCCAAAACTATAGAATTCTTTTAAATCAGATAATTTCTTGCCTGGACAAGTTTACAACAATACGTTTTTACAGGTTTCTGGATGTTTTAAAAAATAAATGTTTTTAAATTTTAAAATGAAAAATACCAAAGTACCATAAATCGGGATACTTTGGCACGCGAGGTATCTTTGCGCGTATGTCCTTTGGTTTTATTAGGCTGCAGTAGGATCTAGCTGCAGCAAAGATTTTGATATTTTAGGATTCGCGCGTATGCGTATAATAAGTATGTCCAATCGCGATTAAAATTCAAGGAAATATTTAAATATTTTTGGAGCTTATCTTGGGATGAGAAGAAAATCTTTCTTGACAGCACGGTATCACTAGTTTCGATTAACCGTCCTAGAAATCGTAAAAACGCTGAAATTTTAAGAAGATCTCAATCCGTTTTATATCATTTACGAGTAAATGATACTAACATTCGGGTATGCCGTGTCATGTTCCTTAACACTCTTGTCATAGGCAGAATGACTGTTTTAGATTGGAAACAACAGAAACGGCCTGGTACAAATAAACAGAAGAAGACTGATACAGCAGAAAATAATAATGGTAAACCTTTTGAAAGAGAAAATAGAGAACTGATAAACTTTGTCAATTCTCTCCCCACAATGGAGTCCCATTATTGTAGGGCTTCTACGAAAAAACAGTATCTTTTACCAGAGTGGCAGTCAAAAAATAGCCTTTATAAATTTTATATTAATGACTTTTGCAAATCTAGAAGCGTATCACCACTTTCCATTACAACTTTTACCCAGGCGTTAGAATTGCACAACATTCCTCTATATCATCCTAAGAAAGATCAATGTGAGAAATGCGCAGGATTTAAAGTAGGGCACGTCTCGGAAGAATAATATAATCTACACATAGAGAAAAAAGAGGAGGCTAGAAAAGAAAAGGCGAAAGATAAAGGAAATGAAAGGTTCTTCTTTACAATGGACTTACAGGCAGTGCTAATGGCACCAAAGTCAAAAATTTCGAGCTTGTATTATAAAACCAAGCTCTCTGTACATAATCTTTGCTATTACAACATAATTAACAAAGATGGATTTTGTTACCTCTGGAGCGAAGTTGAAGGTGGAGTTAACGCTGAAGAATTCGCCTTCATTTGTTCAAAATTTCTTATAGAAAAAGTATTACCCTCTATTGACCGTGAAAATATTGAAAACATAAAAATCATTCTGTATAGCGATGGGTGTGCCTACCAGAATAGAAATGTTACTGTAACGAACGCTTTACTTAATGTAGCCATTAACTGCAAAATAACTATTGAACAAAAGTACTTGGAAGTAGAGAGACAGCTTAAAGACAAGTCAATCAATGTACCGGCAGAATATTACTCAATATGCCGAAAAGCCCGCACGAAACCACATAACTATTATATGATGTGTCTTATATAAACCACACTTTTTTTAAAAAATTTAATAAAGTTGAATTTTTCAAGAGCATTCGCTCAGGAAAAATAAAGGAAGATTCAAAGGTAAGAATAATTGATTACTATAAAACTTATTTTGCATTTACATGCATGGTTTAAAAAAAACTATTAAGTAAATAGGTACCTTTCTTTAACTTGCCATGCTGTCAACTTATCTATTTCTTTATATTTTCTCTCAAAATAACTTACTAAATTAGTGTTGTCGTTTTTGTTTTTAACCAGTCTTCCATAATTGTAATCTATTATTGTTCATGTTTTTTTAGGTTTTGGATATACGAGCGCTTAGGTATAGTCCTAATGGAGACGTTCACTACAAACTAAGGTTTTCTGATGAATGGCAAATTTTACCTCAAAGGCGAACTCCAGGAGTTAACGCATGTTCTATAGATGGACTAGATCAGCTTCATTCGGAAAGGCTTAAAATTAAAAACAGGAAGTTTATGGATCTGCAGACTCTTAAGACTACTTGGCCGATGACTACCACGATTACTATGATAAGCTTCCTCACGAATAGTGTTTTTTTTTTATTATAATGTAACTTTTTTTGAATATAGGGAAATTTTCTAGCAAAAAAACGGTTTCAAATCAATCTTATTACACTATAAGGAAAGTTGCCAAATCCAAAAAAAAAAAAAAGAAATTGAAAACCTGCTATCTCCAAAATATATAAATATAAAATTAAGTATAAGATTGGGGCATTAATGTTAGGAAATGATGTTTAGGTAACAATAAAGAAATGGTATTTACGAATTTGTGATCCCTTAGGTAGTGAAAATTATAAAAGGTTTTATTCATCTCCTGTAAAACTAGGTATAATGGACTTAGCAGTTATACACATTTAGGTGACGATTTGCCTTTAAAAAACAAGCCTTAATTTTCACTTGCCCAATGGGAACATGATAATTCTTTGCTCTAGCACTTACCTAAAATAAATAAACCCCTTCATTTCTTGACATGCCTCCTTACCAGTCATAGAATGAGTTAAGTCTCACTTACTAAAGTTTCGCCATATTAATAATAATAACACCCTGTATATTTGTTACATTGTTATTATGTTGACATGAGCAAATACACTATTCCAATGACTGCGACTGTACCTAGAATATTGTAATTTGATATATTATGTTGAACATATACGACATAGTATGCTACCTACTTGTAGATCAAATTTTTAACATGCAGAATGTCTTATTCGTGTTAAAACATCAGCTTTAAACTAGACTGGGGACTTTTTGCACAGCAAACTTCTGTCTTTTGTAAGGTGGAGGTTTAAACCTTTGTTTTCTTTAAGTGGCGACCGTGAATATAATTGTAAAGTCAGCTGTTTGCTTATTTGATTTTTACTCAGTCACTTGTCAATTATACAGGGTGTTTCATTAGTTTTGCGAAAAAAAAATCAGGATGAGTTTTTTTGCTTAAAAATATTTAAAAAAAGTTCCTATAAAGCTATGTCCGGAAATTCTTCGTTTCGGAGTTACGTTAAAGTTTTATTTTATTTTTGTGTTTTCTCAACAATTATTGAAATAATGGCGATTTGAACTAAAATTAGTATCTAAAGGTTTCTTGAAATGTGAAATGTGAATTTGATATTAGTATGGCTCCAACTTGTAGAGGGCGTCACCTACATGTCTTTTTGCTCTTTAAAGGAGTCATAACTTTTTTATACTTGCTTGTATTACATTTTATGCAAAAAATAGATTTCTCCATTATTTTTACGTGAAGAAGGCATACTTAGGTTAGGCGGAACCTATCAGCATCATCCCTGATGGCTAGTGCGACGTAGAACGCAGAAGAATCTTGGCAGCTTACTCGAACCAGCCACTACTGTTAATAAACCTAGCAAGTCGACAAAGTTGTTAGCTAATTACTTCTTCCATATTATTGAAGAATGGTTTGCCCAAGGCATTAAACCTTCTTCATTCACACAAGAAATGTTGAATACTTTCCTCCTCTTCGTCTCCGCAACTTCTGCAGAAGTCGTTAGCTGGTATTTGCATACTTTCGGCATGTCTACCGAAAATACAACGTTCGGTAATCACCGCAGTGATATTTCTTAGGTCCTTCCGACTATCTTGTAACAACGCTGCGGTTTTCCTGTTATCAAGTAAGGGCCACAATTGCTTGGAGATCCTACAATCTGTTAGCTCTGTCCATCTGCTTATTGCAAGTTGTTTGGCTATGTGATCTATCTCCTCTTTGACCGATCCCAGTGGTTTAGCCACCCTCCCTGGCGAGCGCATTAGCAGACTCATTGCCATCTATGTTGTGATTACCAGGAACCCAACACACAGTGACTCGATGCCGGGCACCAAGTTTTGCGGAGATTGTTGCGACATCGCCTTACTAGTTTTGATTTAATGTTATTGGAACAAATTGCTTTTATCGCCGTTTGACTATCTGTATAGATCAGGCGCGGATCTAGGATTTTGTCCAGGGGGGGGCAAAATGGAAAAGCGCCGAAGGCGCTAAAAAAATAGCGCCGCAGGCGAAAATTTTTTGGGTGCCACGCCCTTTTTTGAATCATGGTGCTTGGTTCTCAAGTGGGAAAATAAAAAAATTACAACACAAAATCCTCAAGAAAATCACAAAAGCAACCCCGTGCGTTTAGGAGTGAGGGAGTTAATTTTTGTGATTTTACCTATCTTCCAGAGAATTCGTTGTAAACAAACAATTTCATAAAATTTTAATTTGTTATTTATGTAATAATGCATTTGATTTGAATAATGCTGTCTAAAAAAAAAAGAAATACAAACAATTTAATTTGAAGTAATTAAGTATGCACTTAAATACTAAATTCCAATCTTGCCCTAGGGCCAGCTTTTGCAAATCTTGAAATTACTTTCTCAACATCAATGGGAACATGCCTATGGATGTGCATTAGGGCAAGACCGAGGAGGCGGTTTTCAGTCATGGTTGCTCTTAAATATGTTTTAAGGCGCCGCAATGACGAGAATGACCTCTCAGCAGATGCATTTGTCACCGGAAGGGTTGCAAGGATTAGTACAAATTCATGTATTATAGGAAATACATCCTTATCGCAACAAGCCAATATATCCAGAGCTCTTATGGGAAGCTCTTTTCTGAAGCTCTGTTCTTGAATCCATTTCTCTCTCCACAACAACAATTCATCTTTTAGCAGAAAAGAAGCAGCGCCCTTGTCAACTTCAAGAAGCAATCCAAAGCGGTCGAGGAGGGACTTTATACTTATGTCATTTTCACCAGCAGAATTTTTGACAATATTTTCTGGAATGAAAACTGATAGCTGAAAGATGTCCAAGGTTTCGGCTGAGAATCTTTCTTGCAGATCTGTGAGAACAAAGTTTAGCAATGGTGCATAGATTGATACTCTGTAGTATTCCTCCGCTGAATTCATTTGATGGTTGGCACGATAAATTTGGCGTCCACCATGGCGAGGGATCCGAGGAATATTCAGCTCGACACCCAGTTGATCGGCTAGATTTTCTGCACGCTGCCAGATCAGATACCCTATACCCTCTTGGGAATTTGCGTTTGCGACAGTTTGCATAGCTCTGGTCTGGGACCGCATCAATAAGTAATTAAAATTAACTTGCGGAACTGCGGAAGGATACCAATATTCTAGTGGTTAGCGCGTAGACTTTCAAGAGTTTAAAGTACAGAGTACAGAAGGTTTAAAAGTAGACTTTCAAGTCGTGAACCCAGGTGCAAAGCTGGTGAAGGGAATTTTTTGTTTGTTTCTTAAAGTTTATGCAAAAAAAGGAAAAAGTCAAAAGGTGGATTTATTGCAAAAAGGTTAAAAGGTAGATCTATTCTGTAACAGGTTAGAGCTTGTTATTGGTTATTGCTTGTATACATCGTGTTACCTATGTGCTTTGGTCGGGCTCAGGGGGGGGGCAATTGCCCCCATTCCCCCCCCCCCCCTGTATCCGCGCCTGGTATAGATAGATATTGACACAGCTGCTCTCAGGTCGGGATGTTCCTGCAGGATTTTTACTGCCTTGTCTACTGCGGTAACTTCTGCTTGAAAAATGCTGCAGTAGTCTGAAAGCCTATATGACCTCTGTATTTTCATGCTCTCAGAGAAGATACCAGCTCCCACTCCGACGTATATTTCTGAACCGTCTGTGGAAATCGAGTAATCCGTCTCCATTGTTAACTGATTGCCCAGCACAGAAAACCCCTTTCCGAAGTCTGTTAGTGGGACGATGTAATCAGTCCGCTCTCGCAAATTTTGGATTGGATATGCCCTTAATATAGGGTTGCCAACCGTCCTGTTTTCCCATTTTCCCAGGACACGTCCTGGTTTTTAGGGCGTTCTGGGGCGTCCTGGGTATTTTTTAAGGCAGCGTCTTGGGTTTTTTGATGTGTCCTGATAACATCCTGTTTTTTAAAATTCGCGCGCCAATACTGCCGGTCAGCTACGACGCGCCTCGCGGGTGGATATCATTAACGCTTTTTTAAAACAGAGCAGACACGTGCATGCGGCTTGTCGTCGTATGTCATCATGCCCATGTGCTTAATAATGCTGTTCATCACGGGTGTGACATTCTGCTCATGGAAGTGGAATTAATAATTGTAAAAGTTTACAATCATTTTTCTGCATACACTGTTCAAACAGAAAAACTATGACAAATTTGCGATGACGTCGGAATCAATCGGTTCAACTCCAATCTCACTCCAAGACACGCTGGCTAAGCGTTTTCCGGCAATTGAAAAACTTTTAAAATACTACAAGCCGTTAAACGAGTATTTTTTAAGTTTAGAAAAACCTCCTCAATACTTGGTGCAGTTTTTTAATAATGAGTATGCCGAGAGTTACCTGCTCCTCGTTCACTCAGTAATGGCGATAATTCACACAAATATTGAAAGAGTAGAAAGAAGAGAAAGCAGTGTTGTTGAAATCACAAAAATTTTAGACAGAGTTATTTCATTACTTGAGGAGAGGATAACAAATAATTATTGTCCCTAAAAGTAAAAACAATTTTAAAGAAGTTGCAAGACGATGGAAAGAATACACAAGAATTTTTAACCAAAATGAAAGATTTTTACAATGAAATCAGTGCCTATTTAAAAATGTGGATTGAACCATTTAAGGATTAAAGAGTTTTCGACTGGACTGATCTCACAGAATCTGATTTAAAAATATGGTGCAACGTGGAAAAATATTTGTTCTTTTTAAAACGTCACGGCATTGAAATTAACGACGAGAAATTATTTGGCGAGTGGGTTAATTTAAAAAACTTTAGTGAAAAGTTAAACTCCACACAAAAAAAACACAATTTAAACTCCTTGTGGCTCCAATATTTCAAACAGTGCATTTCCGAGGAACAATATTATGTAGATTAAGAAAGGTGACTGAATTTGTCTTTTGTATTCCATGGACACAATGCTAATATCGAGAGAGTTTTTTCTCTGATAAACACTCAGTGGCCGAAGAAAGAAATCGGTTACTTCCATCAACAGTAGCTGCAATAATAAAGACTATCTATAATATAGATATAAAGTGTGAAAAATTTTATGATTATTTATTAACTCAACCACAAATATTGAGGGAAATCGGCGGAGTAGAAAAATATAAGAGTAAATAAAAATAAGTTCAACTTAAAGTCATTGACCCTATTTACATTGCGTATTACTATCTATTGCTGTTATACTGCGTCCTGTTTTTAATTGAAATTGAAAAATTTCAACATCACTCCTATACAAGTAAATAAAAACAACTTAGGTAGACACTTAGGCAAATCTAAAATAGAAACAAAGGATAAACTTTCACGAAGCGGAGTCTACCAAATAAATTGTGACAACTCCGATGCAATCTATATTGGACAAACAGGCAGAAATTTTAAAACCGGACTAAAAGAACATAAAACTTCTATTTAAAAAAAAACAAATAAAACGGGTATAGCCGACCACTGCATAAAAGAAAACCATTCAAATTCAAATAAAATAAAACCTATTGTCATCCAGAACAAGAGCAAGAAATTAAACCTTCTAGAGTCAGCTACAATCAAAAAAGTAATAAAAAAACAAAAGTAATGTTGTCAATAATCAAACAAAAATACCTTCAAATGCTAACCCAATTATCAACAGTATAATAAAATAAGATGCAACAAGTTTTTGATAACCACCCGTATAACAATAGGAGAAACCCACAATGTATCAATCCACTGTAAGCCCTGTCCTTATATACTTTACTGCCTATTTATATCTCACATTAGAATTTAGATAAATACCCTTGTAACAACATTTATAAATTAGTCTTTGTGCTCCTTTGGAAATCACCCGAAAGTGCCGAAACACGCGTGTCAAGTAACTGAATATAAGAACTGTGAACCAGAACAAGTAATTTTTATTTCTACCCATAATGAACCAACAAGAGTTGGCATTCGGGAACAAAATCCTGAACTAACCACATTGGATGCTGCAGAAATATGTGGCCCTTTAACGAAACTTTTGAAAATAAATTAATTTTAAGTATGTTAAACAAAATCGAAATAGGGTTATTTTTTAAAACTTGACATAGGCTGCCTTTGTTATTTAAAGAGATAGACCAATAGTTCCTAAAGCAAAGTTTTAGGAAATAGTCCAGCTAAGAAAAAGAAGTGGAAAAAATAAACGAGTTATTGCCAGATTGGGCGCTATTTCATAAAAACTTATTTTCTTTAATAGCAACACAGCATTTTTTGACAAATACATCTTGAGATTCTAGAAAAAACATAAAGAATGCAAGTTTTTGATTAGAGTGGCAGTTTACGAGCTATTATTGTTTAAAATTTAATTTTGGTCTTAATACACGTTATGTAAAAAATTGTTCATTGGAGAAAGAAGGCTATGAATTATATTATTTGTCCCTGCTGTCACAAGATGACAATAAGTTGTGTGTAGTCTTGGATTAAAATGGATCGTATTACACCTCAAGAGAAAATTGAATTAATTTTTTTGCATGTTGGTGGATTAAGTTTAAGAAAACCTCGTCCTTGTCCAGAATTTTTAAGAGAAAATTTGGTGAAGTAGAAAGCTACTGGAAGTGTGCATTAAACAATAACAGCTCGTAAACCGCCACTCTAACCAAAAATTTGCATTATTTTTGTTTTGTCTTGAATCTCAAGATGTATTAAATTTGTCAAAAAAATGCTGTGTTGTCATTCAAGAAAATAAGTTTGTGGAGTTTAATTTGTTTTTAAACGTTTTTGTGCTTTGAGATTCAATTTAATACTATAAACTGTTTTATTTCAGAGATCGTACTTTGATGTTGGCGGTAAGTAATTATTATGGATATTTGTTATTATTATTAAGTCCGAACGCCAGACACGAAAATTTTGACGTTTATTAACTTAGACCTTGTTTTAACTTTTTGAACCTCGTGATATTGGTTTTAGTCACGTGGCAGTAATGATGCACCGGCAAAGAACCACTGCATATTTAAGGCTCCTTGATTCCATCTGAATTCAGTAATTAAGACCTGGCATTATTCCAGCTATACAGCGTGTCTTCGGAAGTTCTTACCAAATGGGAAACTTTTTAATTATTAACTCTACGAAAAAAGTGCCTCTTCTTAAAAAGTCCTGCTTGGTGAGAAAATAAATTTGCACAAAAATATTTGTATGTTGGACATACAGAGTGGCTTCAAAAAGTACCGGGCTTAAAATTTATAAAAGACGTCGGCTATATCTCCAAAACTAATAGTCGTAAATATTTGCGGTAAAAAAATTCTAGGCCACAGGGCGCTTTTTGCGGAAGACCCAGTTTTGGAAATAAGTATTTCTGAATAAGTAGGCTTTGAAACAATTGATTGTTGTTGGTAACAGAATAGGCTTTTTAGCAGCGACAGTGACAGTTTGGCAATTATAATTTCTGTTTCAAAACGTGAACTTTTTGTTAAAAAAAGGTTTTTCCGATTCTTAGTTACTTTAAACAATAATAGTGATGATTAAACTGACTGTTGATGAAAAAATAGAAATAGTTCTTATTATTGACGACAATTATAAGACGCATCGCGAGGCTGCCGAAATTTTTAATACTAGACACCCAAATAAACATATTAGCCACGTTACTGTCGGCAATGTCCTCAATAAATTTAAGAATACTGGCTCTGTCAAAAATAATTTCAAGAAAAAACATGCAGTTCGAACACTTACAAAATCAATTACAAGTATTGCAAGCGGTTGTGGAAAATCCAAAAATTTCACTGGAAGGAATAAAGAACACAGTTCAAGATAACGTGTCAAGAGCTTCTGCTAGTAAGATACTTAGAATAAATAAATTTTATCCGTATAAGCCAAAATTTGTACACACGCTCAAACCTGGAGATATGGAATGGCGTTTCATGTTCTGTGCTTGGTTCCAAGGAGAAGTTAAAGACGGAATTTTTTTTTCAAGGAGAATTTTATTCAGTGACGAGGCAACATTTACTTCTAATGGTGTCGTATGTTCCCAGAATTGTCGTTGGTGGAGCGATGTGAACCCCAATTTCATAATCGAATGCCGTGACCAAACGTAGTTCAAAACGAAAATTTGGTGCGGTATTTTAAATAATCAAATGGTGGGTCCATATTTTTTCCATCAAAATACTAATAGTGAGATTTACTTAAATTTCCTAACAACCGAAATTTTTATATTTATTAACGGCCTGCCATTAAACGCGCGACAGGCTGTTTGGTATCAGCGTGATGGAGCTCCTTGTCACAGCGCAGTCAACGAATATTTGGATAGAACTTTTCCACAAAGATGGATAGGACGCCGTTCAGAAGTACCCTGGCCAGTCTGGCCACCCAGGTCACCGGACATTACACCCCTAGATTTTTTCTTGTGGGGTCATTTGAAGCAATTAGTCTACAAGCACAGACCATTCCGTGATATTGATCACCTGGAAGAAACTATAAGGCAGTGTATCCGGCTAGTTACTCCTCATATGATCAGAATTCAGTCATTTAGTTTTATTTGTTATTGGGATATTAGAAACTGGCCACCTCATAGAATTTAGTGCACTAAAATTGTAATACTATTTTTATCCACCATAAAAGTAGTTCTCTTAAGTAGTGTTTTTATTCTGTTATTGTTAACTGTTCTTGTTATAGTCTGTTGGCCTTTAAACACTCTCCAAGTTTTTAGTTTTTAGTTTTGGAGATATAGCCGACTTCTTTTATAAATTTTAAACCCGGTACTTTTTGAAGCCACCCTGTATGTCCAGCATACAAATATTCTTGTGTAAATTTATTTTCTCACCAAGTAGGACTTTTTAGGAAGAGGCACTTTTTTTCGTAGAGTTAATAATTAAAAAGTTTCCCATTTGGTAAGAACTTCCGAAGACACGCTGTATTTACCACTACTTAATAGAAATAATAGCAAATTAACCCTGTAATTTGGGTATTTTGTCAACGACACTGAGAAAAAGTTCTAATTTATGTAACCTTAAACGAATTCATTCAATAAAAAGATTTAATTAAAAACGAGTAACAAAATATTTTATGATCCGAATTAAATTGTTATATTGAAAAATTTAATTAAAGTTTAATTACCTAAATTATAATTTATTTTGGACAAACACGTAATAATACTGTATCACAACTTATGTTTAATTCGAGCAAATTCGATAATGATTCCGTTGAAATAATTGTGTCAATTAAATTACACTTGCGTTGTTCTGTGGTCCTGTCTTCACTTTTTTTACTAGGTTTGATATAACTTAGTTAAGTAAGTTATTACTTAACATAATATGATTTTTTGAGGTTTCGTCCACTCAATATATCAGGCGTTTTGCAACTTTTTTGGAATATGTTCCATAATTCAGTCAAGGTATTTTTAACGTTTTTACACCTTCATCAGGGCTACAAAGAAAACACAGGCTATAATTTTACTTAACTAATGAGCAAAACATAGTGTTTTTCCCTATCTTCTCCCAAAAAATAGGTAAAAACAGAAATACCATAACTCCATTAAAGTTCTGTCAAAACCGCAAAGATATGCTTGCATGTAGAAGCTTAAATTCAGTTTGTTGATAATATAATTCTCGAAATGTATTACTTTAATAAAGGTATGTTTAATTTGAAGAAATAGTCCATTCTCAAAGTGGTAGGGTATATAAATTAAAGATATTGTGTTTTTAAAAATTTTTTTTAAAAAAGTTTTAATTTTCTTATCAATTATGATTGATTAGTTTTCTACAAACATGAGACTTACCTAATTACGGGTGATAGGGCCTTAAGTCCTAAGTACCCCCAAATAATTTTCATAATATATTTTAAACCTTTATAATGAGTCTTCAACAAAATGAATTCACTCTCAAATATTAACAAAATCTCTCTTCCTTGCATTTAAATGAATTGAAATGTCCCACAATCCCATTAATATATCCTTTCTTTAAACTTTCATGAAAAGAACATCATCTTTTTTTAAAACCTGCTAAATAATAATATGACAAACATTTCATTAGTACTTTTAATTAAAATTTGGACTTAAGATTTCAGTATGCTAATTACATTCACTACTTAATACATTTTAAATTTCAAATCTTAAAGCTCCATCAAAGTCACCTTTCCACCAATAATTTTCTCTTCTTGCTAATATCAACAGCAACACTAATTTTGTCTCCTGAAGATGAAGGTCACTACCTTCGAAACATGTAGACGATTTTTTATTATAAAATTGAGCCTTTGATTGCTCCTTATTAAACCAGTGGAGAAAGACTTTTTGACTTTCTTTCCTCTCCCTAAAGGTATGTTTGTTTACTTTTTAGGTTAAATAACCGTTTTGAGAATATTCATTTAAAATTCCACAAAACGAAAACCCAGACTGATAGGCCTTGACTGAATTGTTGAACATAGTTCAAAAAAGTTGAAAATCGCCTTTTGTTTACCATATTATGTAATCTTGCAACAATAATCCTTCGGCCCAAATAACATACTGTAAGATTAAGGTGTAGAGCTGCCTCACTATGTTTCTTAGTACTTTCTTTTGAAAGCGCTGAATTATTCAAATGTTGTTCTTATGGCACACCCTTACAGCTAATCATATCGTACCTAAACACCTTTCTCCAGTCCTTTAACAAATCATTTAAACACACCATGCAGAAAATAAAGCAGATGCATTATACACTATGCGCTTTCCAGTGCCATGAACCAAATTTGTACAACACATAAATGGCGCGACCACGCGACATCTCGCCGACTTGTTACTGAATGCAAACGAGGAAGAAGTTGGCCATGTGACCACTGCATCATAAAACTTTTATTCGGGCAATCATATTTTTAATATGGAAACTAAATTATAATTTGGCAACTGTAAATAAATAGAGGAATTGTACGGGAAATAAAAGGTTCAAAATATTATTTTTAATCTAATTTCTGAAGAAATTAATATTTTATTCTAATAATAATGCCTTCATAAAGCACAATTCCAGAGAAAACTAAATTAGCAAAATTTAACTAACCCAATAAAATTTAGTTTAGGTTAAGAAGATATTCGGCAATTAAATAATTTTATTGAATCAACTAATCTTTTTTCGGTTAATATCTTGCCTGCAATATTTTCCGGTTGATTGAACATAGACTGTATTGCCACAATTAACAAAAAATGAACTAAGCGTTTTATTTCGCGCAAGAAAAAAATTTTTCCTCAGTGCATAATTCAACTTTTTTTACTTCTTCTATACAGAGTGGCAAAAAAGTCGCGCATAATTCCCGTAACTTTTGAATTACCTCGTATACGAAAAAGTGACCTGAGTATTGTGAATCAACTAAATGACATTTTTTTCTCCTTCAACAAAATTTGACAAATAACAAACTTAACCTCTGAATTTTAATTGCTGTTTTGTATAATAATTATTGTGGAGCGTTTTTTTAATATTATTGCGGTTTTCAATAGTTCCTGTTAAAAATGCAAAATATTGTTGTTTTAGGAATTATACAGTAGGTATGCTTAAAAACTGTAAATTGATCTAATAATACAGAGTGGCAAAAAAGTCGCGCATAATGCCTGTAACTTTTGAATTACCTCGTATATGAAAAAGTGACTTTTATGAAAGTTGCTCAGTAAATTATTCCCCACACCTGCATGAATTTTTTCTGTCATTTCTGGTTTGGTTGCCATAGAGACTAACTTACTTTTTTAAATGGAACACCTGCATATGATTACATATTTGGATTCTACTAGGAAAACTCTGAATTTCTTGTATTTCAAGTTTTCGCGTATCTGCAAGCGTTTCCGAGATAATGACAGCTCAAAAATGAAAATTCCTAATTATGAGTATTCCTACCTACCCACCAGTTAAGTCAATTTTTATGACAGCGACCTAAGAGGTGTCAATTTTGAGTTCCTATTTAATTTGTCTGTCTGTGGCCTGATTTCAAATATGTTTATAGGTTCATCTGAATGAGAAACAACGAGTTAAAACTTTAATAATGAGCGGTTACGAAAATATGAAGAGATTGCAAGATCAAGTTTCTCAACTTTTCAATGAATTATAGCCAAATAGGCCTCCAATAAAAATCAGTCAATGGTGTGTCGAGTGGTAAATTAATTTCGAGAAATGGGCAGTGTTAGGGAAGCCATTAGATCAGGTCGACCTAAAACAGCAACCGGGGAAGACAAGGCCACGCTCTCAATACATGAAAATCCATCACAATCATCCAGGCCAATGACAATGAATTTTGATGTGTCTCGTCAATCAGTGAAAATTTGTTTAAGCAGGAGAAGTTGCATCCCTACAAGATAAAGTTGATGCACGAGTTAAACGAGGACGATTTTGATAGAAGAGCTGATTTTTGTGAGCTGATGATGGAAAGATGCAATAACGATAATAACTTCGCAACAAATATCATTTTCTCGGATGAAGCTACTTTCCATTTAAATGGCATTGTTAATAGACACTATCGTTATTGGTCTGCTGAGAAAACTGACTGGTTCCAGGAAGGTCATACTTAAAGGCCCGAGAAAGTTAATGTTTGGGTTAGCTTAACTTTCTAGACGTAGACTTAACCCCGGCTTGACTTCTTTTGGTGGGGACACTTAAACAATAAAGTCTACGTTAACCGTCCAAATGACTTAGAATCTTTGAAAGTCAAAATTAGTGCTGAAATTCGGGCCATTCCAAAGGACTTTCTTTTTAACGGTATAGACGGGTTCAGGGATCGACTGACGCTCTGCTTAGCAGAAAATGGTGGTCATTTTGAACATCTGATGCAGGTAGAAATGTGGGGAATAATTTACTAAACAACTTTCATCAAGGTCACTTTTTCGTATACAAGATTATTCAAAAGTTACAGGCATTATGCGCGTCTTTTTTGTCACTCCGTATTATTAGATCTATTTACAGTTTTTAAGCATACCTACTGTATAATTCCTAAAACAACAATATTTTGTATTTTTAACAAAAACTATTGAAAAGCGCAATAACAATAAAAAAACGCTCTACAATAATTATACAAAACAGCAATTAAAATTCAGAGGTTAGGTTTGTTATTTGTCAAATTTTGTTGAGGGAGAAAAAAATGTCATTTTGTTGATTCACAAACAATACTTGATGTTAATACTCAAATATTAAACCCAAATAAGTCCACAATTTAGTTTTAGGATTGAATCGCTCCATCCGGTGTAAACCAGGCTAACTTGACAACTTGACTTTCGGTCATTACCTGGTATAGACCATATTTATTCTTCTTAACAAGTCAAAGCAGCAAGAAAACTCTTCTCGTGATATTAAGTTACGACAGCTCGCGGTTGGTAAATGGGAAAAAAGTCATAAATAACCTACAGGGCACCGAGCATTCTAATGTAATTCTAGATATGATGGGTGCTTGGGTTACCAAGCCATATTACACGAAACTATACTGTTTCTGTTTGAATGTCCTCATGGCATATCTTAACGTGTCATGCAAAGAATCGCCACTTGGCAACCAAAATGATGGTGGTATTGCATATCATGGATGATTTTGTTTATCCGGTAGTTGTTTTGCATTCAGTACAGGCGGGCAAATATGAGACGCTTATCAACCTACTACAAAAAACACCTAAATACCATGAGTAAAAATTATTAAAAATGCTTTTATCCTGATCCGCCAGTTGTCGAAACTGTAAAAAAGTAGTTTAATATTCTCTTTCAATTGTTTATTCTGAACTAACTATTATAGTTCATTACCAGAAATATAATACAAACTTATAATACTTTTAACTGAAATAGCAGGTAAAATAATTAAAAATAATAATGTATCTATTTCACAAACGAATTGTTTTTGTTAGTTTTTTTTTTATTTCTTTATTACTTGGATATCTTTAAAAGACGTTGGTAATTAATAAAATTGATCGTTTAACAAAATTTGATCTGATTTGGGTAATTTGATAGTCATTACAATGTTAATGGATTCTAATTGATTTTATATAAGACCCACACGGAAAGAGCTTATTACATAACTCATTTTAGCCTTTATGCGTTATGTAATATACTATGTTGTATATTACATGAACTTATTACATTACTCATTTTTAATCAAACTATGATTTTTTTTGTTCCGTCAGTCATTGTCACTTTTTCTGTAATGTCACTGCATAAATATGAAAACCATTTTGAATACATAAAAAAATCATAAAAAACCAAAATTCTGGGTCTTATATAAAATGTTGTATATGACACGTACGCTAAGGCTCATTACAGCACTCGTGTGGTTACTACTACTCAGTCTACGACCTCGTCGTACCAATATTCCCCACTCGTTACTTTAATGAAGCTCATACCGTACTAGTAATATAAATAAATGTTAATAATTTTATAACTGAATTTTTTATTTTTAAGTTTATTGTTTGTATTAATATATTGTTTTTTAATTTACACAAATGCTTAAGGTCTTGGTCTTGGTGGATCTAAATTTAATGTTGATTCTAAAAAAGTAAGTTGTGTATACACTTTATCTTGTAATTTCTGCAATGGTTTTAAATTCGTTCTACATGCAGCCCCAGATCGATAATAAATATTAGATTTTTGAATAAATTAGCAAAAAATATATATTATTGTAACATTTTAAAGGAACAAAATGTCTTATTTTATATAACATTCCTATGTTAATAGAGATATACAGTGTGGTCATTTTTAGTGTGGAACATATGGGAATTTTTTTTATTACCGATTTCTCAGAAAATTCTTTATTGATAAAAGTTGGTACATATTCTATAATCATATTAGGTGTACTTGGAGTGGTTGTAAGTCTAACGGCGCACAGGGTAGGTCAAAAAATATAAAACTTGTACAAGAATATAGTACCTATTTCAGAAAATGTAGCAAAATGTTATTAAGAAAAGTTGTTTACAATTAAAAGTTAGGCATAGATTCGTAAATGTGACCTCCTAAAATAAAAAATATATATTTTTTTAAAAACATTAATAGTTTCCCAAAAAAATTTTTTTTTTATGTTCACCCTAAAGAAATTCATAAATGAATCAAAATTAAATCAATTCACATATCTTTGTTCAAATTCAAGCACATTTGTAAAATTAACTTGCATATTTAATTTATTAAGGAATCACAAACTTCGTGGTTGTTGCAACGACATTAAACACAACTTTAAAATATGCTTAAAATTATTTTTAGCAAGATAAAACATTAGTAATGATAATATGCAAATTAAAAAACTCTCATTTAAAGCGCCAAATTTTTTATTTCAAATGTTTTTTAAAAAACTGTACAAAATAATCGACAAAGATGAAATCCCACTAAAACATTATGACAGTTTGGTGGCATTATTAACAAAACAATGTATGCATTATGTATGCGTTTAGTGCAAACTCAAGAAATACAATGTTTTTAAACATATTTGAATATGGTGCCAATGGTTTTGCCAATTTCTATCGGCTTTCTTTTATTATAACTTAACAACAAACAAATAAAAAAAAAATAAAACAGAAACTATTTGAAATGCAGAAAGAAATAAAATTATGTATGTGTAAAAAAATTATCGACTCGTTTCTGTATGTCCACCTTCTCGTTCAATGCATTTAATTGTCCGATCATAAAATTCACTAAGAGTGGATCGCAATACACTTGCTGGAATATTTCTGCAATGATATCGTATCGAATTTTTAAGCTCCCTAACCTTATTAAAACGGTCAATCCTTGTACACTTTTTGCTTTAAATATCCCCATAAAAAAAAATCTAATGGGGTGAGATCTGGCGAACGAGGAGGCCACCGTGGATCGGTCTTTCGTCCTAACCATTTATCACCAAATTCCCCATTTAACCATTCAGAAACAATTCTAGCAGAATGAGCGGGACAACCATCATGTACAAACCATAATTTATGTCGTTCTTGTATACTCATATTATCCAAAAAATCCGTCAGTTCGTTTTCTAAAAAATGTAAATAGGTATCACCATCTTCTAGGGTTTCCAACAACTGCTTGAAGTAGAAGTACTTGATTTTCTTCAGTACATACAGTTTTGGTACGTTAATTTTTATATTTATAGTCTAAAGATCCTGTCTGTTTAAAATTATTTAAAATCCTGCTTACAGTTGAATAGTGAACTTGTTTATCTGGATGTCGTTCATTGAATATATCTCCTGCTTCACGCACTGTTTTATAGTTTTCTCCACATATTAACACTAATTCTGCCTTCTTGGCTAACGTTAACTGTATTGGAGGAGGCTAGTGGCGGATCCAGAAAAAAATCGACAGGGGGGGCACACAGAGGCGCAACTAGTGTGACTTATTATCTTTCTTTCTTTCTGGCTTTCTGGAAAAAATGCGCCGCAGGGAATTATTTTTTGGTTTATTAAACAAAATCTAGAAAGTCTACTTTTAATTTTTTGATGGCCTAAAAAATTGTAGAAATAATAATTACCTAATCGATTAGTGCCCTACGATTTTTCTTATATTTAACGTACCTACCTAAAACAATTTTTTAACCCTTTTATTATTGTTACACATACTTTGAATAAATATTTTTAATCTTCCTTCCTCAGAAATAAATTGATTTTTCAACAATATTAAATTTAGAGGGTGAAATTTTGTCGTCGCAATGTCGTCGGCGATGATGGAAAGAAATAAAATAATGCAAATATTGTAATTTTGTTTGAGGGAGCTAATGAGCAAATTGGGGGGCTAAGCCCCCCTACCCCCTCCGTAGTTGCACCTCTGGGCACACATTAGATATAAGTTCCTCCCAGAGAGTTTCATTTTTAAAGGGGTTAGTTACTAAATTATTATAAACCTAGAATAAAGAGTTTAAATAAATTCTAATTGTAGTCTTCGAGGATGCTTGTTTATAAATATATTTAAAACCTCTTCAGGATCTACTCCAATATCTCTGTTAATATGCAGCATACTCAGGCCATTTAAGCTCTCCTGACCCATAGTTCACCTCAAAAACGTCTTTATTCTTTTTAAAGCGCTAAAAGACCTTTCAGCAGTTGCAGTTGTGATTGGTAAAACACAAAGAATTCTTAAGATGCACTGTATGTTAGGAAACATAGAAGAAAATTTGAAAGCTTCCATTGGAATATCAACTTTTTGCGGTTTGCTTATCCAAAGCTTTTTCCAAAAAACTAATTCTCCACGAAGGGCGTCTATACTTGAGGGTAAGTCGCATTCATATTTTTGGGCGGCATCAACAATTTCTCGATCGGGAAAGTTAGATTCAAAATAATATTTGGGAACTACTTTTTGTAACTGCGAAATAACAATATTATTTTTCTTGTCAAAGCGGACATCTAGCTCGGAAATAAGGAAATCCAGGTAGGGTAAATATGTATTAACTCGAAAAGAGTCCTCAGGATCAGTCAAGCGAGCATTAGCACGGTTTTGTTGAAAAGCGGTGATTCTAGGAATCCGAATTTCAACGTCCATTTTTTGAGCAATACTTTTCGTTTCATCAAAATTTTCTCGAATTCTGTTTAACGCAGATTTCACTGCATTAATCATTGACATGCCTTTGCTGTAGTCAAGGCTGGAGCTCTGCAACTGGATTGAAAGTGGAAGTGTAATGGACAAAAATTTCCTTAAAATTTAAAGGCTTAACAAAAATTCAAATTTACAAATTGCGGCGGATAGTGACTGGGCTTTACTTGAGGCATGTGAACTGCTACTACTTATCTCATCCAGTGCGCACACTACTGCAGGGAATATTTCTAAAAAATGTAGAATTCCATCGTGCCTCTCAACCCATCTAGTTTCGCAAATTTTTGTAGCCTTTACTGCTTTTTGTGCTGGTAAAATTTCCCCAATTTTTGAACTTAGAAGTTGTGTTCTTAAGGCGGATTCTCTTAAAAAATTATTGACACTTGTACTGGACAATTTTTTGTCGCTGTGTTTGGAATTTTGGGTGTTACGCTTAGGTTGGTTCGTGAAATTATTATGACAGGGGGGGCAAAATCCGCCACTGGTGGAGGCATTTGAAATCAAATAACAACAATAATAATTTAAGAATGAATAATGCCACCAAACTGTCATAATGTTTACTTTTAACCCTTATTTGTTTTTTGCCATAGGTATCTGCGATTATTTTAGTAGGATTTCTTGTTTGTCGATTAATTTGTACAGTTTTTTAATAAACATTTAAAATAAAAATTTTGCGCTTCAAATGAGAGTTTTTAATTTCCATATTATCATTACTAACGTTTTATCTCGTTAAAAAAATTTTTTAGGATATTTTAAAGTTGTGTTTAATGTCGTTGCAAGAACCATGAAGTTTGTGATTCCTTAATAAATTAAAAATTCAAGTTAATTTGATAAATATGCTTGAATTTAGACAAAGATATGTGAAATTGATTTGATTTTGATTTATTTATGAAGGTCTTTAGGGTGAATAAAAAAAAAATGTTTTTTTTTGGGAAATTATTAATGTTTTCAAAATAAAATATTTTTTTTTTATTTTAGGAGGTCACGTTTTCTTAATAACATTTTGCTGAACTTTCTGAAATAGTACTTTATTCTTGTACAAGTTTTATATTTTTTGACCTACCCTGTACGCCGTTTGACTTGCAACCATTCCAAGTGCACCTAATATGATTATCGAACATATACCAACTTTTATCAAGAATAAAGTTTTCTGAGAAATCGGTAATAAAAATAATTCCCATAAGTATGTTGCACACTTAAATGACCACACTGTATTATTACTAGTTTTAAGGTTCTGAATGTGGTACTTCCAAGTAAGATTTTCGACAGTAATATACCGACAGAAGAGGCGTCTTATCGATAATTCTTCTGTTATTCACGAGAAAGCGATTTTTCGAAAATTTGTACGAAATAGTATTGAGTATAGAAATTTTCACGGGGAAGTCGAGTTTCTAGTGAATAACAGAGGTATGAAGATCAGGCGACGATTCTACAGGTATATATCATTGGATAATTTACTGAACGATTCTGTTTTACTTTTAAATTTCTATAGGTTGTATTCTTTTTCGCAACCATAAAATTAGCAAAATAATAGTAACAATGTGCACAAGTGTGGTCTCCAAAGGATGTCGCTGTGCAAGCTAAGATATATGTTTGAGCTTTGAGCGCCACTCACCGCTGTCTTTAGCTCTAACTTGTCACAACAACACCAAATTTCAGATTATATATCAAACCAGATAAAATAGCAGTAAGGGATAATATGGCTTGATAAAAATATTCATTATTGTGGCGCAACAGTTGCAACTCCTTTACATATCACTGTATAAGTATAATCTGAATTCTAGGTTTAGGTAAATCACTTATAATGTTGAATTATACTGTTAAATTATGTTATGAAAATACAAAACAGAATATGGCACAGAATGATATTACTTAATTAAGTTACGAAAGAAAAACACATTTGGCTTTAAAAAATAACAAAATCACTACGATAGTTCGATATTTGTAGTTAAAATAAAAATGAAGAGGTATTTATCAGAGTCCTCCTGGAGGTGGCTCCTTACCCTTGTTGCTGCCTAGCTTTCGAATAGGCCTCACAAATGCCTTATTAAAATAGGCCAGAAACTCACAGGCCAAAGCTCGGTTTGACCGGAAGAATCCTAACCACCGGTAAAACTGGCGCAGCAGCAAAGACGGCAAAGTGGTGAAAGGCAATATCGTATAGAGACTACGATGTGGTAGAAGGAAGACTGGTCTAAAAATTCATAATGGAGTTTCAGGGTTTGTGGCAATAATCTTCAAAATGTCGACAATCTATGAAAATATACGTTGTAAACTTACCCAAAAGGTGCCTCAAAGAAGATCATGTGTGGAAAACACAAAGATGCGAAAAGATTTCCCCTTATTTTTCCACAAGGGCTAAGGTCTGACCAGTTCTCAGAATCTAATTTGACCGAGTGACGCCGATGACAGTTTTCCGTCAAACTCAAAAACCCACCAAAAGGATCACAAAGAATAAACAAATTTCGCGCAAAGAGGTAGATCTACGAACTTGCGGTTCTACGACACACCATAAAATATAACCAGGACAACGTGAATAACATATTTTACTTTGCATTTTTAATTAATATTAATGACAATGTTTTCCATAAGTACAATAGTCATTTCGTCAATTTTATTCGCGCCAAAACGACACATTTTGATTTTAATTTAGAATAAATCGAATACACCTTATGCGTTTCCGTGAAAACAAAGCCAGTGCTACTTTTTTGTTTTCTGAATTTGTAACAATTTTATATTTTGACACGATTTTAATGTTAAAATGTAAATTATTATCGAGTTAGAAAAAGGTCTTACCAAATAAGACCACGTTACCAGGATGGTTGTTAAAAATATATACTCAATAATAATAATATTAAAAAATAAAAATATATAATCCTAAAAATTAAATTCTTTTCTATACTTGATAATTTGGTTGTTAAAAATCAATTTCGAAATAAGTTCTTTATTTGAATTTTTCGTACTTATCAGCGTATAAGAGGACTTGTTAAAATGTATAGTTAATTTTTAGGATTGAAGACATTTAAAAACAATATTTAAATCATACTTCATTTTATTTTCCAGTTGGAAAATATTATGTGAAAAAGATAATATAGTCGTATCATCTGCCTTTTAAATTTAAATTTCTTATTGAATTTATGTAAATTAAAAAGAGAATCGATCCTTATACAGAACCTTGTGGTAACTCCATAAGTTATAGCTTTTTTATTGCTTTCATTATTTTAAATTTGAACGAATTGTTTACGATTATAAAGATAGTTTTTAAACCAACAGTAAACCATTCCTCTCACCACGATATTATACAGACATTGCATTAATTTTTTGGGATTAACAGTATCGAAGGCTTTGCATACGTCGAGTGATAACCCTTTTTTTTTGTTATTGTCAATTGTCATAAGTTGTTATAAAACCTGCTACTGCAACTTTAGTGTATCTAGATTATAATTATTATTATGTACACATTCTAATGATTTAGTTTATAAATCTAAAGTTTCGCTTTTCTTCTAGAAGGCACGTAGATAAAAGCTCGTCATCGTCAAAAACCATTCAAAGTTAATTTAATTACCATTTAATTAAAAAAATTTTAATTTAAAGTTATTGTCCATGATAAAATACTGTCATAGTCACAGCTTATATATCAAAGTCTAAAACGAAAAAGGAGATGGTGGAAAAAATTGCACGTTGGAATGGAGTGTCGGCAACAATGTAAAAAGTAGTATTCGGGAAAGATCGGTTTTTGCTATGTGGTTACTTTCCAGTCTCTGCCATCAATATTTAGGTTATATTGCCTGTACCCGCTTAAAAAGAAGATGCTGGCAAGGGTTTGATTCCAGTAACTGCTTTGAGTTGATTCTTAACGTACGATATTCCAGCACAAGATTAGTAAATTTAGGTACTGGTAATGACGAAATTAATTACCAGCTTATTAAGAATGTTTTGATTGTAAAACTTCAGTGGCGATCTTTCTCGTGGCCCCTTTTTTGCCATTACCTTATTTAGCTGACTTTAAATTTAATATTTCCCACCTAAAATTGCTAGAAACACTTAAATATATTATTATTATTCATTTTCGTATACTGCAGCATTTCAATGCTAATGTTCTCGGTTGTTTAAAAAGCTGTCAAGATTCCTCTGCCACACGTAATATTATATTATAGTGTTTTCCGTATTTAGCGTTTTTGTTTCATTTGCGAACGATGCTGCTGTCTTCATAAGTCACGGGAATATTTTCAGAAAATTATGCAACCAAACACGACTCCTATGCGAGTTCTTGGGAATGGGTAATATTATATGAGACAGCAGGTCATGACATGAAATAGATGGATATGCCGTTTATTTTATAATACAGGGGGGTTTCATTTACTGTTAATTCTCAAAGTTCTATGTCAATGTTTTGATCGTTTACTTAAGTGATCAGGATGTAAAGCTTTACTGTGGCAGCTACAAGTGGACAGATTCTCTGATTTTCCTATACGGGGTGTTATATAATAAATGTCCGATATTTTACAGGACGATTACTCAGTTATTTATAAGGTGGAAAGTTCATATAATCGATGCATGTGTTTGTCAAAAAGTGAAGCAATTTTAAAAACTTTGTTTTTAATCAACATAGAAACATTCCAAACAGTAATTTTTAAACAACAATAAACAACGAAACACTAGATATAAAACTAAATCAAAATCACAATAAATGGTGGAAATGCCCACCTTCTTGCTGTATGCACGCATCCAATCTACTTCTCATTGATTCGCGCACTTTTTGGAAAATTCCTGGAGTATTTTGAATCGTTCTACAAGAGTTAATTATTCGATTTCTTAATTTTCCTTCATTTTGGATGGGTGTCTGGTACACTAATGATTTTAGATGTCCCCAAAAAAAAAATCCAAACTGTTAAGGTCTCGTGATCTAGAGGGCTGTGGTTGAGGCCCTCCCCGACCTATCTAACAGTTACCGAAAGTACAATTTAAAGATTCTTGCGCTGGGATCCTAAAATGTCCCGGGTCACCGTCATGCATAAACCACATTTCATTTCGTAGTCTAAGAGGCACATCTTTCAGTAAAATAGGCAAATCTTCTTCAAGAAAATGACGATATCTCTCTCCGTTTAATCTTCCTGAAATAAAATGACACTATTAAATAAACTCCAAGGATTCCTTCCCACGCGTTAAGAGAGAACTGTTCTTGGAAATGTGATTCCTGTATCGCATGGGGATTTCCCCTGACCACAAATGATTGCTGTGAAAATTGCGTATAGCGTTGCGTGAGAAATTTGCTTCGTCGGTAAACAGGATTTGATTTTTAAATAAAGGATTTTGAATAAGGCATTGGAGAAACTAACGACAGAAGTTGATACGTAATGGAATATCACGAGGGAGGAGTGCCTGAACTCTTTGAATGTGGTAGGGATATAACAAACTATCAATTAAAATTTTCCATACTAGAACATGAGAAATGTTTAACGTCAGCGCTATTTTCCTGGTGCTTGTTTCCGGGTATTCTCCCACCAGATTAAGAACTGCTTCCTCGGTTTCTTGAGTTCTTTCCGTCCGATGTGCACACGGCAGATGAGTAACATTCTCAAACCTTCCTGTTTTTCTCAACCGAGCGTGAATTTCTGAAAACGTTTTTGAAGTAGGAGTTGTGCGGTTCGGATAACGTTCCTGATACAAACGTTTAGCCTCATATGCATTTCCGTTAGCAAGTCCGTATGTAAAATGTATGTCAGCATACTCAGCATTGGTGAAGTTTACCAATCTTTAACAAATAATCACAATAATAATAAATAAAACTATTTAACTATGCGTCAATATATTATATTTGACATGACACAAAGTGAACATTGGAGTATACTTACTACCCTACTTGACACTTTTATTTTTAAGTTTTTGAAATTGTTTTAGTTTTTGACAAACACATCGAATCGATTAATTTAAATCAAAATATCTCGAAAACGGCTGCTTGTAGCGACTTTTGACAAACACCACACCTAAAAATGATAGAGGAATCGATTTTTCTTCTAGAAAATGTGATACATACATGCAGGAACAAGTTGTGACTTCCCAAAAGAGAAAAAGACCTGTAGGTGGCGCCCCCTATAATTAAGATGGAATTTGAATTTCTTATATTAAAAAATCCCCAATTACCAATTTTTGTCCAAATATAGATAATATTTCAGAAATTATTTACGAAAAACAAAACTAAAAATACATTTTTAACACCCTGTATCTCAAAAATGAAGGGCTTGCGGACACATGCTTATATGAACTTTTCACCTTATAAATAACTAAGGAATCGTCCTGTAAAATATCGGACACTCATTAAATCACACCCTGTATAGAGTGAGAACGTAAAGGTTGGAACAAATTCATTTAAAATTTATGTGTTTTCTGTTCGAAAAAACGCTCGGACTAGTAAATTTTCTATTTTTGTTGTACATTTCTTTAAGCTTATTTCATGTATATACAGGTTGTCCCAAAAGCAAGCTATGACGGTTTACTAATTTTTTAAAATGGATAACCCTATTTTATAATATTTTTTTGGATTCTGCATAAAATTCTAAACATATTTCATGAATTATGTCATAAGCTTAAATTCAGCCGCTTGAGAGAAAACTGCGTTTTAACTTAAAGCAATAACGCATTATTTATTAGCGAAAATAAACTAAAAGTCACTTTAACAAATGTTGGAAATGACCTCCACCAACAATCTGGCAGTACCCGAGACGATCTTCTAATTGTTTAGGAACGTTATTAACGACGTAAAGTTCTATCAATCTTATTTCGCCTCTAATTCTGTTAATAACCCCACAAAAAAATTTAAAGGGGTTAAATCTGGAGATCTGGCCGGCAATTCGACCGCGACTAATTTCCATTCAAAGCACTCCACCACCAGAGATATTGGGGTATAACGATTGCACCGAAGTATGATCCTCATACCGCGATTCTGCAGTTTTTGTAATGTGGCTTTGCTATTGCCATCAAGGAGGTAGAGAAGACTAGCACAATAATTAAAACACTGCTGAATTATTGCTTGATATACAAGACAACAAAAAATACCACAAAGAATTATTCGGTGCATCAGGATCTTCTGGATTAAGGTCTAATGTGGCAAGGCATGGTACTAGATCATTTTCTAAAAATTCTAAATATGTTTCCTATTTTCAACAATGCCAGCTCAACATTAACTTTGAGGATATTGGATTTTCTGTAGCTCAGTACCGTCAGTTTTGTTTGTTTATACTTCCATTCAAACAAAACGTTGCCTCATCCGCAAATACAATTCGTTTCGAAACCTGTGGATGATTATTGCACATATTCATCATTATCTCGCAAAATTGGACTCTCCTGTCTGGATCATCTTCAATGAGTTCATGAACCAATCAGGGGACAACTGTCACTGACAGTGTGACAACCTAACAACCAAAGGCTTTATTTACAACAGTGTTCATGATTTAAGTAATTAAGTAATAATAAAAAAATCATCTATTAAAATCCGAATATCGATTTTTTTGCAAACGGCTGAATTTAAGCATATGACATATTTCATGAAATATGTTTAGAGTTTTATGCAGAATCCAAAAAATTTTTATAAAATAGGGGTATCCATTTAAAGAAATAAAGTAAACCGTCATAACTTATTTTTGGGACAACCTTGTACATGAAATAAGCTTCAAAAAATGCACAAACAACAAAAATAAGAAATTGAAGGGTCTGAGCGTTTTTTCAAAAAAAAAAGACGTGTATTTTAAATAAATTTGTTCCAACCTTTACGTTCTCACTGTATAATATATATAACTATAGCGTTGAATTGTCTAAATCAGTAGGTTAGTCCAGGTTTTACCTATCAGTCTTCTAAATTGGTTCTTGGATGTGATTTTAAGTTAGGTAAAACCTTTGACTTTTTTCCATTCTTCGTTTACTTTTAAGTATTTTCGTGTACATTTTTATTTATTCAGCAGAAGCTTTGAATCTTCGTGAGTCCTATCAGTCTGCCTGCGGAACAATAAATGCAAATCAAAGTTTTCCATCAGGTATTGCAAAAAAATGTATTATGTGTTGCTTAGTTTCGGCACACATTGCCACAGAAGAGTACGTACAAATAACATAAACCTTTAGCAAAATGAACATCACGGCAAGCTTTTAAATTTTAGAACTCTTCTTGCTGATATTTTGGGGTTATGTGGTGTTAAAATTAGGTCACGTCCCCTTTAGCGGCGTGCAATTCTTATTTGTTTTACAGATTAGAAAACTAAAAATAGTAATTTAAAATTACTTTAAATTAATAATTCCATTGCATATTTCTAGTAAATTTTGCAAATTTCATCATAAATAATTTTTGTACGACAATTTTTTTGCCTGTTCTACAGAAATAAAGTTTATTTGGTAACACATTTATGAAGCATGAGCAGAAGTCGAAATTCCCCTAAAGTTCTATCTCTGTTGGTGCTTCAATTTGTTTCAGATAAATGATGAATAATATAAATGTAATAGGCTCTAAAATTACCTAACTTTTACGCAGTTTTTCGTTTGATACTTGCCAATTCTCAACGTCACATGTCTGAGATACATCGATATTATAGTCTATTTCTTAATGCGAGAGAATAATAAATTATTATTGAACTATAAAACCCAGGGGTCTTCGCCGTATTTCATTGGCGTAGTCCAATTATTATTTTATATAACATTCGGAGTTGCCAAAATAGTTCGAATATGACTGGAGTCGGACAGTCAACAACATAGTGACTTGTGCATGAGGATAAACGTGGCCCCATCAGGTCACCAAAGAGAAGTACAGGAAGAAAAGAAACTGTAATAAATAAGGATGAAAAGACTGCCATCAGAAGAATCATTCACTCGCTTAACTTAAAAAAAAGAAATACCTACCTTGGACAAAATAATATCTGAAATGAAAATGGACGATTTCATTCCAACCATGGGTAAGAAGAAACTATGGAAACCTTTAAAGGAAATGAATTCTTGTTATGAAAGAATTCAGAACAGAAAATCACTTTTAATAGAGAAAGACGAAATCATCTGCTGGCGACGACGATATTTGAGGGCAGATAGACAGTTTCGAAGGGAAAACAGGAATATTCAGTATATGGACGCAACTTGGTTAAATGAAGGTTGTACCGTTGGTAAAAAGTGGCAGGATAAACATATAGAAAGCACGAGGCAAGCTTTCATGGAAGGATGGTCCACTGGAATAAGAGCACCCTTGGAAAAAGGTAAAAGATTAATAATTACTAACATTGGTAGCAAAAATGGATTTGTCGATGGCAGTTTACTAGCATTTAGATCAAAACGGACTGGAGACTATTATTAAGACATGAACGCTGACGTCTTTAAAGAATACTTCCAGCAAGTGCTAGATCTTATTCCTCCTGGGTCTGTTATAGTCATGGATAATGCCAGTTACCACTCAAGAAATTCCGAAAAAATAGCAATGTCTGCTTGGAAAAAGATGAAATCATTCATTGGCTTACTGTAAATAAGAAGCCATTTCGTAAAAATATGCTGAAAAAGGAACTACTGCAGTAGATTGTAAAGTTGAATAAACCTCTTTGTACGAAATTTGTTGTCGACGAAATCGCTTCAAAACGAAATATAACGGTACTTCGCCTTTCGCCATAACACTGAATTAAACCCCGTAGAATTGGTGTGGGCGCAAGTAAAAGGGTTTGTAGCAAGGCATAACACCCCCAATAAACATTTTTGGTTCTATATTATTTACCGTAAATGCTATATCACCTACCCTAAATAACTTACAGTGATATATTTGGTAATAGAAATATTTCTGTTACTCTTATAAAACCCTTAAAACGCTTAAATGGGGAGTTTATAAAGGTTGCGGAAACCTTTGTTTAGTAACGCTATATAAATGTAAGTTATCTAACTAAAAGTAACAGAAAGGTTGTAGTAAGCACTATATAACATCCTAAATAACGGCGTCTTAACACCTTTAGTTATATAAATTAGTGGTATATATGTTTCGGTTACCGTAATAAATGTTGCATACAAAGGTTCTCGAAAATTTCCGCTACCAAAATTTCGTCACTTCGATCTGTTATGTCATTTCTCATCTGTCACTTCTTTTTATTGAAGGCATATATTTCTCTCTCTTATACCCACTTTATTAATTATTATTGGTCTTTTTCTGTTTGAACAATACTAAATAAGTATGGTGTTCAGATTTTGTAAGACTATTACAGATGGCAGTCGCTAAATTAAATAATAAATATAGAAGGAAATGATAAATTGGTAGTTTTATTTTATGCTTTGTACTCACGTATGACCCAAAATTTAGGTGGGAACAGTTTTATACTGCAAAAATAGAACAAATACTTTCAAAAAATGCAGGGGCTCTTAAAATACCCAATAATAATTAAATTTAGGTCAGGTTTTCAGTAAATATATATATGTTTTTTTTTTAATTTTACGATTTAGTACCAAAAGTTATTAGTATAATATGCCACCATTGGATAGGTAGCGTTTATTTCGTATTGATTGTTGTTAAATTTTGTGTTTTTGTAACGTGTCCCTTTTTAATACTTCTAAATTTAACTAAACAATCATGGCGGAATCAATGTAGAAAACGATATAAACGTTGGAATGCATAAGATCACCCATGGTGACCTTATATACCGAATAGTGGCATTTAACACCATTATGTTACTTACAGTATCTTTTAGATAGGCAACCTTCGTTATTCTAGTATCAGAAAAATTGAGTGTGTTTATTAGTCGTACGTAACGGTTTAAACTGCTAATAAAAATACTCCAAATCGAAGACATTTAAGAAAAGTAAGAGTTAAATTATTATTATTAAAGCAGTAAAATTATTGACAACGGTCGAACGAATTTTCATTACGCGTCACGATTCGCCCGATCAGTAAAAAGCTCATAGAACTGGCTTCTTCCATGGTCTCAGCATTTTCTTCCACATACGGTTTGGTTGGAACATCTTCCAAGACATTACATGGACTTGCATCTGCAGTAGAAATTATTTTTTTAACTTGACACTGCGAACGGATTTTTCGGTTATGGCCACTAATAATCCTGGTTAAGGAATCTGATTCCAGAGAATTTAAAATTTGCCTAAAGTTTTTCGAAATTTTACGGCGAAATGAAGTGCTGTGTTTTATTTTTTTCCAATTATTCATTGTGAAAAACGAGAAATATCAAAAACTTTAGGCGTTTGCGTTTAAATATGACAGACTACCATTTTATAAACAAAAACAGGAATGTTTATTGCGTTACTTGTGTTTGCGAAGTTGTATAGACGAAGCGGTCGTTACTGATATATCACCAAGAGTTTTATAATATACCATACCCAACACTACTATTTTCCAGATTTTATTATGGTAAATAATATTACTTCTACATAACTAAAAGTATTTAAGTTGAATAAATGAGGTTACGGTAAACCTGATATAACCTGTTTATAAAACCATTGGTAACGATTACTACAAGTTTTATAAAATGGTGATGGAAAGAGATACCTTCTTCTATACTTGTAGGTTATAGTAATTTTATAAACCCGTTATAACAATAGGTTATCAAAAGGCACAGATTATAAAACTCCGAAACCTTCTTATATACCTCTATTACCTTTATATAACCATTATATAACTTAGTGTTACTATAAGTTACGGAAAATGTTTATTGGGCCACTTTTAAAATGAGAGACGTTGGAAACCTCTTGCAAGAGGAAATATAGACGGTGGATTGTGAAAAATGGAGTAAGTGCGTCGAACATGTGATTGAAATAGAAGAAAGGATGTGGGAAGCTGATAGCATGCTAGAAAACAATGGAGAGCCTCTTATTATTTCTCTGGACCCCAACGACGATAGTTTATCAGTCTACTCGGAACATGATTACTAAGATTTAAAAATTAAGTTGTTGTATTGTAGATAATAGATTTTTCTTATAAATATATTAATATTTAAACTTTCTATAGTAACGCCCCTGTTACTACTGGTAGTTTTCATTTCATTTGCCAAACTGGTATTTCTATTGTATGCTAATTAGGGCGACCCTAATTTAGAGCCGATTCAAGGTGTGTAGGTCTGAAATATGGAATTTTTAAAAGCAATTATTGCAATTTACCTGAAATTTACAATGCAACCATTAAGTTGTCCACCCTGCTTAATGGATCCTGTCACTGCAAACTTACATTTTACATCAGCTAGAAGAGCCTTAAATGCTGCCACAATCACTTGGATAAAGGAAGAGGTGAAAAAACACTATTTTAAACTTAACCTAACTGATCTTAAACTAAAATTCTTATATTTTAAAATTAACTCTATTTTACACCCCATAGAGTGGGACATTTTCAGCGATTCCCTATTGAGTCAAGTCCAATATCAGAAACACGTTAAATTCGAAAGACTAAAAAATAAAATCAAATCCTTATCATCACAACAAACAAATCTCAATATTATATACAACAACCATAACAAACGAAATAAAAATTTCAATACTTCAATAAACTTGATAAACAAAAATATACTAAACTCAACAACTAATTTCCATTCGACTAATGACCCTCTTCATGACTTCAGTTTTGACAATTCTCTGTTCAAACATGAACTGAACATTTCTGATATAGATAACACCTACTTCAGTGATTTTGAGTTCCACGATCGCACACTGAACCTTAGCAAGACTAAGTTTGACCAGGATGAACTTCAGTTGTTCGACTTGGGACTTAAATTCAATTTCCCTATTAATCCTAAGACCAGAGACTTAGAGGTCATGGCTGTCGAATGTAAAAACAATATCTCCTTTTGCAATGACGTGACTCTTAGGGAGGCTGTGAGGTCTCAATCTGCTACTTGTCTAAACCTTTTTCATAAGAGCAGCCCTCAGTCAGGTCTTACCCCCTATACTAAAACCCTTAAGTCCATCAAGGATAAAATTAAATCAAACAACTTAGTGGTTTCGAAGGCAGACAAGGGGATTGAATAGTTATTTTAGACAGACTACAATATGTTGACAAAGTAGAACAATTTCTGTCTACTCCAGACTTCAGTATAATTCAAACCAATCCCATCGATAAATTCATGACCAAATTTAAAAATAACATATGATACACTTTTATTCTTCAACACCAAAAATTCAAACTAACTCCAATAAATCCAGCCACACCACACCTATATGGTCTACCTAAAATCAATAAACTGGACATCCCTATCAGACCCGTGGTCTCATATTGTGATTCGCCATGCCATAAATTGAGTAATTGGCTCAACCACACTATTCTTTCATTAACCAACTTTTATAGCACTTTTACAGTCAATAACTCTTTACAATTAGCGAATGAATTGAAAAACCTTCGTTTACCAGATTCTGCCTTCTTTGTGTCTTTTGATGTCACTAATTTGTGTCCCAGTATTGTATCCCACTCATCAGAACACTCCTTACAGATTTTACTAATCTACAAGATATCCACATAAATAATCTTTGCCTTTTGGTCAATCTAGTACTAGAACAAAACTTCTTTCTCTTCAATGACAAATTCTTTAAACAAAACTCAGACTTAGCTTAGCTATGGGATTTGCCCTATCTCCCCTCTTGGCTGACCTTTTCATGTCTAACCTTGAAACCAAAATTAAATCAAACCCTTTGTTCCCACACATTGTTGTCATTAAGAGATATGTTGATGATATTTTTGCCATTTTCAATGGCACTCAACAAGACCTTACCGACAATACCCATTTTCTTAATTCTCTACACCCTTCCATTACATTCACCACTGAATTAGAACTAAACAATTCACTTTCCTTCTTAGATTTAAAACTGACTAGATCTAACAATCAAATAGAATTCAGCATATACCGTAAACCTACTAATACAGACTGTATAATCCCATACTCATCTAATCATCCACACACTCAAAAGTTTGCATCGTTTCATTCATTGTTCTCACGCCTATTTTCCATACCACTTAACCAAACCAACTTCAAATCTGAATTAAGCATAATAAACCAAATCGGTACAAACAATGGCTACCCCAAAAGATTAATTAATAAAATTTACTATAAATATTTAAATAAATACATGAACAAACAGCTTATATATAAAGAACCAACAAACAAGAAGTTCTACTCTCTTTCTTTCTGGGGTCCTAATTTATATAAATTAAAAAACATTTTTCAATCGTTTAATTTCAATATCAGCTTCAAAACCAAACATTCGCTGGGCTCATTCATTTGTAACTCCAAAGACCATATCCCTCCCTCTGATAGATCTGGTGTATATGAAGTGAGTTGCTCGACTGAGGGTTGTTCTACTTCTTACGTGGGACAAACAAGGAGGAAATTTAAAATCCGCATAAATGAACACTGCAAAGAGATAGTAAGAGCTTCTAATCATAACTTATCCCCTTCTAAAATCAAGTCCAACTTTTCTAGGCATGTATCTACAAATAAACATAACTTTAATCCAGATACAAACACTAAATTTCTTCACTTTTGTAACAAAAGTAATAAATCAGACCTGCTTGAAATAATGGAAATAAACAAAATAGTAAAGAACCCAAACATAGACTGTGTAAATGACCAAATCATTCATAGCAGTACTAATTTTTTCAATGCTTGGAACCTTGACAGATTATAAGCACAATATAGTCCCTCTTACATAATACATATCTCTTACTCTTTGTATAAAATACTTTTTAGCTCCCCTTTGCAAATTTGATTGTATCCACCTATTATTTTTAAGTTTGAAAGTTCTTCATCATTCTTCAACGTTCTTTTATATTAATTTAAAAAATCTATATTTCCCATAGAGTTAGGTTTAGTGTTATCACCAGCCCTGAAAAGTGTATTTCTAGTTTGATGCAGTGCTACATCACCCTCCGACAGACATTTCCAACCCCCTTTTACCATAACATAACCAAATAATTTGACAATTTTTTGACATATGTCTATTTTCTGCCAATTCTTAAGTACTGTATATGCCCAGTGATGACAAATACCATTGATTAATCTATCCGGTATAGATTTTTTAAACTTAATATCGAGTTGGTTAAAATCCTATACTTTCATTTCAATAATTAATTTATGTATTTTAATATTTCTAATATTTGAACTTGGTGTATGTCGTTTAAGTAATTTCTCTTCTCGAAGTAACCTCACTTGAGCCTCCACGTTGAGACAGTTTCGCGGTAGTGGCTGAGAACAAGTTGTACTCTTTCAATTTCAAAAGTTTTTAATAACATAATTTTTTGACACTGTTAAATAATGATTACCCTCTATAAATTTTCAAAAGTATGGGCCCCATATTACCACATCAGCTAACTGGACATGGTTTGGTTGAAATAAAACAATGATTTTATTTAATTTTTTACATTAAATTTAATAAACTAACAATTAAAAAATTTTAAAAAATTTTTTTTCTTCATATGGTTTAAACTATTCCATTGTCTTACTTAAAATGTTTCTTCTTTGATCAGAAAATCCGAATTTAACCAGAACTTGTACTCATTAATTTGAGACAACGTTTTTTCTACTAAACTCGATGTTAGGTAAGTCCTTAAACTTTATTTTATATTTATTGGTCGTTCTAACTTTGTACTTTCCTTATAGTATCCCCTGATGATAAGTGCTTAAGCGCTCGAAACATGTAGGGAACCTTTTTATTTAGCATCATCATTATAAAACTGCGGAGAAAGACGGCATTGTTTAATTTACTTTACATTAACTCCAATGAAAGCATGGACTATTTCTTCAACTTACATTTTATTGCTCTCTCGTATCAAGAAACAAAGTATATAATTAAACGCAGGAAACTTCTTTCAAATTAGTCGCCAGTACGCTTTTTCTCAAATGATTTAAATTTTCCAAACTTATAATATGTATAAATCAATCAGAATGAGTGCAGAAGAATATGATTTTAACGACTTCTTTTATTGCGCTTAAGTGCTTCATAACAATTTCCTTCGTTGGAACTAATGCCTTCTCCCAAAATAATTACATGTTTTTTTGCATTCGTTGCTTTTCAGCAGATTAAAATCTCTAAATGTTTCGACAATATAAAATATTTTTAATGATAAATCGATTTAAAAAATAAAAGGATTTTACCGATCTTGATAATAAGAAAGATTATGAGACGATGGAAGGATGATTGGCAGGCTGCACGGATATATAATAATTCTGTCGAAATTGAGCTCAGGCTCAGTTTCGTTGCGGAGTGGTCCTAATTGAAGTTGCCTTAACAACGAATATGACGCACCCGAATAATTTCGCCAATTAAGGGCCGCTCCAGGGGTGATATTTGATACAGGCTGGAAATACAGGGTGAATGTCAAAAACACGCTGTAGAAGTCACAATTATACAATATAATGCATTCTACATTCAAATAATATAATAATACAGTAAAACCTGTGTTTGCGACCGCCTCTATAAAGTGACCACCTGCGTTAAACGACCGGTTATGAATTCCCCATATTTAAAAATCAAAAAATCATTATTTTATACTCCTCTTTACCGATCCATCTGTTAAACGACCGTTAAACACCCTTCATTAGGGCCAGTAAAACCCGATCCGACAATTCTTAAGAAATATAACTAATTACTTTATTGCAGGCGGATCCATTCAATTTGCTTTAAAGGCTGATAAATCGGTTGTTAAAATTAGTTTTGTTTTGAACAGTTTTTCTGTGTTTTGGGACTAACGTGAATATTGAAAGATGACGAAAAAAAGGAAACGTCTTTCTTTAAGTAAAAAAATTGAAATAATTGCGGAAAGTGAAAAAACTGGTTCAAGGAAATTGGCTGAACAATTTAAAGTGGGCCAGACCCAAGTGACTATGTTGCTGCAAAACAAAGCAGAAGTTAGAAATTTGTTTCAAGAACGTGGCAACAGTAAACAAAAAAGATAATTTCTCAAAACATAGGGACTGGCAGTGGACCAAGTAGTTTTCAACTGGTTTTGTAAGACGCGAAACGAGCACTTACCAAATATCCGGGCCCATAATTCAAACAAGAGCCCTCAAATCGGCTCAATGTCTAGGACTAGATAACTAACTAAAACTCATTAAATGGATAGTTAGAAAAATTCCGTAATCGGCACGATATTACCTTTAAAAAAATAGGTGACGAATCAGGCGATATCAACATCGAAGACGTTGCTTGGAAAGACAGGCTACTGGCCAATTTAAAGGAAAATTTCATAAATTTATTTTCAACCGATTAGAAGGCTCTTTTTTGTTTACGTTGCTTATAGCAACGGGAGATTATCGCGACTATTTCCCTCATATACTGTAACTACAATGCGCTTTTCACTTGATTTTCGGTGAAAATCAGCCCTCGGTCGCGATTGAGCTGAAAATTGCACTCTTCTGGTTTTTCATTGTTGGTTACCTACGAGAATAACCGTCACTGTCACAACAAGTTGAAATTTCTGCTTTGACAATTTCGCGTCAATTTATCAAAATGATTCAGGAAATAGTCTAAAAAATATATTTCGTGCATGTAAAATGGCTTGATAATCATGCACTCAGATTTGTTGCCCTAAAGAAACAGCTTGAATGCATTTTTATTGTTATTTACCAAAAAGTGCCCGACCGAAGGGAGGGCACTTTTTGGTAAATAACAATAAAAATGTATTCAAGCTGTTTCTAGGGCAACAAACCTTCATGCATGATTTTCAGCAATTTTACATGCACTTAACATATTACTATTGATAATTTTGTTAGTTCCTATCAATTTATTGGAATTAATAAGTGATAATTTTTCTGTTAAAAATGAAGTGCTTTATATCTATTGGCAAAAGTCACTTAGAATAAAATCAAAATACATTTTGTTGCTAACTTATAATTTTTGTTGATACTAACCAATTATTTGCTTTACATATCGAACACCGGGGCTAAAAGAGACACATCAAAAATTTTGAAAAGATTTGAAATATAATGAAATTCTTGCACTGTTTGGAGGTGCATTAAACGACCGAAGTGTAATGTATATGTGTACACTGTGGGAGAACCTGGCGGCTTTTCTGTTACAACCGTAAGAAACGAACATAACCACGGGCCTGAATATTGCAAGACAAATACTTAGTGTTGCCTGCAAAAGAAAAGTCGAAGAGGATCTTACAGAAAGACCAACAAAAATTGTGCACAAGGAATTAACTTCCAGTAATTTTTCTGGAACATTGAAATGCCGAGACTTAAAGTGTATCAAAGAAAATATGTACAATGCTCGTCGCAAAACATTGCCTACTTTGCCTCGCTCTGCCCATGAGGTTCACAGCTATCTGACAAAACATTTTTATAAAACTTCAAGAGAGGAAAACTTTGTGTTAGAAAATGATTTAGAAAAAGGCATCATAATTTTGGGTTGCAAGACAAATTTACAATTTTTATGTAAGTCGCAATTTATTTACATGGATGGAACATTCCAATATTGCACGAAATTTTTTACATAACTATTCACTATACATGGCTACTTAAACGGACATTACATACCTCTAGTGTTTAGTTTACTAAAAGACAAAACGGAAGAAACTTATAGACTGTGTTTAGAAAAAATTAAGTTTCTATGCTCTGTTAATAACTTATATTTCATTCCTGAAAAGGTAGTTGTTGATTTTGAAATTGCCACCCACAATGCAGTTCGTAAAGTATGGGATAAAATTACAATTATTGTCTGCCGGTTTCATCTCACTCAATCTTGGTGGCGTAAAATACAAAAATTAGGTTTAAGTTGTCAATATAAAGATAAAAATTGTGAAATTGGAAAGTAGTTTCGTTATTGTTTTGGGTTGGTATTTTTAGATTCAAATCTGGTAAGTGACTTTTTTGTTTTTGAGTTACTCGAAATAAAACCAAATGATGACAGATTAACAGCTTTTGCTGATTATTTAGTAGATCACTATATTTCCGACGAAGCCACTTTTCCATCCCACATTTGGGCTGATGCCTCTTCTGCTTTAAATAAAACCACAAACGCTTGTGAATCTTTCCACTCGCACTTAAATAATTCTTGTAATTATAGTTCACCAACAATTTTTTTTTTATGGATGTTTTGTTAAAGTTTCAAATAGAAGTGTATATAAAATGTAATAGTGTTGCTACTTCTTGCAAGTCTAAAAACTCAGCCACTAGGCGGCGACAAGATTTTTTGCAAAAATTATTAACATATTTGAAATGCCAAAAAATAACTACACTCTATTTTGTAAAAGTAGTTTGAAATGTATATGGGCACAGTCCATAAATGTAACTTAGTATGTAAATAATGTATGTACCTACATAGTTGTAATTTTTTAAAAAATTTTGTAAATAAATTAATTGAAATAATTATCTAACGACTTGTTTGTTTTATTTATATTCCTAATCATATTGAACTAACCCTAATCATATTGTTATTGTTATAGGAATAATTACCATTATGACGAATTTCGTAGTGCCAAAACAGGGCCATTAAATGCTATGTGACGAATATCGTACTCAAAGGTCAGGTCTACCTAGGTCAGCTTCTTTTTTAATTTCGGCTGAAGTTTCTTCCATATTTTGAAAAAGTACCTTCGAGAATCGCAAAAATAATAATTTTATTTACTACCTTTAAATTTTGATTGTTAATCAATTCCATAACAACAAAAATCACCTTAGCCTACTTTTACGTGTCAAATTTCTCATTTAAAAATATGTCAATTATAATGTAATACAGGGTTTTTCAGTTTACATTGAAACAATATAATTTTCTATTTTTTAATAATATCTATTAAGTGTTGGATAAAATTTTGTATGGCACTCGTGTGTTAAGTCATATAAGTCACTTGGGAAGTAGCCCTCTCGGCTTACGGCCTCAAGGGCTAACCATTTCCCAGCGTGACTTATATATAACATAACACACTTGTACCATAAATAACTATTATTAGTTTATAATAAACTGTCATAATATCCGGTCAAAGTAGACATTTCAATTTACAATAATTCGCATAGAGCTGTAAGTTAGTACAGACTTTGATAATATTATTGCAAATAAAATATTAAAAGTGGGGACTTCTCCTTCTGCAAAAAAAGTTAGTCAAGGTCAAAGTTAGAAAAAAATGGTTTCTCCAATTTTTCCGGTAAACGGTAAGTTTTATTATAAAAATAGATCAGACAAAAGTTGTAGATCATGAAATTATCTACAAAAATTGTTCCTACACTTTTTTTTTAAGAATCACCATTCCTGATGGTGTCCTGTGATGTTTTTTCTCAAAAACGGAGCAAGATACGGAATAAATGCTTACAATAAAAAAGTTGTAGTTTAAGTAGTCCAATGCGAAAAAAATACAAAAATTGCAAAAAAAATCAGTGGCGCACATTTTTTTTGAAAAGAATCTTAGTTAAGGTATCTTCCGGGACGCCACTGGACTTAAAATATTTGATTTAGTTAGAGCTAAATTAGCCCTTTACTACACTGAATAATACTGCCAAAGTTCAACATAATCGACTAAAGGACTATTAAGATATTTACGAAAAAACTATTTTTCTTTTAAGTTTTACACCCTGTATCTTGAAAACGACGCATTACTGGGCCTCTATTTATGTAAACTTTTCGCCTTAGAATCACTCAAAGAATTACCCCTTGAAGTTTTGCCACGTACATAAATAACACACTGTATATTATCGTATGCCCTACAGCTTTTGTATAGAAACTTTTTTTGGATATCTTATACTGTATAGTAAAGTCTATGTATTACTTTGTATAATGTGTGAAACAGCATCTGTAGCGCCAAACCCTTTTCTATATACCCATATTGATTATGTGGCAAAAGATTATGATTTCTTAATCAATATTCCAAGCGATGTTTAATTAAGTTAAAGATATTACAAATAAGAGCAAATAATTAAATTATTGTTTTACATAATACTTAAACACAACTTAGTTAAGTTAAATTATAATATTTATTTACTTGTTACCAATAAATCTTTGACAAATAAAGCTTATGTGTTTCAAGGAATAGTTTTTATATACGCAATGGGCAGGGTTTGTTTTGTTTTGTTGAGACATATAATTAAGCCACCCTGTAGCAACATAACATTGCTACCAATAAAGCAAGAAATTCTTTTGCTTATAGCATGCGTTTAATTAGAGAAGGTATTTCATTAGAGGCAATTTTGCGGCTACTGTATCTCTATAACTCTAATATTTGCCAGACAATAACACCGAGGTTTCAGTGGTCGGTAGTAGAAAATATTTCGACTAATATATTAAATTAAGAAATAAAGCAACTAATTAATAATATCAAATGACAGAAATGCTAAGAAAAATGAAAAGTTCGTTAAATATATGGATATAGGCGCACTACTGGTTGCAAAATAGGAAATTTACACAATCAAAATAAAAGTGAGTTTGAGTGTTCCGTGAAAATCTATAGTAACAATTTTAAGGATTAAGTTGTCAACATCTGTTTTTTTTTATGAAATTTATTAAGCTTTGTGTCGCACAATAAGCAAAATACAAGGTGTTTAAAACGTAGGAATATATAATTACAAGTTTTAAATGGTTATACATTGTTTCATTTTTTTAGTTTTCGTGTGTTTTTATATACCAGCTCCCTTAAATAAATATAAAAGATAGAAAGATGAGATTTGCGGCTTACTTTTCTACTATTTTTGAAACTTTCATTGCCGTAAATGAAGTTTTTATAGCTCTCTCACTTTCTGACATACATTTTTGACGGTCCGCTGTATTTCGATTATTTGATAACTTATCAATGAGGTAAAAATAATTTTTTTTTCTTTTAAAAAAGGATAATTTTAATCTTTTTTGTAACGTACATCATTTTTCGTATAGAAGGCTATGCCCGCAAACAGAAAACCAAATCAACAGCATTATTTTTATTATACAACTTTATATTATTACATAACTTTAAACCAATAATAAAACAAATATATTATCTTATTAAATTACAAAAACTGCTCGAATTGGGCTCCGTTATGTTCTTAACACTATCGACACTCCGTTTCGATTGTTCGGAATGCATTTATGAAAATAATTGGCCTTCCCTGCAAAAGCCTAAAGGTTTGATGGGTAGCTTTTCGAAGTTGATCAATTTTGTGGTATTGTCTCTTATATATTGTCAACGATGTTACTATCAACTTTCAAAAATGCAAATGTCTTTTGTACGCGGATGATCTCAAGTTCTATTACGTCTTAAATTCCTTGAAGGATTGCGAGGTGATTCAGTCTGAAATGAACAAGTTGGTTCACTGGTGCAAGGAGAACTACCTTAACGTTAACGTCGGAAAATGTAAAATTATGAGTTTTTATCGTCGTAAGGAACCAATACTTTTCCAATATATTCTTTATGGGGAAAATCTTCAAAATGTTACCAAGATTACCTTCGATCGAGAGGTAACCTTCAACGAGTACATTTCTAATGTTGCCCTTAAAAGTTATAAAATGCTGGTTTTTTTGCTTAGAAACTGTAACCATATCTATGATATTTCCGCTATAAAATGTTTTTACAACTCCCTTGTTCGCAGTATCATGGAATATGGTAGTATAGTTTAGTCACCATCTTACCAATGTCATGCAAATCGTCTAGAAGCAGTCCAGAACAAATTTGCTAAATTTCTTCTATACAAAAAGAGATTCCCATACAAAAATTTACCATACAGTTCTAGGATACAGCTAGTTGGATTTGACAGTGTCGAAAATCGACGAAAGAATGCCATGGTGCTTGTTTTGCATAAAATTGCTAATGGTAAAATAGACTGCGCCGAATTACTTTGCAATGTTGATTTTCGCGTCCCACAGAGATATACTCGTAGTAGGCAGCTCTTTCAGAAACCGCCTCATCGGACTAATTATGGATTTCACAGCTGTGTGGATAGATTAGTAAAGAATTATAACTCCAATTTCCTGGACTACGACCTATTTCACCAGTCATTCGAAACTTTTAGGAAGAACATTTTAAAATTTTAATCTGTTGTTGTTTTTTTTTTTTGCCTTGTCTATTTTGTGTTTTTTCTTTTTTATACAAAATCGCTAATTTAGAAAATTTTATACCATTTGGAGATATATTTCTCTGTAGAGTATTGTGTAGAATAAATAAATATATAACTGATTTTCTATATACCTTAATAAAAAAGGAATCCCACACAGAAAGATCAGGTGATCTTGGAGGCCACCTGACAGGTCCATTGGTACCAATCCATTTATCGAGAAGTGTGGTTTCTAAATATCACTCACTATATGAGACTCGGAGCGCCATCTTGCTGCTAATAAATATTACTTAAATCGGCCAAAGGCACATCCTCTAATATTGCCATTAGTGCATCTCTTATTATATCTAGGTGTCTATTTTCGGTTAAAGTTCCTTCATAGATAAAATACTTGATCTTAGTGCCAAAAATAAAGCATGACACGCTAAATTCAAACCGACCTTGACCTTCTCGTGAAAATATTACGTGCTGGTTCTCCCGAAATCAGCACCTTAAATTGTTTCGGTTTAAGATACCAGAACTCGTGAAATAAGGCTCGTCGGACCATACCACCCTTCTTTCAAAATTTGCGATTTGCTGCAATATTTGTAGGCACCAGTTGCAAAAAACTATCCTACGTTCTGCGTCACCGGGATGCAGATGTTGGGCGAGATATTTGTATGGTTTAAATTTATATTTTTTTAGTATTCACTGCGTTCTTGATTTTTTAATCCCAACTTCATCATACACTTTTCTGCATGATATGGATGTTTGTACCGTGACAGAGGCCAAAACATTTATTTCTTCGTCTTCCCTTTCCTTGTTGTAAAAATTAGGCCTTGGTTTTTTAACCCATCCGGGCTCAATGAGATTGGCTTGAATTTTTTGAAATGTTCTTTTATTAAGTTGTTGTCTTTCTGGATATCTACGCGTTTTTTACGTCATAAATGACAAATTTTCAAAATTGCACTGTATATCAGAAACTGAGAGGGCTATGAAAATTTCTTTTGCTGCAATAAAAGTTTTATAAAATAATAGAACTGTAAGCCGTAAACCCCATATTTCTATCTTTTATAATTAGGGAGCTGGTATATGAATACACACGAAAACTGGACACCCTGTACAGGGTGAGCCAAATTGAACACTTTTCAAAGGAAACTCCTATTTTTAATCGAGATAGATGGAAACCAGGGGCTGACAAAAAAACCTGTTTATTTTAAAAAAACTTAAAAACATGTTTTTTTTTTGTTTTCAACTGTTTTAAACTGTTCAAGAAAAAACGTGTTTTAAACACATCCAAAATTAATTTAAGGTTTGAATAAAAAAATCCATCTAGTAAGACCAGTTCTTTTAAAAATAACAGAACAACAAATCGAATTAAATGTTGAAAATATGTGCCATTTATGGCTTGACAATATCCAATGCAATTAATAACTTTTTGCACGTTTTCAACCAATTCCGGAGTTATGGCAAGCATTTCCCTTCAAATCATCTCTTTCAACTCCTGCAAATTGTTTGTACGGTCAACACACACTTTCGATTTGAGGTAACCACACAAAAAGAAGTTCAGCGGAGTTAGGCCTGGCGATCTAGCAGTCCATTCGATAGGTCCTCTCCTTCCGATTGGGAAAGGTTTCATCTAAACATGTAGGTACGCACAGTGGCAGCATAGTGCGGAGGAGTACCATCTTGCTGGAACATCAGTTCTTCGTCGGGGGAGTCTGGGTTCAATGGATTCGGAAATAAAAGTCATTAATGCTGGAATTAATCAAGTTGGAGAAATATTTGTCCAGTTAAAAGAAAAATGGATCAATTACTCCTCCGCGCACTATTTCACATCACACATTTGTTTTTTGAGGGTACTGGCTGTGAACCTCCATCATCCAATGCGGATTTTCTGTTGCCCAACAACGACAATTTTTTCTGTCCACATTACCAATCAAGGAGAACGTAGCTTCATCGGAAAAAATGCTATTTTTTACTAAATAATTATCTTCACTCAGCTTCAGCTTCATCTGCAGGACTCAAACGCCTTTTCTCGACATTTGGCATAATTCATAGTAAGCTTCGAAATCGATTAGGAACAGAAAATGCCGCGAAACTTGTAACCATATTTAAGCAGCTTAATTCAAACCAAGAGTAGAGTTTAGTAGAATGACTAGGAGACTTTTGGTTTAGTTTTTAGTTTGTCTTTGTTACTTTTATAAGGCGCTTTTATATGTTTACACGTTTTATTTGCTTATGCCATTGGAACCCGGTACACAGACTGTAGGTAGGTATATAAACTAAGACCTAGAGCTAGTCTTAAACGTGTTTTTATAATTATGTACTTTTAATATTAAACGTTAGATATAAATATTGCTATTTTTGTTTTTAATTTAATATTTTTTGTTTTAACAGTTTTATGTGATTTTCAGTAAAGCTTGACAAAAAAAACAACTCCAAAAAAAACACTGTTTTAAACAAATCTGTTTAAAACAAATGTTTTAAACATTTTGTTTTAAGCATAACAACCCTGATTGGAAAGTGATGCCATTGTCTGATGCTTAACTTTAATGACAAACTTAATGGTGAAAACCACTTATCCACATCTATTTATAGAGAAATTAGGGATAATAATAATTAATATGGAAAAATAGGCCATTTTTAAAACATTAATTAATCAATTAAATCTCTAGTTTAACAAAAGATATCACGTTGCGGTTTTCAGTTCCTTATAGTAACTTTTCCTCCTCTACAAGCTGATCGGGTTAGTTTTTTAATCCGACGTTTCGGATTCGAGCGACCGTCATCAACTTTTTTATTTTAAATACGGACCTGGATTTTTTATTCCACTATTTAATAGCCTTTATAAGCCTGAAATAAAATATGATGAAAAAGTCATATCATAACATTTGATTTTTTTGAGAAAATCCTTATTCATTGAGGAATTACGGAAAAACGCCATCTAGTGGCCACCATCAGAATCAATATGGTATAGTTAATAGATCCACGTGTAGAGGAAAATAATGGCTTTTTTCAAGACCAAGTTGAATAAAATCGGTTTATCCAAAGCAGAGATATCAGCGTTTGAAAGAAAAAAAGTTTGACCTTCTCCCACCACTTTATTATTGAAAATAGAAAAAAACGATTCCTAATATAAAGTTGCATAATTTTATGAAGAATACAATGCTTATATTTTTAACATATTTTTATTAAGAAAAATCAAGAGAAAATCGGCATTTCTATTTTGAAAGTTCTCTTACGCCCCCTAGCGGTCATTTTTCTAACTAAAAAATAATTTCTAGCAATTTCTCTTGGCCGCTTTTATCGATAAATATTTTTTTCCAAAGTCCTAGTGTTATTACTTTCTGAGACATAGCCGATTACCTCCTTAGGTGGAACACCCGGTACACCTACTTATAAATACAAATACATTTAAGGTATTTAAATGTATTTAAATAATATTCTAGCAAATATTTGTCACAATTTTAATTTGACATGTGTGCTGATTTGCTGTAGCACTAAACCGGTAAAAATGCGGGTAAAAAAAAATTGTGTCAGGTCACACGGAGTTTTCCAGCTTTTCCTGAAAAGTACCATCTTTAAAAAAAATAAGAAGAATATTTAACATTAAACAAAGAAAATAATTAAATAAAGCAACGCAAAGGGCGCGTCGCACCCCATAGCTTTCCGAAATTGAAATCCAAACTTAAGGTCGTTAGGTTAGTTGCGGTTAATGGTCCATTTTCTATTCTTAAATATTTAAACTTTTTATTAATTTCTCTTGTATGCTAATATTATGTCTTTCGATCATTTATCTTTCACCCTTATATACCTCTATTACTAGCATAGTCGCCAAAATTATAGGTCAAATAAAAAACTGGCAACAAGTACTAAGAATATCAGTAAAGGTCTTTCGGCCAACACCATCAAGGAAAAGCAACACATATTTACCGTAAATACTTTTATTCGATTGGCTCCGGAAAAAGATCGCATAAAGGAAAATCTCTCGCGTCCTCGATGTAATTATAAGCTGTAATTCCTTTTCGCCTTTTCCCTGGAGAATCTACGAGAAAGAGAGAAGCTTTCCTGGGGACTTTTTTGGGAGACGGAGGCTATTCGATAATACGAAGTCGCTGGAAATATTATAGTCGCAATAATTAAATCCTCAAAATCGGAAATTGAGAACTACGGCCAGTTCAGGTGGTGACCAACTATGAGTAATGTACAAATGTTTTCACTATATAGGGGTATATAGTTGAATCCTAAATATCAAATATTGTCGGATTGACAATAAAAGTCTATTTACATTTATTTTCTTTAAATTTAAAAAACATAATATAAGCATAGCAAGTTTGACTTGTTTAATTTTCTCAAATCTTTAAGTTTCCTTCTACTTCAATTTACTAAAATAAGTTTTTAGGTCGACGGTCAGCCATCCTAAAATATCTTTGCTGTAGATGAATAATTTAATTGTTTAAGAAAACACTTTATAACTAAAATTGTCATTGCCTCGCAAGGTGCCACTATTTTGGAGAAACTTTGGAACCGATTTATCTCGTATTCTACTAGTCGTAAGCAAAAACTGTTATAATAGGCTTGTTACCGATATTTTTTTTTGGTAATGTTTTTCATGGTATTTAATAAAATTCAATAATCTAGATAAGCTGTTAAAACTTCAGCTCGCTAAGTGTATCCAATTCTTAGATATTCAATGTTAAAGATTGGGTTTCAGTAAAAAGCGCTTCGCTGACTGGTGACGTCATTCTGCATAAACTCCAGGGCGCGAGGGTCAACAAACGCGAACGAATTTGAGTTTGCTAATTGCTACACATTAGTCAGTTATCCATTATAACCCATCTGAAGGAGTTGTTTGTTTTCACTGTACATGAGATTGTTATTATTATTATTTAGAAAATTGGTAGTTGAGTTTAAAAGTCAAGGAACCGAAAAATCATGTTTAAATCACATAGATTCAGATGTAAATATTAAAAAATGCTTATATCAAATTCAGATACAAATGTTTCTCAGTAAAAGAATGCGTCGAATTTTTGTCATGTAGCATCCCGATTTTTAAAAATCAGAAAAACTTATTTGTATTAAGTATTTCATGGAGTTACAACCTTTATATTCTGAACATGAAAGAGACTGTATAGTATCGGTTTACTTGGTTTTTGTATTGAGATTTCAAAACAGGGGATAGGAAGCTTTTTTGAACCTCAGATAACGATTTAAAGTGAACAAATTGATAAACGTAACCTGCTAGTAAAGTTACTGTTTTTGAATAATATTACATGCTCTGACAACTTTTACACTAAAATCGTCAGCTTTCATCGTATGCAGAGATTCACGACTTGATTTGATTTTCAAGCTACTTGACTTGACTTGACTTGAAATAAGACACGCTTAAGTCAAGTACCTGTTTTTGATATTCAAGTCAAGTCAAGTAGTTACACATCAAGTAACTTGAAAATCAAGTTGTCAAGCTACCTACTTGATTTTTCTTGAAAAAATAGTTTTTTTTTTATATTAATCTGATTAACTGTCAAAATACAATAACAATAAAAATCTATGTATATATGGATGTAATCTTTTATTTAAAAAACATATAAAAAACGCAAACTTGAAAAAACTCATAGTTAAATAATAAATAAAATAACAAAACGAAATATTCTGAATTCTGATAATAAAACAATAATAAAAACAACAAAAATGGAAACAGTAAATATCTCTGCATTATGGATAGGATTTTGTACTAAACAAACTTAGTAGATCGATATCAAATTTTTCGGATCCACTATCTTCACTAGGTTTTAAAGATGATGCTACTGGAACTGATGGTTCAGACAATGGCAGAGAGTCAGCCCTAAAATACTGTGTTCTGAAAATATCTTCAAAATATTTAACGGCTTCTACCTGCAACTCTTTCCCCCAATTTGTATTGGAGAATGTTTCCACTTTATGTCGGGGGTCTAAAATTAGGACAACACAGTACATCCAGTTAGTTCTCTCGTAATGTTTAATGATTTTGTCCCTTGCCGCTTAAATACTATTTATAATCTTCTCATCGGTTTCATCTCGATTAGGTTTATTGTCAAGTTTCATAGCCCACGATTCTAGTCTATCCAGCAGCATATTAATGCCGATTACAATCATGGGAAGAGTAGCATATGATTCACCTTCTAAAATTACGAAAATACTCTTAAAAACATTAAGGTACTGGCAAATTCGTTCAATTAACGACCATCCTGTGTCCGTTGGCTTTAAAGTTTTTGAATTTTCTACATTATCACAAAGGATGTTAAGTGCTTTTCTTATATTTAGACTCCATCTCAACATGTCGAACGTGGAGTTCCACCTTATTTTGACATCAAGTTTTGGCATAGTAATTTTTAGGTTTAAAGTGGTTCAAAATTTGTCAAATTCCTTACGTAAATGTTCAGAATTCTTTAATTTTTTAGCAAGGGAATGGATTTTTCTTACAGAAGAGGACGAAACTTGGCAGTCATAATCATCATCGTCTGATTATATCTGTCAAAATGCTGGCCGCCTCTTCAACCTCAGAATCAAGGATTTTCATAAAATCTCTGGCTCCCAAGTTTTAGATGTGTGCAAAACATACAAAGTGGATTTTTTTTGTATCGATGTCACAAATAAAAGTTTTTAGTTCTCTGATGAAGGCAAAATTACTATATGTATTATCGGTAGTAATACCTTGTACGCATTTTGTTATCGTAGAGGTGTAATACTTCGAAAAGTAGTTTTGCTATTGCATTATGTACTAGTATGTTGCCCATATGTTGGCACAAGTTGCCTTTGGATTTAGGTATTTGTACATTTTTCCACTTATAGCATCCTCAAAAAAGTTGAAATGGAGATACTTCTGCGTGCTATCTATTTCACAAATAGTTTTTGAAATTTATCTTGTTGGAAATTTTCTGAAGTTGAGTGGTTGCGGTTGATCTGTCTCAAGCCAATTTGAAATTGTGCTCTACGCCTATTCGAACCTGCAGAGGAATTTGCCTCGGAATTAGGTGGGCTGGATCTACCAAACTTTTTTTTTGTAGACTCTAGTGTGTTTAGCTTGCAAATGCCGCCTTAGTGAAGATGTTCCGCAGTTTTTCATTTTCAAAACTGTATTTTTTGCCGTACATAGGGTACATTTGCCTTGTTTGGTAGTATTTCTATTACTCTTTGGATCTTGCTCGACTTTGAAATAATCCGTAATTTTTTTCGATTTATTAGATACACTTTTATTAGCGTTAACTCGTTTTGGTTTTGATCAAATTCTGACACTTTTTTATCTACGATATATTCTGAGCCGCTGCTTTGAAAAGGTTCTGATTCCATTTCGGACAAATCACTTAAATCAAACATAACAATTATCTAGCGGCCACCGACCGTTTATCCTTGAACCACGCTGCTCTACTAACAGCGCGCAGCGCGTCGTCATCGAGCAATCAGGGTGCCTGCGTGCTGTAATCTCGGTGAATCCCCTATTTTAACGCTTCGTGGATTTCACGTCACGGATCGCTATCAAGGAATATCAAGTAGTTTGATTTTACTTGATATCAAGTCAAGTAGTTCAGACCCTAAATCAAGTCAAGTCGAGTATCAAATTTTCAAAACCTTGAGCTTTTAAGCAGCGCCGGATTAAAGGTTTCGTAGGCCCTAGGCACCAGTGGTGAATTTTAGATTTTAATTCGGGGCGGTCCACTAACGGGCTGCGAAAGAAAATTCGCCGCAGACGAAAATTTTTGGGGTGCCACGCCCTAATTTTACCAAGAAATAACAAAATTTACAAATTAAGTGGTTTCCTAAACATTTCTATGCGTTTGAAGAGCCCAATTGATGCCTATGCCCTGATAAAGTCGCTGTTTTTACAGATAAAGTTAAAAACATCATATTATTTAATATATGGCCAAAAGTTGTTAATTAAAAAAAACTTACAAAATAATTTAGAAATTTTAGCTTTTTATTGAACAAAACTAACTTTTTGCCATCGAAAATATTTGCTAGTTTCAAGTTTCCCAAACGTAAATGTTGCTTTTCGCATATACCTTTCAATGCTGGGGTCAAATGCAGAAGGTGAGAGGTAGTTTTCTAAACTGAACCTTATCAAAAATTTTATGCGTTCAACTATGGGCCAAGAGAGAGTTTCTTCACTAGGCCTACTATGTATTGAAAGTGATTTGACTCGCGAGATGGACTTCGACGACATACTGCATGAATTCGTCGAATCAAAATCACGAAAAAAAAACTTATTGTAAAAATATGTGTAAAAAGGTTGTTAAAACTGTTATAACGTTTTTTGTATCACATTGTAGTTTGTCTCTGTGTCTGTGAACTCTTTTTCTTATTGTAGAATACAGTATTGATCCTTTTTTTGTGTCTATTTTTATTATATTTTATGATCGTAGGCCCTTCGCATTTCGTAGGCCCTAGGCAAGTGCCTAATGTGCCTTATGGATAATCCGGGCCTGCCTTTAAGTCAAGTCAAGTATTTAAGAAAGATTTTAAGCTACTTGGCTTGATGAATCCCTAATCGTATGGTTAGTTTCTTGAGTTAATACTAACCATACGATGAAAGCTGACGATTTTAGAATATTCTGTAGGATAATTTTAGTTTGACCTTTTTTAGGATTAAAAAAATATCCAACCTATTCAATTTACATTTTTGGGCTAGCATATTTACAATAAATAATGAATGGCTAGGCATACCCGAATAGTTTTGGATTTTTTTTTATGAAGAACTTCTCTTTTGTATTTCTTCTGAAACATCTATATGTTTTCTACTATCGGAATCTGAATATGACAAGCTTAGTTCTGATAAAAGAGTTGTTGCTAAACAGTAACAAGTTATTAGTCAAGGATTTCTGTTCTTCTTTTGGATTGACAATGGTTTCAATCTGTGGGTCGTAAATCGATCTTTTTGACAATCAATAAAAAAAAACCTTGGTACTACTTTTGGCTGATATTTTCTATGTCTTTTATTTAAAAATAGGTTATAAATATCATATATTTTGTAGTCTGCTTTCACATTGGCATTTAAACTTGCGGTAAAGTGATCCTCACAGCCATAAATGTGGGATTGGTCAAAGGCAAGAACATTTCGACGCATAGCTTCCTGCCCAACGTTTCTAGTTGCAGGATCAAAAGGTACGCTGATAAACAGATTTTATAGGGCATTTCTGGAAGTGTCACGGCACTCAGGAACCACAAAATATTTATTAGAAACTTTTTTCTCCCTTATTTTAAATCAGCAAGAATATAAAAAATATATGATTTAACTATCAAACGCCGTTTCCATAATACAGAAACAAAATAACTACCTGTTTCTGTTCGTAATGGGGCTTAAATGTGGGTTTTATGAAGCCTTCATGTACTTATTATTCTGAAGAAGTAAAGAGATGGCTTAGACTTCATCTGGGAAGAGTAGCAACATGCTGAATTTTTTTATAATGCAGCTACGTACATCTGACCTACAAATTGGGATATATCTTCAGAACGCGATTTCATCGCCGCTTCAGTAACTGATATTGAAATCCCATCTACTCATGATCAGCTCATGGATTAAATTGCCAGGACCTTCACAAAATACCCTGATCATCAGGATCCTCTCATGAATATTCAATATGTTTGCAAATTCCAGGCCCTTCACATCAAGATGTAGAAGTTTTGCAAACGCCTGGATCGTTGCATTATGATCTTTTGTAACCGGCAAAAAAAATAATTCCAGATACTCCCACAAAGGCATCAGAAGTAACAAACTTGTATTTGCTGTAACTCCTGAAGGTATTTAAACTAACAAAACTATCATAGAAAAATCGTGGGAAGAGAGCAGCGATTACGGAGTAGCTGTAAGCAGGAAAGGGAATAACACATGCAAAGTAATAGTGATAAAAAAGAACTATCACGTTTGGAAAAATCTCCAGGAAAACTGTCAGAGCTGGTAAATTTATGAAGAAACGTAAGACAAGATGCTGGAAGTGATAGTTCAAATTCAACAGGTTCTGATGTTTGTTTACATTGTAATGAGCTGTATTCTCAATCGTCTGTAAGTTGTATGGTAACTCTTTTTATGTAATGGGTTGTCACATAGTATGAACGGTAGCTCCTAATTGCAATTTGCAACTACTTATACTACCTGCCTCGCCCTGGACGCCGCTTGGTCTATTGAGACTAAATCAAGAAAATAAAACCGAATATCTGTATTTATTCGAAAACCATACAATAAGAAAATTTTCCCACAAATAAAATTGTTATTAAAAAGGAAATGCTGGATGAAGATAGAGAAATGATGAAACAGGATTTAGGTCAGGTTTATGATGAATTGAAATTATATAAAAGAAACGGAACTTACCTTAGAAGATTCTAGAACCTTTTATCTTTTCGATGTGAGGGTACGAGGATTATAAAAAAATGTGACCTCTTGTCAAGATAGCCTTACCTTGTTAAGTATAGTAAAATGCCCATGTAAATTGAATTGCAATGGTAGAAAAAGAATAGCAATTTAAATGGTTAAAGGCAAAAAACTATGGTGAACTATGAAAACTTGGCACATGTTAATACGTATCTAGAATTGGCGTTCCCCACGTCTTGCCCCCGGTAAAAATGTATCACTCACAACTCAAAACTAGTCTGGGAATGCCGACAGTTGCTCAACCAACTAGCGGCAGCCAACAAGGTTACGTTGATGTGGATGAACTGACTCGCTTACTGAAGAGAGTGCTCAGTTGCACAGGCACCATTCTATGGACCAGGGCGGTTCTGTGGCATAACCAAAGGATGAATTTAATACATGCGAAAAAATGCAAAAAGATCTCTTGGAGCAATACTCCAGGACAAAGACGGGCGAATAAATTTATTCCGTGCACAGCTAAATATACTAAAAACGCCTCGAGCTAAAAAACCATTAATTTAAACTTGCCCTTGGAGATATCATCTCAAAAAAATGAAAAAGACTGAAGACGAAACATGCAGGTTGGTTGCAATGATGCAGACGAAACTGCGGAACATATGTTATGCGACTGCAAAGTACTAACCTGCCAACGGTTAACTTATCTTGACGAAGTACTCTTAACGCCGGGATAAAACTGATGCAGGGTGTCCACAAAAGATCTCTTAAGGGCGAAGGGCGCAAGGGTCGAATAACCCCATTACATACAATACAATACAATATACACTGAAAAAACAAATCCTTTGAACCAAGGAATTATGATATTTAGTCAAGAGCTTTTCGGTTTTGAATAGGTCCAAATGTCTATTAAACCAAATCCCTAACTCTCTTAAAATCAATCGCGGATTTTTTTTTTATGATGATAGCCCATTCTATTGCTTCAATAACGAAACTTCTCTTGTTCTAAGAACAACCAAATCAAATTTTTTCTCAGCTTAAGATCTTTCTCTTGATCCAATAGCTTTAAATATCTAGTACCAAGAGCTTTCGGGCTTGGCTTAAAAGAATTATTCTTGTTCCAAATACTGAGATTGGTTTTAATTTAAAATGTTTTTCTGTACCGAATTTGGAGTTGTAGTAGGGGTTGTTGTTCTTGTGCCAAAAGCAGCCGACTGGAAATCTGAACTTTTTCTCTTGCGCTAAATAAAACTTCACTACTTCACTTCTTAAAATCACGCGGTCTTTTCCCAACAGCGCGAGCGCCTAGGATTTTAAAGCAAAAGCTTTAGATATGAACTCGAAGCATTTATCTCTTGAAGGGAATGTTTAATTTCCGCGATTTTAAGGCAAGAGCTTTGGATTTTGTCTGCAGTAAAAACATCCAAGAGAAGTTCGTTTTTGTTTTAAGAGAACCATTTCTCTTGTTCCAATATAACTTCTCCGTATTCAAATAACATTCGCTTAGAGCAAAATATTTTCTCTTGTCTACAAGAAGTCACGCTTAAAAGCAACCCAAGAGCGTTGGGGAGTTTAAGAAGCCCTCTATTTTTTCAGTGTAGGCCTAACTAATCCCCAATATGGTAAGGTATTAATCGGCGTCCATTGCATAAGACTGGACCAAAAGTTGTAGTTTTATTAAAATGTTGGTAATATGTATGCTTGGATAAACACATTTCATGATTTATGTAAAAAACGGATGTTTTTTAGAAAAATATTCTGTAATTCTTACCTTCTTTAAATAAAGGATACTACAACCGGTGACATGCGCATGGTCTATCGTTTCGACTTATCAGGCTATCGATGACACGCTACTGTTTTTGTCATAATTTGATACTTTTATCCATGTCAGCGACTAAAGATCTATCAAATTCATTACTGCTCTTTTTTTTTATACGATTAACCGTTTTTGAGAAAGAAATTAAAATATTTATTCAAAAACATGGCAATTAAAACCCATATACTGGGTCCCCCAAAAGTCCCGCATAAAATTAATATCAATTAAAGGAAACCGATGTAGGAAAAATGCTTGGACCCGTGAAATATTATTTTTAATTGTGCATTTTTTTGACATAAAAAAATATTATACAGGGTGTCTCATAGAACAGTTGTCACGTCTTTGACAATTTTTTTAAATGAAATGCCTAATTTTTTAATAAGTTCTCAAATTCTACGAAAAATTCTAAATATTTTTTATGTAGGGCTTGCTATCCCGATTTTCAGCTGTTTCCAAGATATTGACATTTCATTGTTTTTTTATTAAAGGTAATACTTTTAGTACATATTGTATTTTTATATTAGAACATGTTAAATAAATCAGGTATCTTACTGTCATCAACTGTCCTTAATTATGTCAATACTGACTTTGGCTTAAGTAATTTTCCAATTACCCAAAAATGTTAACAGAAAAGCAGCGCATCAAAATTTTAATTATGTTGGGGTGCGGGGACAAAATAAGAAGTCAAGCTGAGGTTTGTACTTTGTTTAACGAAAAGTATTCAGAAAACCAAATTGCTCAGTCGACTGTAAATAGGGTATTTCATAAATTTGAGGAGCATGGTACAGTTAGAGATTTACCTAGAAGCGGTCGACCACTCGTTCTAACCGAGGATAAAAAAATCGATTTAATGTTATCGCTTACTGAAAACCCCCACTCTTCAGTTGTTACTTTGGCGTTAGATAATGAAGCTACTTGTAGTACAGTACATCGATTTTTTAAGAGCGAAAAATTACATCCTTATAAACCTCTTCTTGTACAGGAACTACTAGAAGATGACTATGATAGACGGCTTGAATTTTGCGAAAAAATGATGATAAGGATTGATACTAATAATCCCTTTTCAAGTAATATTTTATTTTCTGATGAAGCTACATTTTGCCTGAACGGGCAAGTTAATAGACAAAATGATCGATTCTGGTATCATAATAATCCGCGATGGTTACTTAAGACGCACACTCAATATGCTGGTAAGGTTAATGTCTGGGCAGGCATAATAAATAATAGAATTTTGGGACCTGATTTTTTTCAAGAGAACCTTACCGCTGAACGTTATTTGGATTTTTTAATATTTGATTTAATTCCGGCATGAGCAGTTCTTTTTCCTAACCAGATGGATCCAGATATTCCAAATTAGATGGTATGGTTTCAACAAGATGGTGCCCCTCCACACTTTGGCGTGGAGGTTCGAAGGTACCTAGATGAAACCTTGACAACCCGTTGGATTGGTCGTAGGGGTACTATTGAGTGGCCACCTAGGTCGCCGAATTTAACACCGCTGGACTATTTTCTTTGGGGTTATTTAAAGGAAACAGTGTACCGAAACAGACCTAAGAACATTGAAGATCTCAAAGAAAGAATAAGGACAGAAACAAATAGACTACCTCCTGATTTTATAAGGAATGCAGTAAACGGATTTTACCATCGCCTAGGGGCGTGTCAGCTAGAAGGCGGTGGACATTTCCAGCATTTGTTGCGCTTTTAGAATTTTTATTTTAGTAATACATAACAAATTTTTATGGATAACCTTTTTGTTTGAATTTTCAAATTAAATGTCAATATCTTGGAAACAGCTGAAAATCGGGATAGTAAGTCCTACATAAAAAATATTTAGAATTTTTCGTAGAATTTGAAAACGTAATAAAAATTTAGGCATTTCATTTAAAAAAATTGTCAAAGACGTTACAACTGTTCCATGAGACACCCTGTATAATATTTTTTTATGTCAAAAAATGCACAATTAAAAATAATAATTTACGGGCCCGAGTATTTTTCCTACATCGTTTTCCTTTAATTGATATTAATTTTATGCTGGAATTTTGGGAGACCCAGTATGCCTAAAAAGGGGATTCAATGAATTTTCCAATTTTTTTTATATAAACTTACTAAAAATAAGACACAGTTAAGTGAATTGTTGTTTTATAAAAAAAGTTATACAGGTTTTTGATTTTGAGTATGTACTAAATGTAGGACATTAGGAATATATGCTGCTATTATAATATTATGGAATATGATATGATATGAAACATTTAACATGTATACCAATAATATGACCTTTTCTACATCTGGTTGTGGTTTTGGTATGACACTTAGCACATCGCGTTTGTTTATCCTGAGGCATGACTAGATGGTCCAATCAGTCATATCTCAATGTCGGTATCTGACTAGACCTACCTCGTTGGTACACAAACTCTTTCTTTTTTGCTCCAGGATAATGATGGTCACGCTTCTTCTGAATGCTTACTGATCCATTGTATTACCCCTTTTCTTATGAATATGCCAAGCATTTGTTAAGGCCATGTCAATACAGTGGGAGATTAAAGAAAAATATCATTTTTTGCCTCTTATTTGAACACGATATTGGGCAATATTTTGATCCGACCTATCAACCCCTCCCATATTTTTATTATAAAGTTTGACAAATTGCGGTTGATCTACGTATATAAATTTTTTATCGTTTTGAGAGTATCGTTTTACTAAATTTACTGGCTCAATCCCGCCTTTGGTAGAGCCAAAGGTGACGATGCTATTGTCATTCCACTTCACAAAAATAATGTCTTTATCTTGTACTTGTACTGCGTAGTCAAACTTTTCTCGTTTTTCTTTTTTCATGCTTCGTGTGTCTTGTAAAATAGACCTTGATATTCTATTTTCACGTGTGTGTCGTATATACCTTTTTCTTGTAAACTCTCCAACAAAGAAGGAGACGAGAAGGAATTATCGAAGAAAAAGTGAAATCCAACATCTGCCCAGCTGATCAGCATATTAATTAAGTACAACCATTGCGCCAACTCCTAATGGTTTATATCTATCATTAACATAAGTTGCAGCTCCTTGATATGGTTCGAACCAATTGATGTATCCAAGACGACTTGTGCCAACCCAAAGTTTAAACCCGTAACGAATTGGTTTTCTATGAATGAACTGTTTGCAGCCATGACGTCCATTATAAGGAACCATGGCTTTATCGATACTGTGATGTTCTTCAAGAGATGCATTTTCTAAACATTTTTTGTGTAAATGACTGAAGATTGGCCTAAGTTTGGCAAATTTATCAGACTGATCCAGGGTAAGATTATTGGAAAAACGAATATGGGTCATGATATATTCACATTTATCATGGGAGATTGCTTGAGAGACAAGGAAATTGTGTGCGTCTTTCGAATTTTTTCCAATGCATTATTCTTCGGGAAACTGAAGAAAAACTACTCAATATCAGTATACCAAAAAAACATTTGATTTCGGATATATCAAGAGTTATGTTGGTGTATTTTTGTTGTGAATATCGATTCGTTTCCTCTAGAATTTTTAACAAAATATCGTCATCAAAAAATTGAAAAAAAAGTTCACTTGGGGTTTGATCTGGTTGCAGAATATCGGAAGTATCCAAAAGGAAAGCTTACGTTGCAAAGCGCACTCCAAACTCAGCCATTACAAAAAGTCTATTATACACCGTCACCGTTTCGTAGAAATTCGTAACAAAAAAAGCGTATACGGTCTGTATTCCTCCAAACCAGCTTGTTAACTAACTATAATGGACACTCTGTTTCTTCAAATTACCAAGTCGCAGACAGGAATCAACAAATTTTAAGTGTACTATATATAGGTCATAAGTCATAAATGGGTTTACAAAAAGGAGCTATCTTCTTTAATTTGGCAACGTACTTAAGGACCACCTTAACGCAATAGCTTGACATTGTAATCTTTGACGCTCTCCGGTATACGTAAACAATAAAATTGTTGACATGAAAAATTCCTTAAATACTAAATTAAAGGTTTTTTTTAAGTTGTAAACTATTTTGTAATACGCACTTTTGCCACTGGAACCATAAGAAATGAGCAACCCAAGCATTTACAACCCCTAAAATTATCAAAATTTCTTCTAAGTACGAGATTATTACAAATTTTAACCCCAGCCATATTAGTTTCTTCACCGGTCGACGTAAAATTACCACCCAAAAAGCCCTATGATCAAACACACAAGTTAACTCTAGACGCTAACTTCAAAATTAACTGTTTTTCAACCACAGTGAAAAACTAACAAGTAGGCTTTTTTCGGTTGTTGTCATGGAAACGGTACGTTAAAAGTTAACTTGTATGTTTGATCATAGGGCTGCTTAACTGCTGAATTATGCGGCTCGGAGTTACCGTTTTGCAAAATTCTAAGAGTCCTGGAGTATTACCATTTATTCTAAAAAACGCCTTATGTCTCTTTCACTGCCTTCCTTGGCCCTAGTTCTCTAATCTCCCACTCTTCGTCCTGCTAATGCTAAATTGAATTTGTAAGTATTTATCGGGATGAAAAGGTTGGCTGTTTTAATTGGAAATAAGGATTTTTTAAAAGGAAAACTTACTAATTTAATTTGATAATAAAGTTATATAAGGTATTTAAGCATTATATTTCAACTTAAACAGCAGTATTTCAAAAAGGGCGTGCTGAAAGGTTTTTTTGTAATAAAAATACATTGATTGATCGATCTTTCAATTATAAGGGCGTCGTAATTTGTCATACTTTTATAAAATATATATTTGGCAACATCAAAATCTGTCAAAGATTACTAATCCGTGATGCAATGCAAATATAAATGTTTTAAGGATTTAAATTCTAGATAATCGGTTACTTTATTTTTGTAATTTTTTAATTATTTCATATTTTTACATAGGCCCTCAAGCAAAATTTGTCGGTTGATATATAAGACATAGAGTAAAACAGGGAGACATGACGCGGCGGGAAAGACGACGCAGCCCGATAATTCGCGATCTCGGCGCACGCGGTCTCAGATGTCTTAAGTTAAGTTAAGTTAAGTGTGTGCGGACGGTCTACTCTTGCGGATCACGAAAAATCGTAGTAAAAGTACGATCGATTTGCAAGATAATTGGTGATAATGCATGGTTGGTAAGTACCACAAAAGTTTGCAAGGTATTTAGTTTGACCTACTGCTTATTAGAAATCCGCTAAAATCTAAACAGGTGCGTCGTCTATCCCATTGGTTTGGGATATATGACGTATACCGTTTCGGGACAGATGACGCAAAACAGTTTTTTATTTTCAGACTCAAAATGCCAACTTTTTACACCGCTCGTAAGAGTACAAGGGGGCAATGGACATAGGAGGACTTGTCGAGATCTGTAAATGCTGTACTTCAAGACTAGGTCCCCATCAGACAAGCCGCTCACACTAACAACATCCCTGATAGGACACTACGTGCACGCTTAGAAAAACAAAAATTCATCAAGGGTAGCGATATGGGCGGGGCATCCTTTTCGGGCGAATATTCAGAAAGGAAACTATGTAACCACATTCAAAAATTACAGGCCTCTGGTTTTGCACCTACGACGAAAAATTTGAGGGTGATGGCTTATAATCTAGCACAATCTATGGGACTACGTAATCGATTTAATGAAGATAAAAACACAGCTGGTGCTGATTTTCTTAAGCTATTTTTAAAAAGAAATCCCACTTTAAGCTCGAAAGGCCGAAGGTGTGTCCATGTCCCGAGCCGAAGGTAAGAACAAAGAAGAGGTGCAAATATATTTTGAACTTTTACCGAAAATACTCACAGAGAATGAATGAGCTTCAACATTTTCAATATGGACGAATCAAGGCTTCAATTAAACAATGTACCTGGTAAAGTTGTAGCTGTGAAAGGCAGTAAGGACGTCCATGTAGTTACATCGCAAGAACGAGGTGAGACTATAACAGTAGTGGCATGCTGCAACGCATGCTGCAACGCAGGAAAATTTTATGCCGCCGTACTACATCTTTAAGGGTGTCAACCTGCAACAAATTTGGGAAGAGAACATGCCAACAGGATCGGTGATCAAAATGAGACGGGAGTCGGCCTACATTTGCGAAGATCTATTTATGGACTGGTTTCAAAACCATTTTTTACCAAGAAAGTCTGTTGGGAAATGCCTTTTAATCTTGGATGGACATGGACACACGACACACTTCCTCTAACCGTTAGATCGTGCTTTTTTCAAGCCTCTCAAAACATATTTCAAAAATGCATGCGACTGCTTGCTACAGCGTGGACTCGTGCAGCAACCAGCCAGACTGGAGCTTCAGGGTTTTCCGCAACTGGAATTTTTCCTTTGAAACCCTCAGCAATTCCTGAACATGCCTTTCTAACATCCAATAACCTAAACCAAAGTTCAGAAAATGTGACCGAAGAAGAAGATAAAATAGCAGAGATTTTTCAAGAATCAGGGGAACTGCCATCCGCACCTTCACCAACTCTTTTTAAACCTGGACCTTCGACAAGTTCTGCTCCTTCGATTTGTGTGGATTGGACACCTAGCAAAATTCTGGATGTGATTTCGCCACTTCCAATCCTTACAACCAACAAGCAAACTAAACGAAGGAAACAGTCTGCACAAGACTTGACTGATTCATCATTTATTGCAGATAAGAAGAAGATTGAATAAGGAAAAGGGGAAAAACCGTGAGAAAAATAAAATATCAGAAAAAACAATTAGAAAAACCTCACAGAAGAGAGACCAAAACATACCCAAGGAGTTAATGACAAACGAGCTTGCTAGAATAAACTCCGCAAAACGACGTTTCTGACGTTTTCTACGAACGACTCCACAGACCAAATGAATGCGTAGGATGTTTGCAGCGCTACGAGAATACCAAGTCGACATCGGAATGGCTTTAGTGCGTGAAGTGCTGCAGGTGGCTTCATGACACGTGCACAACCTTTAAAAATCACTGTATGCCCTGTGGCAAGAAATCAATTGCCGAAAACTAACCATGTTATGTTGAACTCCTATTAGCAATCTCTCCCATACCCAACGCGTCATCTCACCCATGGGGTGCGGGAGAGATTGCCAAATTCAGAATTTTGTATCTAATTTTTGTTGTAAAAAATGGTTGAGTTTATTTTGCCATTGTGCTAATGTAATAAAAGTTTAATGCCTAAAGCGTTATTTATGATTTTAGAACCACGCTCACTTTAAAACAAGTAGATGTTCTGCTCATTTTCCAAAAAGTGCGTCATCTCTCCCTGTTTTACCCTAGGGCTACTCTGTTAACATCTTCTATTATAACTAGTATTCAATTTTCTTGTATGAGTTCTGGTTCATCGGTCCATTTAGTTCGCCGTAATAGTGTTGGTACGTATTCTTTGATCCAACGTTTCCAAAAACTATTCAACATTTGTTGGCATCTCTGCCCTTCTCGCCGGAACAATTGATTGTTAGAACAATAAAAATGTGTTGCTTCATTAGATTCAGCTTCCATTACGAAATTGTTCGGAGTAAGAGCGTCTGGGTCATTCGGGTCACTGGATACATAGTTAGTGGTCTACTATTTACAGTATATTCAACTTTTTGTCCATTTAGAATTAATGTGAAGGTAGTTTTAACAGATCCTATAAGCCGCCTATGTGCGGTCAGCGATGAAGTATAAATTTTCATACAAAATCAATTTTTCTGTTTGGGATGTTTTCGGCACAACTTCTTTACTCATATAGTCTACCGCTTTCTTTAATTCTTCTGCCGTTGCTTTGAAATTTGTACCATCATCAGAAGGAATTACTTTTGGTGTTCCTTGCCTACCAATTAATATCCTTAAGGGCATTCCAGGTGTTTCACTCTTAAGGTCATATATAGAACACCCAATATTTTTTTATTGTCTTTGTCCTACTGTAATCATGTTATACATTTGGTATTAACTTTTCTAAGAGATAGATTAGTATATTTTTGTATTTTATTAAGTGTATAATCTTCTATTTATTGCAGAGCGCTTTCGCAACATCCCCATATCAAAAGAAAACTACCACAATGAAGTAAACATATTAAAAAAAATAGCTTTCAACAATAACTACAATCCAAATATGATACACTCCTTGAGTTCGAGAACAAAATGCAGAAGAATTAAGAAAGATATACGCCCTCTTCCCACTATAATTGCTAAAAAATACATTGTTATACCTCATCTACTCAAGACGAGCGATATAGGGACGCGCGACAAAGATACAAGACAAAGACACGAGACAAAGACAATGTCGTCTGTCGCTTCACCTATTTTACCAACGCGATCGAGGCCAACGACAATGTTCACTGCTATTAACTTTGAAATCATCAGTGGATCCACTCCTTGTAACTCCAAAAACGCTTTTAATTCATGAATGTAAAATAACTCCAAAACATCTAAGACAAATACTGCTTAAAAAAGAAGATGATGACATAATGTTATATTACGTATATGGAAAAAGGTGACGAAAAATTAGTTCAGCCTATAGTTCTTGAATGACAGAAGGATTTTTTTTCCATGTTAATAACTAATCACTTATCAGTGGAGGAAGCAAAATACAGGCATGTTTTCAGATTGAATTAAAGTCAGTTTGATTAAAAATGATATCAAGACCAGAGGCGGAAGTATCACACTACGGGAGAAAACATTTTATTGACGTTCTGTAGAGAACAATAATTTCGGTGTCGGCCATAGGCGCAGGTAAACTTTGTGCATTAAATTATTTATGATAACTAACCAAAAATTTTAGAGAATTGAGGTTTGCTAACCTTCAAGTCGTTCAATATGGGATAAATTTATTCCAACTTGCCACATAGGACCTTCACCATGTTCACCGATGACACGACCATCCTCTGGCATGACACGGTTGCCGATAGGCTTTCTTTGAATGTAAAGAATGATTTGTGCAAAGTCAAGGAGTGGTGCGATGTGAATTTGCTATTCTTTAATATTTCAAAGACTAACATATTGGGATTTCGCTGTGGTCTGGATAATGTTTATCTGGAGGACAAGGCGATCTCTATGCCTGATGTGATGACATGAATTCGAATGTTTTTGAGGACTATTTTGGTGAAATGATAAAATATCTTTCAGCTGATTCAGTAGTAGTTATGGATAACGCAAGCTATCATTCACGACGCACAGAGAAGACTCCAACTTCATCTTGGAGAGAACACGAAATTATCGACTGATTAACCACCAAAAGTATTGAATTTGAAGATAATTTAATAAAGAAGGAACTATTAGCTATAGCAAATTTACACAAACATCGTTTTATGAAATATGCCGTGGAAGATATAGCAGAAAACATAATGTAACTGTGCTGCGCACACCGCCATATCATAGCGAACTAAATCATATAGAACTTATATGGGCGCAAGTGAAAAGATTTGTAGCAAGACACAACACGACATTCAAAATGAAAGACGTTAAGCTACTGTTTGATCAAGCCATTAAGGAAGTGACACCAGAGAACTGGCGAAAAGCAGTACATCATGTCATTAAAGAAGAGGAGAAAATGTGGGATCTTGACCACCTGATCGATCGAACCGGCGACCCGTTAATTATAACGTCAAGAGGAGATGACAGTTCCTCAGATGACGAAGAATATTATGATTTATGCTACAGCGTGGACTCGTGCAGCAACCAGCCAGACTGGAGCTTCAGGGTTTTCCGCAACTGGAATTTTTCCTTTGAAACCCTCAGCAATTCCTGAACATGCCTTTCTAACATCCAATAACCTAAACCAAAGTTCAGAAAATGTGACCGAAGAAGAAGATAAAATAACAGAGATTTTTCAAGAATCAGGGGAACTGCCATCCGCACCTTCACCAACTCTTTTTAAACCTGGACCTTCGACAAGTTCTGCTCCTTCGATTTGTGTGGATTGGACACCTAGCAAAATTCTGGATGTGATTTCGCCAGTTCCAATCCTTACAACCAACAAGCAAACTAAACGAAGGAAACAGTCTGCACAAGACTTGACTGATTCATCATTTATTGCAGATAAGAAGGAGATTGAATAAGGAAAAGGGGAAAAACCGTGAGAAAAATAAAATATCAGAAAAAACAATTAGAAAAACCTCACAGAAGAGAGACCAAAACATACCCAAGGAGTTAATGACAAACGAGCTTGCTAGAATAAACTCCGCAAAACGACGTTTCTGACGTTTTCTACGAACGACTCCACAGACCAAATGAATGCGTAGGATGTTTGCAGCGCTACGAGAATACCAAGTCGACATCGGAATGGCTTTAGTGCGTGAAGTGCTGCAGGTGGCTTCATGACACGTGCACAACCTTTAAAAATCACTGTATGCCCTGTGGCAAGAAATCAATTGCCGAAAACTAACCATGTTATGTTGAACTCCTATTAGCAATCTCTCCCATACCCAACGCGTCATCTCACCCATGGGGTGCGGGAGAGATTGCCAAATTCAGAATTTTGTATCTAATTTTTGTTGTAAAAAATGGTTGAGTTTATTTTGCCATTGTTCTAATGTAATAAAAGTTTAATGCCTAAAGCGTTATTTATGATTTTAGAACCACGCTCACTTTAAAACAAGTAGATGTTCTGCTTATTTTCCAAAAAGTGCGTCATCTCTCCCTGTTTTACCCGAGGGCTACTCTGTTAACATCTTCTATTATAACTAGTATTCAATTTTCTTGTATGAGTTCTGGTTCATCGGTCCATTTAGTTCGCCGTAATAGTGTTGGTACGTATTCTTTGATCCAACGTTTCCAAAAACTATTCAACATTTGTTGGCATCTCTGCCCTTCTCGCCGGAACAATTGATTGTTAGAACAATAAAAATGTGTTGCTTCATTAGATTCAGCTTCCATTACGAAATTGTTCGGAGTAAGAGCGTCTGGGTCATTCGGGTCACTGGATACATAGTTAGTGGTCTACTATTTACAGTATATTCAACTTTTTGTCCATTTAGAATTAATGTGAAGGTAGTTTTAACAGATCCTATAAGCCGCCTATGTGCGGTCAGCGATGAAGTATAAATTTTCATATAAAATCAATTTTTCTGTTTGGGATGTTTTCGGCACAACTTCTTTACTCATATAGTCTACCGCTTTCTTTAATTCTTCTGCCGTTGCTTTGAAATTTGTACCATCATCAGAAGGAATTATTTTGGTGTTCCTTGCCTACCAATTAATATCCTTAAGGGCATTCCAGGTGTTTCTCTCTTAAGGTCATATATAGAACACCCCATATTTTTTTATTGTCTTTGTCCTACTGTAATCATGTTTTACATTTGGTATTAACTTTTCTAAGAGATAGATTAGTAGATTTTTGTATTTTATTAAGTGTATAATCTTCTATTTATTGCAGAGCGCTTTCGCAACATCCCAATATCAAAAGAAAACTACCACAATGAAGTAAACATATTAAAAAAAATAGCTTTCAACAATAACTACAATCCAAATATGATACACTCCTTGAGTTCGAGAACAAAATGCAGAAGAATTAAGAAAGATATACGCCCTCTTCCCACTATAATTGCTAAAAAATACATTGTTATACCTCATCTACCCAAGACGAGCGATATAGGGACGCGCGACAAAGATACAAGACCAAGACACGAGACAAAGTCAATGTCGTCTGTCGCTTCACCTATTTTACCAACGCGATCGAGGCCAACGACAATGTTCACTGCTATTAACTTTGAAATCATCAGTGGATCCACTCCTTGTAACTCCAAAAACGCTTTTAATTCATGAATGTAAAATAACTCCAAAACATCTAAGACAAATACTGCTTAAAAAAGAAGATGATGACATAATGTTATATTACGTATATGGAAAAAGGTGACGAAAAATTAGTTCAGCCTATAGTTCTTGAATGACAGAAGGATTTTTTTTCCATGTTAATAACTAATCACTTATCAGTGGAGGAAGCAAAATACAGGCATGTTTTCAGATTGAATTAAAGTCAGTTTGATTAAAAATGATATCAAGACCAGAGGCGGAAGTATCACACTACGGGAGAAAACATTTTATTGACGTTCTGTAGAGAACAATAATTTCGGTGTCGGCCATAGGCGCAGGTAAACTTTGTGCATTAAATTATTTATGATAACTAACCAAAAATTTTAGAGAATTGAGAAGGTTTGCTAACCTTTCAGTCGTTCAATACGGGAGATTACCACGAGGACATGAATTCGAATGTTTTTGAGGACTATTTTGGTGAAATGATAAAATATCTTTCAGCTGATTCAGTAGTAGTTATGGATAACGCAAGCTATCATTCACGACGCACAGAGAAGACTCATCTTGGAGAGAACACGAAATTATCGACTGATTAACCACCAAAAGTATTGAATTTGAAGATAAATTAATAAAGAAGGAACTATTAGCTATAGCAAATTTACACAAACATCGTTTTATGAAATATGCCGTGGAAGATATAGCAGAAAACATAATGTAACTGTTAATATAAAATTCTTTCCTTTTTACGAGTATAATTTAATTGATGAATAATGTATTTTTTTAAAAATGTTTAATAAAAAATAAGTGTAGCTAATACTATGTACATAATGCCTAATTTTTATTCTGTTAAAATAAAATCCTTTTCTTTTTACGAATATCCTACCGGCACGCCTTTGTCACGCCATTTTCAGGGTTTGTGAATGGATAACAATAGGCAAAACTTATAAATTGACCCAAACCCGGGTGGTACTACCTGCACTTGATGAAAAGAAATGCAATGAAATCAATGCCAAATTATGAAAGTGGCTTAAATATTCGTTGGGTCACTCTGTAGTCCCTTTGCATACCTAATGAGCTTTTATTACTCTACACCTTTTTGAAATAGGGTATAACTTTTTTAACTGATTTAAAACACTGCCGAATTCTTTTCTGTGTTAAATATTAATGAAAGTTGTTAAGAAGCTAATGGAGATATGAAAAATAAAAATAAAGTAATATACAGGGTAATGCATATAAAATTCCTAAGTTGCTGTCACAATCGGTATAATCCGGCAACACCGCAGCATCCAAAATATTTTAAAAACGTAAAAAGCCGTCTCTTGATCACAAAAAAATTTAAAGTCAGTTCAATTTAATTCTCGATCTAATAGGCAACTTTATTTGATGCACCCTGTTATGCACCTCCACGAACAACATCATGCGACGCAATTTTATAACTAGAATTTAGGTAATTTGCAATTATTTAAATATTAGTACGACAAAAAGTAGTATAAGCATCCCGAGAAAACAGTCAACAGTTTTGGAGTCTGGGCGTTCCTAACCCAGTATATCATTTTTGCTGTTCTTGATCCTTTATAGACTATTATGTTAACATTTTATTCATCTACCTGTATCGTAGCAAAAATACAAGATGGCGCGAAACCGCCATTTTGAACTAAACTTTATCGTTTCCTTCCTAATTTCTGATTTATGCTGATATTAATAACTAATTAAAATTATCTTTTTAATACTACAAAAGTTTTTAAACATATAATAATATATTAAAGTACAAGTTTTATAAAGCTCGTTTTAGCGCCGTTCGTCCGTTATAAAACTCGTCGCTTAACATGGACGCGTGCGCTAATAGCTTTATAAAACGTGTGCTTTATACAATTTTTTTCTATTTTGGCATTTTTTTCAATAAATAAATCCATATTTAAAAAGAAAATAAAACATACAAATTTTCAAAATTCTTAGACCTAAATTTTATGTTAGTAATACATTCAAATTATTTATTATAGTAGCCTTGAAATCAACAAATAATTTTTTCCACTACTAACCTATAACATCGCCATTATTGACCGAATATTAACGTTAGAAATCGTTTTTCTCTACGTTATAAGTTATTATTGACCATGGTCAATAATAAGGCATTGAAATCCATTATTGACCGATCTTCAAGAATCTATTTGAACGCAGGTAACTTGATTTTTTAATTCTACAACATAAATTCATAAACATTTTAAACAGTTAGGCAACCAGATAAGTATCAATACATTATAGATAGATCGTGAAATCTGATGAGATAAATGAACAAAAATTGACATTAACAAAGCCACCTGACAAAACAACAAAATATTTTGCCAATTACAAAGCGCAGGTAACTTGATTAAAAAATATACTTATACCTACCTATAATTTTTTATAATTAATAATACTATAAAGATAAATGTCTTATAAAAGTTTGTAGTAGTGGAAAAAATATTATATTAACCACGGTTTAGACAGCTTATAGCCCTTGCGTCTTAAATCCCTCGTCGCTTCGCTCCTTGTGATTTAAACTTGCCGCTCGGGCAATAATGATGGCTGTCTAAACCTTGGTTAATAATATACTATTATTTCCGTGTCAGCCATTTTGTCACGAAGTTGTCTAGTTTCTCTAACATACCTACATAATTTTAAAATATGGATCAAGAAAATTTAAGGGAAATTGCGGTAAATTTTAGAGTTCTATGTTTTATAATATAGTAAATTTGTAAGATTATTTGATATTTTTTTAACTCATCTCCATTTCATAGAATTAATGCAACAAAACATACACGACAGCAAAATAAACCATTTGTGAACATCATTACCAACCTTAGAAAAATAAAAAAACCTGTTTCATAAAAAGTTCATTACGATACTGGAACGATATCCAAACAGCTTTTTTATGAAACTAAATTAGAAAAAAGATTTTTTTAAATCTTTTATTTTCTGTTTTCCTTTTACAACTCAGGAAAACAACGTACTTTGTGAATATATTTCGAAGTGAATAAAATAAAAATAACAGTTATAACAAGCCAATTTAAGGAGGCAAACAATTCCTAAATACATCCATCCATAAAAACGACCGTTCCTTTGAAAGATACACAAACAATATTTCCAACGTTTGACGTATGATCCAAGTAAAAGCATGCACTATCTAATAAGGTCGGGAAATCCATCTTCAAAAGAAAACAAACAAATCTCGAGTCGAAAGCTTTTCAGGGCTATTATGCCGAATGAAAGCCGCTTTATGCGTTTAGTATTAAGGCAAATGGGAAATAGGTAGGTATACATACCATCAGTGATATTTACTGGATTGTTTGAATTCTTTAGCGCTTCCAATACAGTGCGTTTGTTTAGACTCGGATCATAGAATATTAAGTATTTAATTTTCAACCCTCCGTTTGAGCCTGTTCTACTGAAGTAATATAGTAAAACATGGAACAGGTAAATTTTGGGGTCTTAGGTTTAGGAAGTTCATCTTTGTGTCAGAAACCTTTAAGATATATCTTTAAAATATATTTTTCCCATAAAGAAAATTGCACGTTGTAACCTTACTTGATCTTCAGACCAGGTTTAGGTAACATACTGTAATATTTACAGAATAATTTGTAAATTGGTGCATTGAAAGAGTCCAAAATCTCTTCAAAATGTCCATTTACACTGCAAAAGAACGTATTCAGCAGATGGACTGTTACGGTTCGAAAATTGCATTTTCATAGTTTGGTTATCTATGTTAAGTTTTCGGATTTAAATTGTTAAAGTACCTATGTAGACTCTCGCCTTAAACATTAATTACTAATTTAATTACCTGTTAATAGCTAATAGTTTCAATATGTTCAGTTGAAACCTTTGTTGATACTGTTTATATTCCATGAATGTTTTGTATCTTGTAGGACATAGCCAAGTGAATTGATTTCTGTTCTTTTGTTTCATACTACTTGTAGACAGGTCTTAATTCAAATCCTTGTTTTAGTTAGTAATTAATCAACTTTTTAAGTTATTAATAGAAATAACTTCGATAGGTAAGACAGGTCAGGTGTCATTCAATAAGATTGACAGTTTTGTGGATTTTTACGACCACGTCTGGTTAACTGAGGCGCATTTTTTTGCGGTTGCGTTGGTTGACGTAGGTTGCCTTATTTCTTTTTATGCTGTTAAAGAGGTTATAGTTTCATGGATTGGTATGACTAATTTGTCGACAATTTTTGGTATCCATGATGGCGACCGACCGAACAATATCCGGCCCTTTCGGCAATGTACGCTTGAAGTGAAAGCATGTTTGTGAAAGTAGCTCCCGAATTTTAGTTTTCTTGGGCAGGGAAGGCCATGTGGTGCCAATAAAACTTTCACACATTTATTAAAAGGAATATGGCATAGTAGTTTGCCTATTCTTTGGGCGGAATACCGGTTTAAAACGTTTTTCCATCAACTTTAACAAGCGATCCTAGACGCTATTTTGTGGAATGGAACCCTCGTTAGTTATTTGAGGTAGGATTTTGTACATCTAAAATTCGATATTAGGGTTTTTTTGGTAGGGGCTTAAAGTCCAAGTTCAAACTAGAGTAATAGTTTTATTTTATTGGAGCTGCCTGGACGCGGGACGTGTCAGTTGGCATGTACTATTTGAATTTTTGCAGACTAGTAGTGTAGCAGTTTCCACGTTGACTCTTTGAGAGACCACACTAAAAAAAAGGAACCTTTGCCCCAAGGAAATCTGCCATTCCCTCAAAGGAATGGGGACTTTGGATAGGTGCAAATGAATGAAGGGTTTGAAGCAAATACGTCCTTTCTTTGAGATCATTTCATTGTTTGTCTTTGTTACAAAGTTAACATACACTTTTTATGATAAGGCACAGCACTACAGGATTCATCCTTTATGGCGCTCCACGAGCGACGCGTGTACGCAAGAAATGATTCACGTTGGTCTTGAATCTTTGAAGATGATTATACTCGTTGGGAAACATGGCCTCAGGAAGGTCGTTCCAGAGTGATGACGTTCTTCAGATGAAAGAATTCTTAAACAGTGTCGTTCGAGGAACACTAAGCTAAACCACGTATGGGTGGACTGCAGTGGCTCGTCGTGTATTTGTACCATGCACCGCTCTGGGTGGAATCAAGCGGGCAACCTTAGTTGAGCACTTTCCATGAAAATCTTATTTATAAAATAGACTTAACTCGCCAACCTGCCTTCGATGATCAAGGCTTTCCAGGTTGTTTGTCAGTTCATGGTCACCGATCCAGCGAATGGATTTTCTTTGAATGGAATCTAGCAATTTCAGGGTATGTTTATATGCGAGCAGATGGTCAAATTTGGGCTTTATAGGGCATCAATAGTTGTTGGGGTGTATAGAGGTTCTTAGTTCGGAAAAGTATTCTAAGCTTCGGCGAGGCTGCCTTAGCAATGGCCGCAACGTGACTATGCCAAGATATGAGTATCCAAATTGCCGCCCAATAAATGAATTGATGAAGACAAGAGAATTGAGTGTCCCGCCATGACTATATCCGGTTCTTCAACATAAACTTAGAAACTATAGAAAAAAGCTATAACGACACCCTGTATATTCGTCATATCAAAAACAAGGTTAACTGGACCGATTTTTTTTAAGGGATTCTTAATTCCGCGAGATAACGTCAAAAAACTTTAGAATATTTTGTATACCCATATCAACCTATAGGTCTTTCAATTTTCAATTTTGTCCACGAAGGTCGGAAGTTTATTGGTACCTACCATGATATTCAGGGTGTGACCACATGAGAGAGGTAGCGCACAACATAGTAATAATTAGGGTTGAGCATTTATGCAAGTTGCATATTTTGCATATTTTGCCTAGTTTATGCAAAAATTCGAATTTTTGCATATTTTTTGAAAACTGGCTTATGTATGCTGATTTTAAGTTATTTTATTATATTAAGTATATAATCGGAATCGCTATTATCAAGTAATGAATAATAGAGTTTGGGCCCAAGATATCACCTTTATTATACTAACAGGTAGGTATTATATTAATGGTGGTTAGCAATTTACGATCCCTAATCCCTCGATTATTCTTTGAAGGTAGGATGGGCTCGAATTTAATTTGTAATTAAGGTAATATAATACTTAAAGTAAGAAAAATTTTTTAATTGTTTTCTTCGAATTCCAAGGCAAGATTAGGCATTTCGACAAGTAAACTATCTGGTTATGTTCTGTGTTTAGTACGGGTTAGATCGAGTGTTAGTTAAGTGTGAAAAAAGTTGCTTAAAAGTGTTTTTCCGAACTTAAACGTAAAATATGCCGAAAGTAAGCAGTGTTTCCATTTGGATAAAACCTTACAAAGAATTGTATCTCGATATGGATAAAGTCTACTGTACAGCCTGCGGAAAAATGGTTTGTATTATTGCTGTTATTTGTAGAATAAGTTGATATAAAAAAATACTTTTCCAAACTGAAAAAAAAATCTATTGCAAGAAATGAATAATAATATGATTTTAATACAAAATTTCGCGCTTTGATAAAAAACCACTAATCTCTTATCATGAATATTCTATAAGAACTTGAAATAAATGATTTGATTACTTCCTTTGTTAAAAGTAATTTAATACTTGGCCCAAGACACACATTTCTCTTCAGACAAATAAACTATTTTCGTCTGTGTTGAGCAAGCCTAACTTTTGCTCAATTTGGTTGCAGGTTGCATGCGAGAAGAAATTTCAAATCGACCAACATGTGAAAACAGCTTCCCATGCCACTAAGGTACGAAAAATAAAAGTCCCTGGCGAGAAAGTGCAATTATCTTTATCCAAATGTTTTGAACTACCCTCTAGAAAATTAAGTGAACAAGAAGTGTTCAATGAAGATCTTTGCCGTGCGCTGGTGGCATCAAATATACCATTGGCAAAATTGTCAAATGACAATTTTCGTTCGTTTCTACAAAAATATTGCAAAATTAATATATCAAGCCAGATAACTTTGAGAAGAAATAATATACTCTTTATATTTAATGGTGCTGACAAAAATAAAAGAAGAATTTTCAAATAATTATTTTTATATTTGTATGGATGAAACCACAGATTCGTCTGGGCGTTATATGGCTCATCTAATAATTGGAGTTCTTACCGAAGAATCTCACTTAAAAAGATTTTTAATTACCTCCAAGCAGTTGGAAAAAACGAACGCTTTAACAGTGACTAGGTTTATACAAGATGCATTGGCGCACTTCTTCCTTCCTGATGCTATTCCCATTGAAAAAATGTTGCTTTTTCTGTCAGATGCTGCGCCTTATATGATTAAAGCAGGACAAAATTTAAAAATATTCTATCCAAAGATAATTCATGTAACTTGTTTGGCGCATGGTATTAATAGAGTGGCAGAGGAAATTAGAAAACACTTCCCACTTGTGAACGAATTAATATCAAACATGAAAAAAATATTTCTTAAAGCACCACTAAGGATTCAATACTACAAAGAAAAACTTCCTGGCGTCCCACTTCCCTCTCAGCCAGTAATAACAAGATGGGGTACCTGGTTGGAGGCAGCTTTTTTTTACGCTGAACATTTTATTGCTTTGAAAGAAGTAATCAGTGAACTATCCGACGAGAAGTCGCAGGCTCTTGTTGATGCAAAAAAGTTATTTGAAAATAAAATATTGCATCAATAGCTCGCATTTATTAAAAGCAATTATACCTGTGTGCCAGAAATCATAACACAATTAGAATCAAATAAGTTATCCCTAACTGAATCTACAAACTGTGTTACACGTGTGGAAACATCTTGTTACAGTGTGAGCGAAAATATTGGGGACAAGATTAAAGAAAAATGTCGAAGTTTTTGCAGAAAAATGACGGATTTATTTTTTTAAAAAGTGTAGCTAGGGTACTGTTTGGTGGTTTTGTAGATAATTTTGAAGTAGATCCAAACATACTAGTTAACTTAAAATATGCTCCAATTACTTCCGTGGACGTAGAAAGAAGTTTTTCTGTATACAAATATATGTACTCGGATAGAAGGCATACATTTCCAATTGAAAATTTTGAAAAATATTTGGTTGTTTATTGTTTTCATAACATTATATAGTTACGAAGCTTAGTACATAAACATGTACCCTACCTATCTGTTCAGAAATTAATGTAATGACACCTACTTTCATTTTAATATAGTACTTTGATTTTCTAACAATGTGTTTAATTAAAAATTTATTTGGCATATTCTTATATTTTATATGCATATTTTGGCAAAAAGACTTGCATATATATGTGCATATTTCCTCCTTTTTGGTATGCATATTTGCTCAAGCTTAGTAATAATAATATACCATTATAACCTAAATATTTACTATGTGAAATTACGCAATGAAGTAAATAGTAGGCGGTAACCAGCAACAGTGAAAATTAAATACCGATCCCAAATAAGCCAATTTATGGCATTCAAAAAAAAGTCGCTGAAAATATTTTAGCCACCAGGCAGCGATATCGTATGTTCATATAAGGCAACATTAGAAAATACTAATAAGCAAGATGCTTATTAAGTCTTTACACTTCACTTGAGCGGTGATAAATCGCTTCTATAGGCGTATAGTGGAAATTTATCGATTTAAAATTTTGAAATTCGCCGTGTAAGCAGCGAACACGGCCACTTTTAATCTTTTTTTAATTGCATATTAAATTCGCCATTTTTTCTTAAATCGGATGTTTAAAAATTGTGTTTTGCGACCATTGCCTGAAGATTTCGCCAGTGACGGCTCGCGATTTGGTAGCCAGGGTCGGCAAGACCGTTGTAGGTGCAGAAATAGCGCCGCAGGCGAAACTTTTTGGAGACCACGCCCAAACTTCGTTTTTGGTCTACTATTCTAATATTTGCATTACATGGATGTATGATAATAATCCTTTTTTTTTTAATTTCTATGCAAAAAGGCAGGTTTGAAAAAATGTTACTCACATTCTTTATTCAAGATAATGATATTATGTAGAATTACATTTTTTTGGTCATAACCTCCCTGAATCCGCGCCTGATTCGGTATATCTCTCTCTCTCTCTTTAAAACTCTATTATTCTTAATTATTTACGGTCACATTTTCACCTATTTTGTTGGCTTAAGGCCCCTGGAGCTAGTCTCGTCTAGTTTGGCAGTGCAACTACCTCCCTAGATTTGATAAACCTACCCTGGTGCCCTAAAACCGGGGACGCAGCCCCGGCGGGTCGTTGGCAGGACCCTTAATGGTAGAAAATGTGTAAAATTACAAACACTTCACTCTCGTTCCGGCAAGAGCCTCTCCGGGTGTTTTTAAACCTATTCTTGCTCGTAGAATCGAGAATGCCCGTGATTGTTTTCCGGCAGCGCCATGTTAAGCGAATCTTGAGGAGTTTTAACACCGAAAAAGTCATTGTAATTAAGACATGCGCTGATGAATTGACACCGATATCTGGTAGGCTATTTAACTTATCTCAAAAGAAGGGATATTTCCTTCTCGCTGGAAAACTGCGCGAGTCCAGCCCACATCCAAAAAAAGGCAAAAAGGATTTGCCAAACAACTATCGTCCAGTCGCATTGCTTTCGGTTATATCAAAAGTTATGGCTGTCAAGCGGCTGCGAATGCACATCTCTATAGGCAGCAAGAGGTCTCACATCTTAACAAGGACCTGGAAGAAATTCTGTCTTGAGGTGACAGTAACCAAGTAGAATTTAACGCTAAGAAAACCCAGGCGATAGTTTCTTCTAAAAAAGGTAATGTTGAAGAACCGGACATAGTCATGGCGGGACACTCGATTCTCTTGGCTTCATCCATTCAGTTAATGGGCATCAATTTGTATAGCCATACATAGTCATTGCTAGGGCAGCCTTGCAGAAGCTTGGAATACTTTTTCGAACTAAAAACCTCTATACACCCAACAACTTTTGGTGCTCTATAAAGCCCACATTCGAACATCGCTGGACTACTGTTCGCATACTTGGGGCTCTGCTCCTAAGCATACCCTGAGGTTGCTAGATTCCATTCAAAGAAGAGACATTCGCTTGATCGATGAGCATGATCTGGCAAACAACCTGGAAAGCCTGGAACATCGAAGGCAGGTTAGCAACTTGAGTCTATTTTACAAATATTTTCAAGGCAAGTTGTCAACTGAGGTTGCTCGCTTGATTCCACCCAGAGCGGTGCATGGTAGAAATACACGACAAGCCACTGCAGCCCACCCGTACGTGGTTCAGCTTGATATCCATCGAACGACGCTGTTTAATGCTGGATCACGTCAACACTCTGGAACGACCTCCCTGAGGCCTTGTTCTTCAACGAGTATAATCGCCGAAGATACAAGCCCACCCGTTCGTGGTTCAGCTTAGTGTCCCTCGGACGACACTGTTTATGAATTCTTTCATCTGGAGAACGTCATCATTCTGGAACGACCGCCCTGAGACCGTTGTTCCCCAGCGACTATAATCTCCAAAGATTCAAGACCAATGTGAATAATTTCCTGTGCACACCCACCGCTCGTAGAGCGCCATAAAGGATTAAACCTGCAGTGATATCGCAACTAATAATACAAAAAAAAATCTGAAAAAGAAATGTTGTGTTTTTTTTTAAGTAAATTTTTTCTTACAACTACTCGCTAACTATGAATTAACTACCATGAAAAAAGAATTGGACCTGTTAAATTAACTCTATTCAGCGAATTTAGATGTTGCAAAATGGAGACAAAATGGTGTAATTACGGTATAAAATTCAATGTTTTTTGCAGATTTTTTAGAATTATGTTTTCTATTAAGTAACTACTTACCAATAGTTATTGCGGCAAACTTAACAGCGGCTCCTGGTAAATTGTATTAGGAGAATAGGTTTAAACACGCGTTAGACACGAAAATCCTCGTTCATTTGACACAGATTTGTGGATGACAATCGAGTCGAATAGGTAAATGCTTTGTTTACCAAGTGAAAAAGTTTTAGTTGATTGAGGTATAATATGCTCCTTGGACATATCATGCTTTTGGAGATCCCGAAACAGTTAGGTTACTTCAGGTTTACGGATTTTTCATTTGAAAATAAAATGATTGGCCATACTAAACTGCTGGACAATTCAAGCGGACCGAGCTAATTGTTAGGTGAACTTTGGAGTAAAATATTTTACGAACAAATAAAGCTATCGATGCGCGGTTTGCAAACTTTAAAAGAGAATTTAATTCTTAATATGCACATTTTTTCCGATTTTTTTTTACTTCTAACCTTATAATTTTAAATTATTTTGGATGGCATTTTCTTGGTCTCCTATTTATAGAGAACAAAATAAATTCTCAAATTTTTGATATCCCTCTTTGTTCATGAAATTTCGATTTTTTTCTCAACCCCTGTAAATTTCAGGTGTTTTTGTCATTAGGCCTTACAATGTTTTGTAAGAACGGGTTTTGGTAAGTGATTATAACTTCTTAGGACCACCTCTTTTGCAACGAGTACATTTTAATTTCTTGCGTTTCGTCGTGACCAGTGGCGTACCCATAATCGGTAGTAATCACTAGTGGGTTGAAACGTCATCCTTGAACATCATCCGTGAAATGATTTAAACTTCAAAAGCGCGTATACAGGATGTACAAATAAGTGTATAACTGTTCCTAATTAATTTTTTAATAAACCTTTCTTACATATCCTTATAAACATCATTATAAAATACCGATAACACAAAATACATATTTTTTTGACAAACATATTTAGGACAAATAATAAAAGTAACAAAATTGTAATACGCGGAGGCAAAATGAAACAAGATTTATCCGATCCACTTTTCCAAAAAATACACAGGTATAAAACGAATCTTTTTATTATTAACGGAACAATTAATTATTAGCAAATAAGATATTTTAAATAATGTTCATTAGGTACTGATATGCTTACATGATTAGTCTTCCTTAACTCTCTACTGATTAAACGGCTAATAAGAAAACTAATACCAGGTGGCTCCTCCCCGCCGAGGCATACTTCTGGCCAGGTTATTGATAAGTTGTTGTGGTATGTTTTCCCATTCCTCCCCTATTGCTACGGCAAGCTCTGCCAATGTTTGAGGTGCATTTTCCCTTGATCGTACACGCAACTTTAACCACACATGCTTAATAATGTTTAGATCGGGAGATTTTGAAGGCAAGTTTAATTGATTAATATTGCTTTCCTCCAAAAACTCTTGAACAATCCGTGCCCCTGAAAACCGGGCCTAAAGTTTTCCGCAAACGGCAGCACGATGTTTCTTAAAATTTCATTCATATAAATTTCGGCATTTACGGTTCTTTGCAAAATAAAAAGATCCGTTTTTCCATTGTGCATTACTCCTGCCCATACGGTAATACCTCCTCCGCCAAAAACTTCTTGAGGAGCCATATTTTCCTCAATGTATCTTTCCCCAGGTTGCCTCCAAACAAGAACCCTTCCATCTGAATGGATCAGATTAAATCTTGTCTCATCCCAAAACATACAATTTTGCCATTCTGCACCCCATCATATATGCGTAGCTGCCCACGCTTGCCTCTGTTGACGGTGCTGCTGCAAAAGCCGCGTACATTTTGCGCGCCTTCTTGCTCTACAAACAGGAAAGATGTAAAAATAATCATTCTACAGTATTTTTTCTTTGTTAGTATACCTTAAGTTATTGTAGTTTAGCCTCCTCCTCAATGTCCTATCGGAAACCACAATACCAGTATGTCGCCGCATATTTTCATTGAGGACCCTAGAGTTCAGGGTCCGTCTACGTCGAGTTTCTCGTAGGAGGTTAGTAGTCAAAGTTTGAGAGAACTGCGGATCCCCCCTCCACTTTTTATGACCTTGACCTTGACCTAACCCGAATGACCTTGAATGACCTTGACCTAACCCGAATGACCTTGACCTAACCCGAATGACCTTGACCTTGGATGACCTTGACCTAACCCGAATGACCTTGACCTTGGATGACCCTGACCTAACCCGAATGACCTTGGATGAACTTGACTAACCCGGATTTGACCTTGACCTTGAACTTGACCTTGACCTTGACTTTGACCTTGACCTTGACCTTGAACTTGACCTTGACTTTGAACTTGCCCTTGGATTTGACCTTGACCTTGACATTGACCTTGACTTTGACCTTGACCTTGAACTTGACCTTGAACTTGACCTTGACTTTGACCTTGACCTTGAACTTACCCTTGGATTTGACCTTGACCTTGACCTTGACATTGACTTTGACCTTGACCTTGAACTTGACCTTGACTTTGAACTTGCCCTTGGCTTTGACCTTGATCTTGAACTTGATTTTGTGACCTTGACAATTATAGTGCACACCTGCTTGCCATCTATATAAACGAGTTGTAGTCGTTTCATTTCTTAGTGCAAGTTCCGAGTTTGTGAATTGTATAGTTAGCAATCATGAATTATTACAAGTGTGAAAAGTGTGATATGTCGTTTACTCGCTCAGCTAATATGTTACGACATCAAAGAGAATCTTGTGGAAAAAGATTTGATAATGCTGTTGTTGGAGATAAGCGGCGAAGAATTGATGGTGGTGCATCTACATCAACTATGCAGAATTGTGCAGTATGTGACGTAATGGTTCCACGTGGACAGATGTCAGCCCATTCAAGAACGTCAGACCATAAAAATAAATCTTGTGTGCCACTCTGTGATGGTGTTCAGCTAATAAATTCTGCATTTAAAAATAGAATCGCATCATATCATATTAGCAGTGAAAATGAACATGTGGACTATTCAGCATTTTTTGCTGAAATTGAATCGAAAGTGCTGCAGTTAATAATGGAGATACTACGTAGAGAACATACGTTGAAAATAAATATGGTGGTTGTCGGCAGATATTTTCTTCCAACGCAGGAATTGTTTAGTGAGAAATCTTTTAATACCAGCAATGAAATAGTTGCGGTAGGAAGCGATTTGAAGGATGTTTACAAATCATTTGTAGAGGCAATGAAGGTGCAGTCTACAGAATTTCAAGAGAAAGATTCAGGTATGGTAGAATAGAAAAGTTTCCCTTTATAGTTAGTTTTAATGTGAAATACGATAATTTAATTATCCTTTTTTTGTTTTGCAGGGTGGGCCCTAGAAAAAATTCTATACTTGGAGGTGAATATTAATAAGTATGCACCCATTGGTGGTTCATCCTACATAAAGTTGCCAAGATTTATCGAATACAAGAAAGCTATTATCAATGTGATGAATCAGGACCAGTGTTGTTTTGCTTGGGCCATAATGTCAGCATTATTTCCGGTAGTCGCAGATCCCTCACAACTTAGTTCCTACCCGCACTACAGCACCTCATTGAACTTTACAGGTATGGATTTTCCAGTAAAATTGTGTGACATAAAAAAGTTTGAGGCTATAAATAATATTTCCGTTAATGTATATGGTCTAGAATCTTATTTTAAAAATAATAAAATACTTTATGAGGTTGTCGGCCCATTACGATATGCTTCAGAAAAGCTACCAATACATGTAAATTTATTGTTAATAACTGAAGATTGTAATATTAAAAATTCCGATGATGAGCATGTTTGTGAAGAAAACTGTATAAAAAGTCATTACTGTTGGATAAAAGATTTGTCTCGTTTAGTTTCCAGTCAAATATCGAAACATAATGGGCAATTATATTTTTGTGATGGGTGTTTAATCTCCTTCGGCTCACCAGGAGCTTTAATATTACATCAAAAGCATGACTGTAAGCATATCTATGCGCTGACACCCTCAATGGATCGCAAAATAGATAAATTTGGAAAGAGTGTACCTGAAAATATTTTAAAATTTGAGGGTATCGAAAAACAAATGCGTGTTCCCTTTGTTGTTTACGCGGATTTTGAATCCGTTTTAAAACCTATCGAGACAGTAGAACCAAATAATCAAAATTCTTATACTGTTAAAAGTTTAAAACATGAGCCATACTCTTTTGCATATTTAATTAAATGCTCTTTTGATGATTCCTTATCCAAGTTTGAGCTATATCGGGGCACTGATGCCGCCAAAGTTTTTGTGGATCGTATCGAGACAGATTTAAGGTTCCTTTATAATACATATTTGAAAGATATAAAACCAATGCACCATTTAACAGCCACTGAGCAACAAGAATTTGAAAATGCTACGACATGTGGGATATGTGAGCGATCCTTTGAGGGTAATGATGGTAAAGTTAAAGACCATTGCCACATAACTGGCAAGAAAAGATATGGTGCCGCACATTCCATTTGTAATTTAAATTATCAAATACCAAACTTTATCCCCATTATTTTCCACAATTTAAGTGGTTATGACAGCCACATGTTTATAAAGGAATTATGTCGATATGGTGACAAAATTGAAGTAATAGCTCAAAGTAAGGAGAAATATGTATCATTCACAAAGAGTATTTACATGCATGACTACATTGATCGAAAAACCGGGCAAACCAAGCGGAAAAATTTAAAGTTGCGATTTATTGACAGCTTTAAATTTTTATCAGCATCTCTGGAAAATTTGGGTAATGGTTTAAATGCTAATGAATTTAGAGAAACTCGAAAACATTTTGTTAACGATGATGAATTTAATTTAATGCGTCAAAAAGGCGTTTTTCCCTATAGTTTTATTGATTCTATCGATAAAATGAATAATCGCAATCTTCCAACAAAAAATGAATTTTATGATAATTTACGAGAAGAGCATATCAGTGATGAGTGCTATGTAAGGGCTAAAGAAGTGTGGCGCTTGTTTGCATGTAAGAATTTGGGTGATTATTCGGATTTATATTTAAAGTCTGACGTATTGTTATTAACTGATGTTTTTGAGCAATTTCGCGATACATGTTTAAAAGTTTACAAACTCGATCCTGCGCAGTATTTTACCCTTCCAAGTTTATCATTTGATTGTATGTTGCGCATGACCAAGGTGGAGTTAGAACTGCTAACGGATATTGATATAATTCATTTTTTCCAAAAGGGAATTCGCGGTGGCATAAGTCAGTGTACAGATAGAATGCATATTGCCAATAATTCATTTTTACCAAATTTTGACCCCAACGAACCTTCTTCATTTATAAGCTATCTGGATGCAACAAACCTATACGGTCATAGTATGTCCCAAACTTTACCATTAGGCGGTTTTAGATGGCTCTCAGCAGGTGAAATACTTGATTTAAATATTTTGGCTGTTGACGATGATAGCCCGCAAGGATATGTTTTCGAAGTGGATGTTCATTACCCTGAAGAATTACATGATGCACATTCTGATCTTCCGTTCTTAGTAGAAAACATAATACCTCCTACCGAGACAGCAAAATTACCAAAATTAATTCCGAATTTAAACGACAAAAAGAGATATGTTGTTCACTATAGAACGCTAAAACAAGCCATCTGCAACGGTCTAATGGTAATGCAAACTCATAGAGTGTTAAAATTCGATCAATCTAAGTGGCTAAAGAAATACATTGACTTTAACACTGAACTGCGAAACTCAGCCACAACAAAATTTGGTAAAGACCTTTTTAAATTAATAATAAATGCTGTTTTTGGTAAGACCATGGAAAACGTGGAAAAGCGAAAAGACATTAAATTGATTACTCAATGGGAAAGTAGTCGCGGTAAAGTTGGAGCTAGGGCATTAATTTCTCGCCCGAATTTCAATAGCCGCTCCATATTTTCTGAAAATTTTGTTGCGATTCACATGGATAAATTAAAAATTATGTACAATAAACCAATATATATAGGATTTTCCATATTGGACATATCAAAAACAGTAATTTATGATTTTTTCTATAACTTCATTAAGAAAAAGTTTGGCAATAATGCTTCCCTACTTTACACCGACACGGATTCGCTTATAATAAAAGTGTCGACCGATAATTTTTATCGCACAATAACAGAAAACCCAAACATGTTCGATACATCAAACTACCCAGAAGAAAATAAGTTCAATATAGTTAAAAGTAAATCCGTATTGGGTAGGATGAAGGATGAATTTCCAGGTGATCCAATAATTTCTTTTTATGGCACTGGAGCCAAAGCTTACTATGTAAAATCTGTAGGCAACGAATTGAAAAAAGCTAAAGGGATTAAAAAGTGTGTTATCGAGAAAGAACTTTATCAAGATGATTACCGGAAAATCGTCGAACAAGGTGGGTTAATATTTCGAAAAATGAAAACCTTTCGAAGTGAATTACATGATGTTTATACGCAGGTTATAAATAAAGTTGCTCTGTCGCACAACGACGATAAACGTTATGTAATTCCAAATAGCACAAAAACGCTACCTTGGGGGCATGCAGACATAGAGTTTTTTAAGTCAGACCCTGAACGTAATGCAGAAAATTTATTGCGCGTAATACAATTGTTTTTATAAAAAAAAAATTGCCCGCTGGAAAGTCCATATTAATAATATTTTAATTAACTGTTTTAGTAGTTTAAATGTAAAGTAGCTAAAATGCCATGTTTGAATTAGTAAGTGAAAGATGAAAAAAAAAGTGTTTATATGTAATATAACTGAAATTATGGAAAATAAGTAAATTTAAGAATAAAATAAGTTATTCAATTAGTTGAGACCCGAACGATCCGCTGTAGAAGTAGTTTCGTCCTTGGGAAGTCGTGACGTCAAGAAAGACCGAAGAGGGTAAACTTGTTGGCTGGGTTTGAGAAGTGGGGGTGGTCTTGACGTGTATAAAGGAAGACGACGCACGAGCAGCGGATCAGTTCGCAGTTGTTGTACGACTTGTGTTAGTGGCGTTAAAGACCAAAAACAAAGTTAAAAAATGGAGAGTGACCTAATGTCTTTATTTAGTTTCGGTAGTGCGGCTGAAGAAGCAATGCTAGATGGGTTTGACCCCTCATCAGTGTTAACACCACGCACGGTGGAAGAATGGGTGTCGGAGCAGCGCAACTTGACCGAGCAGGGTGCGGAGGAACAGGCCGAGGACGCGGCATGTGCTGAGATGGTGGCGGAGATTTCTACCCGTCAACAGCAGGATCGTGAGTCGAACGTCGTCATTCTCAGCGACGTAATTGTGAAGGAGGCGAGTCCAGCAGCTGGTTGTGGTGGTGGTGGCGGCGGCAAACTAGAGAAACTTCTCAAGATGCCTACCTTGCGGAGTTTGTCACTGAAGAAGAAGCAGAAGAAAAATACCGCTCGTGTTCCGCCAACAGACCAACCAACTTCCTCCGCAGCGTCAACGGCCGAAATTATTGTCGTCGAGGGGGATGAGGAGACAGAGCACAGGCTGTCCTTTAAGAGACCCCAATCTCCGCTTGCAATAAAAGCGTTAAAGAAGCGACGGATTGAAAATATTGCAAGTGGGGAAGGCGAGCCTCAGTGGTTGGGTGAATTTACACCCAGCCAAAGGGACGCGCTTGCGGCAGCGTTGAAAGTGCGACAAACAATAATAAGTGAGATGGAACAAAGTGAAAGTGTAGTGACGGACTGCGATAGACAAATTTTAATTTTAAGGCAAAAGATGAAGGCTGCGCAGGAGCAAGTCGCAAAGTGCAAGCAGCGGCTTAAACACTTTAGCCACTTTCCCTACTCCGCCGAAATGTAATATATTGTTTAGCAGTTAGTTTTAGGTTTGTTGTTTAGAATTTAGAAGTAGATATTAGTAATGTATGTTGTGTATTGTTGTAAGAATTTTAATTTTAAAAATTAGTCAGTATGTATGTAATAATTGTAAATATATAAATATGTATATACTATATACTTGGAAATTAAAAATGTTGCAATAATAAAATATAAGTTGTTTTATTTAAATAAAGTTAGGATGTAGGATAACTAATTTAAAAGTCAACCACATGCGCAGCATGTAACTGTACATAGAGACACACATAAATAGACTAAATTATCAGGAAGAAAGCATTACGTGCACCTACTTAATTGGAATGGGTTCTTATTAATTTTTCTAGGTATTTGGCTTAACTTTATAGCAAGAAAATAAGAACTAAAATTGTTTGGGCCGCCCTAATGTATAAGTCCTCATTTTCAAATTTCATTTGTTGCATTAAATAATCCAGGTAGTACCATCATTGTTATAAACAATTTTAATTTTTTTAAGGCATTTCCCTTCATTTTAGCGACATGAAGTATAGAACTAAAAATGTTTAGCTTAGCGTAAAGTGCAAGTTCTCATATTTAAATTTCATTAATTGCATTAAATAATCCAGGTAGTACCATCATTGTTATAAACAATTTTAATTTTTTTAAGGCATTTCCCTTCATTTTAGCGACATGAAGTATAGAACTAAAAATGTTTAGCTTAGCGTAAAGTGCAAGTCCTCATATTTAAATTTCATTAATTGCATTAAATAATCCAGGTAGTACCATCATTGTTATAAACAATTTTAATTTTTTTAAGGCATTTCCCTTCATTTTAGCGACATGAAGTATAGAACTAAAAATGTTTAGCTTAGCGTAAAGTGCAAGTCCTCATATTTAAATTTCATTAATTGCATTAAATAATCCAGGTAGTACCATCATTGTTATAAACAATTTTAATTTTTTTAAGGCATTTCCCCTCATTTTAGCGACATGAAGTATAGAACTAAAAATGTTTAGCTTAGCGTAAAGTGCAAGTCCTCATATTTAAATTTCATTAATTGCATTAAATAATCCAGGTAGTACCATCATTGTTATAAACAATTTTAATTTTTTTAAGGCATTTCCCTTCATTTTAGCGACATGAAGTATAGAACTAAAAATGTTTAGCTTAGCGTAAAGTGCAAGTTCTCATATTTAAATTTCATTAATTGCATTAAATAATCCAGGTAGTACCATCATTGTTATAAACAATTTTAATTTTTTTAAGGCATTTCCCTTCATTTTAGCGACATGAAGTATAGAACTAAAAATTTTTGGCCTGTCTTAAAGTACAAGTTCCCATTTTTTTAAATTTTATTTAGAGAATAAAAATTTTTCGTAGGATTCATATGGAAAATAAACCCTTATTTTTAGGGTGCATGGTACCGCCCCTATTAATAATTGCAATTTGTAGGAAAACTATAGATTTTAGCGAAAAAATGTATTTGGGAATTTTATAGAGAGAATTTTTGTGTTGATGAATCCAATTTTCAAATTAAAAAAATATTGAGCTTTAAAAACGGGGTTTTCAGCCAACCCTGTTTTTTGTAACTTTGACGTCTTATAGCGTCGAGACGGATAGAAATAGAAAAAAACGCGCGAACACGGGTCAAATATTTTTTAAAGCATGACTGGAAAAAAAAAGTTTTTTTGGGAAAAACGTGAAAATTTCGGAAAATTGCAAGAAAGTTTAGAATTTGTTTCGAGGAAAACCGTCCACTTTAGGGAAAATTGTGTTAGAGCAAAAATTTTAGAGTGCAACCGTTTCTACGGGAATCTTGTCATAAAATTATGAAAAAGGTGAGGAAAAAATTTTTACGGCCGATATAATTTCCCATTTTTTTTTTTTAATGACAAATGTTGACTTTGTGCGTCATTTGCAAAAAAACGATAAACGGAAGGGTAATAGCCTGTTTGGAAAAGTTGTAGAGGCAAGCTTTGTGAATAAGAATCCAATTTTCAAAATTCAAAAAGTAAATTTAAAAACAAATGTTTTTTAAAAATTTTGTTTTTTTGCAACTTTGACGCCTCGCAGCGTCGGAACGGATAGAAATAGAAAAAAACGCCGCGACACGGGTCAAATATTTTTGAAAATATAACGGGAAAAAATTAAAATTTACATATGAGCCCGACATATATATATAAGTCTCAAAGCCTGCGCAGTAGGGTTTAAAGCGCTAATTTTTTAAAAAACCGAAGAAATGAAATTGGAAATCGATTCTCCTTAATAAATGAAACAATTTTGCGCCATAAAATTTTTTTGTAAAATGTCTGTAAGTGCGCGAAAAAAATTATTTAAAGTTGAAAATCATGCGCAGACGCTATAATTCACAGTTTTGAAAATATTTACACAAAATAAAGGTGGGAATCGATTCTTCTCAATAAATGAAACAATTTTGCGCCATAAAATTTTTTTGTAAAATGTCTGTAAGTGCGCGAAAAAAATTATTTAAAGTTGAAAATCATGCGCAGACGCTATAATTCACAGTTTTGAAAATATTTACACAAAATAAAGGTGGGAATCGATTCTTCTCAATAAATGAAACAATTTTGCGCCATAAAATTTTTTTGTAAAATGTCTGTAAGTGCCCGAAAAAAATTATTTAAAGTTGAAAATCATGTGCAGACGCTATAATTCACAGTTTTGAAAATATTTACACAAAATAAAGGTTGGAATCGATTCTTCTCAATAAATGAAATAATTTTGCGCCATAAAATTTTTTTGTAAAATGACTGTAAGTGCCCGAAAAAAAATTATTTAAAGTTAAAAATCATGTGCAGACGCTATAATTCACAGTTTTGAAAATATTTACACAAAATAAAGGTTGGAATCGATTCTTCTCAATAAATGAAACAATTTTGCACTATAACATTTTTTTGTAAAATGTCTGTAAGTGCCCGAAAAAAATTATTTAAAGTTAAAATACAAAAACTTGTTCACTTTGCATTGAAATATTGTATTTGTATTAAACACAATATGACACACTAGATCACAACTAAACTACGATAAGTCTTTCTGTGGCCCTGAAAAGGGCCGGGTAGTGCAGGGTAGTTGTAAGGGCCTAATTCCTAGGCACCTCACCACGGGCAACCAAGATCGAGCGGGGTGCAGCTCGATAAGGCTGGGGGGGATCGGGAACGGCGGCCTGTGCTGGCCGTGGAGTTGTTGCCGCGTACCCAGGATCTACGTAAAAGGAACACAGAAAGCAAATTTTCTTAAAAAGTTTATAAGTGAAAAAATTATCATCAATATTCCCTGTGAGCGACAACCGAAACTAAGTACATTTAAGAAGATTCCCGAGTGTTTTTTCCATAAAAGTGCCCAGGCCTGGCACTGCGCTGCATCCAACGTAAAATTATTATACAATTATAAAAACTGCTACTAATAAAAAATATATGATTATTTACTTGGTTTTTTTTTTTATTATTCGTTAGTAATAAATACACTTTCTCTAGCTAGCTAGCCAGCATTAATTTGCACCTAATTGTGATATAAAAATATAAATCATAATAAATTCCTAAATTTATTCAATAAAGAACTAGACTGCTCGAAAAAATAAAAGTCTGTATAAAACATATTATGTTTTCACATGTTACCAAACTTATACACTTAGCATGTAAATATCATATTTTTTAAACACAATATTGCACACAAATAAGTGACAACTAAACTACGATCAAAGTCTTTTTTTGGTCCCTTTCGGGACCGAGGTAGGTGTGGGGGTTGGGGGTGTATCGATACTACTTGATATGTAACAATGGTTAAGTGAAGACTTAACTACTGTTACATACCAAGCAGCTCTCCGTCTCCATTATGATGAAGACAGGTTTACTGCAAAGCTTACATATGGTTGATGGCGGTTGCTGCTGCGCCTCCTCATTACTCCACGAGACATGTCGGATGATTCTTTCGGGGCTATAGTCCCGAACACGATACCACGAATCCCAGCATTTCACACATGCCACAGCGTCTCTGTCACCATAATAGTAGGAATACACCCAGCAACGCCCTTCAAAGTCGCGTTCAATTCCTTCATCAGCCATCGTAATGGTTGAAAGATTGAACCAAGTATGAGCTACATCAGTATTGTCATCGTTTTTATAGTAAAATTTCGTAGTGGGAATGGTAGTGGGGGTAAAATCAGTGTTGTAAACGACTTAACTATAAGTTTTGAGAGAAACAGAGGCACCATATGACAACGTCTCAGTTTCTGTACACCAGCCAAAGACCAATCTTTCATTGTGTACTAATATTCCGATCAACGAAATTGACATTTAACAACTAACTACGCTCAAGTCTTTATGTGGCCCTCCGAAGAGGACCTGGGGAAGGGGGTTGGGGTGGGTCAGGGTTCGGGCGGTCGCATAGGAAAGAGAATAGGACTTATCGTAGTCCTTCTACGGAGTGGTTGAGTCCGCAGGACCGGCATCCATATCATCTTCAAAATCCCACCAAGATGTGGAATCGGCTGAACCGCTAAAGTCATCGCTGACTTCTACCGGTCCCGCATCCGATGTGGAGTCTGCCGGTCCAGTGGTCTCAACATTTGCAACTCGCCTCGATGGTGGTGGTATGTTGGGTCGAGCAACAATTTCAGTCTCATCGCTAAACAGCGACGAGCCACGGCTTGCAGGTCCTTCTTGGGGTCGAGGAACATATTCAGTCTCATCGCTAAACAGCGACGAGCCACGGCTTGCAGGTCTTTCTTGGGCCATGTCCAAGATGTATATGAATTAATTGTGAAGCTGAACTAGTATTTATATGCTAACATTGTAGTGGGGGATAATAATATTTGAATGTTCTGTCATCGTTTATATAGTAAGATTTCGGAGTGAGAATCAGGGTTAAATCGGCGCTGTAAATGTCGTGCTAACTATGAGTTTTGAGAGAAACAGAGGCCCCATATGACAACGCCTCTGTTTGTGTACACCAGCCAAAGACCAATCTTTCATTGTGTACTCCAGCTCTAGCATTTAAGCAAACCATCCCCACTTCATGTTGAAATGAACATCGTTTGCATAAACGTTATAAGCTCTCCCAACTTGTCTTACTTGTAATAAAATTTACCTTCTATTACAAATAAGACAAACCCTTTGAGGTGTTATCAAAAACAACCTCGCATCACAAACGAAGCACTTCTCGTGGTTTCGTAAGTTCCTACCGATCCTATGCGTCGAATGTGTTTGGTAGTGGATATCCTCAGGTGTTCCATGACGAGCCGTGGCATAGCACGCCAAACACAACAAGTGATAACCACCAACACGCACATAGGACAACATGCGGCAGTAAACTTCACCCAGATGTTGGGCTGGAATATTAACATTCCGATTAACAAAGTTTATTCTTCGTTCCAATGGGATATTATTATTATTCTGCCCCTCATCACTAGCGAAACCTTCATCATCAGAGCTTGTTGCCATCGTGATGCTTGAGTTAGAAATAAAATAAACTTTGAAAGTTGTGCTGCTTTTATCTCATTATCCCCACCTACTTTTACAAATATGCTAGCTATTTTGTGTGTTATGGCGTGTGTCTGTGTGCTTGCCCAATGGTATTATAAAATAAAACCATAGAAATACTAAATATCTAAGTTTATTATTATAATTATTATTATTATTATTATAAAGTTATAAAAAGAAACTACAAAACTTAGATTAAAATATAGATTTGTTAGTAACTGAACCGTTTAAGATATTATAACTTAAGAATGAGTCGTGAATAACCAACGCATAAACTTTAGTGTCTTTGGGAAATTTACTGGTTCGTGTTTCAAACTCCAATTTCACATCCACGGTGGACGATTTGATAGCTTCTGGCTGATGACTGCAATCAACGATGAAAATGGGGTTGTCAGGATAATCGACGAAATTTAACATTGGGTCGACCATTTCTCGTCCGTAGTAGCTACTTTGGAAATTCGCATAGGTATAGTAAGCTGTCGCATATAATTTTTTTCCAAATTCTAAATTCCACCGTTCATATGGGTAAACAGTAGAATTAAGGTATACTCGAAGGTCACTTATATTGGCTGCAGTAAACTGAGTGGCATCTTTGGCTTTATTGTCGCAATAAGTACTATTCTGAAACCCAATAATCAAATATCTCGGTTTTTCAAGACTCGTGCTAGTCCTTAAAGCCCACACGTCTGATGATGTTTGTCGTAAAGCAGGTAGTTCGTAAAGATCCCATTTACGATATGCCATTGGAATATTTGCGCTATTTACGCCTTTATTCATGCGAGACATTATCTTTAGCTTTTGACGATCATCTGGAATTATATGACGAATTTTCCATTCGATTTTATCAATACCAATGTCTGCTTCCACTTCGCCGACATAACAATTGGTAAAATTTCGAGCGATAATTAAAATAAGCTCTTGCTTAACATTAAAAATTCCTTTCGTATAATCCTCTGCAAAACCCATAAGATACTTTAGCGGGAGCTTTCCGGAAAATACATGGCTTGTGGCATCAACAAGAGCTTGATTATTTTCATTTAGACCCCATCCACAAACCATTAGAGAATTGTTTTGTAAGGCGCCGAAGGATGCCATCGTTTTCAGTGTTGTAGTAATACCTGGTTTTCGGACAACTGCGACTTGTTCACCGCCCATTTCATACCGAATTTCGTCGAAAAGAAATGCTATAGCATTATTAGATAAATAACATTTCTTTGTTGCATCTTTAGGTGTGAACTTTCCTTCGATGTATATGTAACTTTCGGAAACATCCAAGATTATGTCTTGAAAGTGCACAGGAATACGAATTTCATCAGAGTTCTTAAAGGTTGGTGAACCATATGGTTTATAAGTATGTTCCTGTAAACTTATTATGGAGTTCTCGAAGATGGGTTCGGTGAAAACCTCGATTTTTTCACTGGTAGCCGTCATTTTCTAGATTTTCGTATTTTCAAACCAATTGATCGTAAAAAACTGTAATCTCCACGGGAAAGTTGCTGCTGCTGCTGCTGCTGCCGTCGATAAGGTGCTTTCGATCTAATGACTGGATTACGAATGAGCCTGGTTTGCCTACTTTGTTTACTTTTATTATGTTTAACTGAATCTTTCACAGTATGCAACAAACGTTGTTGAGTGTTAAAGCAGTAACCCATACTTATGCTATTTTCTTTAACTCCAATTTAATAATTATCTTCTCACCTCGAAAGTCAATCAGATCTCCGTCGTCATCCAAGATTCGCAGACTGATGTTGTCTATGAACTGACGTCCCTCTGGTATAATCGGCATATAAATAATATTCTGCGGCTCTTTCGTAATTTTATAACCTGCTTCAACGTCAATATCAAATTCAAATAGGATGTGGCATTTTGACGAGTTCAGGAATGCACCAGAGATTATATTACAATCCACCCGTATAATGCGTACTTTCATAATATCCACATTGTACACTGACTGATGCTTTTCATTTTTTTTTAACACTTTAGCGTCAAACCCCAACATTTTGGCAATACTTTTGTCACCACGCAAATCAATGTCATACTTCGATTTCATCTCACATTTTAACGTATTATTGTTGGCTGTTAACGAAAATATTTCATCACTATCGTTGCGGGTTGACTCTTTTAAAACTGTCAACATAGCTTGACCAATTTCATCAATTTCATATGCTCCTGGTGGAATGGTCAGTAGATGTGATATTTTTTCATCCTTCCTTATGTAACCAAAGGAGTTGTTGTTTTCATCAATGTTAAAAATTGAATTATATGTGTAAAATCCGACAAGTGCAAGACCATATTTACTTGTTGTACTCAGTTCAATGGGTGGATAAAAGTCGGCGCTTAACACGCTCGAGGATCCTGTTAGCGTGAATGTATGCGACATGACTGACGTTAAGTAGCTATCTGTTATGGTTTTTATTATGATTTGCAGCAGCTCAATGGGTTTAATACACTAGCGCTTTTTTTTTTCTTCTCATCTGATGTCGTGTTAATCGAATTTTCAGCTGTTATATTCACATCACTAATTTTGCAGTAACAACAAAATAATTTCCGAGGCAATGGCCCATCACCCACATCCTTGTTGGAATCGTCACTGTCGCTATTGTAATGTTCATAGCAAAACTGATATTTCATCATATCCTCGTCACTTTTCAGTTCATTTGACAGCTTATCCCAAACTAGAGCAATTTCATTTGGTGCCATCGAAATCATTACTTCCTTCGGAACGTTTTCTAATTGTTCGGCAGTCATTTTTAACAATCCACCCACATGTTTAAACACTTTAAGTGAGTGCAAGATCTTTGTGTAGTTATCACGTTCAACTTGTGACGTCAAAGACATAATTATTATTATTATTATTATTTTATATCGGAGAGAAACTTCAAACACAGATGGCCACACCAAACTGAATCGAATTCTTGCTGACGATCGTATGTATAGTAAATGTTTCTCGACGCGTTCGAACCTGTTTGCAGATATCTCACCAATTCGGTAGGTGGTGGCAAATCGCCAAAGCTATCATAGTATGTTACTTCAGAGTTGACTTTTCGATATGCCACCCAATGCGTCCCTACCCCCGATGCGCTATCCAAATTAATAATCGCTGCTTCATACCGTCGGGGACCACGTGCAGGTAATGAATCTCGCATATAAACTCCCCTAAAGTGTGGTATCTTCAGTTTTAAAACATACTTTTTCAGATCGACATTTGATAGCGGTCTATTGGGTAGAGACTCAATTAGTTTTTTGACATATTCCTATGGTTCATAAACAATCCCATACCTGAACGATATGGTTTCAGATATAATCCATTTCCACGTAGTTTTAAAGTAGCACCTGTCTTTTCTGCATTTGCCTTCTTCACGTCCTTGATGGTGCGAACAATGCCTGCTACGCCACCTGCTAACGAGCCTAAGGCTGACAGACCAGCAAATATTGGTATTAATGGTAATACTCCACCAGTTTTAGGAATCGGAATAATTCTAGGCGTGCGGACTTTTCGTTTACCACCTGCTGCTTTTACTGATTTACGGGCTGCTGTAACGGCTATTTTCGATGCATTTAGAATATTCATTTTCTTTCCACCACCTCTTAACAACTCTGCTCGAATCGGACGTCGAACAGCAGAACCAAAAGCTACTTTCTGCACACGCACCCGCTTTCCAACACGTCGCTTACCAGCTCGCCGCTTCCTCTTGGTAATTTTTGAGCGACTCTTCCTTTTGCTTGATGACACACCCATACCAAAACGCTGCTTTGTTTTCATAATATTTGTTACCAACCACGCAGCACTCTTTTCACCAACGCTAGCGTCTGCAGATTTCACTCGTTTCCAAGCACTTTGTTCCAACTCGTAATCTGCTCGGTGTCGCTCACTTATATCGTCTCTATTACGTAAGTAAGCTAAATCGTGCTTCTTACACGCCACATCCAAAGGATTAATTCCTTGATCACCTCTTTTCACACGTTTAATCACTTTTGTTCCGGGACCGCAATACTGATAACCGGGGATATGCAGCTCCACCGGCAGGTTATTAATTAAGGAATTAACAATTCCTCTTCCAGTCTTAGTCTGTAAACGAGACGATCTACTTCGTCCGGTGATCAGCATCTGAATGACCATTTAAGTGAAAAGTTTGCTATAAGTAGTACCTATTTTTTCAATATGCGAATAGTACATTTGAAACAAAAATTTTCCATCGACAATCTCGACGAAAAAGTTGGATGTGGGCATGGAGAGAGATTATTAAGGAAACACGGTCCTTTGCTTCCATCATCCATTCGTGGAATAATAATTGGACCTTCGAATTGTGGCAAAACCAATGTTATGATTTCACTACTTACTCACCCCTTGGGATTACGTTTTGAAAATGTTTATATCTACTCCAAGTCACTGTACCAACCAAAATATGAATATTTGAAGAAAATTCTTACACCCATTAAAGGTCTTGGTTATTATGCTTTCAGCGATGCCACGAATATCATGGAACCCTCAGATGCAAGACCCAATTCAATATTTATATTTGATGATGTTATGTGTGAGAAGCAGGATGTTATACGATCATATTTCTGTATGGGACGTCACAAAAATGTGGATGCCTTTTATTTGGCTCAAACATATTCGCGAGTTCCTAAACAGCTTGTGCGAGATAATGCCAACTTTATTATTATGTTTAAACAAGATGAAATGAATATGAGACACGTATTTTCCGATCATGTATCACCCGACCTGAATTTTACACAATTTCAGGAAATGTGCTCGAAATGTTGGGATAATAAATATGGATTCTTGGTTATCGATAAAGATAGTGATGTGAATTCGGGAAGATATCGCAAGGGACTTGATAGCTATATATTTGTTTAACAATGATGAATGCATTCATTTCATTGCTGTTCGGTAGTTTGTCAACACCATGAATGAAGAAATTGACTTAAAACGAAAACTAGTGGAAACGACCAATGCTGTTCGAAAAAAATTTAAACAATTCAAGGCGGCGAAGACACAAAGTGCGCTCGACTTGGATAAATTTTACGAACCAATCACTAAACCACTAACATCTATATCTAATGTAGTAAAGCAACGCCAGCAGCAGCAGCAGCAGCAACCCAAAACCCAAGGAAAGCAATATAGTCGTAGTACTAGCACAATGGAGGAGCCTGAGGAAATATCCGATCACATATCATCATTTCAATCGTCTACACCGCGGATAAGCCGAAAAGCTCACATCGATACAACACCGAAACGTGATACCAATGTTACATTGTTTGAGACACCTTCCCCTTCAAGTTATACAAGTTCACCACCACTCGACAAGATTCAAGCATACTTAAATGGATTAAAAAATAAACCATCCCAATATGATACCATTTATGGTGTACATTTCGGTAAAAAGCCGAATAACCTTAAAAGATATATTGGTAACCTAGAAGTGCGTTTTCCAAATGGCAAAATTACTTTATATAAAAACGGAAAAAATGTTGCTGTATTTGATGGAACGCCTCAACTTTACGATTTGCTTTTTTTAAGAAATCCACCATTCCTAACACAACACGATAAAACCGATGATGGTGTGCTACAGAAATACAAGGAAATTTTAGAATTAACTAGTGCAGCATATGAAAATTATGACAAAAATAAGGGTCTACGAGAAACCAGATTATTGAAATATTTGTATATTATAAAACCCCTACTGATGCCGGCGAGCACTAAATCAGGCGGCGCTGTTGTAAAAAATAACATCGCTAAAAAAATAAAAATGCCCAACAAGAAACTACTTTCTTCCAAATCACCTCAATACATTTATTGGAATAAACCAAAGGAGTTGGTTGATCGCTTAAGATTGTTGTGGAGTTCAAAATTAGCTGGTAATACTGGGCATGACAATGAGATTATGTCAATTGTTGAGGAACTTCGCGAAGAACAAATAATATATTAAATTATGTACCTTGTTTCCTTTGCTCAGTGTCTAATGAGACGTGTTCGCTTCGCTACAAAATATGAAGGCAAGCAGGGGAAAAATTGGAATTGTTAATGAACTGCACCGGACTGCTAGAAAAAACTTTATTAGAAGGCGGACGATTATTAAAGGATACAAGGATTTATGGCAAATAGATTTAGCTGAAATGCAACAATATGCTGATGAAAACGATGGTTATCGCTACATCCTTGTATGTATCAATTGTTACTCCAAATTTGTGTACACCAGAGCAATCAAAAACAAGACCGGCGCTGAAGTGACCAATGCAATGAAGAGTATAATTGAAGAGGCATCGTATACACCAGACAATTTACAAAGTGATCAGGGAAAAGAATTCTATAATAGTCGCTTTCAAGCCCTTATGAAAAAATTTAATATAAATCATTATTCTACATTCAGCACGAAAAAGGCGGCAATTGTTGAACGTGTGATAAGAACTTTAAAAAATAATTTATATAAGCAATTTTCAATTAGAGGTTCCTACAGGTGGGTGGAAATTTTAGTATCAGTAACAAGTGTCTATAATAATACAATACATCGCACAATTGGCATGAAGCCCAGAAATGTGCTAGAAGATACACAAATTAGGGCATACGATTATTTAAAGGTTAAACCGAAAAAATATAAATTTCGTCTTGGCGATATAGTTCGAATCAGTAAATACAAAATCATATTTGAAAAGGGGTATACACCTTCATGGTCAACGGAACTGTTTAAAATTGTAAAAAGTAACATTACCAATCCACCCACCTACATACTGGAATCGTTAGAAGGTGAACCGATTAAAGGTAGTTTCTATGAAGCTGAACTGCAAAAGACAACCAGTCCAGGTGTTTATCTGGTTGAAAAAATTCTTAGAAAACGTCAGAAAAATCACATTGATCAATTGTTTGTAAAATGGTTGGGTTTCCCCAATCAATTTAATTCTTGGATAGATAAGTCTGATATTGTATAAACAGCTTTGTATTTCCTATTACAATTATTGTATCAGTTGAATGATAAAATAAACATGTAATTTAAAACATATGAATTTTATTTATCAGTATATATTGCTATCATTTTAAAAATTGTTTTCATTGAATTAATAACCATGAAGAGCGTAACATTTGATGAAGAGAAAAATATTGTCCACCAAACATTTGTTTGGGCGTTTGCATATCGAGAAGCTCGAAAGAGCGACTTTCAACAGCTAATGCTTGATAGGTACCGTTTCCAACGGCGAATAGAGAAAATCAAAACAACTTTGGATATGATTTTAGAAAGTAATTTTAGAAATAAAATTGTTAATGAACGATTTATTAATTTATAATATAATTATAAACATAATATGAAGTACTAAAAAATGTTTTATTCACATTTAAGCAATAATACATAATGACCAAAAACACTTAGGGACTATAACCAAATTGTCTAAGTTTCACTAATACATATGGTCCGGAAAAATACTTCTTCATCACTACTTTTTTAGCGCATATACTAATCACTTGAAGAATCGAGTAGTGCATTTGGTAGCGACGACGTTGGACTTGACGATGACGGCTGCGGTGATGGCGATTCTTCCATTATTTCATCTTCTTGACTTGAAGAGGTGGACGTATCAGTATGTTGTTGATGCCCACCACCTAAGATAATGGGACTTTGAGGTTGGTCAGCAGGTACAGATCCTCTATTGCTCTCGTTTTGACACCAATTACATAATCCCATTGTCCCACTTAAAAATTCCCAATGTTCACAATTTGAACACATTTGACGACCATTGATTGAAAACGGATACACTAATGTTGTTTTACTTTCCATATTGTAAATGATTGTGAAAGCAATGCTACAAATGAACTAAGTCACCATAATTTGAATCCGTGTATTTATATATAACAGATGACCTTCACGTGTGACCTCTCTCTCTCTTGGAGTGACTTTTTATTTATCATGATAAAACCTTCTGTCTACTTTCCGAATGTAAATTCTGGATGAAAATTTTTAACAACTTTTTCTTTAGTTTTCTGTACTTTCTCCTTTAAGTTATTTATTTCTTCATTCAATACAGCGAATCTCCGAGAAATATCTGTATTCAATCCTATGATTTTTCGCTCAAAAAATTGTATAACATCCTTACTAATTTCGTCAGCAACTTGTATGCGCAGATCTGATAATTTCTTAACAATTACAGCAGTTAGTTGTATACGCAGGAGATCACGTTGAGTGAGAACATATTCTTGAGTAGCAGCATCATTTGGTTTTTTAGGTGATGCAACATTCTCTAGGGATTTTCCTTGCATATCATACTGATCATCGAGAGTAAGCCTGAATCCATTTCCAGGTGGTCCACGTAAAAACCGACATTTTTCATTGGTTTTCTTACGTCCAAACTTATCAACTGTGCTGTTACTTCGACTCATCCTCAAATTAAACTAAACTAATTTGCTATTTTACCTTCTACTTATATAACTTCATAAGGTTTTCATCTTACAAACTCTTATATAGGGTTTGTTATGTTGGGAAAAATAAAACAATGCTTTTACTACAAACAATTTATTTCCTATTGGTTTTTATTTATATATTAAACCATAACATTTATTTTTAAACATGACCATTATTTATAATAATACATACATACATTTATATATTATATTATATATTATACTGGTTTATGGAAATATAGTTCAGAACGTGTTTTTACAAATAAAAGTTGTTCCAATAATTAATTTTACTTTTCTTGATCTTCTACTTTGTCCATAATTTCACAACCATTTGCGCCATCGCTGCGGATGACTACACCATCTTTTACGATATAAGTAATATCGTCGGGATCCACATAATCAACCAAATTAAATTTTGTTACCAAATCACTTGGTAGATCTGGTATATGAATGACAAACTTGGCAAGATCATTATCAATCATTTCAGCACAAAATTGACTCAGGTTTATGGATCCGTAGAGATATTGTCCACATAGATGCGCACCAGCCATAAAATTGATTGCATCACGCACATACTTTCTGTACTGACAGCCAGTTGAATCCAAACAGGAACCATCAAACATCGAAAACTGTAGTATATCTTGAGCCATACGTCTTAATTTGCATGCTAACCAACTTATATACGTATCTTGTTTTTCAACAACATTGTCACACATCTACAATAGAATAATGAGATTGTGATTGTGTTTTATGATACTAGGTATTGCACTTTTATTACATTATCAATTAAAATTAAAAATATGATAAACTATAGATTAAAATATTCTCTACACAACATTGTTTACTCTAAACACCCAAAATTTATTAATGCTTTAGTATTACCCCCAGAAAATACATGTGAGCTTTGCCCCAAATATGTTAGGGTAAATTTATCATTTGATTTATTCATTATGTCAACAGTTGCCTCTGATAATGTTTCAGCAACACGCTTGGGTAAGAAAGTTTGAAATGTTACATTATGTGTTGTATCATACAAAGTAACAAGAATACTTTTACCAAAACGTGTTGAAACAAATGATATCTGTTTTATAACATAAATTTTTCCCACCGTTAGTGTTGAAATTTTTCGGTGCTCAAGAAATTCAACATCTTTGTTTATCATATTATTAATTTCAGCCAAAGTCTGCTGTGAAAGACTCATTATTAAAATATGTAATAAAATACCTTTAATAACTTTCACAAAACACACCACAAACACAATTCTTCTATTTGAAGGCAACAACAAGCAATGCCTGTATGACTATGGTCTTCCTTTCGAAAGAGCTCCATATTTATAATATCCAATTTCAAAGTCATAGGAGGGGGAATATTACCAGAAACAACGCATGCTCAAGGTCAAGGTGATTTCTTGAAAGTCAAGGTCAAGCTACTCAAGGTCAAGTTCAAGGTCAAGGTCAAGTTCAAGGTCAAGGTCAAAGTCAAGGTCAAGGTCAAGGTCAACGTCAAGGTCAAGTTCAAGTTCAAGGTCAAGGTCAAGGTCAAGGTCAAATCCAAGGGCAAGTTCAAAGTCAAGGTCAAGTTCAAGGTCAAAGTCAAGGTCAAGGTCAAGGTCAAGTTCAAGGTCAAGGTCAAATCCGGGTTAGTCAAGTTCATCCAAGGTCATTCGGGTTAGGTCAAGGTCATCCAAGGTCAAGGTCATTCGGGTTAGGTCAAGGTCATCCAAGGTCAAGGTCATTCGGGTTAGGTCAAGGTCATTCAAGGTCATTCGGGTTAGGTCAAGGTCAAGGTCATAAAAAGTGGAGGGGGGATCCGCAGTTCTCTCAAACTTTGACTACTGAGGTTCCTCTCTGCTCGCACTGGTATTTTTCTATTCCGGCCACCTCCATGTCGGTATGCCGTGTCGCCCGTGGTTGCAAACCGTTCTTTTAGCCGAATGATTGTGGCCTTCCCAACATTATACATATTGGCTACAGCCTCAACTGCCAGGCCTTCATTAAGCAATCTTAAAACATTTGCGCGTTCGGTTCGGGACAATCGTGTCATTTTAAAAAATAATTATGTGACTTAATGACATCTCCTGAATTAACAATGGTGTTACCATGGTACTTACTGCAACGTTATCCTGGCACGAAACACACGATGTGTGGAAATGGAGGCATATAAAATGAAAAAAAAAACTAATTAAAACCGATTATGGGTACGCCACTGGTCACGACGAAACGCAAGAAATTAAAATGTACTCGTTGCAAAAGAGGTGATCCTAAGAAGTTATAATCACTTACCAAAACCCGTTCCTACAAAACATTGTAAGGCCTAATGACAAAAATACCTGAAATTTACAGGGGTTGAGAAAAAAATCGAAATTTCATGAACAAAGAGGGATATCAAAAATTTGAGAATTTATTTTGTTCTCTATAAATAGTAGACCAAGAAAATGCCATCCAAAATAATTTAAAATTATTTTTGTGGAAATCCGGTACTTAGAAACTTTGGTAAAAAAAACATACTTCTCTTTGAACCCTGTAGACAGTTAAAGCTTAGAAGTAAAAAAAATCGGAAAAATGTGCATATTAAGAATTAAATTCTCTTTTAAATTTTGCAAACCGCGCATCGATAGCTTTATTCGTTCGTAAAATATTTTACTCCAAAATTCACCTAACAATTAGCTCGGTCCGCTTGAATTGTCCAGCAGTTTACACACTTTTGGCTCTCTCCCGTGTAAACTAAAATTAACATTTTAGGGGTCAGCCGACAATTGTTTTTTTGCGACATTTTTATTTGAAGGAATATACCCTATTTTACATCGGAAATTTGCCAAAATTAAATTCCATCTTTGCAAACGGTTTGCAACCATTTGAGGAATTTCCTTATCGGTCGCAAAAAGCGAAACTAAAGATTTATTATCACCAGCAATTGTAAATTTCTTTCCATAAAGATATTGATATAAGCTTTAAAGCAAGAATTCAACCTGAGCCTTTAAGCTCTATTTGTGAATATTTTTGCTGGGCAAAGTTTAAAGGTTTGTGAAACATATTCTTTAGGTCTTTCAACCCCATTGATTACATTTACATACATACATACATTACCAACTTGCGTAAACAGTTAATCCAATTGGCAAATTAGGGTTATTTGAACTAACACTTTGTAAGAACTCAAGACATCTTTAACTCTATTAAATGCAAAGTTACAGTTTTCATTCGAAGCCCAAATTATCCCTTTTTTTTAAAGATTATGTAACGATGCCTTTTCACCTTTTTCTGTTTTCTACTCCCGAAAATGCTGTAATTATTCTTTTTCTCGAGAATGGTTCATCGTAGCGACTTCTATCAAGTATACCCTTTTCCCGTAAAAATGATAGGGACATCTATTTTTTACGGTGTATTAACCTATGTTTCGCTTGTCGGCTCACTATCCGGTATACCCAATTACCCACGAATACATTTTGTGGCCCTTGTCAGCGAGAACTTCTACAGCTGCAATTATTTCTGATCATTCCTAACAAGTCATGTTTATATTATGGTCAATTAATCAAAACATTCATATATCTTCCAACCCTGTAAAATCCTAACCTAGAAAATCCGCCAATCGGGCATGGGTTAATATATTACACGCACATCTTAAACATACAAATCCATAATACGAATACATTAATTTTCCGGTAGCGCAGCCGTAACCACGCCATTTTCAAAATTGAATTTTATTTATTCCGCGGTGTTCATGTGCCGTAACAGTTCGGGCGAAGAGCTCGTTAATCATCGCCCGCTTGACAGCACGAATCTTTTTTAACAAAAACTCGGTAATTTTATGAAAAGTTCCGTATACAGCATGATGCATTCATGCCGTTTTTTGGTCAAGCTTTCGGGTGGGTGTTTTTGGCCTTTGATAAAGGAAAAAGGGGATTTTTCGTATACACATAAAGGGGTTAATATTATAGTAAAATGCATGCTGTCATCAGCATGGTTTATGTCTGATTTATTAAAATTTTTCTCGTCAACTGTGTGTGTAGATATAGCAGTAAAAAGCCTTTTGAAGTGCTAATAATAAGCAAGCAGCGTCGGAAAATGGTAGGATCAATGCCTCAAGACTTCTGCAAAATGCTAAAACCGGAACCAACGCAACCGATTAATAATATTAACTCTCACCGACAAAACCAATAAATAAGTGAATCCCTATGCAGATTAGAATATATCATATATTACAGAGTATAAATTGTTACCTAATATTTTTATTCTTGATATTTACCATTAATTAATTACTTTGATTTTACTTATTTGTGTATAAATTGGTAACAGAATTATAATTATTTTTTTTTTCCCTTTAATTATTTTTCTTTTTTATTTAGGGGTATATGAGTATCATATAGGTATGTGGGTACGTGAGGTCACTTGTATACTTAAAACAAAATGCTTACTATGATGTATAATTATCAGATGATTGGGATTGTTGATACTTTAGTTTATCTTTAGTAGGATCAGATAAGATAAGCCGCATCTTTTTGTTAGTAATTTTTGTTTTCTACCGCAATTTCTTTTTTAAATTTCCTTCTTTCTTTATATTGCATTGTGGAGCAACGCATGTTGTGCTCTGTTGTAATGCAAAATAGTGTTGATAAGTATGTTAGTTTTTCACATTTTAATGTGCGATCACTGTGTCCCAGTTTTAACGAATTTGCGGAATATATTACCTCTGAGCAGCTGGATATTGTTGGTTTGTCGGAAACATGGCTTAATATGGGAATTGCTTCGGAAGCGCTTGAAATTACTGGTTATAAATTTATAAGAAAAGACCGTGATCATAGAGGGGGTGGTGTAGGATTCTATGTTAAAAATAATTTAAAATTTAAAATCTTGGAGGTGGCGGCTCATGGAGATCATATTGAACAAGTTTGGATTGGTTTAAGAATAGGTGGCAAGAATATCTGCCTTGGATCGATTTATCGCCCTCCACATGAAAATCTAATTAATTCTCTAGGCATACTTGAAAACACGTTAATTTCTTTTCTTCCTACTTACGACTTTGTTCTGTTTGGTGGCGACTTCAATGTCGACTGTCTGTCAAATCACAATGCATTTTCTACCTTAAAAAATTTTCTTAAAAAGTATGGCCTACATCAAATTATCACGCAACCGACTCGTATAACTAACAACAGTATGACACTGCTAGATATCATTGTTACTTCGTCCTTGGATTTTGTAAGGGAGCCAGAGGTAGTTGGAATGGATGATATTTCGGACCACTGCTTGATTACATGTAAAATTGCCTGTAAGAAATCGCCCACGCCCTTAAAATTTAAGACTTACCGTGATTACTCCAATTTTGATCATAATCTGTTCCTAAATGATATGTATACTTTTAATTGGAACCAACTATACTCATTAACTGATGTTGATGATATGGTTGATTTTTTTACCAGCGCAGTTAATGATCTTTTTGATAGACACGCCCCTTATAAAACTTCTCGCCTGACTAAGCCTCCTGCACCATGGATTACACCGAATATCAAATATATGATGCGTTTAAGAAATAAATCCCATTCCAGGTATAAAAAGCTAAAGAGTGAAGAATCGTGGAATGATTATAAGCAACTTAGGAATTTCGTCACTATGTCAATTCGAAACGAAAAAAAGGCTTATTTGAATCATCAATTTAGAGTTGATCCTAGGGGTTTTTGGCGTACCTTAAGGTGGTTAAATGTTAATTCTACTTCTGAATATAACCCTAACGATGTGGGTACACCGAACGATTTTAATAATTATTTTCGAGATAGTATTCCTCCATCTTGTGTACAAAGTAACAATAACTCATATTTAAATCACTACGAAAACTTTACTTTTAATGAAAATAATGCTAATTTTAAATTTATGGAGGTTAATATTGACAAGGTGGAAAGAATCATTCGACAACTGCGTTCTGATGCTAGAGGCGCTGATGGGTTAGATCGGAAAATCATATCTCTGTTAGTACCACACTTGAGTCATCATATAACCTTTATAATCAACTCATGTATTATTTCTGGCAAGTTTCCTAGCAAGTGGAAGATTGCTAATGTTCTTCCTGTTGCCAAAAATACCAATCCTTGTGAACTCTCCCATTTCAGACCTATTAGTCTACTACCTGTTCTATCTAAAATCCTTGAAAAAATTATATCTGAACAACTGAACCAGTACTCTTTTGAACAAAAAATTATTCCTCCAACTCAATCAGGGTTCAGAACACAACATAGTACAACAACAGCTCTTATAAAGGTGAGTGATGACATATTCCGCGCTACTGATGATAGTAAATGCACTTGCTTACTACTACTTGACTATAGCAAGGCTTTCGATACCCTTGATCACGCTATATTAAGTATAAAGTTAAAGTTTTATGGTCTACATCATACTTCAGTTGGCTTCCTTGAAAGTTACCTCCGTGACAGGCGCCAAAGAGTACTTATCGACAATGGCTTTTCTGATATCTTAACTTCAAACCGTGGTGTGCCCCAGGGCAGCATTTTAGGCCCCTTATTATTCTCAATATATACTGCTGATTTTGAAAGTCATTTGCTGCACTCACAATCCCACCAGTATGCTGATGATTTTCAGCTATATCTCAGTTTTAACCATGGGGATGTGAGGACGGCGGAACGGCATATCAACGAAGACCTTGACCAGATTTATGAGATATCAGTTGCCCATAACCTGCTACTAAATCAATCCAAAACCCAGCTTATAATATTTGGCAAAAATAATACGGAAATTTCTAACCTTATTAATATTAAAATAAATAATGTCAAATTAACTCCCTCTGAATCTTGCAAAAATCTGGGTGTTATTTTGATTCCAAGTTAAGGTTTAAAAATCATGTTTCTTTTCTGCTGCAAAAAGGATACGGTAAACTAAGAACTCTTTACATGTTTAAATCATTTCTCTCAACGCCAATCAAATTAAGATTATGCGATTCGATCATTTTATCTTCTCTGTCTTACTGCGATATATTGTTTTGGCCAGCTTTACTTTACGAGGATAAGAACAGTTTACAAAAGCTACAGAACGGCTGCTTGAGGTTTTGTTATGGAGTGAAAAAGTTCGACCATATTACACCATATTACTCTGAATCTTGCTGGTTTAGATTAGAACATAGATTTATTTTGCATCTATGTACGTTGATCTTTAAAGTAATTAACTGCAAACAACCGGATTACCTCCTCAAGAAGCTTGTCAAGGGTTCTGATGTTCATGGTAGAGCTACACGACATAATAGCCTCCTTTCTGTACCAAGACATAAGACTGCATTATTTCAGCGCTCCTTTAGCTACAATGCTCCTAAATACTTTAATAACGTTCCGACAAATATCAAAAGCTGCTCAAGTGTTGAAATATTTAAGAAACATCTTAAAGCCAACCTTAAGGTCTCTTGGGACTAAGACTAATCATTTATCATCGTTCCTGTTCTCTCTCGAAATAATAAGGATTACATGAAATCATAGTGATAGGTACACGGATGATCGCTACATTCTATTACATATATATACTTATATTTTATATAATATATTATAAAATTGGTACGAATTGAAGCAATACTTATATGACTTATTCTTATTTGGGTGGTTAGATGAGTAGCTGTGCTAGATCTCGCCACCCTTGTCTACTTTTATTTCAGTTTATTTTGTGACATTTATAAATAAAGGCTATTTATTATTATTATTATTATTATTAATAATGGCACTATATCATCGCCTGAATGTATGAACAAGGCGACTTTTGATTCGTAGTTTCGAGAGTTTGCTTGAGGGCTACAAATGTAGCTTTATTTTTTATCTAAATATTACACCAAAAGAGAAAAATAAAATGAAAACAAGAATAAACATTATTTTTTTTTAATAAAAAACAAGAGTTGGCCTCATAGGATGGCCTTGAGGATAACAGGACAGTAAGCTAAGCGATTGTCGGCGTAGAATTTTTTTTGCAGAGTCAACTCGTCTAAAATCCTCCTCTTTAAAAGACTCTTTCCAGCCGTATTCATGAGCATTTTCCTTCCGGAATTGGAACTAATAGAGTTTTTGGAACAATACAGGCTTATTGTTTATGTCTATTTTTCTCATGGTCAGGTGGGTATCCGTAAATGATTTTCAATTAGAGAAATCATTAGTCTGAATATTATGCACTTTATAGGGTTTGTCTCCCTTTTTTCTTCCACTTCTTGCAATAACTTTCGAATCACCTCGCGAAAGTGCTTTGCCAACTCTTTTAAACTCAGTGCCAATAGCGGAGTGCATGGAATCGCACTCCATCTCGCTGTGATCAGGCGTTAAAAACTTAATATTAATGAGTTTTAAATTTTGTGAAATGTCAAATCTGGTTGAGGATGTGACCTATGATTTGTGTTCCACCTATCAATATTATCCGAAATGAAGCTGGGGAAGAAGGGCCATCGATAAAAAAATATGCTCACTGATAAGTCTTCATGCTATGGAACTAATGAGGCTATACAGGGTGACGCGGATCTAAATGAACATACTTCAACACAAGACAAAGAATACCTTGGGGGTTCTTAATCACCCATCTTTGATAGTTCAATTGTCGATAGTTAATAAGATACAGGGTCTTTTATGAACTTCAGCAATTTTTTGTTCTTGTCATATTTTTTAATGCACTCCGTATAAAATTTTCATATTGGGTCAACATCTGTAACCTATCTGTCGCTTAAAATTGCAGTATCAGAAAATTTTAAATTCCAGGCCCGTATTAAAAAAAGTTGACATTTTCAATTTTTACATTTTTAACACCCTGTAGATCAATTTTTTCAAAATATTATTTTTTTATTGGAAAGAGCATAAAGAATTGACCCTAACGGCATAATTTTCAAAGTTCCCGCACCCATCACTTGATTAGAATAAATGGTTGTTTTGTAGAAAATTTCAAAATGGTGCATATTTGGAAATTAGAAATTAAGAAAATAACAATAAAAAAGCAAAAACTGCTTCCGAAGTAAAAAAATAAATGTACTAAACGTTTAATAGTTTTAACGAGACTAAATTTTAGGGAACAACACAACAACAAATAACAAAGTAATAATAATAATAACAAAACTGCAAGATAATTATTGCTTTTTAGACATCGACAAAAAATCGTAAATTACAGTCAGAAATTTCAAACTTTGTAAAGTAGGCTTTGCCTCATTTAAAAACAAACCAAAGACTATCGAGTTACTGTTCCATAGCAACAATTCAAGTCACTATCAGATATGTGACAGTTGTCTGACCTTTGTTAGTATTCGGTTAACAATTATTGCAATTTTCTGTTGAAGATGCCTTACCAATTTTCAAATGCCGAATATGCCGACATTATTTTTGTATACGGTTTTTGTAACGGTAATGGAAGAGCTGCTGTTCGGGAATATCGTAGGCGATTTCCGGGTAGAAGATGTCCATATCACAAAACATTTGCAAATGTTTTTTTATTTGCTGGAGAAGATGGACATTTTCCCACCGACAATAATATTGATCAACCAATACGACATCCAGTTCAGGAGGAAGAAGATATCTTAAATCTTGTTGAAGATAATCCCAAAACATCTACTCGAAAAATTGCGACACGTCTAGGAATCCCGCAAAAAAGAGTTAATGTAACACTGCAAAAGGAAGGCTTGCATCCGTTTCATGTTCAAGAAGTTCAAAGATTGGAACCTGGCGATTATGCAAACCGGTTACTCTTTTGCCAGTGGCTCAGTAAACACCAAAGGAGTCTTTATCGAATCCTCTGGACCGATGAAGCACAATTTACCAGAGATGGTGTAAATAATTCAAGGAATTCCCATGTATGGTCGTCAGAAAATCCACATGCCATCAGACAAGCGCATTCGCAGCACAAATTTTCCATAAACGTTTGGGCAGGTATAATAAATAATAAATTAATTGGGCCGCACTTTTTTGCTGAAAGATTAGATGGAAATCAATATTTAAATTTTTTACAAAACATTTTGCCAGGACTTATGCAGAATGAAAATGCTAACGTGAGAGGGCTCTTTTTTCAACATGATGGGGCCCCACCACATTTTGCAAGGGTTGTATCTGAATTTTTAAATATTACGTTTCCTAACAGATGGATAGGCCGTGGAGGGCCCCATTTATGGCCAGCCAGGTCGCCGGACTTTAATCCTTTGGATTTTTTTTTTCTGGGGGAATATGAAAAATTTGGTTTATTCAGAAGAAATCAACACGCGGGAGCAGCTTTTGCAACGAATTATTAATGCTTTTCAGGAAATAAAAAATAACCCAGACGCAATTAGAAAAGCAGTGTCAAATTTAAACATCAGAAGACGAAGATGTGAACAAGCCAATGGAGGGCATTTTGAACAGCTTCTTAAATAACAGTGTTCTGCTAAAGTGCTCTTAAAATTAATTCTTGCTAAAACTTATGTATTAGATTTTAAGCAGTCGATTTTAACTTGCAGTTTTGTTATTATTATTATTACTTTGTTATTTGTTGTTGTGTTGTTCCCTAAAATTTAGTCTCGTTAAAACTATTAAACGTTTAGTATATTTATTTTTTTACTTCGGAAGCAGTTTTTGCTTTTTTATTGTTATTTTCTTAATTTCTAATTTCCAAATATGCACCATTTTGAAATTTTTTACAAAACAACCATTTATTCTAATCAAGTGATGGGTGCGGGAACTTTGAAAATTATGCCGTTAGGGTCAATTCTTTATGCTCTTTCCAATAAAAAAATAATATTTTGAAAAAATTGATCTACAGGGTGTTAAAAATGTAAAAATTGAAAATGTCAACTTTTTTTAATACGGGCTTGGAATTTAAAATTTTCTGATACTGCAATTTTAAGCGACAGATAGGTTACAGATGTTGACCCAATATGAAAATTTTATACGGAGTGCATTAAAAAATATGACAAGAACAAAAAATTGCTGAAGTTCATAAAAGACCCTGTATCTTATTAACTATCGACAATTGAACTATCAAAGATGGGTGATTAAGAACCCCCAAGGTATTCTTTGTCTTGTGTTGAAGTATGTTCATTTAGATCCGCGTCACCCTGTATATTATGTAAAGAGTATTATATAGTAATCATGTTTCCTCATTTCATTGGTTTTGACCAATCTGAGTATGCCTGTCTCGAGAAGTCGTTGTCTGGAACTCGGCGACAGCTACCTAAAATGACTTACACCTAACTAGGAATGTACAATTTTGTACGAATATGTTTGTTTGGTCCTATACGAAGGCTGCACAAGGATTAAAATCATATACACTATCGTGATTCTGAACAATACTAAAAAATTACACCAAATCCAGCACATTAAACTGATATTTGCGCAGCCGTTGGCTTACTCTGTACTAAAAGTAAGGTGCTAACTATAATCATAAATTATTATTGTATAAACTATTTTAAAATATTTACTTTGCAGGATGCATTTAATTGTTGGTATTTTTTGGATATTTTTACCCTCCTCAGGACGCATTATAATTAATTTTTCTTCATACAATCAACAAAAATGTAATTAAATGCTTTTTTCTGGTAAAAGTAACAATAATATTAAAAATTAAGGAATTTTAAATTTCCCGCTTTGGTTTTACCCTTCTTCCCCGCTTCCGCCCACAAAAATATATTTTGACTGCCACTAGGTAACCGTTGTTGTTCTTTGGGCACCAGTAAATGGCGGTGTAAAACTGTGGTTTGAAATGTCTTTATGTTGTATCTTATTTTTTTACATGGGAACCGCTCTTCTTAAGTTTTTGATTTCTGTGGTGCCGCACTCGAACACGCCGTGGAGCGAGCCATTCTCTGTTGGTTTTTACTTCCGCGGCAAAGACGCTTGAGTGTTTTGTCCGAGAAGAGCCAACATTTTTGTCGGTTCTTCTCGGGTTTTGTCGCATGCAGTTGAGATGGTATGTCATTGCCTCACAGGTTATCTCTCCCGGCAAAATGTTAAAACGACGTGACCTACCATTTTTTTTCTGGATAAATAGAATAAACTCGCAACATTTTCAGCCTGATCTTAACCACATCGTTTGCAGTGTACCTTTTAAAGACGAGGATTTTGTTGGGAGATACCAGAAGGACCTTATGCCTCAGCATAAGGTTTTGAGAAGCTTATTGAAAACTGCGATTCTGTCTTTAAATCTAAACATTTTTCAAAATTTAAATGAAACTTTCGTTAAGCCAAGAAACAAATCGATCATTATTTTATTTAACTGTAAAATATCATTATCATCATCGGATGTATAGAGCTTCTTAGTTCGGAAAAGTATTCCACGCTTCTGTGAGGCTGCCCCAGTAATGGCTGCAACGTGACTATGCCAAGACATATGACTATCCAAATTGACGCCCAATAAATGAATTATGAATGAAGCCAAGGGAATCGAGACAGAATTACTTTCAGGTCTTTGTTGAGATGTGAGACCTCTTGCTGCCTATATAGATGTGCATTGACAGCTGATGTTCGAGCATCCAAAGTAAAAGATGAAACAAAAGTGCTGTCATCAGCGAAGTTATATTTAGGATTTTTATTTTTTTTCCAAAAGGTCGTTAATGTATAGTAAAACTCTGTCAAAGGCCTTGGAAATGTCCAGTGCTACCGCCTGCGATTCCCCATGATATTCTAATGCGTTGTTGCAAACGTGAGTAACATAAGCGAGAAGGTCTCCTGTTGATCTAGACTTACGGAATCCATACTGGCGGCTACTAAAAATGTTGGAGCCTTGCAGGTATTTTAATAATTTTTCGTTGATAGACTTCTCCATAACTTCTGATATAACCGAAAGCAATGCGACTGGACGATAGTTATTTGGCAAGGTCCTCTTGCCTTTTTTGGGCATGGGCTGGAGTCGCGCAGTTTTCCAGCAAGAAGGAAATATTCCTTCTTTGTAAGACAAGTTAAATAGCCGACCAAATACCGGTGTCGATTCATCAACGTTTGTCTTAATTGCAATAACTGGAATTTTTCGGTGTCAACAGTCCTCAAAATTCGCTTAACATGGCGCTGCCCGAAAAAATCTCAAACCTTTAAACAGTTAATTGCCAAAAAACAAATATATTTTGCATTAATTTTGGTGTCTTACTTTTTTGAATTAAATGAAATATGTAGGTAAGTAGGAACCTACTCGGGTATTTAAATAAAAATATTTTAAAATCGTACTTAGTTTTACCAATTACAATTTCAAGAGGCCTCTCACTGCGCAATTTAAATGCAATGCAAATATCTCCAAAACGGTTCTTTGGAGCGACATCTACACGGTATACCCTTTTAACATAAAATAAAAATAGAAAAACTAATACCTCTGGTTGCGACCGCCTCTATAATTCCATTATTTTATGCTCCTCCTTACCGACCCAACTGTTGAACGACCGCGGGCACTCATCATCGAAATTTTTAATAAACAATAATGCTGAAAATACCCTCCATCAGGGGCAGTAAAACCCGACCCGACAATTCTTAAGAAATATAGGTACATACACTAATTACTTTATTGCAGGCTGATCCATTCGATTTGCTTTCAAGGCTGATAAATCGGTTGTTAACATTAGTTTTGTTTGAACAGTTTTTGTGTGTTTTGAGACTAACGTGAATATCTGAAGAAGGGAAAAACGAAATTTCTTTCCTTAAGCTAAAAAATTGAAAAAAATCGAGGAAAATGAATACACTGGTTTAAGGTAAGACCCAATGTTGCTTCAAAATAAAGCAAAAGTCAGAAATTTGTTTCAAGTAGGTGGCAACGGTGAACAAAAAAGAAAAGGACTGTGGACCAAGTTGTTTTTAACTGGTTTTGTAAGACGCGACACAAGCACTTACCAATATCCGGGCACATAATTCAAGCAAAAGCCCTCGAATCTGCTCAATGTCTGTGTGCGTTGTCAGACCTCCAGTTTTATCAGAACTCTAACGAATTCTTTTTCAAATGTGACAACCTGTATATTTTCACAGTTCCTAAGAGCCATGATGCCATATTTAATGTATTTACTTCTTATTGTTTCGATATCAGTAAAACTTCTCATTTCGGCCACCCGTTAAAAACGGTCACCCCTCTGAACGGTCAGTTTTGGCTTCTTAAAATAAATCTTATAGCATTTTTAATAATAAAAGACCCCTCGAATACCGAAACACTTCTAAAACGGCCACGGTCACATGAATCCGTAACTTTCAAGAAAATTACCTTGAATTTTTACCCTTAATTGCGGTCGTCTCGACCCTTCTGGGAATGCTTGCACCCAGCCGGTACTTTATTACTGGTACTATTGGAAATACCGGAGAATGATAAAACCTAATTATGTAAATGGGTTTTTAAGTACGTACAAATATAATTTGTTAAATCTTAAGATCTTGTCATAAAAGGTAAAATTTTATTCAGTTGCATTTTAACAGCACAATAGTCGATTATGTCTCTGAAACGTAAACGTTTATCTTTTAAACAAAAGTTCGAAATCATCGCGGATAGTGAAAAATATGGTATCAGTGCTCGAAAGATAGCGGAAAAGTTTGGTGTTGGAAGAACGCAAGTAAATGATATTCTAAAAAGTAAAATTGAACTGAAAAAACTTTATGAAGAAGGAGGAGTTAATGCAGATCAAAAACGTAGGTTTCCAAAAACAGACGGACTTGCGATTGACCAAATGGTTTATGAATGGTTTTGCAAAGCAAGAAACAAAAACATTCCAATATCCGGACTACTACTAAAGGAAAAAGATCTGGAAGTGTCAGAAAATTTGAAAAATTGTGATTTTAAGGCATCAAATGGCTGGTTAGATAGATTCTGCAAAAGACATGACATCAATTTTAAAACAATTTCTGGTGAGTCTGCTGATGTGGATGAAGTGAGTGTTAAAGATTGGTTCACTAAGTTAAAATTAATTATCAAGGATTATGATGATAAAGATATTTTTAATGCAGACGAAACAGGCCTTTATTATCTCGCAATGCCAAACAAAACTTTTGCCTTAAAGAGTGACAAATGTGCTGGAAGAAAATCAGCTAAGCAACGAGTGACAATTCTTTTTTTGCAGTAGCATGGATGGTGAGAAGGAGACCCCATTAGTTATAGGGAAAAGCAAAAATCCGCGATGTTTCAAAGGAGCACATGTAGACAAATTATCATTAGAATGGGTCTCCAATAAAAAAGCTTGGATGACAACAGAGATAATGATTTCCTGGCTAAAAAAATTTGACACCAAAATGAAAAAACAAAGAAGAAAAGTACTTTTATTTTTGGATAACGCAAGTTCTCACCCGAAAATACAACTCGAAAATGTTCGAATTGTTTTTCTGCCTCCAAACACTACATCTTACTGGCAGCCATTAGATCAAGGCATTATACAAAATTTTAAAATGATATACAGAAAATATTTGATAAAAAGACTTTTAACTTTTACTAACACCGCTACCGAGGATGCGTTTGAAAAAGCAGAAAAGACCATAAATTTGTCAAGTGCTATGGTATGGATTGTTGCAGCATGGAAAAATGTTTCATCTAAAACGATTAAAAAATGTTTCCAAGAAGCTGGATTTATAGAAACTCTCCAAGAGAATGAGATTTTTGAAGAAGAAGACGATATTCCACTAAGTCAGTTGTTTTCCGGTATCCCAGGAAATCCAAACCTGGAAAATTATCTTCAAATCGACTCAAACATTTCAACGGAAAATTCCAGTATGGAGATGCAGGAAATAATTCAGGAGTTTACCAGCCAATCTGAAACTACCGAAAATGAAGACTGTGAAAGTAAAGAAAACCAGGAGGTTTTTAGTTCGTCTTTAAAAAGCATGAGTGAAGTTTGTGAAAAAATAAGAGACGTAGAAAATTTTTTATTAGGCAAAGAAAATGGCAATTTGGTCATTGATATTTCAAACATCCTAATGAAATGTGAAAATGAAGCAGCAAAAATTAAAATTAAAAATATGAAACAGACTTCCATTGAATCTTTTTTTCACAAAGCATAATTTTTTTTCGTATGTAGTGCACATTTTTAAACATTATTATGTATACATATTATGTAGGAGTTATGAAATAAATAGTTATGTCTATATATTTACAGTTCATATTACATAATAACGTATGTGTTTGTAATTAGCCTTTTATTAATTAATGAAGTTGAATTTTATTCACATGACCCATATTTTATATGTAGATATCTAATTTATTTTTTTCCTTCCCCTCAAAAACGGTCACCCCCTCAAACGGTCAATTTTTAATGAAATTTTTAGTGGCCGCTATTGAGAAGTTTTACTGTATCACGATGAAAGATTGCTTAACTAATTTCATCAATTCGTAAATTGCATTAGGGCTTTTAATAGATAACGTCAAGGCATCAAATGGATGGTTACAAAAGTTTCGTCATCGGCACGATATTATCTTCAAGAAAATGTGTGGCGAATTATTGACTATTTTAAAGGATTATGCCCCAAAGGACGTTATTAATGCAGATGAGACAAATCTCTACTATGGTGCATTGCCAACAAAAAACATATGCATTGAACGATAACAAGTGTACTGAAAAAAATAGCTATTTATGCCATCAGTTACGAAATGCCTAATTTTGTGTAACGCGTAACACTTCGTTCGTTCCGCAAAAACTCACAAGTTACACAAAATTTAATTTCGTAACGTATTGCATACAAGATTTTTTCTAATTTTGAAGAAAGTAATAAAAAAATAAAATTTAATATAATTGATACAAATTTGGAAAACATAAATTTAGTTTTTCTAATTTTGACATATAACTGATGGCATAAATAGCTATTATTGCTGTTACTTCATGTTAGTTGTCAGTTTGACATTTTGTAAAAAAGTCTAGACGGAAGGTTTTTATCGAGATTGATATATTTTTAGTTTTATTTTGAAAAATGAGTCATTCAAGTTCTGAAGAGCTACCAAGCGATATTGAAGAGGCAGCAGGTAATGCTCTATTATCAGTAATTCCCAAAAAGTCAAAGGCAGTTTATGATTTGGCATACGAAAAATTTGTTACGTGGTGTGATGAGAAGTAAATTAAACATGTTAATGAGAAAGTTTTACTTGCATATTTTGAGGGTAAGAAAGATCTAAAAGTTTCCACATTATGGACACTTTACTCAATGTTAAGGTCTGAACTAAATCTGAAAAGGAATATTGATATTAAAAAATATACAAATTTGGTAGCATATATTAAAAGGCAAGCGGACGGGTACAGTGCTAAAAAGTCAAAAGTTTTTATTAAAAAAGATTTTGCCAAATTTTTATTGGAAGCTGATGACAAAGAATACTTAATGGCTAAGGTTGCAATGATAATTGGAATGGCAGGAGCATGCAGAAAAGCAGAATTAACATTTCTTCCAGTTGAAAATGTTATAGACGAAGGAAGCCATTTTCGTGTTGATATCCCACCTTCAAAAACAAAAGTTATACGGCAGTGTGCAATTACCACTGGAGACATTGAAAATACGAATCTTGTTGAAATATTAAGAAAATATATTAAGTTGCGTCCCCAGATTCTTAAACACAACAGATTTTTTGTAAAATATGCGAATGGAAAATGTACCAGAAATCCTGTGGGAATTAACACATTTAGCAGTCTGCCAAAAGTTATTGCACACTTTCTTGGTCTTTCAAATCCTGTTCTATATACTGGCCACTGCTTCAGAAGAAGCTCTGCCACTTTCCTAGCAGACAGTGGCGCTGATCTTTTAAAATTAAAGAGGCACGGAGGTTGGAAATCTAGCTCTGTTGCGGAGGGATATGTTGAAAATTCCATGAATAATAAAAAACTTATAGCGCAAGAAATATTTGGTGAAACATCTAATGCAATGTGCGTCGCTTCCCAAATAACAGCAAGTTCGAGCAATGAAAAAAATATGTTGTCGGGAATTAATTTGAATAATTGCAATAATTGTGTTATCAATATTTATAATAATTAATTAATTTATAATTTATGTTTTTAACTTGTATTATAACAGTTTAATAAATAGAATAATTCTTTTTGTCACTAATTTTGAAATACATTTTTCGTCACCAATTGCATAAAATTTTACTTTATGCAACTAGTTACAAAAAGTAAGACATTTCATAATGTCAATCAGTTTTGAAAAGTGTCACTTTATATGTCAAAATTAGAAAAAAAAATTAAAACAACGATTTAGAATTATGTTCTGTACAAAAATGAAAGGTAAGAAGGAAGAGCCACTTACACTAGGCAAACGCAAAAATCCTCAATGTTTTAAGGGCGCACATATCGATAAGTTACCTCTCCAATGGGTCTCGAACAAAAAAGAGTGGATGACAGCTGACATCATAACAACATGGCTGTTCAAAATTCAATTTCTCTCATTATTTTTTCTCAGTTTTAGGACATTGTAAAACGTCCTTGTTGTAAAACCTAATATTACCATAACATTTTGCTTCAACTATAATAAAAGGAAATCCCAGTGATAAATAATTTTATAACTTAAAATAATTTGAACTAATAGCCCTTGTCATGGAGTATTTATTTTTATGGTAGGTATGTACTTATTATAACCAGAGGGTCGAACTTTCAAAGGAGTTACAATACAGACATTCACCCGGATAGTCGGGAAAAACAGTTTAACTTGAACATTCGTTAACTACGGCATAGTTTTCGACAGTTTTTTTTTTATTTTACTTTTTTGCCTTGTACTACGGGATACAGATACTTAACAGTTTTACGTTGTACTCACTGTACAATTAACAACACAATTTATAGTGCTTCCTTTTGCTTTCTACTACTACAACTTAATATTTCATAAAGAACTACATTTGTTGTAACAGTTAGTGTCGCGACCGAGGTAACCTTTCGGCAGGTACATACTCTGTAACAGAATAGTTAAGCTACCTTTATTGTTTTTTAACATTGACCCTTGTACCATCGTAGGCAGTGAAGATGTTATAAATAAATAATTTATTTACTGTTACTAAAAAAAGTGTTTTCACTAATATTCCAAACGCCACCCAAAACCTATGGAGATACAATTTGCAACTAATTAAAAAGTTGCTGGTCCTTCGAAATTGAAAATTGCTGCTGAACATTCCCCATCAATGGCTTCACAGATTTGATACCACGATGAAGAGGCAGAATAGAAGAGTGGTATTGTTTCTAGATAATGCAACGTCTCATCCCAAAATTACACTGGATAATGTCAAACTTATTTTTCTTCCACCCAATACTACCTCACATTGCCAGCCTTTGGACCAAGGCATTATTCAGAATTTTAAAATGATCTACAGAAGCTACCTGATTAAGAAGCTTTAACATGTATAGACAGTAGTTGTCCTCTTCAAGAAATCGAAAATAATATTACCATAACCAACGCCTTGATATGGGTTTCGGTGGCGTGGCGCAATTTGCTCCCAGTGACAATAAAAAAATGCTTTATGAAAGCCCGATTTATGTGTAATACAACACAACTGTTTCCTAACATTAAGGACATATTTGTGAACTTCGAACAATGTGCCTCTATTGATAACGATTTGCCAACAAAATGTGCAGAATTGACTATCATCAAGTATATTGAAGAGCTCGAAGAAACGGATGAAATTACTCCCAATTCTGAGATAGAGGAAGAGGAATCTGAACTTGCTCCAGTGTTAACAATTTTGACAAGTCTACAAAGATTTCTCAATCGCTATTAAAATGTGAATCTGAATTTTATAAAAATAAAATAAAAAATATAGAGCAATCATTAATTTCTGATAATTTTGAAAAATAAGAATTTCAAAGCAATTATACAGTGAATTGTATAATATACAGTGATGGGCTAAAATATGGAACAGATTCATTTTTTTTCCGAATGTTTTGCCTCAAAAAGAAATTATACAGGGTGTGTCAAAACGTAGATGTAGCAAAAATTGTGTGTATTTTAAATAGCACCCTATTTTTTTCAGTCGAATTTTGAATTCTACGTCAAATTCTGCGCATAATTCATGTACCATACCCTATCCTTATCTCTAACGCTTTTAGAGCAAAATTACATCATAAAACAAAAGTTATTTTATTAAGTGTTGAAAATGCCAACCATTAACTTCTTGACAATATGCCAATCTACTTAAAAACCCTTTCAAAACATTATTTACAGTATTTTCATTAATTTGCCTAATTTCATATCTAATTTTAAATTTTAAGTCTTCCAAATTTTGTGGTTTATCCTTATACACTTTTAATTTCAAATAACCCCAAAGAAAGAAATCCATTGGTGTAAGATCGGGAGATCTTGCAGGCCATTCTATGGGTCCTCTTCTACCTATCCATCGTTCGGGAAATACAGTATTCAAATACTCTCGTACTTGTCGAGCAAAATGAGGCGGAGCACCATCCTGCTGAAACCAAATAGACGCTTCTGGTAGATTAGGCTGATTCGAATATAGAAAATCCGCTGCTAGTATGGGAATTAATTCATTTTGAAGAAATTGTAAATACCGGTCTCCTGTAAGATTTCCATCGAAGAAAAAAGATTCAATAATTCTATCATTTAATATCCCTGCCCAAACATTTACTTTTTGTGGGTTTTGTACTCCAATACCGAAAATTTTGTCTGTTTACCGAACTATTCAAACAAAACGTGGCTTCATCGCTAAAAAGTATGTTGCGATGGAAAAATTGATTTAAGTTGCAAATTTCCATCATAGTTTCACAAAACTGTAGTCGGCGATCGGGATCATCTTCGCTTAGCTCGTGCAGCAACCTAATTTTGTACGGATGGTACTTTTCTTGTTTTAATACCCGCAAAACAGATCGTCGGCTCACATTATCATTAAGGGCTACTTCAGTGGATGCACTATGGGGATTATCTTCAACTTCTAATAAAATGTTTAATTTTGTGTTTTCACTAATTTTTGGACGACCTGGTCGTAGACGATCTTTTACATTCCCTGTTTTTCTGAATTTCTTCTCAATTTTACTCACTGTAGATCTTGTAATCGGTCGTTCTGGATACTGAGCGCTAAACAAGTTACAAACTTCTTCTTGATTTCTTGTTTTGTATTATACCTAAAATTATTTTTGATTGACACATGACTTGCTATCGTAGTGACAATTCATTTAAATTTACCTGTTTACCTTTAAGTAGGTACAGTTGAGTTCAGAAAGAAGTAGGACACGGATTCTTATCCTATGTAAACCAGTCTTTTAAAAAACATCAAAAGTTTGACATGACACTGACATCCTTTTTAAATTATTTAAAAAAATATATTTTTTACAAGTAGTTATTGATTCAAAGCATAATGCCTAGGCTTGACAATGTTCAAAGGACTCAAATAATTGCGTTTTTAAATGACGGAATACCGATACGAGACGTTGCCGCTATAATGCACGTAGCAAAAAAAACGGTAGAAAATATTAAGTACAGATGGGAAGCGGATGGAACTTTGGATAAGAAAAAGCCTCCTGGAAGACCAAGAAATACAACGCAAGAACAAGACAATGGTCTTGTGCAATACTTGGAGGAAAATCCCTTTCAAATAATGCGAGCTGCTATTCAGCAAACTAATTTTCCTGGTTCGAGACCGACAGGTTGTCGTAGGGTAAAAGAATCCCATTTAAAAAATTATGTTGCCGCCAAAAAAATTAAATTAGGGGAAGAACACAAACAGGCACGAATTATTTTTGCCTTAAATAATATATTGCGGCCAGACTGGAATAGAGTAGTCTTTACTGACGAAAAAGTTTTTCAGTCTACGGTCAACAGACATATCAGGGTATACAGACCTCGCAATACAAGATATACTGAAAATTTTATCAGTAATTCCGAAAGATCAGGGAGATTTTCGGTAAATGTATGGGCATGGGTGAGTTATCATGGACTTGGAGTGTGTTGGATTGTAAATGAAAGGTTTAATGCAGTCACTTATAAGAACATTTTGGAATATATTATGATGCCTAGTGTATCGCAACATTTCCCTAACCAGAGCTTTATTTTTCAACACGACAACTGCCCGGTTCACAGCGCGGGTATGGTCAAAGATTGGTTCTAGAGAAATAACGTGGAAACTTTGCCGTGGCCTTCAAAAAGTCCCGATATTAATATAATAGAAAACGTGTGGGGTCTAATGACACGAAAAATATATAAAGCAAATTTGAGACCAGCTAACAGAAATGAACTTGTTTCATTTATTGAAGAAACGTGGAACGAGTTAAGTGATGATCTTGATTTTGTGAGAGGTCTATACTTATCGATACCCAATAGACTGAATGAACTTTTACAAAAAAATGGAGCGATTACTAAATATTAAATAGTTGTAATTGTCTTTTTTAATTAATTATTGTGTACAATAAAATGTTGGAATTAAGTTAACTTGTTATTTTTTAATGAAACGAAGAAAAAATGGAATAAATTTATAAATATGACACATTTAAGTCTAGCCCAATAAATAAAAAGTTTAGTCTGTTATAATTTGAACACAGTCAATAGCTTGTCCTACTTTTTTATGAACTTTCGGGGATTATGGGTAGGTTTACAACACACAATCGATGTCCTACTTCTTTCTGAACTCAACTGTACATGTAACTTTTTTTAAAGAAAAATTTCGTTTTATGATGTAATTTTTCTCTAAAACCGTTAGAGACAAGGATAGGGTATGCTACATGAATAATGCGCAGAATTTGACGTAGAATTCAAAATTCGACTGAAAAAAATAGGGTTCTATTTAAAATACAAAAAATTTTTGCTACATCTACTTTTTGACACACCCTGTATAATTTCTTTTTGAGGCAGAAAATTCTGAAGAAAAAATTATAATCGACGTGTCCGAGCGTTTTTTTAAAAAATTAATCCCTGATTTTTAAATGAATTTGTTCCATATTTTAGCCCATCACTGTATGTTAGTATGCACGTGCAGTATACACAACTAGTAAATTGGCTTCATCTCATTTTATTTTAGTTCTGATAAATTTAAACAAAAATAATTAAAATTATTTACATACCGGGTGTTTCAGGAGGTACGCTCACCCCTATAACTTTTTTACTGTTTACGTTACAGAAATAAAATTTTGTGGGTTTATATGTGATACTATTTTGCATTTTCTAACATGGCGGATGCCATTTTCTCACTTCCGGTTTACCCGGAAATGACCTCAACCTTAGATTTTTAAATGGAACACCCTGTATATTTTTGGCTTTATCGATTCAGAACACCATTCCAAATTCAACGACACCCCATACGTCACTTTTTGACATTTTAAATCATTTTAAATTTTATTTTTATTTTTTCATCTAGATTGCTATGAACTCTCTAAAATTGTTTACTTCTAAACCAAAATCTTGATAAAAATACAATTTTTAAGTTTTATTGTATTTTAAATTTTTTACAAACTTTTTAACTTTTTAAAAAGTCTTTTTCCAAAAGAACTCGATTTTTTCAAATGGAAACATATTGGCTCACTCGGGCAAAAAGATGGAGCATTTTTTTCCCAACAGTTTGATATCACACACACAAATGTCAAAGTAAAAGAGAAGAGATAATTTATTAAAAATAGCCATTAATGACAAAAAATACAAGAAGCGCAAACGGCTTTTCATTTATCTAGGTACCCATGACGCCATAATGCTCATAAACAAATGAACATAATTATTACAAATTTAATATATTCATTGAAACAATAAGAACGGTTTAGTTAGTCCAGTTGTTCAAAATGCCTTCCTTGTGCTTCCTGACAGGCGCGAACATTTTGAATTGTTTTCCTTACCACATTTTGTAAATTTTCCCGTGTAATTTTGTTAATGGCAGCTCTTACGCGATTTTCCAATTCTTCTCTGGTGGCAGGTGGAGTGTTGTACACCTCATTTTTGATTGTACCCCACGCAAAAAAATCCAACGGGGTAATATCTGGCGACCTGATAAATAATAATCATTAGTTATTTAAGTCACTATTAATGTATTTCTTACATACCTAGGAGGCCATCTAACAGGGCCAGTAGTACCAATCCAATTTTCTCCAAATCTGTCGTTAAGATGCTCTTGGACTGCACGAGCATTATGTGCCGGCGCACCATCTTGCTGAAAGATAATATTTATCCTGTCTTGTAGTGGCAGCTCATCTAAAAACTGCTCAATTTCATTCCTGAGGAATTGAAGATATCTTTCACCAGTTAAGTGCCCATCAAAAAAAATTGGGCCTATTATTCTACCTCCAATAATGCCAAGCCAACAATTAAATCCAAACCTCGCTTGAAAATTACCTTCCTGCATTAGGTGTAGATTATCTTGAGCCCAATACCTTTTATTATTTCTATTAAACATTCCCAGGTTAGTAAATCTACTTTCGTCCGAATATAAAATATTACATGGAAATGTCGGATCTACATTATTTTTGTCCAAAAACCAATTGCAATACTCCAGTCTTCTGGCAAAATCATCTTCGTAAAGATGCTGGTGGATTTGATATTTAAATGAGTGATACTTATATTTATGTAAAATTCTCCAGGCCGAAGAGACAGTTATCGCGCATTCTAAAGCAATTTCTCTAAGCGATGCTGTTTTGTATGCCTCAACATATGCCAACACATCAATTTCCTTGTCTTGGTTAATAATAATTTGTTCTTCTTCGGGTTCGGGCTCATTCCTCAGCTTCTGAACGAGTCTAGGAAAGTAATGTCTCGAGGGGTGTCGTCTCTCGGGAAACCTGTCAGCATACACCCTGGCCGCTTGAGTAGTGTTTTGCAAACATTCGCCATAAATTAGTACCATATCGATTTTTTCGTTTCTGTTATAAGTTTCCATTTTAATATTTTATTTAGAAATTACTAATACCTGACCGAATTAGAATTATTATTACTGACAGAAAAATCAAACGATAAAATAGCAAGCTACTGTTATGTCAAACTAATTTTAATGATGGTGGAATTTAAATTTGTTATTATGTTCATTTGTTTATGAGCATTATGGCGTCATGGGTACCTAGATAAATGAAAAGCCGTTTGCGCTTCTTGTATTTTTTGTCATTAATGGCTATTTTTAATAAATTATCTCTTCTCTTTTACTTTGACATTTGTGTGTGTGATATCAAACTGTTGGGAAAAAAATGCTCCATCTTTTTGCCCGAGTGAGCCAATATGTTTCCATTTGAAAAAATCGAGTTCTTTTGGAAAAAGACTTTTTAAAAAGTTAAAAAGTTTGTAAAAAATTTAAAATACAATAAAACTTAAAAATTGTATTTTTATCAAGATTTTGGTTTAGAAGTAAACAATTTTAGAGAGTTCATAGCAATCTAGATGAAAAAATAAAAATAAAATTTAAAATGATTTAAAATGTCAAAAAGTGACGTATGGGGTGTCGTTGAATTTGGAATGGTGTTCTGAATCGATAAAGCCAAAAATATACAGGGTGTTCCATTTAAAAATCTAAGATTGAGGTCATTTCCGGGTAAACCGGAAGTGAGAAAATGGCATCCGCCATGTTAGAAAATGCAAAATAGTATCACATATAAACCCACAAAATTTTATTTCTGTAACGTAAACAGTAAAAAAGTTATAGGGGTGAGCGTACCTCCTGAAACACCCGGTATATGTAGATACTGATTAATAAACAAACACTGTAAAATACAGACCAGTTGTTTCAATTTTTCTCTATTAACCGACCACCCCTGTTAACCGATCAACATTTGATTTCCCGCGGGCGGTCGCTATTGAGAGATTTTACTGACTTTCATTTAAAACATGCGAATACATTAAGGGGCAAAGAAGTTGTGACTTTTTAAACGTTAGCAGACAGCGCCCTCTACAATCGACATCAAGTTTTTTTCAAAAAGATAAAGGGAGATAATATGAAAATTTGCAGCTACTGGTAGTGTAAATATCAAGAATTTACCAGGTCATCAAAATATCCCGAAAGGAACACAAGTTCAAATTATGGGTGAAATGGTATTTAATCCCCAACACTCTACTTCACGTGTCGGGTGTGTGTCAAGTTATGTTGTACTGCGTGGAGAGTTTTGCAAAGTAATAAATATCGTCCATACAAAATCCAAATGTCCCAGAACAAGGAGTAGAAGTTTGCAAAATTATGACTGAAAGTATTGAGAGATCCTATCTGCCTTCACAACATGTTATGTTTTAGCGGCGAATGTAATATATATATTTATTTAATGGTAATCATAGACCAAATTACCGATATTGTACAATGATTTTAAATACTGTAGTGATGACAACTTACATGTATCATGTGTTTCAGGAGACCCATATCAGTACCCGAGTTATCCAGAAAAAATTAATGCTACATCTAAGGACACTTATATCAAAGTTTTCAGAGATCTGCCATAAAACGTTGCATGTGTATTCTTTTGACACCCTGTATAAAAGAGTTTGAGAAGATTAAGAAGGAAATATGCTTTGTGTGACTTGTTAGTTCAAAATTTCGAACAACCTGAACAATCTAGAAAGATATACAGGGTGTTTCATTAAGGTCGAAGACCGGCCATATCTCGGAAACTATTGGGCATAGAAATTCAGGAAAAAAAAATTAATTACTAAAGTGGCCATGAGAAAATCCTGGAAATAATTTTTAAGTTCCGCATTTTGCCGCAAGGGGGCGCAATTGAAAAGTAAATTTTTAAATTTTAGATATCTCCGAAAATTGCACATTAAGGTATATTTTTTATAACACCATTAAAAAGCTTGGACAATTTTACATAATTTTGATTCCATGCTTATTGGCGTACCGACTTTAGTAAGAGTGGGGGAAGCTGTTGAATGTGTAATCATTTAAATCGCTGTAACTTATCAACGACTTATCCGATTTTAGCAAACTAAAACTTGTTTGGAAGAGAAATGTAAGTACTTTTAACTATCGTCTTAAGTGGTCCATGATACTTCTCAATAAAAATACAAGAGGGCGCAATTTGCAATAATAACACATTTCTTAACTTTATTCATTTATTTCAAATCATACGGTATAATTATGATACCATAATCGAAAAGTAAATGAAATTTGCTACCAAAAATGTCAAAACCGCAGTTCGATATCTCCATCCGTTTCAGAGTTATTGCCAATAGAATAATTTTTAAAACTTTAAATGAAGAAGCGGTTGTTTTCATAGTTTTGTGATCAAGCATTCCATGACAAAAAATATTTTTAAACTTTATGGTTAGGTAGGTTTGTTTCTCATTATTCCAATGGCCCAGAAACCACTCTAGAATTAATGGCAATCATGGAAAACGTGTCATTTAGGCGTAACTCTAACAATATGATGTGTTTTAAAAAATAAATCTAGATAGCTGTGAAACAAAATCTGAAAGTTTCCATGGAGATAAGACAAATAATGCAAATAGTTGTCAACTAGTTTCATTTTGAAAGGTGTTGACAAAAGTTTATCCGTAATTCATCTTAAATTTCTTCATAGAAAATTGTGATACGTACCTTTCAAAAATGGCTTATACCAATGCCGAAGCTTACGATATGCTGGCCGTATATTTTGAATGTTTTCAAAATGCGCCTATAGCGGAACGCGAATATGCTCTTAGATATCCTGAACGAAGGCACTATGGCAGAGCAGTATTTCAGCGACTGGCAATATGCGTAAGGCAAACGGGAAGTGTACGACGCATTTCAGTTGCTTTTAGAAGACGTCCAGTAAGAAATGAAGTCAACATTACAAACGTTCTTGCGTACGTAGAGGCCGATCCGCATTTAAGCATAAGAGCAATTTCTTTAGACCTAGGTATAAGTTGTACTGCAGTGTTCCGAATTCTAAAGGATTTTAAGTTGCATCCCTATCATATAGTTTTACATCAGGCGCTATCAGAAAGTGATTATGACAGACGGCTCGACTATTGCTATTGGCTAAGAGAGATGTGTAACGAGAATCCCCAATTCCTCTCCCACGTGTTATGGACTGATGAAGCCACTTTCAGTAGCTGTGGCAAAGTTAATTTACACAATATGCACTATTGGTCACAGACAAATCCTCACTGGATGCGCGAAGTGGATCACCAAAACAGATGGAGTGTTAACGTGTGGTGCGGAGTATTAGGACACAGAATTATCGGACCGTTTATTTTTAATGATTATCTAAATGGTGAATCTTATTTAAACTTTTTACAAAATGACTTGCCTATCCTTTTAGAAGATGTTCCTATTGACCTAAGAACATCCATGTGGTATCAACATGATGGATGCCCGGCACACTTTTCGCATATGGTCCGTGATTTTTTAGATATTGGATACCCAAATCGCTGGATTGGAAGGGGTAGTTTGTTTGCTTGGCCACCTAGATCCCCGGATTTAACTGTGTTAGATTTTTACTTGTGGGGGCGAATAAAAGACATTGTATATAAAACGCGACCAACCACACGAGACAACATGATTGAGCGAATTGAAAATGCACTAAATTCGATTTCACGAGCTGAAATTGAAACAGCTGTCTCTAGTTCTAGAAAAAGAATTAATCGTTGTATTTTGCACAACGGAGGTCATTTTGAACATTTATAAAGTCTCTCAATTGTTTTCCTAAGAAGCTTTCCATGAATATTGTTTCCTTCAATAGTTTCCGATAATTATTTCAATACTGTTTTATGGCCCGTTGGCCTTGAAACACGCTCCAATTTTTGTATTTTACATGATTTGGACTAGTCCTAAGCCTAGATAAAGTGTGAAGGAAGGCACGGAGTTTGACATTGGAATAATGAGAAACAAACCTACCTAACCATAAAGTTTAAAAATATTTTTTGTCATGGAATGCTTGATCACAAAACTATGAAAACAACCGCTTCTTCATTTAAAGTTTTAAACATTATTCTATTGGCAATAACTCTGAAACGGATGGAGATATCGAACTGCGGTTTTGACATTTTTTGTAGCAAATTTCATCTACTTTTCGATTATGGTATCATAATTATACCGTATGATTTGAAATAAATGCATAAAGTTAAGAAATGTGGTTATTATTGCAAATTGCGCCCTCTTGTATTTTTATTGAGAAGTATTATGGACCACTCAAGACGATAGTTAAAAGTACTTACATTTCTCTTCCAAACAAGTTTTAGTTTGCTAAAATCGGATAAGTCGTTGATAAGTTACAGCGATTTAAATGATTACACATTCAACAGCTTCCCCCACTCTTACTAAAGTCGGTACGCCAATAAGCATGGGACCAAAATTATGCAAAATTGTCCAAGCTTTTTAATGGTGTTATCAAAAGTATACCTTAACGTGCAATTTTCGGAGATATCTAAAATTTAAAAATTTACTTTTCAATTGCGCCCCCTTGCGGCAAAATGCGGAACTTAAAAATTTTTTCCAGGATTTTCTCATGGCCACTTTAGTCATTAATTTTTTTTTCCTGAATTTCTATGCCCAATAGTTTCCGAGATATGGCCGCTCTTCGACCTTAACCCATTAGCGCCCAGCGTTGCCATATGGCAACGGTAAACATGCTGCATTTTTACCAGCTGTAAAGAGGGCGGGGCAACAGTTGAACTAGCGGTGGGGATAGCATTCAATGCACATAATATGACCTTCATGAAATTTGTGACGAGAGTTACAGTTTTGACGTAATAAGATTTAGTTCTGTAGTCTAGAATATTAGTGGTGCGTAAAGTCGGAAAAATATGGATCTTCGTTTTACGTAAGTATATTTTTGACTAATTACAAGCAAATAATTGGTAATATCGTAGTAGCCTAGTTGTTATATATACTAGAGGGTATTTTATTTAGGTTACTGACAAAGGTTTAGTTAAAACATAGTTGAGTTACTTATATGTAAATCTTAGCGTTGCCATATGGCAACGCTAGGCGCTTAGACTCTGTAAATCTTATAAAATTAATTTCATAATTTTAGGAAAGGTTTTTCGTTAGCAGAAGCTTTAGATATAGCCTATAATGAGGACATTGAAGCGGATATTTTTATTGAGCCGCCAGAACCGAACGTCGAGACAGATGAGGACTCTGCAGACGAAGACGATGGAGGGTAAGTCATAATATAGGTATTTTTCTTATATTATATCTAATATACATTATGTTTGTAGGTTAGTTGACAACCTAACTTCTCGGCAACTACGCGCTGCTGCCGAAATCAAGTTGCCAAACAATGAGAGAATAGGAGTAGAATATTCAGAAAATGAAGTTTCTGACGCTAACGATTCGAAGGAATCCCAGCCCAATGTTACGTCGGTGCTGTTGGATGAAAACGAAAAATTCTGGCTAAACGAGAGACGCAAACAAAAACAAAATTTTAAACCCACGTGGGAGTTGAACTCAGATTTTGATAGTGAGCAAGCTTCCTTATTTCCCCAAGCAAAATATTGTCAATATGAGGAGATGTCTCCAGTTCAAATATTTGAGCAGTTTATAGACGAGGAAATCATAGAACACTTAGTGAAAGAGACCCAACGATATGCTTTGTTTTTGAACCGCCCAGATCCTAAAATCTCTAGCGACGAAATTCGTTGTTTTATTGCAATTTTGTTTGTAAGTGGCTATAATAATCTGCCATCTAAAAGAGACTATTGGGACTCGGGAGATGATATGCGCAATGCAGCGGTCTTTCAGGCAATGCGCCGTAACCGTTTTCTCGAAATTTGCCGATTTATTCATTGTGCGGATAATACAAAAATTGACCTCACTGACAAAGCATGGAAAATAAGACCTTTTATGGAAATGCTAAAAGAACGATGCATTAAGAATTTTGTTCCAGAGCAAAATTTATCATATGACGAAAGCATGGTTAAATACTATGGCAGACACAGCTGCAAACAATTTATTCGGGGCAAACCAGTGAGATTCGGCTATAAGGTGTGGAGTATAGATACTAAAGACGGGTATCTTGTAAATTTTGACCTCTATCAGGGAAAAAGTCCAAAAGCAAATACTGAATATGATGTCTTATTTGGTAAAGCAGCGAGCCCAATGGTGATAATGATGGACGAACTTCCACCGGAAAAAAAAAATCTGCGCTATCATTTTTATATGGACAACTTATTTTCGAATCCTGCTCTATTTTCTTACTTGAGATTTCGTGGATACTCCGCTATTGGTACAATACGGGACAACCGCATTCCAACTCAATGCCCCCTAACCAACAAAACTTTATTTGCAAAAAAGGTCCGCGGTACTTTTCAAACTGCTATCGAGAAAACAGATGGTCATTTATACATCAGATGGATGGATAATGCTGTAGTTACAATGATTTCTTCTTCCAGCGGCACTCAAGAGGTAGGACAAGTAAAAAGATTTTCCCAACAGCAAAAACGCAATATAATGATTCCACGTCCATCTGCTATCGCAAAATACAATACATATATGGGGGGGACCGATCAAATGGATCAGAATCTTGCATGCTACCGAATAGGAATCAGGGGCAAGAAATGGTACTGGCCGCTATTTACTTGGCTCTTAGACGTTGCGATGCAAAACAGTTGGCTATTATATAATAAATCACGACCAGAAAATGTGCCACAAAAAGCCTTTAGAAGGGAAGTGGTCAACGTATATTTAAAAAAATATCAAGTTCTTCCTAAAGGACCAGGAAGATGGGCGTCTACTCTAGGATCCCCCTCTACATGTCGAGTATCCAACGACATCAGATTCGATCGAACGGACCACTTTGTTCAACATACAGAGGGAAAGAAAAAAAGGCGGTGCGCTGCAAGTACATGCAAGTCAATAATAAGAACCATGTGTGGGAAGTGTGACGTTGCACTATGTATAGACTGTTTTAAAACTTTTCACTCACGTTAGATTATTATAATACTATAACTATAACTGTATATTATATAGAAATAAAAATAATTTTTTGTGTTCTTTCTTTCTTAAAAACTTGTTTTTTGTTTTTGTTTGCAACAAATTAAGGACGTATTACCATTTTTCTAACAATTTTTTAAATTTTAATATTTTGCATATCACAAGCGCCTAGCGTTGCCATATGGCAACAGCAAGTATTTTGAAAACCAGACTACCATATTTTTTTTAAACATTTTTTCAAGTTATATTGTGTACATTTAAGTAATATTACCCAAAAAAAAAACGTAACATGAAAAAAAAAGTATCTGGGCGCTAATGGGTTAATGAAACACCCTGTATAATCTAACACCACCTGCATACAACTACTAACTAAGCTACATGAATTTTCTTACATGCCAATCTTAACAGACATCCTGGTTAATTAAATGTAGGCCGTGCATAATCGCATGTTAACTTAATAATAACTTTAGTTCACTCACTTGATTCTAATAATCTGAAAGCAGAGTAAAGGAAAACCCAACTTAGAATTAGCATAGTTTTGTCCACTCTGTACTGCTATATTGTTTTCGTATATACGTGTAATTAACACAGATTTTAATCTTATGTTCCTCCATGATTGACATGAAAATATCACTTATTGTGTGCAGTGTGCAGGCTTTTGCTGTAAAACAACTTTAAATTGTATAGTGTATTTTGGCCTAGGTTTTAATAATGGTGAACAAGACCTTTATTATGTTGTTAGATACTTTCTTTTTAATTGAAACTCGACGTGTATTTAAATTCCTCGATAGTTTACCTTTCATTTTATTGCTATCCGATTTACAATGGTGACATAATTTGAGCACCTTATTTTTTGTGATGCAGAGAAGTTGCCTTCTGGTTCGTCGTGTATTTCTACTATGTACCGCTCCGAGTGGAATCAATAGGGTAACATGAGTTAAACACTTGCCAAGAAAATATTTATAAAAGATGAGGCCCATGTGACTAACCTGTTTTCGATGTTCTAGGCTTTCAAGGTTATTTGTCAGATGGCTCTTCTTTGATGTAATCCAGCAGTCTCAGGGCAGAGCCCCAAATATGTGAGCAATATTCATTGATCGTCAAAAGCTGTTGGGGTGTATAGAGGATTCTATTTTATCCCAGCTTCTGCGAGGTTGCCTTTGACATATGACTATCCAAATTGCCGCCAAATAAATGAATTGAGGAAGCCATGTGAATCGAGTATCCCGCCATACTATCTCCGCTTCTATGACATTAACTCTTCTAGCACAAGTTGCCGCCTGAATTTTTCAACGTTAAATTCGACTTGGTCACTGTCACCCCAAGACAGAATTTCTTCCAAGCCTTCATTGAGATATTAGACTTCTTGCAGCCTATGGAGATGTGCATTGGCAGTCGATGTTTGTGCATCCAAAGAGTAAAAGAAAGAAACATATAACAGGTTCGCTGCCGTCAGCGAAGCTATATATTTGATTTTTCGTTTTGTTTTTGTTAAATATCGTTCATAAATGTATTGAAAGAGGGTGGGAGATAATATAGAACCTTGAGGGACTCCGGCATTGATGGTAAACGTGCCTAAGAGAAATCCGTCAGTCGCTATTCGCTGAGAACGGTCTTTAACAGCCATGAACAAAAATGAATCGGCATACCGTAAGCTCCTTGCTTAGGAATCTCTCATTTCATAATCAAAGGCCTTGGAAATTCCGGGACTCCCCATGATGATTTACTGCATTGTTCTTTACATGGGTAACATAAGCGAGAAGGCCTCCTGTTGATCTATATAGGCTTACAAAATTCATACTGATGGTCACTTATAATGTTGAAGTCTTCGAAGTACTATTACAATTTTTGGTTAATGACCTTCTCCATATCTTTTGATATAACCGAAAGCAGTGCTACTGGTCATTTCATTCTCTAATTTTGGGAATTATGTCTCCTCTAAATACTCTCTACATACTTTGGTCCTGTCAATGTACCGTCAATGAAAAAATGGCCCAATGATATGGTTACCCAATATCCCAGCCCAGACATTGATTCTTTCGGGGTATTGAGTATGCAATTCACACATCCAGTGAGGATTGTTTCTGCTCCACAATCTGCAGTTGTGATGGTTGAATTGCCCATTTAAACAGAATGTTGCCGCGTCACTAAATTCAATTCTTTGTCTAAAATTAGGGGTTCTATTAATCTCTTCCATCAATGTTGTAGCATTCATTTTTGCTATAGGTGTACATTTATAGGATACTATATAGTTTCATGTAAGGATATGGTATCGGCATGACGATTATTCGAGAGATGTGACGTTGTTCCTAAATAATCAATTTTCATATAATAATAAATATATTTAATATTTTTAGTTCTGAACCAACGAATTTTATTTTTTGCTTTGTAAACAACGGTAGAAAAAAATACAGATGTCATATATTAAACTAAGATATTGGCTTTTATAATTAAATGGTTTCAGAGAAATCGATAAACTGAAACTCCAGAAACTTGGTAACCTTGCAATATTGTTGTTATGTTGGTGCGCCCAATGATCTAAATCTCGTGAAAATAGTTCCCATTATTTTTACTTTAAGTTAACTAATAAACCTTTTTCTCTCAGAAAACTATTCAGGATCAAAATGTGATACTATCAGGGAAAAGTAATCTTGATGGGAGGAATCGAATTTAATAAAAACAGAGTTACATTTGAAAAAAAAATCCTTAACTTACGGCAGGAAACAAATCTGGCATCGTAGCAATTGTCCATTTTGAATTTTTCAAGTTATCCGCCAATTAGCTTTGGTAGCTTCGAAGCAAATTAGCCGTTCCGGTTATTTCAACTAACCCTACATAAATGCATGTTGCCTACTTTTATTAAAATGAGCGGAGCATATATAAGTTTGCCACGATGGTACGGAACCATGATACGCAACGATGACACGCGACGAGGACACGCGTCGAAGTTGACCCGGTCGGGACAATGCTCGCGACCCAATCACAATATGGGGTTTGCCACAAGTCTGCACGCACCTTTAGGTAAAGCCGCCACTGAGTCTGATAAACGATAAACGTACAACCTGAATGCGTTTTCTTGTTATTATATAGGTATATACCGAATGGTGCACTGCCAGACTGGTCTTAGGAAATCCAATGTAAATCGTGCTACCCTTAAATATTGGCTGCCCCTAATAATTTTAGATAAAAAATGTATTAAGCTTTCTTGGAGGTCGCACACCAAATTTTATTATTTTCTAATAAGCCAATTAAAAGATATTTACTTATTTCGTTTTAAGTATGTACTAGCATCTATTAAATTGAATACTGTAAAACATATTGAAACTAATAAATAATAAATCGTTATTCATATTTCATTGAGGGATCTATAAGATCCATATTTAATTTTTAAGAATTTTACGAGGAGTTCTTTCTAAATAAATTTTAATTGGCTTATTACCTTCAAAAAAATTCTAATACAGTTTTGATGTAAAATTAATAGGGGATCCAATATTTGAGGGTAGCAAAATTTGCATGGAAAATGAATTTAGTGTCTGCATGATGGCCACCGAGATGCCAATGCTAGCAAGTAATTTGTAAGTTCGTGTCCTTTATTGTCTGTGTGACAAAATGCAATTTCACACATTTCTTTGTTTGTACACGCTTGTCTGTGTTTACGATGAAGCTATGCTTCTACCCTTGTACCTACATCTATCCGAACACGTCACTGCCTTGTAAATATTTCAAGTGTATCGTCTTCCATTGTGGCTCGTCCGTTTCCCATACGGTGTGTACACGCCCTAACAACATTAAATCATCGTAATACGACGTTTAGTACGGTGTAACTTACTACGTTAAAATGTTGCGTCATGTCGTAGAGCTTGAAAATTTACAGGGTGGTGTAATGTATCCGACTCTTTATGTGACTGCATTCCGCAAGAAATAAACAGCCTGAGGTCAGGGGTCTAAAAACAACGACAGATATAACAATAACGAGAACCTAGAACGGAAAGTATTTTTGAGGTAAAAGAGGAACCGACGAAAGATGCCATTAAAAAGAACGTATAAGTAATAAATAATATTATAACTAGAACAAAATAAAGCAACAATTAGGGCATCATTAATGCTTCTTAATTCAGATTTAAATATGTCATCTAATTGTCTAGTTATAGAATCAATAACGCGGTATAAAAAAGCAAAGTTTTGAAAGGAACATGCATTCTCAAAGTAAGAATATGTTCCCTCAGGACCTGTTTGGAATATCTTTCATTATACAGGGTGTCTAGTAAGTATATGGCATACTCTCAGGAGTGCATAGGGGAGGTCTAAATAACCCTAATTTGTCATAGAGAAACAATCCTAAAGTGCCCCCCAACGCAGATAGCGAGCCCCGAAGGGGTACCCAGCGACTTACCTTTTCGGCTAACTTTTGAACCAATATGTATACTTTAATGAAATTTTAATATTTGCCGCGCCTTAACCCAACCAGCATAAATACATCCATAAGACGTTTTAAGTATAGTGCTAGTTGGACATAAAGTATGTCTTACGTATGTACCTGGTGTCCCACTAAGAATGGCTGTCTGCAGTATCTCAGAAAGTGTTAGTCGTATGGCTTGCGGAAAAAAAATATATTAGGTAAAGTGGTCATGAGAAATTGTTGGAAATTATTTTCAAGTTTCTCAGACTGGCGCTAGAGGGCGCAACAGTAACGGTAAATATGAATCACGAAGTTTCCTCAAAAGTCGCCTAGTTAAGGTATCCCGGAAATAACATTTTTGTATATTTCGAAGATTTATTAATAAAATTCACCTATAACCTAACATAATTTAGTAAATTTAGTTTTGTTAAGAAGGGCTTTTCTCACTCTATATATCATATTATGAACTACGGCAATATGTGTTTTACACTAGGCGCTAGGGGGCGCTGTCTTACAACTTCACAAACATTGCGCGTTTTTTCCATAATTGTGAATATAATATTATAATATTCAATTATACCTGATTACAAGGATGATTAATAGTCTAAGAAGTCAGCGAAAACCGCAAGTTCATATCTATTTTCAATCCGGAGATATCCACAACAATAATCATAATTACGGAACATTATGATTTTATTTTCAAGTTGCCATTGTAAAGGTTTTTTTAAGAGTCAAATAGGCCTTGGAAAAACAAAATATGAAAATACGTATGTTTCAAGCAAATATATCGTTACGACAATTATTCTCAGTGGCGCCCTAAATGTTCAAATTGTCGCCCATCGTTCTGTATACACGACTCCAATCTCTCCCTGGTTGATAATACTGCAGTTTCCACCTCTGCCATAGGGATACGGCGGCTGCTGTCCATTATCTTTTCTATCATGTTTTCCCTTGTGGTGGGTCTGGTAACGAAAACAAGATCCTTCAATCTTCCACATAGATAAAAATCTAGGCATGTTAAGTCAGGTGATCTAAAATAGAAATTACCACTTTCATTAACAGTATCACAATATATCCTATAATATTACCTGGCAGGCCACGGAAATATACTCTCTCTTCCTATCCACCTTGCAGGAAATGTGTCGTCAAGAAGTTGACGAACGATGGCCGAGAAATGTGCAAGACATACATCTTGTTTGAAAATCATAGTTCTGCGAATGTCCAATCTTCGAGAAAAATTGGGAGTTCGTAATTTAAAAAATGTAAATATCTCTGCCCAGTAAGCGACTCATTAAATACAAACGGTCCAATTATTCTGCCACCCAAAATGCCTCACCAGATATTGACACTCCATCTTCCTTGATGCTGCACCTCCCGCATCCAATGGGGATTATCCCGCGACCAATAATGCATATTATGGCGGTTTACTCCTCCATTACTATGGAAAGTAGCTTCATCAGTCCACAATATTCTGGAGAGGATATTTCTTTCTTCCAATATCATATTGAGCAACCAATAGCAATGATCCAATCTTCTATCATAATCTTGCGAGGTCAAAGCGTGATGGAGCACAATATGGTAGGGATGTAGCCTAAAGAAATACAAAATACTTATTACTTGACTTGAAAACTATTAAGAGAAATATTGGCATTATTCTAAACTATTTAAGAGTTATAACATATAGATATAATTACTTACCTTTCTTCTAATGCCTGATCTAACGCCCAAGTCTCTAACAATTAATCTAATACTAATTTGTGTATTAAATTCCACATATGCCAAAACATTTACAATTTTATCCTCGGTTCGACCTCGGCGGCGTCTGCGATATACAGGGCGATGAATACTTCCAGTAGTACGAAAACGGCTAGCTAAACGACTAAACATTCTACTGTCGTATCGGCGCCTTTGAGGGTATCGTACTGCGTAAACCCTTTCAGCAATTGCTGCATTTCCCAAACATTCAAAATACACCGCAATGATGTCAACCGCTTCTTCAAGTAACAGAGGCATTTTGAAAATCAAATACGACACAACACTGTTGGCACGACAAAAATTTTGACGTAATAATGAAAGGTGACACGCGTGCCCAGTTTCAATTCATATTTTGTTTTTCCAAAGCCTATTTGACTTTTAAAAAAACCTTTACAATGGCAACTTGAAAATAAAATCATAATGTTCCGTAATTATGATTATTGTTGTTGATATCTCCGGATTGAAAATAGATATTAACTTGCGGTTTTCGCTGGCTTCTTAGACTTTTAATTATTTTTGTAATCAGGTAAAATTGAATATACTATTATGTTTACAATTATGGAAAAAACGCGCAATGTTTGTGAAGTTGTAAGACAGCGCCCCCTAGCGCCTTGTGTAAAACACATATTGCCGTAGTTCATAAGATGATATATAAAGTGAAAAAAGCCCTTTTTAACAAAACTAAGTTTACTAAATTATGTTAAGCCAGACCGGAGTTATCAGCATTTATTACAAATAATGTTCAACCTTCCCCCACCACTTTATTTGAGAAGTGACGAACACGTTCTATAGGCGAATTTGGTTAATAAATCTTCGAAATATACAAAAATGTTATTTTCGGGCTACCATAACTAGGCGACTTTTGAGGAAACTTCGTGATTCATATTTACCGTTACTGTTGCCCCTCTATATAGCGCCAGTCTGAGAAACTTGAAAATAATTTCCAGCAATTTCTCATGATCACTTTACCTAATATATTTCTTTTCCGCAAGCCATACGACTAACACTTTTTGAGATACGGCCGACAGCCATTCTTAGTGGGACACGGTACTATTATACCTAGCACATTTAATTTAGTAGCCATTTAGAGGGAGGCAACTTTATTTTATGTTGTTGTTGCTGTATTATGGTCCCATAGAGTGCGCAATCACGCAAACGATACATAACACATCCCAATAACATTCGCGCAACAACAGCAATTATTGCTAATTAACTAATGAGAGTGATTAGTTCATCTAAACCAATTATAGTTATACAACAACAGTATTATTTCAATTGAAAGGGCAAATTAGTAGATTAGTCGAATTAGCGAAATTATTAGCATTGGCAAATGACAGCGAATTAATTTTTTAATTCTGCTAACGAGCTTATGAACCGAAAAAGAAATGTTCACAACACCGGCGGTCCATACATTTTGAAATGGAAATGGCAACTAAAAATAATTTCGACCATATATTTATACCAATAATGTTTTCCATACAAAAATTCTGAACACCTCAGTTTTAGGTTTGGTAAAATAAAACGGTCGTTCTTCATATTAGCTGGAAGTTAACGTGTGAATTATTTTCTACTATCGGCTCCATCGAGATCGACAATAACGTTCTTATTTACAAAATTTTTTTATATCAGTATTATTATTGATATACATATATGGCTTTCTTGAAGCATCATCATTTTAGTGTTTTTTTCCTGAGAATTGAAACATTTAGATAATAATAATTATTAATTATAATTATTGTTTTACTTACTTTATTTGAAAATTTTATAATTAATTACAAACTACGTAAGTCCTATACATACACATACAGTAAGGTTCAAAATGCCGACCATCTTTTTCAATGCACCTATATTTTTTCCTGACAGATCTGGTTAAAAGGTATTATGTATAATATAACTAAAAACTAGAATTCCAAAGGTCTGTCGTTTCCTTTCGCCACCCATTCCCCCCTTGGTAATATCAAGGCTTGCCAGTAAGGCTATTGTCTGGCGAAAGATTTAAATTTCTAACTGTATTGAAGTGTAGTGTGAAAAACTTTAGGTTAGTTAGCACATGTTAAGTTTTATACATTTATTATATAAATTCTAATTAAAACGAACCAAATTAAAAATTAGTAATTAGTGGGAAGGCTGAACCTGATGTTTAATAATAAATTTTCAACATTCGGCATCAATTTAGTTAGGTTCAATCTCAAATCTTATTGGTTAGTGATGTCCATTCTACTTCTTTTTTTTTTGTTATGAGATTGGCAACCGCGCTGAGGAGAATTATGCTATCTACTACTCAGATCTTTAGCGACCAAATGTTGTCGATGAATGACGCAGTGTATTGCTAATACCCCGGGTACATTTTGTTTTAAACGGCTTATAAATCCACTATAGCGCCCAACCATGGCAGGTGCTGCATCTGTTGCTACGACATTATATTTGATAAAGGGATTGCTTTTTCTATGAAGTAATCCCTCAAAACATTAATATTGATTTGCCTTTAGTGTCGGTTGTCAAAGTTCTCTCAAAGAGTATTTCTTCGTAAATTTCTTGATCCATAATAAAACGAACATATGCCAATAATAATGCTTCATTGCCAGGTAAAGTTGACTCATCCAGCTGTATAGAGAAATGAGTCATATGCAAACAATTACAGACGAAGCTTTCAATATCACAACTCATTTCATCAATACGTCTTTGAACTGTGTTGTTGCTTAAAGAAATTCTTTTAATGATATCAGATGCAGGTTTATGTAAAACAGTTTTTAAAACCTCTTCAACGGCTGGCATCATCATTTATTTGTGACGTCGAAGCGAACATTCTATCCACCGTGGGTCTCTTCTGAAGTTTATCTTTGAGTTTTTGATAGTATTACAAATCTTTACCTGTTTTATCGGGGTGGCATCTTCTCAGATGATCCTCCAGCTTAGATTGTTCCATAGCATCATTGCTTAAAACTTTGTCGCATAAAAGGCACATAGGCAAATGTTTGTCGGATAATGACGGAATGAAGCCAAACTTCAAATAATCAACACTGTACTGCCTACACTTCTTTTTAAATTCGGTCATGTTTAGTATCAGTTATCTATGGACAAAATTAAGCTATTTAAATAAGACATAGCAATAATAAAAACTATCCCGTGTGTAAAACCTTATTTTAATTAATTTTGGATTTTTGGATATAAATCAAACTTTAAAAAAGGAGCGTGTAATTGTGCACGATTTGAACATTAAACTAATTCATCAGCATGTAAATTGCACTGCATTGTCAATACTCAAAACCGCATTCTTACTTTTAACAGAATCGCAACAGTTAAGAATTAATTTTTTTTCATTTACTGTACATGGACCGACTCTAGGGCGTTTAGGTAAATTGTTAAAAATTATCCATATTTAATTAAAAGAACACTGACACTTTACACTTTGACTAGCTTCACTGAGAAACAAACACCCCCAATAGAGGCACCCATAAAGGCATAATAACCACATAATTATCAAACAGGTAGCCAGGATTAGATACAAAAAAAAATAAATTAATCTAATTAGTTTGATATAATTGCTTTCTAAAATTCCAGGTGAATGGTACGGGTGTACATAATTTTTAGCTTGAAAGAAAATTATTAAAATCTATACTTAAAGACAAAACTTGAGTTTAATGTCGATACTTGTACTAATTCTGCACAAATTTAGAAATTCGGGCCTATTTAAATCTATACATGCCGAAAAATCTTGCACGCCCATGAAGAAGACGGTTTTGATTGGTTTATTACTTCACATCATTTAAATATAGACTATAGAACAGTCTTTTGTTTTTTCTAAAAATTTTTTTAAGTTCGGATAAGATTTTACAACTTTATTCATCTTAGTTTTTTTGATATCTCTATCAATAAAGTCTGTGCGTTTTAAGAAGTCCGCTAGCCATAAAACCTCTTGAGCATTATGTCGGTGGCTCTCAAACAATAAATTATATTGAAGGTAATTTTGGATGTTGATGAATTACATTTTCTAAATAAAATAATTTAAAGTAAATAAAAAATTAGTTTAGGTAAAGAAAAATAATAATTTTTTAGCTTTTGTAGTATTCAGACAAACTAGTTTTACGAATTCTTTTTTATAAAGTTTTGGTTCTAAAAAGAACCGATTTTGTAGTCTTGCAACAGAACGTACCTACTTGTAGATAGGTACTACTAAAAGTAGTCTTCCTCTGAATTTGAAATTTCACCCATGCTTTCAGACTCATCAGAATCAACATCATCGTCATCATCATCATCATTCGTAATAATTAACGGTCTTACTTCGTCTATAACCTGTTCTGTCTCATAAGATTCAAAAATAAATTTTTCTGTGTGATCAATGCATTTCCGCCATTCTTCTTTGCCCGCTTGGCTAAGCGCCTCCTCCCATAACTTTATAACGCTAGGCTTACCGATATTTTTACAGGCATGTTTGTCATAATAGTTCTTGCTAATACCCCATACCAATTCAATTGCGTTGTAATGACAATGGTAGGGCGGCAATCTCAAAACTTGATGTCCATATTTGAGGGCTAATTAGTCAACAACATACTTTTTTTTAAATGACTGCTCTTTACACTTGCTTAAAAGTTCACTTTTTAAATATAAATTTTCATGGTTTATGTTTTTCTTTGACAACCACTCTTTTATTTCTTCCTTTTTCCAGCTGCTTGTAGGGAATTTCTCTTCGAGTCTCGTATGGTAAGAGGCATTGTCTAAAACAATTAAGGAAGGTTTTTCTAAACTTTTTAAAAGTTTTTCCTCGAACCAATGCTCAAAAATTTCAGCATCCATATTGCCGTGATAATCATCAGTTTTTTTTGTTGATGAAAATATCAAACTGGCACTTAAAACAAAACCTTCTTCATTACCAGCATGTAATATAATATACCTTTTTCCATTACTTGCACGGGTACTTGAATAACAATGCTTTGAGTCATCCTGCCAAGACGTTTTTGTTGAAGTTCCGTTTGCAAATACCCATGTTTCGTCAAGAAAAACAACTTGTCTTGACAATTCCGATTTTTTGTTGTTTAAATAATCCCTTAAAAACTGCCATCTTTTCGAAACAACATTGGACAGCTCGCAAAGCAGTTTTCTGTTGAAAGTGAAAAGCACAACTACTTATTTAAAATAAAGTAGAACATACCATCCCGCACTTAAGCAATTTTTAATTATTTCTTGGAAAATAGTAATTATTATGAAGATTTAATTATAATAATCCCAAAATAATGTCATTATCGGAAAAGTATATACCTGACAAAATCTTTAACATATTTAACCATCCCGCACTTGAGCAAATTTTAATTGGTTCTTGGAAAATAGCGATTATTATATAGATTTAACTATAATAATAGCAAAATAATTTAATTATCTATTTAATTATTATTTATGCTCAACGCGTAATTCTAAGATAATTTTGTTTTGAAACCTCTGATTTCGCCTAGTAATAGAATACAGTAAACCAGTGGGATGTTCGGTGTGATCAAGTATAGCGAAGGTGCGAAGATATTGTAACTTAACCGACTTACTGTTTTAAAAGCGACAATATCCCTTGGTGATTTAATCCGATATGGGACTTCTTAAAACGCACAGACTTTAAAGCCGCTCGCATATTGGTATATGGAATGACCCTGTACCTAACACATGCGGAAAGGGCCTTTTCCGCACTTGTGATGTAGAAATGATTTTTCTACTTATTGAAAAACTGTCGACATAATTATTTCTGGTCAGAACTTAACAAATACAGAAAACCTGTTTGAATTAAATGCCCTTTCGTATGATAGACGAAAGAAGATTTTTATTTATCTACATCCTCTGTTATGTTACAACATACTCTAACATATTCCGGTTAAAAAACTTTTCTGGACTGATTTCCGATTTTAAACACCTGTACACCGGCCTACATGACTAGTAGGTAACAGGAAGCTTTATTCAATTATGATTAACATTTCGTACTAATAATATTATTATTAATTAATAATAATATTACGTTAATATGATCTACAAAAAAATTTAAATATTTTACATTTGCAGAATTTAAAATTAGTAAAAAACTGGTGTATATAAATTAATAATCAGTCGCGTAGCCAGGGTATTGGTAAATGCCTTATAGGACTTGATTGTTCCAAGACCCAAGACGTGTTTTAAATTTCAGCTAAAGGAACATAAGATTTGAATATTGGGTAAAAAAATAGAATGTATGCTTTTTGTGACATATACAGGGTGTATTATATTATGTTCTTTTTATTAAGAAAGTTTTTAACAAGAATAGTTACTTTATCCATATCATGTGCAACGGGTGCAAAATCGTTTGCCATTTTTAAGTCAACACAGATTACCCACTGATGTTCGTCATAATTAATTTTTTTAAGCACTAACGATATTGTTTTATATTCTTCTTTTAATTTTGTCAGATATTCCCACCGCCATTCTTGAAGACGCTTGGACTTCATCAAAACCTGCTTTTTATTAATCCTTTTGAACTAGAACACCAAGGATGAAACATTTTAAAAAACAAACTAAACTCAACAGTGTGCGTTGACAGACTAAAATCAAAAAGGACCCTGGTTTATCCGCATTTTTATTTACCTGAGTACGGTACTACAATTTATTACGCCCATATCATTTCACAGAACTGGTTTATTGTCGTTTATTATATTTTGAATACCCTAATAACAGCAGCCATTTAGGTCAGTTTCTTATGTTTGTGGACACACTTTACCTCTGTGACCTCCAAATAAATGAAAGGTAAATGTTTTGTTTTATTTCTATATTACCTAATATTAAAAATATTTTTGTGAAATATTGTTTAAGAATATTTTGTTTCAGTTCTATCTTGTTATTAATCGTTATTGTTCCTATGTTGATTTAGAATTTAAATATCATAATATGCAGTATTGATAGCAATACCGGGTGTTTCTCAAAAGACGCTCACCCCTATAACTTTTTTTGTATTTATAGATATTAAAATAAAATTTTGGAATTGTGCATAAGAGATGAGTCTGCATTTATTGGCATAATTTTTGATTTGTTAGCACTTCCGGTTTAACCGGAAGTGACCTTGACTTTGGTATTTTAAATGGGACACCCTGTATATTTTTACTTATTTGGATTCAGCATGATATTCTGAGTAAAATGACATCCCACTTGTCATTTTTTGACGTGTTATAACATTTTTATTCTAATTTTTTTGTATTGAATCTAAAGGGCCATGAATCAATTAAATAGGTTAATTTATAGTCAAGTAGTTTACGAAAAATAAAATTATGTCATATTAATTGACTTTCTAAGTTTCACAAGCGTTTAAAAAATGAAATGACGTTTACTCAATTTTTCCAAATGGAACGATAGTGGTTCACTAGGATATTTAAAACGAGCATTTTTTCCCAACAATTTGATACCATACACTCCTATGCTATTTTAAAACTTACGCAGGTGTTAAGAAATTGATCTAGGCAACTAGGCTTAATTAAAACTAAACTAAAAGAACTAAACAGTTAACTAATTTATTCTCAACAAACAACTAATAGTAGATAGTAATTGTTTATCATTATTAATAAATCAATCTAGGACTTTAATTATAATACCAATTATCATCGCTCTAAATGTTCGAAATGCCCTCCCTGTTGACGAAAACAAGTTTCCACTTTTTCGACAGTTGCCCTCATTGCATTTCTCAACTAGTTTACATTCATTTCTTAAATTGCTGCTCTCACTTTATTTTCAAGTTCTTCACGGGTGACTGGTGGAACGTTGTTGAGGGTTCCCCATGCAAAAAAGTCCAACGGAGTTAGGTCGAGGAATCTAATTTAGAAAATAAAAATGTTAAAGGATGAAAAGACATACCTACCAAAAAGCTTAATACCTTGCTGGCCATTTTATTGGTCCGTTTGTGCCAATCCAATTTTCCCCATACGTGTCATAAAGGTTTTTTTGATAGAGATGTTGATGAATCTGGTATTTGTATGCATGATATTTGTATTTATGTAAGATCCTCCATACTGACGAGCTACTAATATCACATTCAACGGCAATTGCTCTGACTGAGGCAGTAATATTTATGTTAACTAATGATAGTACGTCAATTTCTTCCTCTTCACTTACATAGTTATTGATCGCATTGACATTTGAACAACTTTTAATTAGAGCCATATTGGTTTTGATATTCAATTCAATTGTTTTTCAAAGCCGCCTTTATATTTCTTTTCCTTAGAAAGGACAGGGCAGAAATAATAATACATAATATATATACATAAATATAGCCATTCGTTACAGAAATGGCATACCATACATAGGTGCGATCCCCACACCAAAGCCCAGCACTGGTCCTGTTCCAAAAAACGACTAGTCGGCGCTAACCAGGTAGCCAACAAGTTAACCTTTTTTTATCAGAATGTTCGTGGCCTGTGTACCAAGCTTAGAGATGTATGGTTGTCATCATTGTCCTCTGTGCACGATATTTTATGTTTGTCAGAAACTTGGCTCAATCCTGAGATAATGGACTCTGAAGTATTTTGCGATAATTTCAAGGTATATCGGAAGGATAGGGATGGGAATACGAGTGATAAGAAGCGAGGCGGAGGGGTCATTATTGCAATAAGGACAAATTGTGACTCATCTCTCATTCCTGTAGAGTCTGTAATTGTTGAACAGGTGTTTGTGAAAGTGAAGATAAATAAAAACAAAGTTGTGGTGGGATGTGTCTATATTCCACCAAGGTCTGACATTGGTGTGTACTTAAGTCATGTTCAGACAGTGAAGTACATAATGGACAAGTATGGTGGTGATCATGCCATTGTAATGTTTGGTGATTATAATCTCCCTAATTTGGCTTGGAGCCATGATGGCGTGCTAGTTAGGAATGTTATTAGCGATATGGAGGAACTGATTTGTGATGAGTTCTCATTTTTGGGATTGTCCCAGTTCAACTATGTTCATAATATGCACAACTCAGTTCTAGATCTCTGTTTTTCAAATTCTTATATGACTATTTCTGAGTGTGATCCCTTAACTACTAGTGATAACTACCATCCTCCGCTTGAATCTGAATTGTCACTTGATTGCCAGTATATTAATGTAGAAAATGAGGTTCGTTATAACTTCAATAAAGCGGATTATGGTGCTTTTAATAATTATTTGCTTGGTTATAACTGGATTGTGTTATATTGTTTACAAAATGTGAATGAAATTGTAGATAAGTTTTATGAAATTATTTATGAGGCTATAGATATGTTTGTACCAAGGATTCATGTTAGAAAATCCAATTTTCCTCTCTGGTTTTCTGCAGATCTTAAGAGTAAAGTCATAGCTAAGAAAATAGCACACAAAAAATACAAAAGTACTAACAGCTATCATCATTACATTATATTTAGAAGCTTGCGTCTTGAATGCAAAGAGTTAACTGACTTATGTTATGCTAATTATATATCTAATGTAGAGCGGCGGATAGGTGACAGTGTTGGAGAGTTTTGGAAGTTTGTAAGGGAGAAATCTAAGGGCAAAAGTAACCTTCCTCAGTCAATGTTTCTTCGGGATCAATGTGTGGAGGGCGGAGAGCAGATAGCGGAGCTTTTTGCAACTCATTTTAACTCTATATATAATAATTTTAGCAGTAGACATTCTGTGAACATGGAGCGAACCTTGGAGCAGGATATAGTAGATGGTTTAAATATAATTGAAGTTAACTTTGAGAGCTTGTTGAGTGTGTTGTTATCATTGAACATTAAGAAGGGCGCCGGTCCTGACATGATACCTAACATCATGCTTCGAGAGTGTGCAGTGTCACTGTGTGAGCCTTTGCTTTTTATCTTTAATAAGTCGCTTTGTCAGGGAGTATTCCCAGAAAAATGAAAGCATTCATTTGTCACACCCATATTTAAGGCTGGTGATTCATGTGATATTAGCAATTATAGGCCGATCTGTATTCAGTCAGCAATTCCGAAGGTGCTCGAAAGGATGGTGATGCCCATTTTGGAAGGATCCTTTAAGAATGTTATTGTCGAGCATCAGCATGGATTTGTTAATGGTCGTTCTACCCTTACAAATCTTTTTTCCTACACTAATTTTATATCAGAGGCCTTGGACGATGGATATGAGGTACATTCGATCTATACTGATTTCAGTAAGGCATTTGATCTTTTAGATCAAGACATCCTATTGCACAAGCTGGAAAATTTTGGTATCAGGGGATTCTTTTTGTCGTGGTTATCATCGTATCTGAGAGGTCGTAGCAAGTTAAGTTGAGTGGTTATCTTTCATCTCCATTGCATGTGGTTTCAGGTGTACCACAGGGGTCCCATTTGGGACCCAAGTTATTTTTACTCCTAGTTAATGATATTGGTCAATATTTCGCATCGGATTATTTGCTATTTGCGGACGACTTAAAAATATTTCGGATTGTGAGGTCAGATCATGACTGCGAGGTGCTACAAACTGACATAAATATCTTGCTCGAGTGGTGCAGCAAAAATAATCTGAAATTAAATACCAACAAGTGCTCTTATATGATATTTTCCCGGAATAAGAATTTCATAGATTAATCATATAGAATGGGAGATGAAGAATTAACTAGACTAGCAACGGTGAGACATTTGGGCATCTGTTTGGATGGTGTGCTTTGCTATGGTGATCATCATCAACATATGATTGATAGAGCCAATCGAATGCTTGGGTTAGTGTTAAGAATGTCAGGCGACTTTGATGATCTTCACTGCGTTGTTACACTTTTTAAATCATATGTAAGGTCCATTCTAGAATATGGGTCGTCAATATGGTGTCCATATTACGAAGTCCATAAACGTCGTATTGAATCCTTGCAGAACAGATTCGTGAGATACCTCAGATTCAGATTGCAGCGGGGGGGATTTCAAGTGGATAGTACTTACATAAGGGACCTCTTTAGACTTAATTCGTTAGAAGATCGTAGAAAGTATCTTGATATGTGTTTTATTTTTAAAGTCGTTAATAATATTATTATTTCACCAAATATACTGAATTGTATAGATTTTTATGTCCCAGCTAGGAATTTGAGAAGGTCTCCCTTGCTCTTTTCCAGGATTTCCAACACTCGTCATGCGCAGAACATGCCATTGAGAAGAATGGTTTCATATGTAAATGATTACCCGTATATTGACTTTCTTGGTGTTTCATTGCAAAGGTTTAGATCTGAATTACAACGCATTGTATTGCATTAATTATTGTGTAATGAGTGTACGGAGATTGTTCCTACTTATTTATTCAATTTGGTAATTAATGAATGGTTTTTAACTGCTTATGAAGGAGCATGTTTTTGTGTATTGGGTTGAATAGCAACTTGGTCTGTTCGAGATATATTATATTATATTAGATATATTTTATATTATATTTTATAAGTATATTGTACAGGACTATATTTCATTTAGAAAAGTATTGTTAAACTGTTTGTAAACGTTGAAAATAAAATAAATAAATAAATAAATAAATAACGCTTTTAAATATGTGATTGGAATTTAAGGCAAATTTTTTCGTGTTAATTTTAAAATAGCATAGGAGTGTATGGTATCAAATTGTTGGGAAGAAAATTCTCGTTTCAAATATCCTAGTGAACCACTATCGTTCCATTTGGAAAAATGGAGTAAACGTCATTTCATTTTTTAAACGCTTGTAAAACTTAGAAAATCAATTAATATGACATAATTTTATTTTTCGTAAACTACTTGACTATAAATTAACCTATTTAATTGATTCATGGCCCTCTAGATTCAATAAAAAAAATGAGAATAGAAATGTTATAACACGTCAAAAAATGACAAGTGGTATGTCATTTTACTCAGAATATCATGCTGAATCCAAATAAGTAAAAATATACAGGGTGTCCCATTTAAAATACCAAAGTCAAGGTCACTTCCGGTTAAACCGGAAGTGCTAACAAATCAAAAATTATGCCAATAAATGCAGACTAATCTCTTATGCATAATTCCAAAATTTCATTTTAATATCTATAAATACAAAAAAGTTATAGGGTTGAGCGTCTTTTGAGAAACACCCGGTATATATTTTCCAAAAAGAAAAAATTTGTGGAGGGATGTCCGTTATTTCTTGAAATGAAATATGGCAACCCTACCCTTTGGAGTCTGTATCTCCGTTAAGGGGCACTTCAGGAATTTTTTTTTATGATAAATTAGAGTTAGTCTGACCTTCCCTATATGCTCCCGAGAGTGTGCGATATACTTTCCGGATACCCTGTATAGCTTGTTCTATTAAACATAACTGCAAAACATCAGAATTAACTGAAAAAGAATTGTATGACAAACAATAAATATGCCATCAAATATTGTCTAAATAAAGGTAAAGAAAAAAGTATTTTGCATATCCTGTTTCACACAATCGTACCCATGTGTATTCTGGTTGGACTTTTACATTGTTTCTTTGAAAATTGATTTTATTTAACAACAAATTAATACTAATTGCAAGGAAGTATTTTAAATGCATATTTGTTTGGTTACTCGGAACACTTTGCAATAAAAACATATTTGTATTGTAACAAATAACGCTTTTGTTGTGAACATAATGAGGTAATATTTGAATATAATAAAAATTTGCGGTTTAGGTGCCGAGCTATGATTCATAAAAAATCTATTATAGTTTTTTGAATGTGATGTTATGGTATTATTGGGTTATTGCCGTTTTTTTATTATTTCTTTAAAAGTCGTTCACCTTTTGCGTTCACAGGAGAATTTTTGTGTTATTGTGCGGAGTGTCCAGTTTTCGTGTGTTTTCATATACCCTTATTATAAAAGATAGAAAGATCGGGTATGCGGCTTACTGTTGTATTATTTTATGGAACTTTCATTGTTGCAAACTATGTTTTTACAGCCCTCTCAGGATCTGACATTTTGAAAATTTGTCATTTTTGACGCTCCTCTGAGATACAGATTAATTATTTGATACTGAGGTACTATTGAGGATACTGACCCTTACCTCTTTGTTTATACTTGAGACAGCTACTCTTATCTATAAGAATCGTAGAGCATTTCTGGGCCCCACCCCCCACTATGAGACTCGCCGGGCTCTTGACCTTCCTCTTCCACTGCCCATTCCATCAAGGGCTTTCACCCAGAGATCTCTAATTTACCAAGGAAGAAAAATATTTAACAACTTACCCTTGAATATTAGGATGTTCCCTCGGTGCGGCTTTTTCGAAGGTCTGTTACAGCACTGCTGCTGGAGAGAGCATATTATTCTTTGGACGAATTTTTCGAGTGACGACTAGACAGTGCGCCTCCGGGTGTCTGGAATATAGTTTTTCGGCTACCTTTATGTGTTGCATCCTCACCTCTCGCTTATGATTAGGTACGCTTAATGATTATGCACATTAGACATATTTTTGACTTGAAATTTGATTTCTAATAGTTTTCTATGTTTTGTCATAAAGTTTCTCTGTTCCCTTTTATGTTTTTTTTGTTTATTTACTTTGCTTTGCTGTTTAGTTTCTTTTACCTACTTTAGATTTTAATGTTATTTGTACGTTTTCGATTCAATTGTATATTTTTTTAATATTTTAAGTCTTATTTATTAACAATGCTTTGTCACATAAAACTTTGTTTTTCTTGACAATAAAGTATTTTTGAAATTGAAATTGATAACTTATTGATAAGGTAAAAATGGGTTATTATAGAGTTATTTATGTAAAATTCAGTGGCGTAGTTAGTTTTTTCTAAAAAATTTTGTTGTTCAGTTATATACAGAGTATCTGTAAAAGGTCTTTACAAAAACCTACCATATATTCTTCAGATCACAATTAGCAGATTTAAGTAAACTTACCTTAGTACAAAGTTGCTTAGTTTGGGCGCTAGACGACGCTGAAGTGACAATTTTTAAATCGTTTTATGGATTAATTTAAAAACTGCTTATACTATTTTGCCGAAATTTGGTACGTTGGCGTAGCTTTATGGGACAAAGAAACTCATGTCACAATTCTGATTAATATCAGCTCATGAGCGTAGAACCTGGGTTTTTACTAATTGCTTGTTTCAGATTTCTATGCCAATGGAACAAAAGGGGGTTGGGTACAAAATTCAGATGAACCAACTCATTTGCTATAAAAATGTACTCTTGATAAGACTCGATTCCTCTTACGGTTTTCGAGAAATTTGCATTTTATTATTTAATTACGTAGTAGTTTTTACCCCGTAGTACCTGGGTTTTATAGAGTTTTTCTGTTTTTGATTTCTACGCCAATGGAAGATAAGAGGTTAGAGTTTAAAATTCAGATTAAACCAACATATTTACTACAAAAAACCTCTTGAACAGTTTTCTTATCATCTGCTTTATATTAGCACGGTATTTTTCAGGTATGTACGACACGACCTTACACCTCACAAACGGTTGTTATTGTTGGTTATTGTTAGTTTCATCTGACAACATAAGATTATTGTCAAATTTGTAACATTTGAAAATCCACATGCTATCAAGGTAAAACATTTTTAAAATGAGTTTAGAATTAATATGTGGGCTGGAATAATTGGTAATCATATTGTTGGTCTTGTCATTATTCCACAAAGATTAACCGGGGAAATTTATTTGCAACATCTAAAGAATACGCTGCTAGATCTGCTGGAAGATTTACCTTTACAACTTCGGGGAGATATGTGGTTTATGCACGATGGAGCTCCACCACATATTGCATTAAAAGTTAGAAACTTTTTGAATCAGCAGTACCCAAATAAATGGATTGGTAGAGGTAATGCCCCTGTAAATTGGCCACCACGATCTCCGGATTTAAATCCATAGCATTATCTCTTAAGGGGGCATCTTAAGACAGTGGTTTACAGGACAACTCCAGATAAAGCAGAACAACTATGGCAACGTATTCAAGATGCAATAAATATTCTTAAGGGCCATGAACAAGTTCTGCAAGAGTGTGTTTTAATTTTCTTTGACGTATAAATCTTTGTATTCATGAAAATGGTAGACATTTTGAGCAATTTTTATAATATTTCTATTTATTTCTGTTTATGATTTAGTTATTTTTTTCTTTTTTTGTAAAAACTAATAGGTATTAAATAATGAAATGCAAATTTCTCGAAAACCGTCAAAGGAATCGAGTCTTATCAAGAGTAAATTTTGTAGCAAATGAGTTGGTTCATCTGAATTTTGTGCCCAAACACAGACAGAGTATGGATGGCACTAGTTGAAGGATTATCTTCTATCTCTCGAAGTATAGCCTCTTTTAATTCAGGCGTGGTTACTGTTGCAGGTCTGCCAGGAAGTTCCGTACTACGTTTAAAACTCCCAGTCTCACTCAATCTTGCATGGAGCTGTCTAAATGTTTTGGCACATGGCAGTACTCGGTTTGGATAACGTTCCTGATAAATTCGCCGAGCTTCTTTAGCATTTCCATTTGCTAGGCCATAATTGAAATGCATCTGGGCCGTTTTAGCATTAGTTGACTTGTTATTGACCAAATAGGTAAATTAGATATTAAAACTTGCCCTTATCTCATTTTTTAAATGACTTTGATATACCCAGGTATTTTTCTTTTACAGGCAATAAAGTGATTTTATTTTTTCTCTCGAAAACAAAGCATGATACGAAAACAATTTAGGGAACAAAAAAGTTGTACTATTAGTTGGTAAATCCGAGAAAAAATATCAAAATTAGAAAAATGTCAGTGGCGTACATCTTCTTGTCAATAATATTCTTCAAGGTGCTCCCCAGGACGCCACGGGACTAAATAAATTTAATCTAGTCGGGGCTAATTAAACGCCTTATCAATATGAATAACGGTACCAAATTTCAATATTATCGGGAAAAGGATATTTAAAAAATTATAAAGAAACGATTTTTTCTTTAAACTTTAACACCCTATATTTCAATACCGGGCAACTCCGGACACATGTTCAATATGAACTTTTTCTCTTATAATATCATAAGGTATCACTCTCTGAAGTTACGTACCGTACTTCTAAAACACCCTGTATATGTATATTATGTATGTTCTCAAAATTGTCTCTCTCCTCCGCATCACTCCTTTAATTACGATTATTATTATATTTAGGTAACTTATATTACGATCAATTTATTACTAATTTAACTCTAGTAATTTATATTATTAATTCATTTATGCTAAAGAAATGATAAATAGACATAATGGTATACTTTAATGTTTTAAATTATACAGGGTGTTTCGGGAGGAAAGGGAAATATTTTAATGAGGTAATCTAGAGGTCAATATAAGAAAAAAAGGTCATATAAATGTGGGTCTGGAAATGCTTTCTTTTCGAGATACAGTGTGCCAAAAAAAAAGTAATATTCATTTTTCCTTCAATACCTCGAAAATGATTTAAGGTATTACACTGATCATGGGTGTGCGCTATACTGGCATGAAAATACGTTTTCTCGATTTAAAAAGTTTTTACCATTTTACCAGTGGCGTACGCAACAGCAAAAAATAAAATTGTTTTGGCGAAAAAAATTGTACGCCTCTGGTATTTTTCAAATCAGGGGTCTATTTCTTAATCTACAGTCATTTCTTAAAAGAAAAAGTATTTTGAGTTTTTTTGGTAGAACAAACCATTTTCAAGTAATAGTTAGAATGTTGTTTTACAACCGTTTCCAAAAATTACTAGTTGAAATTAATTTTTTTACAAGTTGGCTTTGATAAATTAATGTCACAATAATGTTTGGCACATTATTTGACATAAAGTACTAACAGTGTTATTTTTAATATTTTTATAAATTATTAGTACCTACTAAACCGTAAGTAAGCAGTAAAATATTTATTGTACAATGCCTAAGACGTATAGCCATAAGGAATATGCCGACATGATATTTATCGACGGTTTCTGCAATGGTAGCGCAATTCAGGCAGTGAATGAATATCAACGTCGATTTCCAAATCGAGTCCTACCTAACAGAAAAGTGTTTCAAAAAGTATTTTTAAAAGCACAAGAGACTGGCATGTTTCCAAGTGCGAAAATTGTTTCCGAAAGACCGCAGGGCCTCGACGTAGATGTTGAAGAGAATATTCTTCATATTGCTACAGAAAATCCAAGTGAAAGTACGAGAAGGATTGCAAATGAACTTTATATACCTTCACACAAAGCCGTTTGGGAGACATTGAAAAGAAATGGTTTAAATCCGTTTCACATACAACCAGTTCAACATCTTCACGATGGTGATTATGCTCCAAGAACAGAGTTTTGTGAATGGATACGTCAAAATCGAGAACTGCATAGGTACATTTTATTTAGTGATGAAGCTCAATTTACCCGTGACGGAATTAATAACTGTCATAATGAACATAGGTGGTCAGAAGAAAATCCTCACGCTACATTCGAACGAAACTTTCAACATCGCTTTAATATTAACGTATGGTGTGGTATGCTTGGAGATCAATTGTTTGGTCCTTTTGTACTGGATGGACATCTTAATGGACTGGGCTATTTACGCTTCTTACAAGAAAACTTATTTAATATTTTTGATGAAGTTCCTTTAGATGTAAGGGCACGACTGTATTTCCAACATGATGGTGCCCCACCACACACTTTAGTCTCCAAGTGCGAAATTTTTTAAATACTTGTTTACCTGATCGTTGGATTGGCAGAGGTGGTCCTTACGATTGGCCACCAAGGTCACCTGACCTTGATCCCTTGGATTATTGCTTGTGGGGGTGGATGAAATCATTGGTTTATGCAACAAGAGTAGAAACAAGGGAAGCGTTGCTTGATCGCATTAACAATGCTGCAGCTATTATCCGTAATAACCGTCTCTCAATTCGCCGTGCTACCAGAGCAATTAATCAACGAGCGAATAAATGTATCCGAAGCAGGCGGTGGTATTTTTGAGAACATTCGTTAAGATTTTTTTTATGGTTTAGTATTTAGATTTAGTTATTTGTTGTTAAAATAAACTTTACTGTAAATTTCAGAACCGATTATTTTACAAAATAAATGTCGTGAAGTCGAAATATCAGTAACGTAATAAAACAGCATTCTAACTACATATTACTTGAAAATGGTTTGTTCTACCAAAAAAACTCAAAATACTTTTTCTTTTAAGAAATGACTGTAGATTAAGAAATAGACCCCTGATTTGAAAAATACCAGAGGCGTACAATTGTTTTCGCCAAAACAATTTTATTTTTTGCTGTTGCGTACGCCACTGGTAAAATGGTAAAAACTTTTTAAATCGAGAAAACGTATTTTCATGCCAGTATAGCGCACACCCATGATCAGTGTAATACCTTAAATCGTTTTCGAGGTATTGAAGGAAAAATGTATATTACTTTTTTTTTGGCACACTGTATCTCGAAAAGAAAGCATTTCCAGACCCACATTTATATGACTTTTTTTTCTTATATTGACCTCTAGAATACCTCATTAAAATATTTCCCTTTCCTCCCGAAACACCCTGTATAGGTACCGTATAGAGCTATCACCTCACCGAACAAGCAACGCTTTGGTGATTTGATAAAGCTTTTTCTCTATAAAATCTACTCCATAAGGTTACATAGACGTTATTACTTTATATTTGTTTACCATTTTTTTAAACGCGATATGTTTTTAATTTTGTAAGGATTTTGGGAATAAATAATTTTGAATTTGAATGAATTTCAATTACTTACTTTATGTCATCCCTGTACCGCAACATGTGGTTCCAAATTCAGTGTGAAAGAAAAAATTACTGTATACTCTTTGCAAAACAAAAACCGATTAACGTCATACCCTTCGAGTGACGTCAGTTGTCGACAGTGTTGCCAGCTTGTAACCAAAATATCCGAGTGAGGAATTTAAGGGAAGATAAATATCCAAAGTTTCCCATTATTTATTTAGTAGATCTAACAATCTATGTTTCATCCAAGAAAACGAATTGGTACAAGGATGCTTCTTTTTCTTTAATATATTCTTCCAAAATACCAGTCGTTTGAAAGTTACATGGGAAAGTTCCATAAGCCCTCGCCTCAGTTCATCTTTTTACCATCCGAAGCCTATTTTCTTGAAGAGGCTTCTTAAAGAGTTAAGACAACCATCAAAGAGTTCTCTGGCTTTTAATTTCTAACTTAAAGTTGTCAAAGATACATGGTGTTTTAAAAAAAGTTACAGCTTATGAATAACCTATGTAAAATATTATAATTTTTAAATAATACAACTTACTTGTTTCGTACATTCCCTAAATAGTGCCACGGATAGAACCTACATACATTTACAAATCTCTTTGAATTAGAACGTTTGTTTTAAGGTGATTCTAATAATTTATTTTGCTTAACTGTTGTTGAAATTGCGCTTACAATGGAGATATTCAAATTTAGGGCACGCTAAAAATTAGTTAAGTAGAAAAAAAATATATTATGCACCTTACCATACTCTTTAAATTTACTTCTCTGTACTGCTATCAAGGGTAACAATAGGCCATTATTGTTAAGTTCTTCCTGAAAATAGCTTCTTAGAGAATCTGTTAGCTCTTTGCACCTACTATTTAAATGCTTCGGCATTTTTCACAAATAGTAAACGACGTAATCGACAGAGATATGTATGTGCACTTTTGTTTCACTTAATAGAACAGTTTTTAATGCTAGAGTTTTTGTTAAAAAATAGACGCACAGCAACACGGAACCACGAACAATTAAGGTTTTGCATGAAACGTCAAACCAAGCCAAGAAACGAGCTGGCGCTACCGCACCGTTTACAGTTGTGTTGCCAACTATCGGCCAATAAAATTCAAATTATATTGATTTTTACAAGATTAAATAAACAAAATATTTGCTATAAGTGGGCTCGTACCAAAGAAGAATACTTTAAGATTGTAGTAAATTCAATATCACATAAGGTTTTAATACTTTTAATACAAGTATCAGCTGATTGATGACGTGCATTAGAAATTGTTTTGCATCAGCTATATGTAGAATTTTGTTATTTTTGTATTTATTATTTTATGAAAATTATGTTTAGCAAAAATGATTTCTTAAAAGAACAGGCAAGCGAAGAAAATTATTTCATTTTTTTAGGAAGACATCTCACTAAATCACCCAACTTTATCTTACAGTTCGAGCAAAAAATTCTATTATTAAAATAGATATCCAGAAAATTTCATAAAAATTTTAAATAGACATGCTAAGCTCGCCGTATATCTTAATAAATTAGTTTTCGAGCTAAAGAGAGATGAGTTAGATATAATTAAGAGATAATGTTCTAAAATAAACCCCCAGCCGTTTAAGGAGCGTAGGTAATGTAGTTTTAAGCAGAAAAGATCGTTATAATAATGACGAGACTAAAATGACTTTAGTTTTTATGAAAATATATTGCTGTTGGAAAAATTGTTGTATCTACTTCTAAAATATTTACAACAGATAAATATTGAAAAATATAATTAATCATTGCACGTCTTTTAGATTTCCACTGTCTTTTTTTTGTTCAAGCGCATTAGTAAATTAAAATTATCTTATGTGAAACGGTAGTTGAAGCAATATTTTGCGAGTGGTCACAAGCTAATGACTTTGTGAATCCTTATGCGGATACACAGGATGATTTAAAAAAATTGCGAAATTAATTAAATTATAAAGTATTAAAGTATTATAGTAGTAAAGAATAGTTATTTATGGTACAAGTGTGTTATGTTATATACAGGGTGTTATGGAAATGACTTATTATTTTTTAACCCGTAAATCTATAGGTCGAGCCGAATTGGGGAAAAATTGCGTTAAATGGCGCTCGAAGCTAGAAATTCGAGAAAAATGCCTTTAAAAATTTAGCTCAAAACACCTACGCGCCAATGACCCAAACAGCTGATTCGTACTACTTGTCAAAAAAAATTTGTTGACAAAAATCTGACAGTTACTGTCAGATAGTCTTTAGATATCGTCAGCCCAAAACATGTGTTTTGACCAGTGTTGCCACATTTACTACATCAGTTTCATCAGATAACCTTTTTTGAATATTTAATTTTTTCTACTTAACTTTAATATGCTTTAGTTTCTACCCTATTACACGAAAAATTGTCTACGTATTGCTCTAGTTTTATTTGTACATACCTTGAAATAAAAAACATATCGGCAAGAAATCCACGTTATACCGTTACCATTTCAAATGATTCTAGCGGGACATTTATTCACTTTAACAACACATTAACTGTTCGGGACATTATCAAGTTATTAGCTCTTTAATTCTGTGTTATTAATACAAGAAATTACTAGTTATAGACTTAGAAATACTTTATAACAAAATCCGGATTGAAAACAACGCGACACACGTTTGATACGGTTATGTTCTTTCTCTTCTTCTGTGACTTCTGTTCTTCTTGGTAATGATAATAGCTGGCTCATTGTCGTCAAGACAGGTGGCCATTGCAATTAAGAATAATAATTACGGTATCCAATCCAGTCCTCTTAACTGGACACACAACATTTAAACACGATAGTCCAGGGGGCGGGAAATGTGATTTGTTGCTGTTCTGTGATTGGGTACTGAGCAGTTCAAAGTCAATGAGCGCATTCGGGAGACGAAACTGCTCCGGAGCAGTTCCTAAATCGTCTTGTTGTGTCGACCGCTACTTTTACGACACTTTCCAACATGTTACGGAACGGTCGCCATTTTGGGTAGCATCTTTCACTTCCGCTGCTTGGAGAGAGCGGTTCGTTATGTCAATGGGGAAATGACGTATGCAACAAAAGTTTGGTTACGAAGAACGTAGTAAATAGAATGGAGGAACAAAACATATACATTAAACAGGAAAACGTACTTTTTAACTGCCACCAAAGAGTTTCAACCAAGGGATGAGTATATTGGTAAGCTTCACAAAACAAGAAAGGTTAATGTTTGTTACGCACAGCTGATATGGATTTGACATTTGAACCAAACGTGATGATCTTTTGGTCGAAATAGTCGAAATCCATGGAAGCCGACGAATCGGTAGCGGTTGGATCATAACCGGTAACCACTGCGGAGCAGTTTCGTCTCTCGAATGCGCCCAATGGCTTCATATGTGGCTTCATAAATTTGTTTTTAATATCATTTCTTATTATTCATTTACTTGCAACGGCATAAAATTTGTTTGGGTTTTGCTGCTGGAGTGTATAGTTGTTGAATAATGTGATACACATGTGATGGGAATGTTTTGTGATGTGATAGTTTATCTGTGTAAATTTCCAGACATAGGGCTTGTTGTTGGTATCTACGATTTTTACTCAGCGAAGTATCATGATAGCAATACAATTTCATGGGGTGAGTAAAAACTATACCTATTGAATAAGGCTTGTTTAATTGAAATCGCAGTATAGTTTTTGATTTAATCTTTTTTAAAAAACCTAAAAAAAAGATTTTCCCGAATACTTGGCAACGTCGCAAGGTAATCAGCTGTCTGTAGAAATTCCGCCAATTTGTCATGTCAAAAACACGTGTTTAGGGGTAATGAACTTTCATAGAGGCACAGACGGTCCGGTTTTAAGGTATTTTACAAAATTCAAAATACTTCCGATTTTAGAAAAAAAAACTATCAAGCGTAACTCTAGGCCACCCCAGGAGTGGCCCCTTAAAATATAATAAGTCATTTCCATAACACCCTGTATAAGTCACGGTGGGAAATGTTTAGCCCTCAAGGCCGTATGCCGAGAGGGCTAATTCCCGAGTGACTTATATGACCTAACACACGAGTGCCATACAAAACTTTATGCAACACTTGATGATATTAATAAAAAATAGAAAATTATATTGTCTCAATGTAAACTAAAAAACCCTGTATTATATTTTAATTGACATATTTTTGCATGACAAATGTGTCACGTAAAAGTAGGCTAGTGTGATTATTGTTGTTATGAAATTGATTACTAACAAAAATTTGAAGAAAGCAAATAAAATTATTATTTTTGTAATTTTCGATGGTGGTTTTTCAAAATATAAAAAAACTCTAGCCGAAATTCAAAAAGAAGCTGACCCAGCGTATTCATTTATTATTCCCCACAAGTCAAGAGATAGTTATGACAAAACCTTCAAAGAATTTATCGACTGGTGTGATAAAAGATGTGCCTGCGTGAGTTGTAATCATAACCCACTGGTGAGTTATGGTTATAACCCACGTGTGAGTTATAAGCTACTTTATTAGTCAAAAATCGAAATAATGTTCACATTATAAAGGGCTGCCCAGAAGCCCGGAATAAAATTAATATAGCCTTAACCTGTAACTTTTGGGGAAAATGCTCGGACACGGCAATTTAGTTTTATATGTGCTCACATTTTGACGTTATTCGTTTGTTTTTTTATAGACATTTGTCAAAGATATGACGACATCGATCTTTTTTTTAAATGGAAACATACAGCTTGTAATACATCATTTGAAAGCTAATATCTCGTACAGTATGCTCATAAATTTTGGCGCGATTCTGTTAAGCTATTTCAAAATGGCAACTGTTAAAAGTTTAAAATAAATCCCTATTTAAATAAACGGAAATGATAAATCATTGATTTTTTTTAAGGTAAGAAATCTTCATTGTTTCACGTTCTGACATTTTGTAACATTGTGACTTAATAATAGTTATGGTTTATTTGTTATTTATTTTGTCAAAAAAAATAAAAATGTAACGAAGCAAAACAAAACACAACAAAAAGGTGGTTTATCGTGGCTAATGCTGAAAATGTCCTCCACCCTCTACTTGGCATGCTCCCAGGCGATGGTAAAATCCGTCGACGAAATTTCGAATGGCTTCAGGCGGTATGTTGTGTCTCCAATCTAATTTTGTTTTTCAAATCTTCAATATTATTTGGCCTATTTTGGTAAACTTTTTCTTTTAAATATCCCCAAAGAAAATAGTCTAGAGACGTTAAGTCGTGGGACCTCGGTGGCCATTCAATGGTACCACGTCGTCCAATCCAGCAACCTGGAAATATCTAGGTATATCTGGATCTACTTCGTTGTGAAAAATTACAGCTAGAGCAGGCCTCAACTCGAAGGTTAAAAAATCCAAGTACCGTTCAGCTGTGAGGTTTCCTTCCAAAAAGAATGACCCTAAAATTTGGCTATTAATGATACCTGCCCTAACATTTACTTTCTTGGACCGCTGAGTATGCGCTTCAAATATCCATCGTGGATTTTCTTGACTCCAGAAACGATAATTAAGTCTGTTAACCACCCCGTTTAAATAGAAAGTAGCTTCATAGAAATATGTTTTGTGGAAACCTATTATTCTCGTCACACCGTCTCATTATTTCTTTGCAAAATTGCAAACGCCTATCATAGTCATCTTCTAAAAGCTCTTCGACAAGACATACTTTATAAGGGTGGTATTTTTCTGCTTTTAAAAATCTTCCAATAGTACCTCTAGATGTATCATGATTTTGAGCCAATGAAACTGTTGAAACATGCGGATTATCCTGCAGAGATAATGCAATATCCAATTATTCATCGTCGCCTAAAACACGTGGCCGTCCATTCCTAGGCAAGTCCTTTACTGTGCCATATTCATTAAATTTGTGGAATATTTCACTAAGAGTGCTCTTGTGAACATTGATTTTCCGGATATTTAGCATTAAATAAAGTGCACATTTCACTTTGACTTCTCATTTTATCTCCACATCCTAACAATATGAACACTTCGACACGCTGCCTTTCCGACCAAACCATTTGTGTTTAGAAAATTGTAAAATAATACTTCGGAAATACCTAAATTAATTTTACAAGTTCACAATGTCACAATATGTCATAACGTGAAACAATGAATATTTCTTACCTTGAAAGGTAAAAAGAACATTAATGATTTATCATTTTCGCTTATTTAAATAGGGACTTTTTTTAAATTTTAACAGTCGCCATTTTGAAATAGCTTAACAGAATCGCGCCAAAATTTATGAGCATACTCTACGAGATATTAGCTTTCAAATGATGTATCACAAGCTGTATGTTTCCATTAAAAAAAAAATCGATGTCGTCATATCTTTGACAAATGTCTATAAAAAACAAACGAATAACGTCAAGATGTGAGCATATATAAAACTGAATTGACGTGTCCGAGTATTTTCCCCAAAAGTTACAGGTTAAGGCTATATTCATTTTATTCCGGACTTCTGGGCAGCCCTGTATGTAAGTGTTGGATAAAGTATTAAAAACCTCTTTTAAATAAAGCTTATCCAACATTAATATCGAATCATCTCCCTAGTGGCGTAACTAGCGGTGTTCCGCGTGATGAGGGTCCATTGTTGATCTGCGGGGAATATACCGGGTGGACCAAATTAAACACTTTTGAAGGGAAAGTCGGCGTCTGAGGTTTAATTTTAATGATGAAAACTGCATATCGATATCTATCACCGTGTGGGAGATACAGAGTGTTTTTCGAAAATGTGCATTTTCGGAAAGCCTGTGTACCTTTTTACCACTTGATATTTTCTTATTTTTATGAAAATATTTCCAAAGCACTTTTTTACGGATAATTCAATGGTGTAAGTAAACACTTTTTCAAAGTAAGATTTTAATGGGTATTGATAGAAAAAACTGATTTTAAGATGAGATATTTAAATAGAGGTTGAAAATACCATTTCAAAAATATAGCATTCTTGGTGTTTTGCTTAAGTTTTTTAAAATATAGATGTTAAAAGTTTTTAGGTGTTGACTTTGAGGTTATAACAGTCATTTAAGCTGTATTTAAAACAAAAATTAACTAATAAGAAATGAAACAACAATAATAAGGAACAGCAAACACTAACGATATTTTCCTACACGAAGTGTTTGAAATATCTACCGGTTTCCCCTATGCACAGACGGCACCTTTTCTCAACATTTCTTGTCGAGTAATCAGTTAAATCGGAGCAAAATATGCAAAACCTTGCACCACCGCGACTTCTAATTCTTGTTTAGACTAAGCGCACACTTGACGGGAAACCGTTACGGGAAATCGTCGACGATTTGCCTTCGATTCAAACTCGCCGCACACACCACGGTAAACTGGTTGAAAGAAAAAAAGAATTGGCAATAAGTATGTTAATAAATAAAAACCGTTGACGGTTTTCCGTGACGGTTTCCCGTCCAGTGTGCGCTTAGTCTTAGTGTTCGTTGGCAATTTAAAAATAAGGTCTTTCAACCCTCCCTAAATATTAAAGTCCACTAGCGCAAGATCCGGTGACCTCGCCGGCCAACGGTTTGGACCTTGGTTGGCTATCCAATTATTTCCAAAATTAGCAAGCAAACATTTTTTGACGATTGCAGCGTTGTGAGGCTGTGCTCCGTCTTGCTGAAAAAATACGTTCCTGAATCATAAGTAGTTATTCATCAATAAGGGGTTCTATTTGTTTCCTCAGAATTTGCAAATACATACATAATACAAACGGGCCAATAATCCTACCCCTAAAAATACCTGCTCACACACCAAACCCAAATCTTTATTGCGTTTTCTGCTCCACAATTGGATGAAGACTTTGTTGTAGCCAAGTGTGATAGTTGAAACGGTTAAAAATACCGGCACTGTTTACATAGGCTTCGTCTGTCCAAACACAATTGTACGAAAAATCGCGCAGTTGGTTACAGTTTTCCAGGATTGGCAAAAAATACATTCGGCGTTCAAAATCTCCCGGTTGAAGGTGATTAACTTTTCTGGTCCTGTATGGCTTAAATTTGTACTTCTACATTTATTTGCACCCTATTTGCCGCCTCATGGCGCGCCTTCCAAAGTCTTACTTGTTCAAAGGGCGTGCTGTAAAGTCAACACGTAAAAAAATGTAAATCTCTGTGTGAAAACTTAAGCAAACCACCAAGTGTGCCATATATTTTTTTTAATATTCTTTATTTGTCATTAAAATCACATGCAATATGGCAAAGCAAAGTCAACAAAAAAGGTGCCACTAGGGGTAGCTAGACTTAATAATAACTTAGGGCTAAAGTGAATTTTCACAATATCTAAAGCTAAATTAAAAATTAATTTAAATAAAACATGGAGTGTAAATGACCAGACAATCCTAATATCCCAATAAAAGTTGAAAAACTATATAATTATTAACAATAACAATTAAATTTAAAACAGTAAATACATTATTCTGACAGAAGTAATTTGCGTGCTTTATTAAATTAGTGAATTGTGCGAAGAAATATTGAGGACGTCCCTGTTTCTGGTTAGCATTGACATATTGGACTAATTGGAGTGATTTGTCTTATAAGAGTTCATGATTTTTTTTTAACAAAGTTCGACAGTGAGAGGAAGTAAAGTGAGGATACGGTGAGAACTCCTAACTTTGAAAAGTAGGCTTGCATGATGTCATTGGATGAAGTCCAAAGACGCATGGAATAACTCTCTTCTGGGCCTTGAATAGGTTTTGAGTCCACCTCGAAGAGCCTTAGAAGAGAATACCATATCATGATTGATTGGATGTTCGCAAAATAGAAAAGTCGTATTGTGTGAATGAACAGTTGGTCTTTAAATCTCCTCAACCGACCACAGAGGCTATGACTCCAACGTAACAACCTGTTTCTCCCATTTCAAGCAACGATCAAGGTGAACACCTAAAAATCTAATGTCGGTAGACTCTGCAATTGATTTCCCATTCAGAGCAACATATGGGGGTAAGAGGCCTGTTTTGTCGGCATTTAATTTAAGGCTGATATCTTGACACCAATATCTCATTTCCTCTGCTGCAGTAGAACTGTCACTTTTTGTAATGGGAATATTAAGCTTTATTCAAATATGAGGGAGTACACGGGGTGCCCCATTTAAAAAGTTGTTTTTCTATTGATACCTATTAAAATATTAGTTTAAAAAAATTTTTACCTACAACATTCTACGTCAAAAAGTGCTTTGGAAATGCTTTCATAAAAATAAAAACATTAAACTGGAAAAAAGTTACAGTGACTTGTCTAAAATGCGCATGTTAGAAAAACACCCTGTATCACCGATACGGTGATAGGCATCGATATGCGGTTTTGACCATTATGTTTGTCATTAAAATTAATCCTCATCCACCGGCATCAGATTTCATCTATCTCGCTTGTAAAAATCGGAGTTTGCCTATAAGAGTGTTCAATTTGGTCCACCCTGTACGTACGTTCTGGAACAACTTTTCTTCGTAAATTTTAGAAATAAGGAAAACTCTCATATGTCTGAAAATTTTTTTGGAGACGTTGTATAACTATACTATAATAATTAATAACACTATTAAACTGTAAACCTATATTTTACAGAATTTATAATCACAATTTTTTAGTCTTGATTGAGTGTTTTTTGTTTTCAGGTGTTATATGGATGACTTTTGATTGAGTTTCCACCGTTGAGTTGTAAGGATTTATCCCTTCATATGGACACAATTTTAAGGTAACTATTTTTATATACATATTTGTATTCCCGTTTGGACACTTTCCTGTTAAATGTATTGATTTGAGGCAAGAATCATATTTCATATTATCAGTTTCAATTAGAAATATCATAATGGGTTTACTTGTGTCGATAATAATTACACATTTCTTAATGTTTACATTAACTTAAACTACGACACTATTCTGAATCAATCCGGACTATTCAATTCAATTAAATTTCTTTATTGTATTTAAGAAATATTACAGTAATTTCTTATTACAAGGGTACGGTTGAGCTTACATAGTCTATTTTTGTTATTACTTAAAGTGAAAAGAATGTAATCATATTACAATAAAGTTTAACGAGAGAAAAGTAAGGAATAAAAGGAAACATTCAGGTATTATGAAAACAGTTTATGGATATTTACTAGGTAATATAAAATTAAAAAAAAAACAAAATAAGCTGAGCTAGACAATTTAATTTATAATAGAAATATAGTTCCTTTTTTATGGACTATAGAATACCCAGCTTAGATAACTTATGCAAACACTTTACCGTAATTTTGGTCGATTTTCGTACAGTAAACAGTAAATTCCGAGGTAAATTCCAAATTCACACACATTTCTGATATTTGTAGAACCGCGATGGTAGAAACTCGAACAAGGTTGTAAAATTTTTAATTTTTTTATACCCTTTTGTTGTTAAAATTAGATTGGAAAATTGATTTATTTCTATTAATAATACATATGTTTAAACTTTAAACGCTGTCGTCAGGAATTTGCAATAAATCTTTTATTAGTAACCTTAGTACATGTTTATTACAGTAATTTCCACAAGAACGTGGAAACTAAAGCAAGGGTTTAAAACTGAAACAAAACTATATGCAATCTATTAAAAACGTATACAAAGAGCATTTTCGCATTTAGAACCAATATACAGGGTGTTTCAGAAGTACGGTACGTGACTTAAGGGGGCGATTCCTTATGATATTCTAAGAGAAAAAGTGCATATGAGCATGTGTCCCGAAGTTGTCCCGTTCTTGATAAACAGGGTGTTCAAGTTTATTAAAAGAAATCGGTTTTTTATAATTTTTTTAAATATCCTTTCCCCGATTTTATTACTAACTAGCCATTGATTTTTTCTAATTTTAATATTTTTTTACGGATTTACTCATAAAACGCACGATTGCAATCGTCTCACCATTAATTCCCTTATACGTTCAAAAATGCCTGCATTATCGCATTGCAACTTTCAATAATTCGAATTCTTAAGTCGTTTTCATCTTGTACAGGCGTATACAAAAGTATACAAGAGACTTTAGGTGACCCCATAAATAATAGTCTAGAGAATTCAAGTCGGGACTGCGAGCTGGCCAACCTTGGAGACCTGGGCGTCCATTCCAGCAATTAGGAAAAGTGTTGTCGAGGTATTAACGAGCAACTAGGCTTAAATAGGCTGGGGCGCCGTCGTGCATGAACCACATGTTACTTTTTATTTTTTGAGGTACGTTTTCTAACAGAACGTGAAGTTCTTTAGATAGAAACTGCGTATAGGAGTTTCCATTTAATCGATACCCTGTATAACCTAAACTTACCATTATTTTTAGAAGAAACGCAGAGGGCTTAGCTTCTGCGAATTATAATTTTGTTATTAGCATTGATAAATTAAGTTATATAACCGTTTCAGAAACGAACTAATGATATAGTACTAGCACTTTTCTTATAAACAGCCTCCAAGCTCAAAGCATATACTTTGATCGATCCGTTTAACCAAACGCCTCATTTTGTGTTACTGTCAGCGACGATCTAGTGCATATTGCCACCACCTCCCTAACTAGTATATCCTTTCATCGGTGAATATCCTATTATCCCAATCACGACCAACATTTACTAAGCTAAATGTTTTTCTGTCTGCTCTCATACCTTATTCCTTATTCCCGATCGTTAAATAATAGATAGACCAATCAGACTCAGCCCAGTCAACTTTATAATTATCTTCCGCCTAAATTATTTAGCGACAAATAGTAGTGGATAGTTAGCAGTGTCCATTTACCCTGGTTAAAATTTAATCATTCTGGGAATAAGTGGAGAAAAGCAAATTATACGAGACACGACTCTGCCAGACTACGTTCAGAAATATAAATATAATACGATGAATTTAGATAGTAGGATATCTTTTGCAATTCTTTATTAATTAATACCTACATTACTAAATTGTATTTTGATTATAATCATTAGTGGAATAATAAATTTGTTCCATCACGAGTTTTCGACCAATTATCACACGGTGTTTCAGAAAGGGCACCAACTATTATACCAAAAAGAATTAAAAGCCTGCATAGACGCGATTGTTAATTAAAATTGCCGTAAAGTTATGTTATGAAGTTAATAATAATTATAATAATAATAACTTGCTGGCCATCTTATTGTTCCGTTGGTTCCTAACTATCTATCAATTGGGATACTGTCTGTCTAAATGGTCCTTAACAAGTTCAGCATTATGAGCAGGATCCCCATCCTGCTGCAGCTACAAATTCGTTCTGTACTCAAAGAGTACATCTTCTAACAGTTGTAAGTGTGACTCGAAGAAAAGGACCTCCACTCATCGTGCGGGGTCCCCCGGCTCCATACTTTGGATTAATTTAGTTGTGTATGGTTAAAATTTGTTGTTGTGTGGAATCGTCAATGAGAGCTTATTTTGGATAGGGAGTTTTAGGGTTATCATCAACTTGCTGTAAAACTTAAACTGTATTTTTATTATTTGTAACAATTTTCCTCCTTTCTTTCTCTGTTCGGTTAAAGTAGCCCCTCTTACTTGAGTTACTACACAGAGCTCTAAAGTTTTGTCAACATGAATAATTACTATATGAGGATAATCATGCCCATACACTTTTTGTGCGTCCTAAGCATTAAACCTATTAACCAAATTAGTAACATATCTATGTACTTTTTCTTGGTTAGTGGTATTGAACCATTTTCATAGAATATTATCAATTCCTATGAATGACAACGTCACAAGTACAATGAATCCCATGTCGTAATCTGTCGAGATGATTCACTTGTCTTACGGAAAGTAAATTATTTACTTTTGCGAGAGGTACCTATTAAAATTAATAGAAATTAGGTTTTACAGTTTTTTAAAACATTATGCTACTTCAAACGAGTAAAGTAATCGAATTAGGGTAAATGACAAAAAGTATTAAAATTTAAAGTACTTTCAATTGTACCTACTTTCGAAGTCCCTATGAAGACATGCTAAAAAATACTCCTTTCTGTAATTGCACATATCTTCTACTAAATCCGATCCTGCATATTCTTCTCTGTTACTGGACAATTAATTGTGCTATCCACTATAGATGTTTTTTTTTTGTTATATACTGTAACGTTTTTCCAAAAATATTTCTCGGTGCTATGTTATCACCGTAATTCTTGGGTGCCAGTATTCACCTTAGGGTAACCTAAAATATACTGCAACAAGCCAACCTATCCACTCTTACTCTGACAACCCTACGCCCTGGAGGATGTACTTCAGACAACAGTCCCTAAAAATGACCTATGTTGCGCTGCGTGTAGCTCAACTCAGGGTAGGTTCGCTATTTTGCTTCTCGATTGGGAGGTTTAGCACTCTTATATAAGTAAGTTAAAGTCAAATCCTGAAGGCGCCATCTTAGTTTTAAACTACTAGAGACTCTTGTGACGTCTTAACGCCACGTCGACAAACGCTACACGTTTACAATGCACAAGTTCTGTACATAACATGGTCGCAAAACTTTATCAAAACACTGTATATAGAACAATACGCAAATACAAAATATTAAGATTTTAATTTGTTACTATGTTACAACATACTCAAGAAAAATGATACTTAGCTGAAACTTCATGCGCTACCCAAAGTTTATGAAAACTCAATCTTCAATAAAACACACACACATGGTCCCTGACACAGCTAACGTAGATCCAGGCAACTCCAATAGAAAACCTAGTACTCCAGTTTGAGCTTTTGGCCCTTACGGACAAAAAACCCTAAAATCGAATTTTAGATGTACAGCATGACAGAGAAAACTTTCATAAGACCCATCGAGGGTAATTAGATACTAAAGTTTAAACCTACCTCAAATAACCAACGAGGGTTCCAATCTACCAAATGACATCTAGGACCGCTTGTTGAAGTTGATGGCAAAGCATTTTAAATCGGCATTCCACCCAGCAATAGACAAACTACAATGCCATATCCCTTTTAATTGTATTTGTGAAAGTTTTATTGGCATCATATGGCCTTCTCTGCCCAAGAAAACTAAACTTCGGGAACTACTTCCACAAACGTGCTTTCACTTCAAACGTCCATTGTCGAAAGGGCCGATAACAATCCCTCTTCAACATACATAGTTACCAAAACAATCGTCGACAAATTATCATACCAATTCATGAAAACTATAACCCATTTTAATAACAAAACCTTAACAACCCGCGTCAACCAACGCAACCAATGCAAAACTAACCAGACGTGGTCGTGAAAATCCACAGAACTGTCAGTCTGACACTGAATCACAACAGTCAAAACATTTGACCTACATCTTATATACAAGATTAAAAAGTTATTTCTATTGATAACCTAAAAAGTTGACTAATTACTTATCAATTAAAACAAGGATTTGGAGTAAGACCTACAAGTAGTATGAAACAAAAGAACAGAAATCAATCCACTTGGCTATGTGCTACAAGATACAAAACATTCATGGAATATAAACTATATGAACAAAAGTTTTAAGCTCAACATAGTGAACCTATAAGCTATTAAAAGGTAACTAAATTACTAATTAATGTTTAAGGTAAGAGTCTACATATTATGTACTATAACAATTTAAAACCGAAAACTTAACATAGATCACCAAACTATGAAAATGCAATTTTCGAACTGTAACAATACTATGAATAATTAAAAAGCCAAACTTGCCACGATCACCTAGTTTAACATCTTTGCCTAGAACTGTCTACAAATAAATAAATATGACGGGAAGAGGATGAGAGCACAAGCATGCGCGTGGTTGTTTACTGATTTCTCGAACCGTGCGCGCTTAACTTGAGAGCGCGCCATAGACCAAGGAGGGTTAAAGTCTGTGTACTGTGGAGCGCGCACAGCCCATGTGTGCTCAAGTCTGGACGCACCATTGCGTTTTTCTATGCTAAACGAAGACATTAGAAGGTCCATTTTAGCATGGTTTTAGGAAGTAAACTATATCTGTAAGATTTTTTATATATTATATATTTCTAAATTGATTTGCACCATTTCTTGACAAATTTTCGTCTTTACGTCTGTAAGTAGGTCTGTAGAATTCGAGAACATAGAAAGAGTTTTTTTTTTATTTTAATTAACTTTTATCGTTTGTTATTAGAAAATGTGAAACCATAACAATAAGCAATAATCGATTAATTCAGGAACAAGTCCGAACAACATCTCTGAGTATATGTAAAAGGTGTTCATTTGAAAACTTCCCACCACGGATTTATCGAAAACCACTGATTGAAAGAAAAAACGCCGAGACACGTCAAAAGATTTGCTAAAGGGGACAACTTTTTAACCGAAAACTACTTTACCCCCTTTTACCCTCTGCCCCCCGGGGTCATCCCCTTAAAAATTTTAAATGACAAGGGGTATCAAGTAATAGCTTGTTTGAAAGGTCTTTCAAAGTGCTTCATTTTGACGTTTGATATTTTAAAATCGGTTGATTCGTTTTCGAGAAAATTAGAAAAATCTTTATTTATCTTAATTTGTTCAGATAGAAAAAAAACACACGAAAATATCACTTTTTATTTCAATAAGTGTTCAAAAACCAACATAAACAGCAATTCGGAAGATTAGACGTAGCAGCAACCAAATAACAACCCGACTTTTTTTCAGCCATCTATTTATAAACACAGATAACATGGGCGAACTGTATTTATTCTTATACCTGTTTAGTTTTTTATAGTTGCTAAGGAAAAGAAATAATTTAATTTGCTGTCAGTTACCTTTGTGACAATCTTGGGATAGTGAAAATTAATTTATTGATTTAGATTTTACTTCCAAAATGGTTTACACACTAGCCGAAAGAGTGGAAATGATTCTAATTTATGGTACCCAAAATCAATGTGCTCAGCAAACTGCCGTTACATTTAACGCCAGACATCCGGAAAAGATAACCTCGCATAGGTATGTTTTGGACCTTGTTACTAAATTTACTCAAACTGGATCTGTTGCAAATAAAAAACGTAATCATCGTAGAGTTTTGGATGAAGCCGCTAAAGTTGAAGTTTTGGGTCATTTTGTCATAAATCCTAATACTTCATTACGCAAAATTGTTGATGCGACTGGTATTTCATTAGGCTCTGTACACATAGTTACTAAATTACATAAATTTCATCCATACAAAATGAAAACATTGCAAGAGTTAACCGAAGATGATTTCGATAGGCGAGTTGAGTTTTGTGAACAAATGACTGCAGCGATTAATGATAATACCATTTATGTAAAGAATATCTGCTTCAGTGATGAATGCACATTTTATCTAAATGGATTTGTTAATAAGCATAACTGCAGGTATTGGAGCAATGAAAATCATCATGCTTTTGTAGAAGGGCATACTCAGTACCCCCAAAAACTTAATGTATGGGCAGGCATTTTAGGAAACAAAGTGATTGGGCCATTGTTTATTAATGGGAATTTAAATGGAGGCATTTATTTAGATATGTTGGAAAATACCATCAATCCGCTTATCACTGAAACCATTGAAAACCAAATTGAAGACGATGGAAACCCTATACTTGATGAGGCTGAAATATATTTCCAGCAAGACGGCGCTCCTCCTCCCTATGTTCTTCCGGTTCGGCAGTGGCTAGACGACGAGTTTCCAGATAAATGGATAGGGCGAAGAGGGTCTATAGAATGGCCTGCTAGGTCTCCTTGACGCCATTGGACTTTTTTCTATGGGGCCATTTGAAACCTATTGTGTTCACTCCCCAACCTGAAAGTTTGGATGAACTTCGTCAACGCATCATCGAAAGCTGCCATGATCTCCCACAACATGTTTTTGAAAATGTCCGTCAGGAATTTGAACATCGCTTATATCATTGTTTGGCCAATAACGGGCAACATTTTGAACACTTATTGAAATAAAAAGTGATATTTTCGTGTGTTTTTTTTCTATCTGAACAAATTAAGATAAATAAAGATTTTTCTAATTTTCTCGAAAACGAATGGACCGATTTTAAAAAATCAAACGTCAGAATAAAGCACTTTGAAAGACCTGTCAAACAAGCTATTACTTGATACCCCTTGTCATTTAAAATTTTTAAGGGGATGACTCCGGGGGGCAGAGGGTAAAAGGGGGTGAAGTAGTTTTTGGTTAAGAAGTTGTCCCCTTTGGCAAATCTTTCGACGTGTCTCGGCGTTTTCTTTTAGTCGGTGGTTTTCGATAAATCCGTGGTGGGAAGTTTTCAAATGAACACCCTGTATATTCAACAATAAGGCAAGAGCACAGGGGTAGATAAAATAGTGTACATGCATTTTTTATTTGTTTTTGTTATCTTTAGGTCGTCAAATATATAGTGCTATTAGTTATTTAGTTGATACATTAAACAAATTTGGGCCTATTTGTTCGATAAATAATAAAATAGTTGACAATGAATGATTAGGGGCTTATAAAAATTTCATTATTTTGATAGATGTGGAATTAAAGTTATTTACTTGTGTAGCTTAAATATTAAATCGATTGAATCGTTAATACATTTATTGGGATATAATTGTTAAATCTAGGTTCTGGAAAAATCATGAAACAGCAGATCTGAATCACTGAGTTTATTTTTATGGCTGCATATCGGCATTAATGGGAGCAAATTAATTTTTAATAGACCTACGTCACCTTTTTAGCTAGAATATGAAGATGTTGTGGCAGTTTTAGCAAGGATATAAAAAAAATATACAGAGTGTCCAAGATAAGGAAGGCCTTAATGAGGATCTCGGTTATGGTAAGAGATACAACTTTGATTAAATAGAGAAGAAATTGTACAATTAAGGGACTAATAATACACACCAAAAGTTCTGTTAAGACGTTTAAGTTTTGAGTTATTAAAAAAAAACTGAAATTTCGGTTTTTTAATTTTATTTTTTTCCTGCATTAATGTTTTCATTATTAGTTCCATAACTTATTGGCAGTGGCGCATGATCCATGAAAGCGATGGAAGCACCGCTTTCCCTACCTTCATAAGAAAAAACAAAATTGTTTGCAGTAATAAGGTTAAAAATTAAAATTAATTTAATTTTTGCTAATCGTTATTCATAATAAATAATATGATAGTGTTGGGACGCCGTCTTTTGGAACGTAATACGATTAAACATATTTAAACTCCAGTGGCGCCCCGGAGGGTAAGCTTATTGATAATAATAGAAAAGGCATTGCACGCGACTGGGGTTTGTAACTTTGTCTCTTTTTAGGTTAAGCTATTTAATATACAATTTTTTTTTCCTTTTTTCTCGTTTCGGTTCGTTCTCGAGAAAAGAAACCGTTTCACCGCATGCTCCTGGACAATATAAAAAGGATTAATATGTTTATTACTGTTTATTATTAAATGGTTATAATTATTAAGCAAGCAAATAAATGCAATTATTGCTATAAATAAACCTGCCAAAAACTAATTTTTCTCAAGCAAAACTTTGACATCCTGTATCTTGAAAGAAAAATACCGCATATACACAATAGGGCACATGTTTATAGAAACTTACAATATTTCTTCACTATTCCATCATCATCAAAGTTTACTGCGTCCCTTGATTGCTTCCAAAGCTTCCTGTCTTCTGCTGCATGTTTTCAGTTGGAATGATAATGTGTCTCAAATAGTTATTTCGTTATTCCTAAAAGCCTTTTCTCGTGGGCTCCACTCCATGATCTTCTTTATCTGTCTATCATCGGTTATTTTCTTAGCCCTGCACCATGTTAATTATTTCTAGTGCATCCCCTAACTTGAGTCTTCTGCGGATTTTTTTACTGGGAACTGTATCACTTAGCGCCCCTTAAGCTTCGGTTTCCTACAAAGCGGTACCGCAAAAGAGCGGCCGTAATTTGACGACTGTTCTTGCCACCAGTAGTACGGTCGCTTTGGACGGTGAATATTACTGTAAAGTAACATTAAAAATACGGTGCGATAAAATACGGCGGCAAGAGTCAGTTGACAGTTCAAATCAAAGATTGTGTGTGTTGTTTACAAGATGGACGATCTAAGTTTGGCTTTCTTATAGTTCTTGAGGACGAAGAATCGTCAGAAGAAGAGAGCAGAAGGCAACAATCTGTTATTTATAAAAAAACGCGAGACAGAGGGTTGCGTCTTTCGGTAGTCTGATGATTTTACATTAAAAAGTGCTTCATGAGTTCGAACAAACTCGATTAAAATTTTATCTTGTTCGCTAGATCAACTAATTTCTTTAGCCATTTCTAAATATTAATATTAAAACATACAATCACTACACTGGCGCACCGTCAAAAATCGTGCTTACACTATCCCAACGTACAGAGCGGCCGCTTCAGAAAATACGGTGCCGTATTTTTTGCGCCGAACGCTCTGGAGGAACACACTCCGATTTGCAAGTACATACACGCTTTATCACGGCGAAGCTCGCCGTCAAATTACGGCCGCTCTTTTGCGGTACCGCTTTGTAGGAAACCGAAGCTTTAGCCCCAATATTCGTCTTTCCTAAGCAGGTTGGGCTATTTTTTTCTTATTTGCGGCCCTTTAGTTAGTGTTAGAGACTTTGATCTAAAATTTAAGTTTTATTGGTTAAAAACTTTTCTTCTCAGACCTGTTGGTAGTTTCAGAGGATACATTGCAGTTCTATTATTCCTATAAACTTAACAAGTTCTTTGGTTCAGGTTTAACCATAAAGCCCAGACATAATATCATCACCTGAAAACAGACTATTCTATGTTCACTTTTTTTCTTAAATAAGAATTTTTCACCAAATTCTTCTATGTTCATTATGTCAATACTTTCCAAGTACGCATATACCGTGTACTTTTCTAAATACACGCTGGCATTTTTCTATATCCATTAGACTGTAAATATTCGAACCAAAAATATCCTGTGTCCTCATGCCCAATGAAGTTTTAGGAATGGATGTCACAAAACAATATAAATTAGGCGCAAATAGTTATTATAATGGTCCCGGAAAACCAATGTGGTCTACATTATTGTAGTACTCGTGTGGTGCATCACTCGCTATCATGTTTAAAGAGCAGCTACAGGAAAAATCTATCCAAATCATTTTTACTAGGTATTCCAAATTCTGCAGTTCAGCCTTCTCCTGTTGAACTTACCGAAGACAAAATCGTTCATATCAAAAACTTGGTAAATCAATTTTCTTCTGTAGACTTACAGTTTTAGAAATCCATCATTAAAAAGGTTTAGACAATATTTTTGTTAACTTTTTTTATGCTATAATTTAAATATAAGTTTTTCAGTTAAAATTTACAGTTTATTATGTAAAATAAAAATCTTTATTTTATATCGAAATAAACATTATCCTACTAAATTTGCTTTGTTTTCAGTCTTTAAAAATAACAGAAAATTTACACTATTTCAACACAGTAACCAACTAATGTAGGTACATTTAGGTCTAAATTACCTTATGTCCAAGACATAATTTTTTATTAAAAACGATAATCTAGTAATTACCTTCTCAACTGGCTAATTTATGATTTTAATAAATATATTTCATATTTACACGAAATACCATTAACCATTTCAATTCCTATATATGTATTGTTCTCAGGCGACGATATTATATGCTTCTACTGCTACATATGTATCAAAACTCGACTTTTTCTAATTTAATGTAATTTTTGTATCCATCTTATTTTCTTCTATTGTCTGTTTTTGCTATTTTACTACCTAAATTGTTTTTTCATAGAGCTATAATAAAAATTACCGCCTACATATTTTTTCTAACTAAATGCATCTTTCCTAATCACCAAGATTATTATATTTCTTACGTCGCCGCTTCACTCAGTCCCCTTTTCGAATAATCTCACATCATTCAAGCTTATCGCTATGCAATCAGCTGCCTAATACATCTTGCATTTTCGCTCACGTATTTAGACAAAATATAGAAATAAAAATACATCTGTTACAGTATATGTTTCGTTCGTTTGACGTTCCAGATTATTTTTTTAATTGTAGGATCATCTGTTTTTTTAGTGGAATTTTAAAATTGCTACAGCATATCCCATTAAATGTCGATCACTGTTCCGAATTGTGGGATGGTGTTGTTGGTAATCAGACGGTTTTCATGGTTGGCATCTATGTATATTGTTTAAGACGAATTACCCTAAATATCTCTTGAGCTTGAGAGAAGATTAGACAAAAAAAACACGTCACTTTTGAAATGAGGGGGGGGGGCAAGTTCAACTACACATTTGATAAAATTTTACTATTGACCTCCAGCCAACCTCACTTGGAAATGTCAAACTAACCTATCGAGTGATATATTGTTACAAGGAGAATTAAATAGTCAAATTTGATTTTGCAATAAAAACACAGGTTGTCATATAAAAATAAGAAATTCTCGTAATTTCCAGTAATGCCACTCAAATATACCTTGCAATAACCCGAATTTAAATATACAATGATTTTGTTTACACCCGGTATACTGTGTACACAAACACACTTAGGTATTACGAAGACGATGTTAAACATCCCATAATACTCATTTCTTAATGCGACAAGGTTATTATACGTATATTATTATGTCTCTTCTCTATTCAAATCCCTTCCAGCCCCTTTCAAATCTCTTGTCATTCAAGCTAAGTCGCTCTTCAATCACTCGCCTGACACATCTTTGGGTCCTGTGCTCACAAACCGAATGATTAATTTTCTTTCGATGCGTTTCGGAAGATTTCTGTTTGCCTATATTTTTATTGGGGTCATTTTTTGTTGGGATATATGGCATTATGGATTGTCGTCGGGAATAGACGACAGTGCTGCCTCTCAAAAAGTAGTTGTGTTTTGGGTGCCGTCGTCGACTTCCTGATGTTCAAAATCCTTTTATTTGGTCAATAAGTTTCTTAGTCACATTTAATAAATTCGTTTATGGTAATGTGTTGGTAACTAGAGAGTCCCATGGACAAAGTTTTAAAGAAGTAGGGGAGTGTAAATCTCAGGGTATTCTACCTTGAGGGGTGTGTGATTTCTGTCATCTTGAAATGCAGTAGCAAGAACAACAAACACTAAGTCACGGTCTCAATTTAAAAGCACTTACTAATAATGACCAAGGTACATGTTTTGCTCTTGACTAAATCCTTAGCCCACCTTAAAATAAATAAACAAAATTAAGAACTAACAAACTTTTACACGACACCATTAAAATTATATATTATTTGTATATAAAAGCAAGCAAAATATTGTATATAAAAATCAAAAATAACAAAAGGCAAAGTAGGCATGAAGGAAGTAAACTGTCACACGACAAGACAAAGCTCAAAATATTAAAACCAAGTGTGGTTATTTCTCTTCAAAGTAAAAAGGAATCCAAGCATAGGTTATAAACTCCAACAACAATATATACTTATTTAGATTATTGAAAATGAGATAAGGTTCGAAATTAAAGACCCCATTAACGCAGGTCACCACCGGACTCTTTTTTGCTTTGGTAATTTCCAGTTTTTCCAACAAATCTTAACCTTTTGCCTTTATGACATTCGTGAAGGATGTTTACGTTTTCAGGTGTTGAAAATTGATACCCCTATTCCAACAAGAACAAGTGATTCGCAAAGGATGATTTAGTGTTAGTTATATCTGTCTTCTGATAATTAATAACCAAACTGAGATGTTCATGAATCCTAGTGGATATTTTCCTACCTAACTCCTAACTGTCCTACATAAACCGAAGAACAATCCATACAATGTAAAACATAAACACCGGACTTTGATAGTACATTGACTTTATCCTTCACTTTAACTAAATGATGTTTAAAGGTGTTTGTGGTCTTAAATGCAAGGGACACGTTAAAAGGTTTAAAAAACTTAGCCAATTAAAAGAGATATTACCGAAGAATTTTAAAGACCTGTATTTTTTTAAATTATTCTGTGTGTTAGGGTGTACAATGTTATAAGATAATTTGTATTTGTTGACAAATTTAAAAAAAATTTTTGTTAATTAATCTCAAAGGAAAACCGTTATTGAAAGCTATTTGTTTTATTATGGATAATTATTTCTTGAAAGCTTCTCTAGATAATGGCAACTTATACAACCGATAGAAAAAGAAGTTAAATGAAGGAAATTTATGGGAGAATGGTGAGTTGGAAATTGAATAAGATTATCCCTTGAAGAGGGTTTTTTATAAACTTCGAATTAAAATTTACTGTTGTCAAGAGATGATTCAAAAAGGGCAATTTGCCGTCATTTGACCGTTTAAGTGTGAAGCTTATTTTGGGGTGTGAACTGTTCACAAAGTCAAGAAACCCATTCAGCTCCTGATCATTATCAATCCAAACCATACATATATATGTCATCTACATATCTCTTATAAGCCAATAAAAATTTAGGGAATTTGCTGTTCATAATAGATTTCTCCAAATTATCCCTGAAAACCTTACTTAGATAAGTGGAAGGGCAGGATGCCATAATAGCCAGACCAGCTTATTGACTAAAATATTTATTGGTTAACTGAAAATAGTTTTGCTCTAGAGCTGTTCTTAGTAATGTTTTCCCCAATGAGCAATTTGGCTTTAGGAGAGAACACTGTATAGTGAGGCAGACGACGAGACTGGCGACCAGAATTTTGGAAGGATTCAATAGAAGAGCACACACGGGAGCAGTGTTTTTTTCGATGTTTCAGAAGCTTTTGATAAGGTCTGTCAGGTAGTATTGCTTAGCGCTCCACTTTGACAGTGAAGGTGACAAGTTGTCAGATAAGTGTTACGTGTGTTTGCTTATGCTATAAAGTTCAATATCCCAGCTTATCCCTCTAGATCAGGTCGGTTTGTTAATAAGCCAAAGTATTTGAATAGTTATGTAGCATGAAGTTTTAATTATAACTTGTTTATATTTAACTTTTTATTGTTGTAAAAAAAGGGATGTCAGGTGGTATTGCTTAGCGATTCACGACGTAGGTGACAAGATGTCAGATAAGTGTCACGCGTGTTTGCTTATGTTATAAAGTGCAATAACTATAATTAAAAGAGTATAGAAATAATTATGTAGATTATTATTAACAACATCACAAGGTGTGGCACTGCTGCCTGGCCTTAAAATTGATAAGACTGAGGGCTCCCAATTATCTTTTTAACATTTTTGCTTCCTTTTTGGAGAGAAGGTATTTTGTAGTCTTGTTAGACGAATTAGAAGATCCTAGACTAGGCTCTGGTTAACGGCATTCCGATAAACTGGGTCCAAGGAGTCAAGTACTTGGGACTTGTTTTTGATGAGAGACTAAATTGGAAAAAGAACCCCGAATTGAGGTTAAAACAAGCTGCCAATCAGTTTCGTTCTATATATTGTCTGTTAAATAAAAGGGGCAAGATAGGTTATAGAACTAAAGTAAATTTATACCGGGTGTCCCACTAAGAATGGCTGTCGGCCGTACCTCAGAAAGTGTTAGTCGTATAGCTTGCGGAAAAAAATATATTAGGTAAAGTGGTCATGAGAAATTGCTGGAAATTATTTTCAAGTTTCTCAGACTGGCGCAAGAAGGCGCAACATTAACGGTAAATATGAATCACGAAGTTTCCTCAAAAGTCGTCTAGTTAAGGTATCCCGAAAATAACATTTTTGTATATTTCCAAGATTTATTAATAAAATTCACCTATAGAACTTGTTCGTCACTTTTCAAATAAAGTGGTGGGGGAAGGTTGAACATTATTTGTAATAAATGCTGATAACTCCGGTCTGGCTTAACATAATTTAGTAAACTTAGATTTGTTAAAAAGGGCTTTTCTCACTCTATATATCATCTTATGAACTATGACAATATGTGTTTTACACTAGGCGCTAGGGGGCGCTGTCTTACAACTTCACAAACATTGCGCGTTTTTTTTATAATTGTAAATATAATAGTATATTCAATTTTACCTGATTACAAGGATGAGTGAAAGTCTAAGAAGTCAGCGAAAACCGCAAGTTAATATCTATTTTCAATCCGGAGATATCAACAACAATAATCATAATTACGGAACATTATGATATTATTTTCAAGTTGTCATTGTAAAGGTTTTTTTAAGAGTCAAATAGGCCTTGGAAAAATAAAATATGAAGATACGTATGTTTCAAGCAAATATATCGTTACGACAATAATTCTCAGTGGCGCCCTAAATGTTCAAATTGTCGCCTATCGTTCTGTATACACGACTCCAATCTCTTCCTGGTTGATAATACTGCAGTTTCCACCTCTGCCATAGGGATACGGTGGCTGCTGTCAATTATCCTTTCTATCATGTTTTCCCTTGTGGTGGGTCTGGTAACGAAAACAAAATCCTTCAATTTCCCCCATAGATAAAAATCTAGGCATGTTAAGTCAGGTGATCTAAAAAAGAAATTACCACTTTCATTAACAGTATCACAATATATCCTATAATATTACCTGGCAGGCCACGGAAATATACTCCCTCTTCCTATCCACCTTGCAGGAAATGTGGCGTCAAGAAATTGACTAACGTTTGCCGCAAAATGTGCAGGACATCCATCGTGTTGGAAAACCATAGTTCTGCGCATATCCAAGGGCACATCATCGAGAAGAATTGGGAGTTCGTAATTTAAAAAATGTAAATATCTTTGCTCAGTAGGCGACTCATTAAATACAAACGGTCCAATTATTCTGCCACCCAAAATGCCGCACCAGGCATTGACACTCCATCTTCCTTGATGCTGCACCTCCCGCATCCAATGGGGACTATCCCGCGACCAATAATGCATATTATGGCGGTTTACTCCTCCATTATTATGGAAAGTAGCTTCATCAGTCCACAAAATTCTGGAGAGGAGATTTCTATCTTCCAATATCATATTGGGCAACCAATAGCAATGATCCAATCTTCTATCATAATCTTGCGGGGTCAAAGCCTGGTGGAGCACAATATGGTAGGAATGTAGCCTAAAGAAAAACAAAATACTTATTACATTGACTTGAAAACTATTAAGAGAAATATTGGCATTATTCTAAACTATTTAAGAGTTATTACATATAGATATAATTACTTACCTTTCTTCTAATAAAATCCTATCTCTTTCTTGCCTTTAAATGAATTTAAAATGTCCCAGAATTCCATTTATATCCTTTCTTAAAACTTTCATGGAAAAAAACATCATCTTTCTTTAAAACCTACTAAATATGACAAACATTTTATAAGTACTTTTAATTAAAATTTTGACTTAAGATTTCAGTATGCTGATTACATTCACTACTTAATACATTTTCAAATCTTAAAGCTCCATCAACGTCACTTTCCACCAATAATTTTCTCCTTTTTGCTAACACCAACAGCAACACTAATTTTGTCTCCTGAAGATAGAGCCAAACCTTCGAAACATGTAGACGATTTTTTATTATAAAATTGAGCCTTTAATTGCTTCTTATTAAATCAGTGGAGAAAGACTTTTTGACTTTCTTTCCTCTCCCTATATTTCAACTCCACTTTGAGAATGGACCATTTCTTTAAATTAATACATTATACACAATACCCCATCCATTGTCAGGAACCAAATTTGTACCAGGCATAAATAGCGCGTTCGCGCGATTTCTCGCCGACTCACTGATTGCCAACGAGGAAGAAGATGGTCACGTGACCACTGCATCATAAAAGTTTTATTCACGCAACCACATTTTTAATATGGGAGTCGAATTATAATTTTGGCAACTGTTAAAGAAAGGAATTGCACAGGGAATAGAAGTTTAATAATAGTATTTTTGCATCTAATGTTTAAAGGGACTAGTATTTTATCCCCGAAAACTAAATTAGCAAAATTTAATTGACCCAATATAATTTCGTGCAAGTTAAGCAAATATTCGGCAAAATAATAATTTTAAAATGAACTTTCTTTTGGGAATATCTTACCTGCAATTTGTTTCTTTTGGTAAACATAGGTTGTGTCGCCACAATTAACAAAAAATCCATTAAGCGTTTTAATTGCCAGAAGAACAATATTTTCCTCATTGTATAAACCATTTACATGTTGTGGAAAATCAATCATAGCGCCGGTAAACAATGGAAGACAAATATTTTCTTACAAAGAACATTTTATGTACCTAAATTAATTTTCGAAGGCTCCACTGCTATAATAAATATTCCGATCAGAAGATAAAAAATTAATAAAGCCAAAAACAATTCCCAGCATAATTTGCCAATTTTTCAATCACGACCCTTGACAAGACACCCCTAATTTCCTATCGTCATTTTTGATCCATCATCGTCATTATGGCACTGCGTAGTCGGTGACGCTTTCAACACTTTTTTAACCTTGTCATATAATTAATTAGGACGTATAAAAACCAATTAAAATTGATACGCACGCACGCACCCGCTCCTTGCGCGACGAGGGAATTATTTTGCGATTTTTCGCTGCATGGAAATATCGGGATAGTTCGACGAGGCTAAAATTGTGGAGTCTTCGGGAGCTTTAATTTAACAAGACACTTTGCATATTTATAAAACAAATTAAGTTATTGGTTTGGGGTTTTCTCTGGGTTTTTAAGTCAGGAACGCTCCTCTGACTTCTATTGGTTTATCGAAAACTGTTTAGGTCTTGTCTGTGAATCAGCGTGTAGATAGAGCCCAATTGATACAATGCAAGCTTTACTATATTAATTGAATTGATCCTCCAGTTCAGCCTTTGGCCAAATATAAGTCCCAGGCATTTCACCTCCTGGCACCAATTTACTTGAAGCCTTGTTCCAGGCCTTGCAGGGTCAGTTAAGTTATATTTACGCGTCCGACCAGACGGCTTTCCTTAAACACGTGTTTGACGTCATGATGTTGCCCAAGCACTAAATTACCTGATGAAGCTAAGGGAATCCCATGTCCCACGACTATATCGAGTTCTGTTACATTAAGTTTTTTAGAAAAACCTGCCAGAAATTCTACTGGGTTACTGTCACCCCAGGCCAAGTTTCTTCCAGATCTTTTTTGAGATGTGAAACTTCTTGCTGCCTGTAGAGATATGTGCGTTGACAGTGTATGTTTGCGCATCCAAAGTAATAGATGTTACAAGTGTGATGTCGTCAGCGAAGCTATATATCGGATTTTTAATGTTTTCTGAAGAACTCCGGCATTGATGGTAAATGCGTCAGTGAGAAATCCATCTAACAGCATTTGTAGTCTTTAACCCAAATACTACCCAAACTGTCTTTTTTTTTAAAATGAAAGAACTTTTCTTTATAAAAAAATGCTTTAATTAAAATATAGAATACACATTTTTATAAGCAGTTTTTTTTCATTATTAACAGTTTTTTCAATATTAAGCGTCCTTTATGAAGGCCACTGGTATGATATAGGGTGGTAAATAAAATATTAGTGGATACAAACATGTTTATTTACAAACAGATTCTGAATACATTGGTAATACAAAAGTAAAGATAAACCAATATAAAAATAAAGTAAAACAGATGGAGAGTCTCAAAATAAAATTTATTGAGTTCAAAAAGCAATTTTTGGGATACAAACCTACATGCATTTATTACATCGGAACTGTACTTTTTTGTGGCACGGCGACATCTTATTATTTGATTGTCTTAAGAAATCATAAGATTATCTCTGCCATCAAATCTAGAAGACGCTCTGTCATTGGCATTAGATCGTACCGATCCTCTTATATTTTATTTCAGAGTTTCTAAAATGCTTGTGGCAAGAGATCTTCGAAAAGTATATTCATCCATTTTTCCACCATAATGACGATGGAATTGCGAGGCATTATGAATTGCCATACCCAAACAATGGCTAATTAGTGAAGAGTACCACTCTGCCCTGTAACATTTACGCGGTTTTGGTTTGCTCTATCAACTGCGCCCATATTGTGGTTATATTTTCTTACTATGCTGAACTACATATATTTGTTTGATTTTTTCTTTTTTTGGGAAATCTAGACACATTACTTGTTAGCAATACAGGTTCAGAGTAAGAACAAAATAGAGATGGTATTATTTTCATTCCAGCGACAGATAATAATATATTTTCCGTTTTTTCTAAAGCATAGTCAAAGCACCCTCTTGCTGTTTTTTGTAAATCTACACCAGATTTTATTACAGAAACTGCAATTCTGATCGCTCTAATATCTTGTCTAATCCAATCATAATCGTATTTTTTTATATTTTTTCATTAAAATTCTATCACTATCATCGCTATGATTTCCATTGTCATTATTAACATTATTTTCGTTGTCACCAGAGTCCTCTTCTGTCACATCGTCATTAGCGTTGACTGATGGAGAATCAATGACGACATCTGGCAAATTAATGTCATTGTCTATATACTCTGCCTCTTCCAACAGCTCATTCAAAGTTCAGGGTTTTTTCCAATATCTAAAAAGAACAGCAGTCTACTATACCACTGATCTTTTAAATGGACGGCATAGTTTGTAAGGCTATGTAGCAACATAACTCATGAAATAAATACTTTAGGTAAATTCATTTTAAAAGTACGCCAATACTACGTAAGGTTATGATAACAAACCACAGTTAAATTTTAATAGTCGAAAATATATCTTACATTTGGTTTTCCATTACAAAAATGAAGAAAATCCACAAAAACAAATATTCACAATAACGACACGAAGCGTTTTAAATCGTTAAAAACGTTAAAATGTCTTTCAGGAAATAGAATTAGTGACACCATTTCGATGGAAGTAGGCAAAGTAATTTTAAGTTGTAGATACTCTCATCATCCTTTTAAAAAAACGGTGGTTGTATATTACATAGTAACAAGTCCTAATACCCAAAATAACGAATCGTTACAAGTCCCTGAAAGTAACGAAATTTTATATTACTTCCTTGATATCAAGACTCTTGTCGATTCAACAGCGGGAATGTTTGGTGGAGTTTTTCCCTGGAATTTAACTTTTCATTGTGATGAGAATAGTATTGTATATCCTAAGTTATTGTTTGGTGCGTAGTGTGTAAGTATAATACCGAAATAAAATTTGAATGGCTTAAGGGCCCAGAAAGCCGTTTAGTAAGGGGCTTTTTTTTATATGTAGCATAGTTTTTTTTTTACTTTTAGATATACGCTTTTTAAATTTATGATTTATTTATGGTTATTACCATAATAAAAATTGATATCTTTTTTCTGGACGGTTTTTGATACTTGTCGATACTTCAGTTGGTTTCCGAGAAGTCGTCTTGTGTCCAATACTTTTTAAAATTGTATTATTTTATTCATCATGGTTTTTGCCACAAGTTTAAGCTTCCTGTATTTAACCATAGTTTTGGGTCTGTATGAGTTTGTTAGCCCACACGACTCCAATATATTATTTTTTATTAATGAACGGGTATTGCCAAACTCAAAAATTAAGAATTGTTGAGATAATGTTCTTCGATATATATTTTATTTTAAATGTAAATCAAAAGATTTTAAATTATGTTAAAAACGTATATTTATTAGATAGATGAATGTAATATCTTATTAACATATATCAATCATCAATCAAATTTTATTGATGAGCATCACAATAATGTACAATATTAACTTAAACCTACAAAAATAATAATATACAATTTATATACAAAACTTAAACTAGGCTAACACTAAACTTAAACTGCAGCAAGATACTAATTATTACACCAAGAGAACTAGATTATTTAAAAATTCATTTAATGAATAGTTTGTAGAATTTACAAGATTCGTTCTTAGTATATTTTTAAATTTATTGATAAGTAAATTCTTCATATGTGTGGGTATTCTGTTATGTAGGTTCTCTCCTTAGTGGAAGAGAGAATGTGATGTTAGTGAGCTGCTAGACTGTGGCACTGTAATATTATAATTAAATCTAGTGGTATGGTTATGTACATCGTTTCTTCTTTAAAAATATCCTTTTAAATAAAATAAAATAAATGATATAATATATAATAAATTAATATGAGTGTTGTCTTGTCAGCCTATGTATTTGAACGAAATCTAGTGTGAGAAAAAATTTTATTTAAAGTGTTGTTTTGCTTATTTTCACCAAAAAATAAGATCAGTATTAGAATCAATCGTTATATGTATTTGGAAAGAGATAGATGAGGTTATTTGTAAATAGGTATTGAATCACATTCAACGCGTTCATTTCAGAGAAAAAAATATAGGGTACAACGTTGTCAATTTCATCGCATGAATCTTCAGCTATAATATCTTTTTCATTTTTAGATGGATCATGTAACGCACATTCCACGGATTTACATTTTGTGGACCTATCTGATTTATCTGTTTTAAGGAAATTATTTAGGTCGTTGAGAAAATTGAAAACTGTGTGATGTTGTTTTATTTGTTCGAACCTTTTTTCTATTTTTGATAATTCAGTGTCCAATATTACAAAGTAAAAATGAATTTTAAATTGGTCTTCTGGATTTTTTTAAATCTTATCTTTACATTCGTAGTTTTCAGTTGTTGAGATTGACACGTTCAAAATTAATATAGTGCAAATTATCCCGGTGCGTGTATTTATAGGCTCAGGGCATAAACGAGTATTTTCCTGCAACCTTACAAAGACCTCCCGTACAGACGCGATGCCGGCGATATGACGCGATTTGATGGAATGATGGGTTAAAATGTCTTAAAACAAAAACGAGCAATGTATTTCCGAACTGGTTGCGACGTGGAGTAGCGTTTTTAAAACCAATGTTCTTTTGTTTATTTCCAGTTATACTTACAAAATGTATTTTTATCTCTAAGTAGTTACCTAGTATAATGATAATATTTTTATAGTGGTTATTTTACTAATAAATTAATTTTAAATCGATTTTTTTTAACCGGGTGGCTGTCGCCGTCCACTTGACTTGTCGCCCGTGTGTCCCGCACCCCTGGCACCCCCGGGTTGCAACGGCCCTGATTTCGTCAGCAATTTCATGGTCAATCGCCAAAGTGGCCAAACCACTTTGTGTAAAAGTAATAAATATAACATTATTAATGCGATAATGAAATCAATCGTGCATAACGATTCCCTGGTGCATCGCGAGACAATACGCCGTATGTGTACTGTGTACCTATCGACCGGCCAGAAATATTTTTGGAGATGGGCATAAATTTCAGAACTAGAAAGCAATATACATAGACGCAAAATCTAAGAAGAATATGAAAGTTGAAGGGACAAAAGATCTTTGTCTAGTTTCAGTTCGTTTTTTTAGTAAAAATGGTAATATAATGGTAAAATATTACATTACGATATATTTGCTACGAAGTACGAAGTAATTAAAGAAAACGACTGAAAGCAGAGGAAGGTTAAGTAATCATTTAAGATTTTGAATCTATTTACCAAAAGGTCCTATTTGGAATATTAACTAAGTTCTTGAATTTAAGGGTAAGGCGTGTTTTTCCATTTAAACACTGTTATATAATGCAAAGAAAATTTACTATACTGGTGGCCGTTTAAGACGAATTTGCGTGGTGGTGGAACGTAAAAAGTTCTTAGTTAATTTCAATTTAGAGAAACTCCTTTTTTCAGCAAAATTCTTAAATGTCTGAGTTATCCGCTCATAGACCAGGCCCTGAATCCTACTAAAAGTTTAAATTTCGACACAAACTTTTTTACTAATCACTCTCGCCTCCTCTAAATATTCGATGTCAATAAAATTACCCCTATTTTTCCAAAAGGTACAGCACACAAAAGGTGTAGCGATGCTAATAAAAATTTGACACTGTTATGATAATATTATGTTATTTTTAGCTTTACGACAGGAAGGGTTTAAAAAATTAATAAATTTTATTAAAATTTACCCTAAATGGGGTTGGTTGTCATAGAGGAAGCCGTTCGCCCTCGTCAACCCCAGTTTCTGCTGAGGTATTAAACGGTGATTTTCTGTCAAGTCAGTCAAGGAATGTAATTAATAATTTATTGAAAAGGTAAGTTTAAATTCCTACACAGATAGAGGATAATGAAGATATTAAAGAGTTTAAGCAAAGAAAATGATAGCTACGTAATAGAATGATAATCGGAGTATACCTAATACGTAGTAATTTAATGAGCTCTTGATGGATCTTTCTAAACCAAAAAAAAGTTGTAGAGGTATATGTGGGTTTCATTAAGAGCACGTTTTAAAACGATTTTAAAACATGCAGGGTCTCTCAAAAAACTATTTACTTATTTACACAATACTCTACAGAAAAATCTGTCTCCAAATGGTATAACAATATTAATTTTAAAAGAATAAAAAGCAAAATGAACAAAACTCTTGCACCTTAAAAAAAAAGAAAAAGATGCGACAGGAAAACAAGCGATTAAAGTTTTAGAATATTTTTCTTAAACGTTTCGAATGACTGATGAAATAGGTCATAGTTCAGGAAGTTGGAGTTATAACTTTTCACTAATCTACCTACACAGCCTTGAAAACCATAATTAGTTCGGTAAGGTGGTTCCTGAAAAAGCTGCCTACTTCGGGTATGTCTCTGTGAGACGCGGAAATCAATACTGTAAAGTAACTCGGCACAGTCCACTTTACCCGTGACACTTTTATTCAAAAATGGCATTATTTTGTCGATTCTTTCTAGTACTAAACGGCAAGTTTCTATATGAAATCTAAGTTTATACAGAAGAAACTTCACGTTCCCCGACACTCCATCACTCGACAGTTCATCACACGACATCTCATCACGGACACTTCGTCACGGCGACATCGTATCACAACGACACTTCATCACATCCCATTTCATCACTACGCCAATTCACTACACACAATTTCATCAATTCGAAAAGTAGTATAGAATTACCTAGTATTTATTTATTTCTTATTTATTAAAGTATTATTTCCGTGACAAAAATTGCAATTACAAACAAAATAGAGGAAATATTATACATAAATCAAAACAAATATGACACTGTTCTGAGAAGCATACATTACATTCAAAACATTAATAAATAAAACCACCAAAAGTAATTAGGATTTTAAGACCTCAATTTTAGTGAAAATATTAATGATGGATTTATCCAAGTGATTAGTAAATAATCTGTGTCCAGGTATTGTTAGGCCAGCAGGTAAAATGAGGATTTTTATAATTTCTTTGAATATTTTCTTAATGAGGGATTATTTAGTAGATTTATGGATTGTGTGTTTCATATAAATATAACTCGAAATCGATAATTTCTTCAGTATTACAATTACCTTCATTTACTGTAATTTGAGAAGATGGAAGAGGGAATGTTTTCTTTTGGATCAACTTCTCGGGGAGTTTCGACATTGATTTTCCAGTCCCATGAATATATTAAACATCGAGTGACATCTGAAAATACTACCCACTGGCGATGCAGGAAGCATCAAACAGCAAAATGCAAGTCAATTGTTTATACAAGAGGGAATATAATTGTTAAACATCCTATAGATCACACGCATGGTGTTACACCTTTTCAACCACTGGCTAGCAAAGCCATTGCAGAAATGAAAGAACTGATGACTTGCCCTGGTTCGACACCCAAGCGAGCTATGGCTGAAATTGTCGAGAACCTCTCAGATGGTGCTAAGGTTTGTCTACCAAAGAAAACTACTTTAGCTTGCACTTTGCAAAGAAGTAGAAAAGGTGAGAACTCCACTTCAGTTCCCAGAGATATGAAATTTGATATACCACAAATGTATTCACCATACGTTCTTGTTGATTCTGGCAGGGAATTCGATGATAGAATAATTATATTGGGGAAAAACGATTTGCTGAAATTTTTAGAAAGAAAAACCTGCTGGTTAGCCGATGGGACTTTTAAAGTTTGTCCAGACTTATACTTTCAGCTATACAGTATTCACGTATAGGAAGAAAGCACCTCGTGGCCTTGCGTTCTGGCATTATTACCAGGAAAATCACATCCTACAATGTGGACATTCCTAAATGGCCTGGTGAAAGAAACTGAATTATCACACGCGCAATATTTACAACACATATATGGACAACGCATCCCAATGAAGCCGAGATACAAATCGTTAAAACTTACGCTACAGAATATCATTGCCAATTATGAAACACAAAATCGCCTCATGTTTCTCAGAACAGTGTAATATTTGTTTTGATTTATGTATAACATTTCCTCTATTTTGTTGTAATTGCAATTTTTGTTGCGGAAATAATACTTTGTATATTATTTAATGTAATATATCTGTCCCTACTATTTTCTATTCTTTTAATATCTTTCTGTCAAATGCTATTTGGTGGTTTTATTTAATAAATAAGAAATAAATAAATACTAGGGAATTCTATGATTTAAATCGTAAGCGGTAATTCTATACTACTTTTCGAATTGATGTGATGAAATTGTGTATGGTGAATTGGCGTAGCGATGAAATGGGATGTGATGAAGTGTCGTAGTGATAGGATGTCGCCGTGATGAAGTGCCCGTAATGAGATCTCGTGTGGTAAACAGTCAAGTGATGAAGTATCGTGGATTCCATTTTTCAATATCTTGATAAAGGGCAAGAACAGTATAGGGTCTAGATATGATCCCTGGGGTACTCCAGATTTGATACAATCTCTCTTGATGTTATGCCATTCATCCCGACGTATTGTTTCATTCTGTTAGAAAGCATTTAATGAACTCCAGACAATAGCCCATTCCGCATGTTTTCAGCTTTTCCAACAACAGAGCATGGCAGACAGTATCAAAAGCCTTAGAGATGTCGGTGTAAATAACGTCGATTTGAGATCCCTTTTCTATATTCTGAATGAGGTTGTGACAATTCAATTTTATCACTAATAAGTCATTAGAACTGGACTAATCATAGTCTTATATCACATATCTGATTTGAATTTTAGCTTTAAAAGTGGTAAAACTGAAACTATGCAACTGGTGCTCAACTCGTGAGAAGAAAATATCAATCCCAAGGAATAATAATACTGAATAACTAAAAATACTCCGTTACCAACAAAAATGAAGGGAAAATACAAGTAACTAGCAAATAAAAATAGTACGGTAGCTGGTAGGCTGAAGCAAGAAGTATATTGAAACTAATAGAATAAAGGTTTCAGGGCTTCAACAAGCAATCAGACTGAAGGTCTTGGTGCTATGCAGAGTTATTCTATGCAAAAAACACTGATGTTGGGGTGCTCCTAGAGTATTTGCCCCTCTAGGTCTTGGTGACCGGACTTGACTAAAATAAAGCCCCAGAAGGCATATTAGGACAAAGTTGACGGGATAACATAAAACAAAGCAGGATGGCATGCAAAAACTTACCGCCAACCCAAAAATTCCACTGCCGCTCAATGAACAGCAACCCAAAAGATTCAACTTAAAGCAAAATAAACTTAAGGGCGACAGAAAATAAGGCCTTGAAATCCAGTAAAGATGACTTCTAAACTCCTGGGTTTAAAACGGCCCCTTGTTTACTCGGCTGCTGGAAACCAAGTGAAGAAGTAAGATAAGTGTCACCCATCAACAATGCCACAAGAAGGTGGGAACGTCAAAAATGAAATAAGGCGAATTTCAGTTTTACTGTTTCTATAATACTCCTCCGTTACTATGATTTGATTTTTGTTTCTTGCATCAGTGACTTGTAGACGACCATCTTAGCGTGAAATGAGAGGAGCGTTCAACAGGGCCGGATTTAATTGATTTCCTTGTTATAATCTCGTGTAAATCATTACTTTTTCTATTTTCTTAATTTCCTTTGATTTTTTTACTCCTCCGTTACTGTGATTTTATTTTAGTTTCTGATGTCAGTGTCATGTAGACTATCATCTTAGCGCAAAATGAGATGAACGTTCAACAGGGCCGGATTTAATGGATTTCTTTGTTATACTTTCGTTTAAATGATTACTTGTATCTAGTTTCTTAATTTACTTTGGTTGTTTTTACTTCTTTCCCTTAGCTATCCCCAGTAAACCAGTATACCCGGATTTGACTTAATACCTTACCTTGACGTTACTTTGCTTTGCTTACTTTATTAGCTTCGCTGAAAGTCTGGTTACAGACATATTATTATATTATTACCTGATTTTACTTGATTTAGTTGCCATTTGTTTGAAGTTTCCCTTTGCTTTGATTCGTTCTGCGTTACGTCTCATTATGTTATTTACTTTGCTTTGTTTATTACTTTGTTTACCGCGTTACTATTATACCTTGCTTTGCTTCGCTTATTTATTACCTTTGGGTATGTTCTTGCCTAGGTCGATTGGAAAAGTCTCGATGTCTTTTGCCAATACGGTTGTTACCGGATTTGTACCTACAGTCCAATTGCGTACCGTACCTTACCTTTGCTTACGGTGCTTGAAATAAAGCTAAGTTAGTAGTAGTTGACTGTCCCTTCGAAAATCCATGTTGTTTCGGAACCAGAAGTTATTTAAAAGATTCAAATATTTCATCCATTAATATGGCCTCAAAACTTCCAATATCGGTTCTTAAACCAGACTCGAAAATAGGAAACAAATTAAGACTTTTTCCACTGCGTGAGAGAGTGGGCGGCATCGAACGACTTTTGAAAGAACATACACAAACCAGTGATTCCGCGCACCCCTTCACAAACACAGGGGGTAAGGTGATTCTAGAAACTCTGATAAAAGGTGATTCTAGAAACTTATTAATATATGGTGTGTTTCATTTAAAATAACAAAGGTGCAACTAAGCGGCAATACTGGAAGACAGAAAATATTTTGGGCGGATAGAGCATGTGCGTTCATGTACGAAACCAAATTTTCAAAACGATCCTATTATCCAATTTCCATATACGTCTAATGTACCATAGACCGTGGATCACCCTGTATAGGTTGTGCCAGTTCAATTATGTCACATTAGAACTGGCTTAACCATAGTACCTTCTATCACATATCTGATTTGAATTTTAGCTTTTAAAACTAGTGAAACGTTCAATGTTGTGGTTCCTATATGAAACTGGACACCTACGGTAGTGACCTACCTAATGTTAAGGACCTTCCCTTCGTTGTCTTTGCCCAGGCGGAATTACATTTTGTCCATATCCTAATTCATCTAATATCTCTTGCAATAGTTATCCAGTCTTTTCTTATAGAACAGTATATTAAATTTGTAAAAATTTCCTTGTCTTGGTGGTTCATTTTTTTTACCTGTCAGTTTTAGTGTGCAAACTTTCTAATTTTTAATTTTAATTCCTTCTTTTTAAAGATGTAATGGCTTCTATATCGGGCAACCGAGTTCGAACGACCGTTTGTCGAATGGCCGAAGATATATATGGGCTATAGGATTGGCTATAGGATTGTTAACCTGAACTAACCTAATTGTTTTTCCACCTCACTTGACTTCCAGCGGCCGACAAAGCAACAAGCCTTTCTAAATCCACAACTGTGTAAGTCATCTTTAGAGGATTTTGGGTTTAGAGGCCGTACTTTCTGTTGCCCTTAGCTTAGCTTTGATTTATGGTTTATATTTTTGGTTTGCTGGTTTCGGGGCGGCAGAAACCACTACGTGGGGTTTTGTGTTGCAGTTGTTCGCTGTGAAGTCAAGTCAGGTCACCAGGACCGAAAGGGGCCGAGTGTTTGGAGCACCCATCACCTTGTGAACCCCCTAACCACGTTATTAGGACCCTAAAAAGCTCCGTTTAGGTTCGTCTTCTCTTCTTTTCTGCCCTCTGTTTTTTTGGGACATCTTTTTGACATTTGTCTTCCCTACCGTCTTTGTTGTCGTCTTGTCTACGGCCAAGATCTTTTGTCATCGTCATCTCTACCAGCTTCCTTCCCCTTGGAAAAAGCCCACGATCGGCAGTAGTTTACTGCTTAACAGGTTTAAATACTAACCCCGCATATTTTTTTTTAAATAAAGCCAGCAATAATTTTATTAATTTTTGTTTCATTTATGCACCTCCACCCCCAATTTTTTTTTTTAAACTTGTGTTTGCGTGGTGTCCGGTCGCACGATCAGAGGTAGCCTCACGACCATCTACGAGGTTTCCAGCTTTTTCTGTGGTAAAGCTGGTGACGCTTGTGAAACCCCCTCCCGCGAGCTAGGGCAATTGGCACGCGTGATCCACGGCTGGTTATGTGCGTGCTCTCTGTCCACCACTTTTATTAATTCTTTTTTTTTTATTTAATCGTCAATTTAAATTTTTTTTTATAGCCGTATATTACGGTTTTGCTTATTAAGCGGTGCTTATCACAGCATCGCTGAAAAATACCATCATTCTTTTTTTTTAAGTGAAATAAATAAAGAAGTTTTCTTTAAAATTTTTCTTTATTTCATTTTTGGTTAAAAAAAAAAACAACGCGTTTCAAGGTACTAAATTAAACTTAAGGAGTAGAATTTTATATGTGAATATTGGATTGGGAATAATAACCCTCTAATCTACGCTTTTGATCAAAACTATTCCAAATCATTAGAACGACAAAAATTCTAGACTAACAAAAAACCATATAGCAGTAACGAATTGACGGCTTTGGAAAAATTAATTTCCTAATATGCGTTTTTCACGCGGCGCACGGTCCGGCCATTCGGAAAATGATTAATTCGACGTTTCCACGAAAGGTCGCTTAAAAGAAATGCAAAGGAAAAGCTCGGCTAAATAGTTATGGCCTGACTGGCCTCAATAAAGGAAATTTCGAAGGGGGTTTCAAAGACACATCGTCGCGATCTTACAATGTTTTTTTATATGTGTAACTAGGGCAGCAAATATTGAATAGTCATGCAGTATATCAATGCTATACAGGCTGTTTTATTAAGGGTGGTCATCACCATCTTCCGCAACTACTGGGCATAGAAATTATGGGAAAAAATGTATTACTAAAGGGGTACTGAGAAAATCCTGAAAATTCTTTTTGAGTTCCGGATTTTGCCGCAAGGGTATGACAGTGGCAACCTTTTGTAATGGGCACTAGATTGTCACTCTCTGCGTACGGTGGCTCTTATTGTGGAGGCACTAGGTCATGGTCTGTTACATACTTACTCCTTTCCTTCGCCATTGGCTTGTCTTCGGTGCCACCTGGTTTGATGGAAGTCCAAACCAGGGGAAATATACCGAATATACCAAATTAAAGTTTTCCCACACAAACAATAAAAATTTTATCAACTTACTTGATAAAAAAAAGAAAGGGTTTGTTATTTTAATGGTCAGCTGAAATTGTATAAAATTCAGTTTCAATTAATAGTTATTTATGATATAAGTGTTACATTAAGTACAAAGTACATTTTTAAGGCACGCATGTGGAAATTTGCAGAACGAGCGAAGCGAGAGTGCCTTAAAACTACTTTTAACACAAATATCAAAAGCATACAATAATTGAAAATTAAATGTTTAGAATCTCTTACATCCAGGTAGTTTCTAATAGCATCGTATATTTATATTAAATTAGTTCACATTTGTCAATAAAACCTAGCAACCATCATTGTTGGCTGATTTGTTTACAGAAAAATTGAAAATTTGAAAGGTTCTGTCAGTTTTATTAAAACGCTAGCGCTGGCTGTTGTGATTTGCCAAAAATGCAAGAAATACAATAAATCGATCCACACATAGAAGAAGCTGCTAACAGAGCTACCTTGGATGTACTGCCACGAAAATCAAGAATTCAATATGAGATTGCTCATAATAAATTTATAAAATCGTGTGAAAACAAATATGTATATGTTATCCGAACATTTTCCCCAAAAGTTACAGGTTAAGGCTATATTAATTTTATCCCGGACTTCTGGGCAGCCCTGTATAATATAACTATATATAACTATGCACTTTGTGGAAATATGACTGTAAGAATCAAAGGTAAGTCTAAAATTCCCCACAAAGTCAATAGTGGCAATTTTAAAATTGCTACAAAAGGCCACAATTGAAATAAATATTAAAATTCTAAATTTCTTCGACAATTTTACATTAAAGGTATAACTTTGATATCATCACTAAAAAGCCTAGACAATTTTGCAACATTTTGGACTAAGGCTCATTGGCGTGCCGACCTTGAGGAAAGTGAGGAAAGCTATTGAAAATGTAATCATTTAAATCGCTAAACGACTTTTTTTAGTGAAACTAAGCTTGTTGGAAAGAGAAATATAAGTAATTTTAATTATCGGACCCAGTGGTACAAGATCGTTTCCAATCAAATTGCTAGAGGGCGCAATTTGCAATCACTACTTTGTAAATTTTACCCCGAAAACTTAAACCATACGGTATAATTATGATATTATAATCGGAAATTAGATTATATTTTGAAATAACGTGAAACCGCAGTTCGATATCTTTGTCGGTTTCAGAGTTATTGGCAAAAGAATACTTTTTCACACTTTAACTATGAAAGAAGTGATTGTTTTCATAGTTTCGTAGGTGTGCAGGTTTGATTAGTAATAGTGAATTTTCATTTATTATATTCTGTGCCTCCCTCGTCATTTTATCTAGGCTTAAGGCTAGTCTAAATCATGGAAAGACAAAATTTGGAACGTGTTTACAGGCCAACAGGATTAAAATAATTATAAAAAACGTTTAAAGGAAACAATCGAAATATATTAATTAAGCAAAACTTTTTAAGGAAACAATTAAAAGACATTATAAATGTTCAAAATGACCTCCATTTGGCAATATACAACTATAAATCTTGCTCTAGAACTACAAACAGCTGTTTCAAGTTCAGCTCGTGAAATCGAATTTATTGCATTTTCAATTCGGCTTTTGTCCCCACAAGTAAAAATCTAACACAGTTAAATCCGAGGATCTAGGTGGCTACGGAAACTAACTAATTACTACCTCAAATCTAGCGATTTGGGTATCTTACATTTAAAGAATTACAGACCCTTTGCGCAAAGTATCATCCGTTTTGTTGATAGCACATGGATGTTCTTAGGTCAATAGGAAGGTATTGTGAAAGGATAGTCAATTCATTTTCTGTATAGTTTTTTTCCCGTATTTCCGTAATAGGCACTGACGCTGAATTTGAATGAAAATTTGTCGGTTCGTTGTAAATAGTACAGCTTGATGCAAAACTCTCACCCCTTCAAGGTTAAAACATAGTTACTTGTATATCTATCCGTAGTTTGAAAGTTAGGCTCGCAGATTTCTCGCTCGAGCCGCATCTAAAATGAAAAGAAAATACTTTTTTAAGACAGTTCGTTTTTTAGAAAAGTTGAAAATGATAAGGGCGAAATTTTAATAATCTGACAAAATAAAATAACACTGCAGAGATGGATGTCTGGAGACTAGCGACAGGAACAAGGTTAAAAGGAGTGGTGAATGAGAGAATTTGGGAAATAATGGGAGCCCTACAACTAATCTAAACTAGCCTGAACTAACATAGCATAAAATTAAACAATTTTTGAGGTAATTCTTATTGTCGAATAAAGCGAGGAAGATCGGAGAGAGGGCATCGACCAAGATATTAGAATGAGAGGCCTAGACGAAAATCTCTGGACCAATCAATAAGTGGAGAATAAATATCGGAAGACGACGTAAACGTTTATATAAGTATATCTAAAATAACTCTTATGAAATATTATTAGCCAATAGCATTGATTAGTTTATAACAACTAGAGTTTTTGAGGTTAATTAATAAATAATTATTTTATTTTACCTTAGTGTATCCGGGGAAATTAATATTTGGCTTAACTGTTTTATGAATAACCCAAATAAATTGCAAAATAATAAAAGATGTCTTAATACTTACAGCTGTATTTCAAATATGTACGTGCTCCAATTGAGAAAATTGCGACTTTGGATGAGTGAATGTTATCTTTATTTATTTTCTCGGCCAAATTTTAATATTAATTAATATTATTCATCTTCACAGCCTATAATTTCCACTATAAATACTCCTTCACTGTCTTTTAACGCAAGATGTGGTAACCTATGCTTACGTGGTCATTTCAAATGCAATCATTATTTGGCCCGCTATGGGACAACATGGAAAATAGTCGCTAATTGAAAAAGCTTCTGAATACTCGCTCGACATTATCTCTGGATTAACAACAAGTTTTCACTGTTATTTAGCCCAAATTTGACCACCGCTTAGATACGATTGCTTACTCATTTGTTCCTCTAATCTAACTGACAAACAACCTTAAAAGCTTAGCAAATCAAATACCGGTGATCAATGGCTGTACCCCTAGAAACGGCATGTTATCGAGGGAGGGACCCTTCAGCCAAATGAAGGATTGATCAGTGGTGCGGATACTGGATCTCCGACACTCTCTCTCGTATGGTTTAGGTAAAACCCTTGACCAGAAAATTGGAAACGGTTCGAAGGTCCCCGCGACATACATAACTCTCTTAGCTGCACCAACGAACATTAACAAGACAAGAAGGGTCACACTCTGTCGGAACCTTGATGTTCTGCTTACACAAGCGCGCCGACGATTTCGATAAATTCCTGAGGCAGTGTCCCTGTTCTTGCTTATACGAGGTTGATGCAAACGGCTAGCGATTAAAACGAATAAACGAGGGTGACTTAAAAACATCTAGTAATAATTTTATTGTTATTGTGTCCTATTCTGCTTTGTGTGAATTAAAAGAAAAATGGGGAAATCGTCAGGTTATTTAATTGGTAGATCTTAACATAATTATAAAAAGTACTGGTAGTAAAAATTAAGGGAAAAAGGAAAGTTTCTTCCAAAAGTAACAATGTAGTAAGCTACAAACGAGATTAGTAGGTATAAAAATTAACAATTAAATATTTGCAAATGCTAACTGAAATAGGTACTTATTCTAATTACCTTATTATTACATAAAATATATACAGGTTGTTTCAAATTCAAGGCCATCAAAGAGTACCTACTTACTTAACAGTAAAATACGGGTAGGAGTAGTTATACTCTGGGAAAACAAATTATCGCGATTTGTATGGAAAATTGTGAAAATCGATAAACGAACCATTCTAAGCCAAAGGCGTTTAACCAAATGAGTTAAAACCTCTGAATTGCTGTTCGATGCCTTTTACAAATCTAGTAGCCCGTTAACAACTCAATTAAATAATGTATTTAAATGTTCTGAAATAAAATTTACCGGCCGCTTTTTAAAGATGTTTTAAGATATTTAATTTTATGTTAGGTTTTATTGATTATTTCAAAGAATATCTTTTTTTTATATCCCGGTTAGCAAATTTAATTGTAAAATAAATAGGCACCCTAATATATAGGTTTAAAAAGTATTTATGAGGAAACTCTTTACAAGGATGTGTAAATAGTACATTTTCATATAATATCCTAAGGGTTGCTCCAACGTTCTCGTGGCAACTAATTTTATTAAAATTTTCAACAAAAATTATTTCTAGCTGTTTGACATATTCTACAATATTACTAGGAGGTACATTTAGACCTCCATAGTTTTTAGAAGTCGAATATGCTTTATGCTCTAGAAATACAGCAGCTTCTTTTGGTAATGTCTTTTCATCATTATACTTTGTGCAAGCACTACAAGAGTGTTGCAGCAAGCATTTCCTTAATAGATACCCTGTAATGTAAACTATAGCATTTCCGTCCGTACTAGAAAGATTTCTATAGTCGCATGTAAAAACTTTTAAAGAACTATTATTTGTCAATATAGGTACATCGATATTTTTATATTCTTCTAGAATATCAGGAGTTACATTAAGCAAAACTGTATTAATATATTTGATACAATTGGAACCTTCAACCTCATTAAAATATTTTAGAGAAAATAATTTCTTGAATGCCCTACAAAATTGAGTTGGGGTTGGATTTCTCGAGTTTCCGCAAAAATTTCTTACCAGACCAAAAAAATTTTCGATACAATCCTGATTAAGGTTCCTTGTTAAAAGAAATGAATAGTTCTTGCATTTTAAGGTTTCCCATAAAGACAGACTAGAGGTAATAGTAATTTTCCAGCCATTTATAAAATGCATAGTATTATTTATACATTTTTCCACGTATGTTACCTTTCCATCGTTCTGTTTTACCTGTACTAATTTAATTACCTGTAAGTCATCCAACAAACATTTTATTTTTCTAAAAAGTGCAATTGTTTTTCTGTGCCCATAAATGCGTTAAAGTTGTTAAGATGGGACGAGTTTAACAAATCAAATAAATCATTTGTTGTTTGTAGGAATTTTGCAGTAAGCGTTGCTTCTAAAGGCAAAACCTTAAAATGTATGTAGGTATAAAGGGCAGCTGAAAGAGAGTGACTAAAGACTTGCGAAGCATATTTTACCTTCATTTTTTGAAAGCTATTAGGAAACATATGCTCGTCAGTAAGTTTAGGACAAAGTCGACACATTTTTTTTTGTCGTGATCATAAAAAATGTCTTAAGTAACTTTCGTTCGTTCGTGGCATTTTATTGCAGAACCAAACACAAAACACTACGTAAATGTTTATTTTATTTTTAATGGAATTCACTCACGCCGACACATAAAGACAACTGGTACATATCTCTACGTCGGACAACCTGTTTATGCATATCGCGCGTCGGGGGCTTACGGTGCTCTAGATACGGTAGCATCCGATATTCGAGCGAGATAGGCATAACGAGGGGAGGAGCTTGGAGTGATCCTTCTTGTCTCTTGTTAATGTTCGTTGGCTGCACATAGGGACGTTTAGGGACTGTCTCGTCGAGGTTTGTGATAAGCAAGGAGACATTAATATTAACCAAACCTTAAAAATACTGTGCCGAGAATAACATCTGTCGGTTATATTGTGGTTCGGAACCCACGTTAAACTGTAGGTTACGTCTGGCTAACATATACCCAGATGTTAGAACAGGGTCGGCAAAACGGGTCTAAGCTGGCCTACTTACTTGGCGTCAAGCCCCTCTGTCCACTACTACTACTACCTGCTTGATTACCCTCAGAGCGGTACGTGACAGAAATACACAATGAACAACTTCTAGCGACCCGTACGTAATTCAACTTAAAGTCTATTTATTTCACATATATACACTAAACCAAAACCGCTCCATGCGTGATCGTCGATCTGCACGTGGACAGTGCGGTTTTTATTGGTCAATTCGGAGGAGACGGCTAGTGCTCAGCGGTACAATCCAATACAGTACAGCCATAATCACGTGTATAGTGCGTGATTTTATTTACGCTTAGTCTATATGTGAGACAAATGGACTTTAGTGTTCCTCGAACGATACTCTTCAAAAACTTCAATAATCTTCACAATACCACCAATCTCTCCAAGACATCAACAACGTGAACCGATTTCAGAGTGTCATAAAGAATTTTTCCTGCGTTGGTTGCCTGATCATCAGGAAAAAAATTCAATATTAACGTCTGGTCGACATAAAGTTCAATATGAAGAGTATATGCCAATTCAGTCATTTTAAACTTAATAATTAAAATATTTTACATCTTGCAGTTCATCTAAAGATTGAAGAAGAAAGACGCTTAGGAGATCAGGAGAGGCTTCATTTAGCCCATTTGCTAATAAAGATGTTCATAAGGACTTCCTTATAACTATTATAATATAACATAACTTTAAATTATAGATTCAAATTGCAGCCCATATACTGACTCAGTTTTTATGGGTCTCAGTTTTAAATATCTTTTTCTAACGCACAGGGTTTAATAATCGAATGGAAGACCCCATTTTCAATATTCAAATATTCCCCGAGGCAAATAAAAAGCCCAGCGTGTAGTCGAATGACATTTAAACGGTGAGTTAGAAAATCGTTGTCCAGGTGGGCAGGTCAGACGTTCTCGTCCGGTCAATTTGTAATGCGAAATGAAAATGGAAATGCCAGCCGCGCCTACTTTCATATGCCCAGCAGTCTCGTTTGTTTTTCACATTTTAGAGAGCTTTTTCAGCTTTCGGTTTTTCCCTTTTGCATATTATCTACTGCCTGTGACGTGTCGGGAAAATAGTTCGTATATAGGCATTGGAATTAAAGGAATTGCATTAAGGGATGACTACTAATAATAGACGATGGTGGGGTGAAAATTAAAATAAACTTTTACTTCGGACTACAGTAGAAATTTATTTTTATATATGTTTTAATAAAGTAAAAAAATTATCTGTATAACACATAAATCCGGCTTTCATAAAGCATTGCTTTATTGTCACTGGGGACAAATTGCGCCATGTCACCGAAACCCATATCAAGGCGTTGGTTCTGGTAATATTATTTTCGATTTCTTAAAGTAGAGTAGAGTAGAGTAGAGTAGAGTAGAGTAGAGTAGAGTAGAGTAGAGTAGAGTAGAGTAGAGTATTGTACAGTAGAGAATTTTTTGGTAATAGCATACAAAGTATTTTTACAAGTCAAATAGAAGCTAAATATTTAGTGTATAATACATGAATATATACAAGAAACATCAACATATATCCCACAATTGATACTATAAAACTCTTACAGACAAAATTTTCTAAAGAATTTTATAACTTATAAAATTATAAAAATTATTTTATTATAAAAATTATAGGATTTACTTTACCAAGATTATTTACAAATTAAAGCATTACACATTAAATTAAGATTGAAATCATAAGATAAAATTACATGTTAAGATTTGATATGAAATACTCCTTATAAGAATAGAAGGCATTTGCCATTAAATGCTTTTTTACTTTTATTTTGAACTGGCTTGTACTAAGGACCTTAATATTTGTTGGAATCAGGCCCGTATCCAGAAATTCGTTTCGGGGGGGGGGGGGGGCTCAAGGACGAAAATCATTCAAAAATGTGGACTTATTTTAATTAATTCAGAGCAAAGCGAATCACACATTAAAACTTAAATCATTATTTTCAAATTTCGGGATTTCGGGGGGAGGGGGGCGGGCCCCTCGGCCCCCCCCTGGATACGTGCTTGGTTGGAATCAAGTTATTTTCAATATTTATGGCATCGAGTTCGCCTGGCACCAGCCAGTGCTCATTTAAACAGAGACAGTCAGCTGAAGTCTCGCTAAGAAGTACTTCATAGTCTACAAACTTATTGCGAAATAATTGAACATTATAATGAATTATCCTTAGAGAATTCTTTGGCATTGAATCACTCAGATTAACTACAGCTTTTTGGTTGGGATCCTCTTGCGTTGAATATTAAGAGAATGGTTTATTGTTGTTCCGAGGGGCCATAAATCTTCGGACATAACTGCTTCACTGTTTTTTTTTGGAACACCCACTTTAAACGAGCTATAGTGGCGATCTTTCCTAGTAACCATTTTTTCGCAAAAACAATTCTCATCGAGGTTGTATTTTTTCAACAAGTTGATAACATCTTCTGCTTTTGTCTCCGAGGCAAGGCCAGAAACAAATATCCATGTTTTCTCTGTGTTTACCGCTACTGTAAGTAAGCTATCAGTGTTCATCCCTTTTCTGGGATTTGGCCTGCTGTTCTGGTTTTTCCTTTTGTAGGATATCACTTGAAGATCGTCATTATTCTTTTTCTTATCGTTGTTTTTATTGTTTTTATTTTTGTTTTCTTTGGTTAGGTCATCTCTAACAGTGTTGTTCTCTGGTAGAGATTGATTCTGTTTTGGCAGATTAGTTTGACCGTGACCAGTGTTTACTAAAAGGTTCTGGTGAGCTTTCCCATTGGCCTGGGGTAGGGCCAGGTCTACTGCCACGCTGTTGGCCGGTTCATCTCTGAGAGAAGAGTTTTCCTTCCTTTTGTTCCTAACCTCAGATTCAGCCGAAGGTTGTGTTATTACCTGAGGATTTGGCGGGAATTTCATCACATTCCTAACTTCCATTTCTGAGCTTTCCAGTTTTTCCTTCAGGAAAAGGTTATTTTCCAACAGAAATTAATTTTTCACTTTTCCAAAAGTCGTCACATGCATAAGATAATACATGACTTTAGGATTGCTGCTTGAATTAGGCAGCAGAGATGAACCTTTGCTACAGTGTACACACACAATCTTGCTATTTTCTCACGTTTTTCGCGAACTTTTGAGGAGCTGTTTGGAATGACACTCGCATTGGCGACCATCTTTTGGCACAAGAGGACAACCACGGTCCATACATGTTAAAAGCCTCTTAATAAGGTGGCTTCTGTAGAGCATTTTAAAACTCTGAATAATGTCTTGGTCCAAAGGTTGGCAATGTGAAGAAGTATTGGGTGGAAGAAAAATAAGTTTGACATTATCCAGTGTAATTTTGGATGAGACGTTGCATTATCCAGAAACAATACCACTCTTCTATTCTGCTTCTTCATCTTGGTATCAAATCTGTAAAGCCATGTTGTCATGATGTCTGCTGTCATCAAAGATTTTTTGTTCGAGAGGTTGCTGTAGATGTGGCTGCATTACGAGTTCTACCACCTACCCACCACAACTTAGTAAATTTGTGACTTACTACTTATCATTAAAAACTTGAAGATACTGGAATTTTGTTTTAAACTTTGGCAAAGTAGCCCTGGAAGCAATCTTTGACTTGCTTCACTGCCACATACTGTGACTAATTTAACGCATTCTTCTACGGCTTGAAAGTAACATGGAAATTTCAAAATGTCAATTTCTGTTGGAATATCCAACATTATTTCTCTAAGCTTATCATCACAAATAAATACTGCTAGTGACGGTTCACTAATTGCTGTTAACTGGCAATCAATTAAATCTACGTAATTTTCAGCTTCAAGATTGAAAACTGGAATTTTAAACTCCCGAAACTATAAATATTTATATAACAAACGGATAAGGGGCGAGTGGACGAAGGGTTTGCCACATTTTCATGGTTTCGTACCCACATCATCCAAACGAGACCCTATTGTTGTGGCAACTCGGTCCGTCCGCCCGTTCATCAGAAGCCTTTAATTGCTTAGCACGTTGATGGACATGCATAGTTAAAAGCTGAAGTGACCTCAGAAAAGCACTTTTATATGTCTGAACACCCTCGACATTTAATAAGATGTGTTTGTGATGTAGGAAGACTACGCGCAATAATTGGAAATGACGCCACTGGACATAAATAACATGCTCGTTTATGCATAAAATATAAAATACTACAAAGTCTTACATAATTAGCAGTAGTATCCCATACAATCATCAGTTATAGCACTAATGCCCATTAACGTGTTAACAAATGAGTTAGGAACTTAAAATTTACACATTATATATATGTTCCTGACCCAAAATCAAGGATACTATTTAAAGTTATTAAAAACTTCATTGAAAGGGGTCCGAAAGGTTAATATGCTGGTAGTAATAGTATTCAGAGTGGCAAAAAAGTCGCGCATAATGCCTGTAACTCTTCAATTACCTCGTAGGTATACGAAAAAGTGACCTTTATGAAAGTTGTTCAGTAAATTATTCCCCACATTTCTACCTGCATGAAGTTTTTCTGTCATTTCTGGTTTGGTTGCCATAGAGACCAACTTACTTTTTTCTAAATGGAACACCCTGCATATGATTGCATATTTGGGTTCTACTGGGAAAGCTCTGAATTTCTTGTATTTCAAATTTTTATTTATTTAAAATTGTAACAAACTTTATAATAACAAAATAAATAGCCTAGAAAGTTGAACAAATTAACCTCGGAACAATAAACAAGTGAAACCTTTTCAGTAGATCAGGTGTTGAAAATGACCACCATTTTCGGCTAAGCAGAGCGCCAGTCGATCTCTGAACCCGTCTACAACGTTTAAAAGGAAGTCCTCTGGAATGGCCCGAATTTCAGCACTAATTCTTACTTTTAAAAAGTCTAAGTCATTTGGACGGTTAACGTAGACTTTGTTCTTTAAGTGTCCCTACAAAAAGAAGTCGAGCGGGGTTAAGTCCGAGGATCGCGCTGGCCAGTCAATAGCACCTCTTCTTTCTGCCTATCCAACGTCCTGGAAATTGTTCGCTTATGTATTTTCTAACATTTGCCGCATTATGCGCAGGAGCTCCATCTTGCTGGACCTATACCTGTTCGTTTATGCCATTATTTACACCCGGTAAAACCATTTCACAAGAAGGAATTATGTGATTCCTGAGGAGGTCCAAATATTTTTCGCCACTTAAATTACCATCTATGAAAGAAGGTACCACAATATTTTCTGGGCCTCTGAGTATGACCTTCCTGGAACCAGTAAGTATTCTTAGCAGACAATTAGCGATAATTGTGTCTATTACCAATGCCATTTAAGTGGAAAGTAGCTTCATCCGAGAAAATGATATTTGTTGCGAATCTATTATCGTTATTCCATATTTCCATCATCAGCTCACAAAATTCAGCTCTTCTATCAAAATCGTCCTCGTTTAACTTGTGCGCCAACATTATCTTGTAGGGATGCAACTTCTTCTGCTTAAACAAATTTTTCACTGACTGATGAGACGCATTAAAATCTATTGCTATCTGGATGATTGTGTTGAATTTGATGTATTGAGAGCATGATATCGAAAGCTGTGTCTCCCCCGGCTGCTGTTTTATTTCGACCTGATCTAACGGCTTCCCTAACACTGCCTGTTTCTCGAAATTTCTTTACCACTCGACACACCGTTGACTGATTTATTGGAGGCCTATTTGGATATAATTAATATATTAATTGCGAAACCGCTCATTATTAATATTTTAACTCGTTGTTTCTCACTCAGATGAACCATAGTGCAAACAAAGTAGAAATCAGACAACAGAAAATTAAACAGGAACTCAAAATTGATACCTCTTAGGTCGCATCATCCATAATTATTTTCTAATTTTCACACTAATACCTATAATATCACACAAAAAAAATGTCTCAAAAAACCACCGAAAACAATTTAAAAAGTGCCTCGAAAGTCTGCGGAATGCTCTCACATGGACACAATTAACAACAACAAACAAAATAAATTAATTACGCCCGAATACGATTCTGTATCTTATGTATTATCGGTAAAGTAAAGTTAAGCGCATCGACATGCGAATAAAGATCAAGATATGGCATGGTTAATGCTTTAGAGAAAGAAAGGCGAATAAAGTCATGCCATATCAGCTGACTTTGATGTTGTTAACAATAGATTGTTTTGATTCTCGGTTGCCTTCTTTAGTAACTAGAATGTGCTACGTGTCATAAAAACCCAACCTCAAGTAACACTTTTCTTAGCTGAAATACTATAGGGAAATCACATTTTTTTTTAAATTTTCAATATCTCAAATGTAAAGCGGTTGCGGACCTATATTGCTTTGAGCTTACTTATTAAAATCATCCAAGGATTGAGACCCTCGGACCCTCAATTATTGGCACGCAAAATTATAAAACGCCCTATATACAGGGTGTTCGAAAAATAGACGGAGATATTTCAGAGGGTGATTCCTCGTTAAAAAATATAAAAAAAAGTTTGTATAAGCATGGGTCCGGAAATGCAGAGTTTTCAAGAGATACAGGATGTTAAATAAAAAAAAATAAAAAATGAAATTATTAATGTCTTAAAAATTATTTAGTCGATTCTGTTGAAATTTGGCAATGTTATTTGTTGTATTAAGAGGCTAATTTAGCCCTGAATAGATTAAAATTATTAAGTCCAGTGGCGTCCCGGGGGGCACCTTAGCGAATATTATTATCAAAAAAATGTACGCCACTACCTTTTCTGTAACTAAAATATTTTTGTTTGATTAAGCATCTAAAAATACAACTTCTTTGCCTCTTGTATTTTTTTCCTATCTCACTTCATTTTCGAGAAAAAAAATAAAAACCGTTTCATTGCATGTCACTGGACAAAATTGGTTTATCAATTTTTGCTAAAAAAAAATCACAAGTGCCTTGGAAAGCAAATAATCATTTCTGTATGGAGGCTTCAGGTTTGACATTTGCGCGTCAGTGCTTTTAGAAAAGAATTATACACGTAATTTTCTTTGCGAAATTTCTCTAAAAAGCTTTTGTCGCGGTTTTTGTGATGGAAAATTACACTTTTGAGGAAATGACAGACATGCATGTAATGTATGCACGTGCTTATAGTAACTGTTATGCAGCGAGGCGCCTGTATGCAGAAGCGTTTCCCCATCGGCAACTTCCAAAAAGTAAAACCTTTGAAAGCGTAGACCGTAGATTACGGGAAAGAGGTAAATTTTCTTATTTCTTTTTTGTGATGTTTTTGACAATAATGTTATTTAGGAAGTTTTGCCGTTCCCACCAATATTAGAGGCCGGCCGAGGTCCGTAAGAATGCCCGAGGTTGACGAGGCAGTTTTACGTGCCGTGGAACAAAATCCTGGTATCAGTACAAGGACTATAGCAACTAGATTAGGGGGTAATCATTTCAACAGCACTGTGTGGCAGGTTCTCTCCGAGCAATTCTTGTATCCCTATCATGTCCAACGTGTGCAAGCATTACTACCAAGAGATTTTCTATCTCGTTTTCAGTTTTGCCGATGGTATTACCAAGAGGTTAATAATAATAGGAATTTTAATAAAACCCTTTTTACAGACGAAGCAGGATTTCGGCGGGATGGTATTGTTAACTACCATAACACTCATGTATGGAGTGACGAAAATCCCCATGCTTTCGTACGATGTCGCCTCCAGGAACAATTTTCTTTAAATGTGTGGATGGGTATTGTTGGTGACAATTTAATTGGTCCTTTCTTTTTATCCCAAAACACAATTCCATACCTTAAATGTGACTCCACCAAAGAGTGGTACACTTTCCTAGCAAGGGTAACACCAATTTCTCTAGATACCATACGTACAGCATGGCATCCGGAAGCCACCCTCTTTGTCAGCCCCATAATATGCGAATCAAATTTTAATTGGTTATCGAGATGAATGCCCAAGAATTTAGTTTTTGTTTTCAAAGCAAGTGGAACATCCCCAATTAACAAGCCACCCACGTCACACCTAAAACCCAAGATATTGGTCTTATCAACATTCAGGGTCAGCAAGTTAGCGTCAAACCACTGTACACACAAAAATGTTAAAATACAAGCAGTAAAATTAATAACAAATTTACAAGAACAAAAATAAATTTCAGAAAGTAGTTATTTAATTAAATGTTGAAAATGTCCCCTCCCACAGTTTGACAATGGGCTAGGTTATAATAAAATTTGTCAATGACGTTTTGTAACATTTGTTGGTTAATAGATTCACATTCTTTAATAATTCTTCTTCTCAATTCGTTCAGATCTGCAGGTTTTGTCACATACACTTAATTTTTTAGTTATCCCCAGAGAAAATAATCAAGGGGCGTTAAGTCTGGCGACCTAGCGGGTCATTCTATGCGGTCCCTTTGCCCTATCCAGCTATTAGGAAAAGTTTTATTTAAGTAAACTCTTACAGCTCGCCCAAAGTGCGGAGGAGCTCCGTCCTGCTGAAACCACGTATGTCGTAATGATGGTCCTACTGTATTGGTTATTGCTGGCACAATTTGATTTTGCAGCATGTGCAGATACTATTCTGCATTCAAATTGCCCTCTATAAAGAAAGGTCCCACTAATATATTGCCAATAATACCGGCCCACACATTTACTTTCTGGGGATGTTGAGTGTGTGTTTCTCTCATCCCATATGGGTTCTGATCAGCCCAGTAACGACAATTATGTCGATTGACATTCCCGTTTAACATGAATGTTGCCTCATCCGAAAAAACTATTTGATTAAGAAAATTGTTATTTTCTTCCTGTTTTTGCATCATTACTTCGTAGAATTCCATTCTACGTTCGAAATCGTCTTCTCATAATTCCTGGACTGAAGTTATTTTCTGGGGTAAAAATTACTGTTTTTTAAAATAATTTCAAGTAAACGTAAATCAACTTGGGTAGCAGCTTTTCTCAACGACAAATGTGGATCCTGAACAAAGTGAAGTGATGTCTCTAATTTTTTTTCATCACTAGTTGCCGATTTTGGTCTTCCGGAACGAACTTTATCTCTGCAACACCTGGTTTCCTTCATTCTTTGAACTGTTCTCACAACTGTAGATTTTGATATAGGCTGTTGCTTTGGAAAAGTTATATTGAAAAATTGCTTTGTTTCGGTAAATGATCTTTATTTCATACTGTATTGTAAAACACACCTTTACATATTTGAATTTAGTCCAGAAAATAAGGTTTTACAGCAATAAGTCCGGTAAAATTTTTTTACAGGACTAGTCCTGTAAAATTTCTTTACCGTAATGAAATTTGTAAATTTTAGTTTAATCAATGTCAAACACACAATGTTTCCACCAGTAAATATAAGCACTTTTCAAATATACGACGGAGAATAAAACTTCATTATAATTTCAAACATAATTTTCAACAGAACAGTATGAAATAAAATATTGTACGTCATTCGTCCGGCAAATCCTTTACAGTATTCGTTTCAAAATTCCAGACTCGGCTCCTTCGTCGCCTCGTCTCGAAACATTTCACTCATACTGTAAAAGTTGATTTACCGGACTTATAACGTAAATATCTATTGTCGGTCTCCAAAACCTCTGATCATTAGTAAAGTTACACGTTCCCTTTCGTTGAGAGACATTTTCAGAAATTAATATGACAGTGACGCAAAACATTCTAGTACCAGCTTGTAAAAATGCAAAATGTAGGTAATATCTTACCTGTTGTATTTATGTCCTTTAACTCAAATTATTTCTTAAACTGATGGGGTTAGCCATATGACATGTTTCATGATTGTTGTTTAGAATGTTTAGAGGAATCAGAAACGTGATTAAGAGGGGGTCATTCCATTTAAATAAACCAAAGTTTTGTTTACCATGACTGTTTGAGACACCCTGTATAATTACAGGTGTCCTAGTTTTATGGATTTATTAAGGCCTACAACTTTTATACCGGAAATTTTTTTATATTGTGCGCTTTGCACGTGCAATAGACATGAACCAACCGGAATAGCGAATATTTCTATACGCCATTGGGCGTCAATTTAGGTGGTAATATAAATATCTTGGTATAGTTACGTGGCGGTCATAGTAAGGGCAGCCTCGACGAAGCTGGTGATACTACTTGTACTGAGAACCTCGATAATGTTTCCCCAATTCGACTATCACTAGAATACTGCCATCTGTGAGGCTTCCTCTGATCGGCGACAATGAACTGATAACCACTCTCCAAAGATTGTAACCGAACGGAAGTCGCTTTTTCTATACACGCACCGCTCGCAGAGCCTGATAATAACATATAGAGTAATATATACATTTATGTAGGAGAAAATTTAATTACCACAATGCAGACACCAATAATTGAACCCGTATCCTCAAAACACAAAGCTACTTCCATGCCCACTGAGCCCAATCAACTAAACAGACCATGGCTAAATTGGGAAGATAATCGACGCCCATTCTGTTGTAACCAATCAGGCAATGCTAATTAGTAGAGTGGTAATGTAATTGTATGGTCAAACTATCCATGTCGTTAAGAAGGGTGACGGAGAAACAGGTCTGGTATATTTTTTTTTTTCCAAACTGACTTTAACCACTTTTTTGCCTTCTAATGATCATTGAAGCTCTTTTTAACCCTCAGTAATTGAAAATAATTTAATCCGTGACCGTTATATAACAACTATATTATAATATCATTTTAGGTCATGAAGCATATTATAGAGTGTTTCCTCATAATGGCGTCAGTTGACTCTCTTGTTAGATATAGAACAATGCAATTTTGCTCGACATACTAAAAGTTTGTTTGACGGCCCAAAACAACAAAATCTCATAAGCTATCAGGCTTTCATAAAAAACAATTTTGACAACTAGGCATCTCCTCCCGTATTATGTATAGTATGAGAAATAAAACTAAAAAACTACCTATAAATTTGATGCAAAACATACAGGACTAAAAGATATTTTAGCTCCTTTATTTTTGTAGAGTGGTCAGAAACAGTGAGCCAAAAACTTGGAGGATAATTCTGCCGAAGAATAAATTGTGTGAACAAATTAATTAACATTCGATATTTAATAATGCAAAATTAATTGCATTTTTCATTACATTGAGCGAGCGCACTGATATTATTGATACAGCGCAACTAGGAATATTTATTGTTGCAGTCGACCAAAATTTCAAAATAACGGAAGGTTTACTCGCGCTTCAAAGCATAAAAGACATTACAAAAAGAGAAGACATTTTAAAAGAAACTTTTAATTTAAAATGTTTTTAGTACTATTACACTGAACTGGGCAAAGTTAAGCGGGGTCACTACAGATGGAGTTCCCGCAATGAAAGAGATAAGTGTGGGAGTGGTTCATCAAATCAATATGTTTTAATCACCGTCAATTCCAGCAATTTCTGCAGAACTTGGAAATGGAGTATATAGTGTGTTGCTTAATGCAAGAGAGTAATAAATCATTGTTGAACGATAAAACCCAGTGGTCTTCGCCGCATTCCATAGGTCTAGTCCAATTATTATTATTATTTAATTATGTTTATTCTCAGGGGTCCCGAGATCAGCTAGGTAGAGGCACAGGTAGTTTACCTACTTTCTACTTACCTACTTACCTACTTTCCGGCAGTTGTTGGAAAACTTCGTTCTTGAAATGGCTAGTGTTTCTGAATTTGTTGCTGAGAAACGGATTAGTAAAACTGCGCTTTGTAAAAATGAGAAAATCATTATTCTCAATGTGTTCAACGCTCTTCGCCACCAAAATTCAACATTTGAAGTTGCAAAAATAGTTCAAATGTGTCCGAATATGACTGGAGTCGGACAGTCAACAATACACCATCTTGTGCACGAGGATAAACGTGGCCCCATCAGATAACCAAAGAGAAGTAAAGGAAGGAAAGAAACTGTAATAAATGAAGATGAAAAGACTGCCAGTATCCTAACAAAGAACATATATGCACCTGTAAAATTCAGAAACTAAAATATTACTATCGAGGAATGGTAGCCTAGAGCAAAGTTAATACTAAAAATATTTAAATAAGTTCGAATGTTATTTTACTATTTTCTGTACGTAGGCAAATGAGGCAGAAGCAGCTGGATGCAATACGAAGAACTAGTATAGAATGGGCAAGATTAGAAATTGAGATGTAGAAGGAAAGAATGCCAATGAAGTTGAATTTAAAAATACCTGAAATATTCTGAGGTTAAAAAAAGAAATACCTACTTTGAACAAAATAATGAAAAAACCATGGTTACGAAGCTAAAAAATCTATAATTTCAGAAAAGAAGAAATAATAAAGTTTTTACTTGACGCTTCTAATCATAGCTATTTATTTATCTATGAAAGTTATAGCAGTAATGGGAATAGCTGGAGCATACCGCACCGATGAGGTCCATAAAATGAGGTTAAAAGACGTCGAAATTAAGGATGATGTAGCTATAGTTAAAATCCTCCAGAGCAAAAACAAGGTTCAAAGAAGTTTTGTGATAACCGATGATGGAGGTCCAGTTTCTTTTGTGAGGTTACTACAAGGTTACATTAAGCTTCAGCCAAATAATGCACAACACGAACGCTTGTTCTATGAACGAGGTAGGTGTGTGAATCAGGTAATTGGAAAACACACTATTTCGAATGTTTCCAAAGAAATTGTCCAATTTTTGAAACTTCAAGACATAAATAAATTTACTGGTCACTCGTTTAGAAGAACATCAGCTACGTTTCTCGCAAATGCTCTAGGTGTCGATATTTTGGATTTGAAAAGACATGGCGGCTGGAGGTCTTCGTCCGTTGCGGAGGGATATATGGGTGATTCGTATACTAATAAAATCGAAATTTCCAAAAGGATCTTAAATGGAACTCCTACTATCTTCCATTTAACGACGTGAGAGAACGAGTTGTAATATGGTCCAAGTTCAGAATAATAACGAGACTCTAATAGGAAGCGGCGAAGCTATTCCATCAATTTATTTTTCCAACTGATCAAATTTCACTATTAACCTTAATGGCAATAAATAATTGTTATTTAAGTTTTATATTATTGTTATTATGCCACTTGTTTTTTTAATAAATATAAGCATTTTGTTGTTAAGTTTTTCTTCCAAAATTCGCTTGAATAAATACAATAAAAGTTTCCTATGAGTATTCGTGTTTTTTTGTTCTGGCACCGAAAGTAGTACTTTCGTAGCTAGCAACGTATAATATTTAGGTAACTCAAAAATGTTTCACTTTCGTAATCTTTCGTGTTGCTAGGGCTCGAAGGTTAATTTATTTATACAGTAGTAGAAAAAATATTTTTAAAGCAATCTTCAGTTGTGGGAAAATCAGATTCGTACGGGATATACAAATCATTTTCCCATACTTGCTGCTCGCAACAATTTCGATGAGAAAGGCCTAGCATAGGAACTGTCTTTAATAGATATAGAATTTACCTTCAGATTTTAGGATTTCCGTTCACGTGATCTTCAATTCCAAATATTCATGACTGCTCTCGACGTGGACGTGGAGCAAATGGAAATTCCGCTCTAAATAGAATTTGGAGAACTCCTTACGCCTAGCAACAACATTGCTCATACCAAATATTGAACTTCCTGCATAAGAAAGGCGATCCCAAGTTTCTTAGTTAGAGTTGTATCAATATGTAATTATAAGAAATTTATTAATTCCAATTTTATTCTTCTACCGACGCCGACGCTAGGTATAGTTACATATCTGTACCTTTGTGTTTTTTTCTTTTAAATAAATACTAATATCACATGTTTTTGTTTTGGCTCTTGGTCCATACTAAATTCTTATGTGCGGTCCCCAACAAAAAATTTTTGCCCTTGTCTGGTTGAAAATTTAGCATGCAAACAAAACCCGTGTTAAAAAGAAACGCACTTACATTCAAACTTAAACTCAAACTCAAAAGTACTTTATTGTCTGAAGAATAATATTCTTGTTGACAAAGCAAAATCATTATTAACAAATACAGTAAATACAAACACAATCTGAAGGTCCTAAACAAATGTCAATAAATAAAACTAAAATAATTCAGAACATGTACACAATCTTAACAGACCTACCTAGCTTAAAGACAAACAAAAACAAAAAAAACGGTTAAAACAAGCAGGTAATCAGAGGTAAATTATTTTTCACTCTGATATAATATATTATATTGAACCGCAATGGCAGCTTATTATATATATTTTTTTTATACAATGTGTCTCGCTTTTCATGAATACACCCTAATATCTCAGTTATTAATAATGAGATTTTCTTGAAATTTTGGTGGTAATTGTATGTTGAAAAAATGAAGTATTTGGCATAGTGAACATTTTTATTTACCATTGGCGTGCGGTGTTAGTGGGGTAAAAAAACGCTTTTTTTTTGGAAAAGGATATTAGGGCTTATTTTAACTGTTTCTATCAGATTTAGAATCAGCATCCCCAAAAACCCCTTAGTTCATATATTCAAAATCTCAAGAGTGTTTTGTCTTTGATTTAAATTGTACCTCCTTGGTCTTGTCTTGAAAACCGCTCCAGTCCTTGCGAACTATCTGTTGAGTTTGGCAACGGTATCGTAAGTAATTGGTGCTCGATCATGATGCCTTTCATTGAATATTCCAGCAACCTGACGCCTAGATCTTTCATTATTACCATAAACATATTCACTAAAATAATCACTGAACTAATGGATCATTAAAATATTTATCCAAAGTGTAGTACGCTCTCTTTATTAAGAAACGCTTAGTCAGGTTTTTAAACCTCCTTGAACATTGTTGTCTTCTGAAGAAGAGCGGCAGGTGATTGAAAACTTTCTTACCACCATATATTAAGGATTTCTTGATTTGTTCAGAATGAGGAATAGGTAAGCTTAAAAGATAGGATTTACGCGTATTATAATGAGTAGGCAACAACAGCTCAATTTATATTTTTATGAACAAGACATGCAGTCTCCAGAATAAAGATACAATAACGAGTCAATATCGCATGTTTTATAAATAGGGGGAGACAAGAATCTCTAACTTTCTCGCTACACATATATCTTATTGTTCTCTTTTGCAGAACAAACACAGAGTGAAATAAATATTGGGAGCATGAACCCCAAAAACAGATTCCATAGCGAGGATGGTTCTCTATTAGGGCATAGTAAGAGCTCCTTGCTACAGTGAAATCTAAGTTGTTTGATATCACCCTCAGAGCACAGCAGTTAGAAGAGATTTTGTTACATAAATTGATAATATGAGTTTCAAATTTAAGAGAGCTGTCTATTGATAACCCTAAAAATTTACTTACAGAAAGTGTTGCAATTTTCTCACTTAAAATTCAATACATCTGTCTTTGAGATATTAAAGGATAACAGATTTGCATCGCACCACCCCTTCATCCTGTCCAAATCATTACACATGTCAATTTCAAGCTTGCCAAGGTGTGTTCCGTGCCAAGGGATGGTGGTATCGGTATAGAAATACACAAACTGTCGGAAAGAAACAAGAACGCTATTAAGAGCAAACAAAAGAAAATATGAAGCAATGGAAATAGACCGTCCCAAACCAGGATCCAGAGAATTCTACAGGGCAATCTCTTTGGAGGGGAGAGGTTCCAAATCCAGGTCCATCCCAACACTGAAGGACAATCAAGGCCGCATGATACTCAGTGACGAGGAACTAATTGAAAAATGGAAAGGGCACTTTAGAGATCTCCTAAACATAAAACAGGAAGAACCGCACAAAGAAGAAACGTACATTACAGCGGACCTACCAGTTAAAGAACCCTCCTTTGAGGAAACACAAAAGGCAATAAATAAACTAAAGAATTTCAAGTCACCTGGTTCGGACGAGATACCTGCAGAGTTTCTAAACTATGGGGGAGACGCACTACATCGACAAATTCACCGATTAATAACTCCTATATGGCGAAAAGGAAAAATACCAGCGATAAGGAGGGAAAGCATCATTGTGCCCATCCACAAAAAAGGGGACAAATCAAAATGTTCCAACTATAGAGGAATCTCACTAATAAAGACCACATATAAAGTTCTCTCAAACATCATACTATGCAGACTAACACCATATGCAGAAAATATGCTGGGGGAATACCAAGCCGGCTTTAGAACAAACAGGTCAACAATAGACCAACTCTTCACACTGAGGCAGCTCCTGGAGAAAGGATGGGAATACAATAGAACGGTACACAACCTCTTCATAGATTTCCGCCAGGCGTATGATAGCATAGAGAGAAGTCAAGTATGGAATGCGATGGCAGAATTCTCAATACCAAAACAGCTCATCCAGATGACCAAAGTTTGTATGGAGGGCGGAGTATCTAAAGTAGGAGTAAACAACAGGCTATCCAGTAGTTTCGAAATACACAGTGGACTTAAACAAGGCGACGCCTTGTTAACTTTTTAACCTCGCCTTAGAGAAAGCCGTGAGATTAGCCGAAATAAAAACCAAACTGCTAACAACTACCAACTTACTGCTAGCATACGCAGATGACATTGATCTCATCGGAAACTCCATCGTAACCGTAAAAGACATTTTCAACAAGATCGAAAAAACAACAAGTGAAGTGGGATTGAAAATCAATGAAGAAAAAACGAAATACATGTGTTTAAACAGAATGGGACGAAGAGATAAAATAGGACAAAACGTCACAATCAACACCCTAAATTTCGAAAGAGTAGAGCGTTTCAAATACTTTGGAGCTACAATAACTGCTGATAACGACGGATTACGGAAGAAATCAAAGGCAGAATCCAATCTGCAAACCGCTGTCTATACGCACCTAACTATCTTATGAGGTCAAAAAACCTAACCAGAACATCAAAGATTAAAATTTATAGAACCATTGTCAGGCCAGTAATAACATATGGATGTGAAACGTGGACCATGACCAAAGCAAACGAAGAAAAACTCAGACGGTTTGAACGAAAAATCCTCAGAAAAATCTTCGGAGCCCACCACGATCCGACAACAAATCGATATCGTGTTAGAACAAATATTGAAATACAAGAGCTCTACGACGATAGCGATATCGTGCAAGAGATTAAATCCCAACGATTAAGATGGGCAGGCCACGTACACAGGCTGCATGATGAAAGACTGGTAAGATTGGTGTGGGAGGAAGTCTCAACAGGAAAAATACCACTCGAACGTCCCAGAATGCGTTGGAGAGATAACATTAGATCAGATCTACAGAAAATGAGTATCCCCTTTGACCAAAGATTGATGGAAGACCGCATCAATTGGAAGAAAGTTGTGCAGTCAGCCAAGACCCACCCAGGGTTGTAGCGCTAGATGATGATGATGATGGTGGTATCAGCGAAAATAGTAAATTCCCAGATATTGGCAAATGAGGCACGTCGTTAAAGTAGACCAAAAAGAGTAGAGGACCTAAGACTGACCCTTGTAGAACACCCGTGTCAGTGGTAAGCTCATCGGAGCTGTTGTTATTCAACACTACTGTCTGCACCCGGCCTGTCAGATACGAGCAAGACCATTCCAAGGCAGTTCCTCTTACCCCATACGCCTCCAACTTCAACAGCAGTATTCGGTGATCCACGCAATCAAATGCTTTCGACAAATTACAAAAGACAGCCGCAGCAGCCTCACCAGAGTTTAAGGACACGTACAGATGCTCAAGGAACTCGAAGATGGCATCGCTCGTACCGTTGAAAGTCTGAAATCCAAACTATTGGATGGACAAAAGGTTGTATTCATTTAGAAATAACATCAGCCGCAGTTTCACAATTTCTTCTACAATTTTGGACAAGATGGTAATTTGGATAACGCAATTGGTCGATAATTTGAAGGGGTTTCATGACCACCACCCTTGTGAAGTGGGACAACTAAAGCCTTTCTTAGACAAGACGGACATTGTTGACGATATTGCAAACACCCTTATACTTATCCCTAAGAACGAAACAAACAACAACTAAAACTGTCCAAGTTACCTAATATTCAAGTTTTATGTTTTTGACCCAGTTACATAATTTAAATGTAAGACGTAAAATCAATTTAACTTATTCAGTGTACAAAGTTATTCAATTTGAAATGTCTGTATTTGTAAGAAAATCAATTAGGGACTAATCCTAATTTATGTAGTACACAGTATTAAGTATTTATGTAGAAATATCCCTTTATCATGAAATTATAGAAATTCCGTTAACGGGGCATTGCATTAAATGTTTTGCTTTGTAATTTTAAATCATAATAATAAATACTATTTTGAATGTGACCATTTGATTCATACCGTGCAAGCAAAAATTATTTTAATTCAAGAGGGCTTGGACTGAAAAACGTAGGGCTTAGTTTAGATCACAGTGAGGGAATTACAGTTTTTTTTTCATAAACACGTTGGTATTTTTCGGATTTTCTTAAGTGGTAGCTGGCAATATCCATAACTATAACAGACCCAGGAGGAATGAGATTTAACATTTGCTGGAAGTATTCTTCAAAGATATCAGCGTTCATATCTTCATGATAGTCTCCAGTCCGTTTCTATTTAAATGGAAGTAAGCCGCCATTGACAAATCCATTTTTGCTACCAATGTGAGTAATTATTAATATTTTACCTTTTCCCGAGGGTGCTTTTACTCCAGTGGACCATCCGTCCATGAAAGCTTGCCTCGCGTCTTTTATATGTTTATCATGCCATATTTTACCAACGGTATATCCTTCATTTAACCAAGCTTCGTCCATATAATAGATATCCCCGTTTTCCCTTTAAAACTGTCTAACTGCCCTCAAATATCGTCGTCGCCAGCAGATGATTTCGTCTTTCTCTATTAAAAGTAATTTTCTGTTTTGAATGTTTTCATAACAAAAATTAATTTGCTTCAAAGTTTTCCATAGTTTCTTCTTACCCATGGGTGGAATGAAATCATCCCTTTTCATTTTAGACATTATTTTGTCCAAGTTAGGTATTTCTTTTTTTAATTAAAACGAGTGAATAGGTACAATAATAATAATTGGACTACACCTATGAAATACGGCGAAGACCAATGGGTTTTAGAGTTCAATAATGATTTATTACTCTCTCGCATTAAGCAACAGACTATAATAACTTTAACACGGCCCCGGATGTTTTTGTGAATAACTTCTATACGGATTGTTCCAAAGTCCTTCATACTTAATATTCATATTTTTTTTATGAAAAACACTTAAACACAGAAATTCATTTAAATTGTTATTCATCTTTCTGTAATATTTTGAGTCCCCCGCCTACAACCCCTTAATCTGTAGCTCCCAGCTTTTTTTTTAAAATGGTCACATGGGGGCTTTATCAAAAGGTCTTCAAAAACTGAATACCATGGTACCCAAAAAGTAGGGATTTGCTAATTTCGCACCTGTAAAATAAGCCCAAGTAACATTTTTTAGGAACAATTGAATTTATGAGCTATTTAGGCCGGTAAATTATCTATTTTTATCCTTATTCTATCTGTTTGGTCCTCAATGCCTCAAAGCTGTACAATACAAACAATAATCTCAAATATCAAATTTAGGTCCATATTTATATCTGATAGAACGGAAGCGGCAGTAAAAACGGGTTGATATTATATAATAAATAATATGTAACATTATATATTATTATTAAAATGGACAAATTACATTTTCTCGGAAATCTATGATAGAATTTATGTATGAATATCGGATGCCCTTATTAATATTTTTCCTCACTTTCTTCAGTAACATTTGGTCTACTGGGGGTGTCTTAGTAACGTTGCCGGATAAAAGCAGTATTTTTTTTCTTGACGATTTTATTAATAAATTGGGCATTTACCCCAAGAGTGCATTAGGGTAAATTGACCCTTTTATAAAAAAGATTTTTTTTTCTAAAACTTTTAACACCCTGCAGTTCATAAGCTACGAGGCTTATGTTCATATTAAGTTGTTTTCGTTAAATGATCCCAAGAAATACTATTAGCATATCAGTAAGAAACATCATGTACAGGGTGAGTCAACCATAGAGTAAGGTTAAAGTCCGAGAAGTTCAAAATCAAAACCATTGGTCGCTTAAATTATGGTGGGGGATCAAAAATCTTCGAGTTATTGGTTTATATTTCTTCTGCAAACCACTTAACGGTCATAGATATTTAAACTTTTTGCAAAATGAATTACCACAGCTCCTTGAACACGTTAATGACATTAAAAGGGAACAAATGTGGATTCGACAAGATGCAGCTCCTACTCATAACCATCGGTAAGTTCGGGAATTTTTAAACGATCATTACCTACAAAAATGGATCGGTAGGGATGGATTCATTGGGTGGCCCCCTCGATCATGTGACTTAACACCTTTAGATTTCTTTTTGTGGGGCTACATTAAAGATCGCGTTTATGTAAATGCCCCTACAACACCAGAAGATATGGAAAATAGGATACGGGATGCCTGCAAGACAATTCCACCCTTTATGCTAAGGAACGTGCAGGGAAATATAGTAAAAAGACTAAACATGTGTATCCAAGTAGACGGGCATATTTTTGAACATTTATTACGTCACATTAATTAAAAATTAAGTAAGTTAGTTAGCAGAAAAATTATTGTTATTTATTTTATAGCGTTAGTCCTGTTAGTGTAATAAAAACAAGGGTTAAAATGAGAAAAATCAAAATAAATCGCACACTGTTCAAAATAGGTATGTGATATACTTAATGAAAGTTAAAGAGTTTTATATAATCTATCAGAAAAAGTAAGAATATACATGGTATGCCATGTAAAAAGTTGATATTTTTCAATTTAAATTAGGCAAAATGTTTAAATTTATTTTGAACGACCTGTACCATCTAACTCAAATTTTGTTGCATGTTCTTTTTTTGTCATCCCAATAGAACAATTGCACCAAATATGAGTATTTCACCTTCAGAACCAATGGCGAAACAATTTTTCATAAGGGTAAAAACTAATATTTTTCTAGAAAAATTAAAATATTAGAACAACTACTAAGTTTAGGTATATAACATTATTAAGAAAAAAGTTATAGAAATTCATGCAGGATCTAAAAATAAATTAAAAAATAGGGTGTTCTATTAAAAAACTTATATTATATTCGCCACGCTTTTTTGAACCACCCTGTATACTCAAAAATAATTTTATACTGTGCATCTTAACATTCTCTAAAACTTTTGTATTTAACGTTTTTTGATAATTTCCGAAACAAATGACATAATGAACTTTACTCTTTTTACTCCATGATTATTTCTGAAAATAATATTCTAATTTGGATCGCACAGTAGGTACTTATCTACTATACAAAGAATGCAAATAGCTTATATTTTTTTAAAGTACGATGTAGGTACTTACTTTTCATTTTTGATTATATACAAAAAAAGCCAAAAGATCACCATCAGCTATCTACTTAACGGCTGTGGCTTTTGTGCCGACAAAACTATTTCAAGAATGACCACGATGTTACGCACATATTCGTTGTTTTAAATGGGATAATATAAAATATTTTATGTGTTGTTATCGACGCGTTTGATCTAAGCTAGCAAAGGATAAAACGGACCCATATTATACGGGAGGATTCTCATAAGTTTTCTTTTTTGATTTATACTTATTTTATAGTCTTGACCAGCTGAACCTTTATGACTTACAATTCATGTATTTTGCAACAATTTATGATACAATAGCAGATGAATGCTACTTAGCAAGTAGTGGTAATCATAATATGACATATAAATATGTATATCGAGAGGGTAGCGAATACTGGGGAGTGCAGCAAATGAAAGAATACTTTTTAAAGTTATTTCAAGCTTTAGGAAATGATTTATTTTATTTCCATCCTCAGGGAGACTACAAATTTATATAAATTGAGATTAGGAAAATTGTTGTGAGTAAGTTAGTTATAAGTAAACATTATGATTATTAATCACAACAATTTTTCTAATCTTTCTGGTGAATCGAGTGGTCGCGAAGTGGAATAGCTTACCAGATGGTGTGGTGACAGCACCTAGCGTCAATAGCTTTAAGAATAGATTGGACGACCTTCAGAATTGAGCACTAAACTGACAGCACTTTATGACTAAATTGCAGCTTGTCGGTTGTAAACCGCCTGCTGCATACTTCAATAATAATAATAATAACAATAAATGTAACATAATTTTTAAAAAAATTAAGAACCTTTTCCTGGTTTTCCTTTTGAAAGAAAGTTATGAATTAATTTATCATGCCAAAGCTATGAAATGACATCATTAAAACCATCGCCCGCCTTTATGGTTTCTCCTACCCGACGGGTCCTCAGTACTGGGTCCCATGATATCTGAGGGTGCTTAATGCAACCAAGGGATCCATAATAGGTATAATCTGGCCGCAGTGCTTGGCTGTGGAAAAATCCATTGAAAGAACAAACTGGGCTGTTGTTGCTCGTGCATTTTTAAGCCAAGAAACTTGATACTCGGTATTGCTGTTTAAGCCAGTACTCGATACTTACCAAATTATATCTGTACTCGGTGCAGGTCTGCAAACATTTCAAAAACACCCTGTATCGTGAAAGAGACAATAGCATAAAGGCATAGCACAGACGGGAAATATCATAATGCTTGTATTTATTTCTAGGTATTCGCTTTGCCAGTGCATCGGCCGGTCCGGGCGGATTCCTTATAAAGCTTAAACTTTTAGAGATGTGGAGTTGATATCGACGTTTAATATTGTGTCGAGGTTTTTCAAGAGAAGTCAGTTTAAACATAAGTTCTTATTAAATACTGCATTTTTTAATATTACATCTTAATTTTGAGGGAAATAAGATTTGACAAAAATTACGTCAATTTTAACATCAAGGAGAAAGTTTACTAATTGTAGATTTGATTGAATTTTGCTGTTGACCTCCACACCTCCAGCCAACCTTCTGAAATGTCAAATGGCACTACCTATCGAGTGCAAAGGGAATTAAATTGTCTATTCAATCGTGCCAACAAAAGTGAAGTAGAACTGCCATAGTAGGGTTACCAGGCGTCCTCCTTTCGGGAGGACAGTCCTTCTTTAAGACATTGAGGTTAGTTTAGGTTGGATTATAGACATTATAGTATAGATGTCTCGCCGTTCGATTTCTTGTGCGGCGTTCCGCAGACTCTTAGGAATTTCTGAACAGGTGCCTATTTATTTAAATGTCTTAAAACTTTCTCAAGAAACTGTTTAAAAATTGGAATCAAACCAAACAACTGTTTTGAATATCTTTAAAATTGTGGAGTTAGGTTTTACAAAACGGTGAGATAAGTCGAATTATTTTTTTTTTGTATTAAAGATAATGGAATTACTAAACAATTTACCTAAACATGATAAGGTAAATATTGAGTCCGAATTTATAACTTTTTTAATGAAGCAATCATGGCAAATAATATTATCTCCCTTTCACAGTCTTATACATAGATTAGTAACTTTCTCGTTAAATAAAGAAAACTTTAATAAATAATTCCGTATCGTCGAACAGATAGCTGACAACAACGGATACAAAGAGAACTTAATAGATAATTTACTAAAAAACAAACAAAATAAACTGATAAAGAAAGAATCTTATCGTATCAACACACCAAAAGAAACCAATGTCAAATTTGTAAATCACATTCAAAATTCAGTAATAAGGTTAGCAATAAGTTGAATAATTTAGGATGTAAAACTATTTGCGTCAACAAACAAAACTTAGGTAAAATACTTGTGAATAATAAGGACAAAATAGATAAGCTAGATAAGTCAGGTGGTTATAAAATCCATTGCTCAGATTGATGTTGTTGTTGTTGGGTTATGTGGAATTTACTTTTTCATTACTAAACCAGGTAACCACGGCTTCTCAGTTATAGTCTAGTCGGTTTTAGAGCAGATAAAAGTGGGCGCCAGGGGCCTTAAGGAGGCCACCAAAGATAAAGAGGAAGAAGGCCTTAAGGGCAGAATAGATGAATTGACAAAGCCAAATGTTAGAAAAGAATAATTATTTGTCAGAGCCTAAAGAGCGCTTACTGAAGCAAAACTTCCCTAATCCCTGAAAAAATTAAACAAATAAATAAGACAAAATTTCAATTATATTGGTTTTTATTTCTACTGGCAACTTAGTAGATTTATTACAGAATATAACACCTTTGCAATTCCTGTAGAAAACTTTAAAAATTTAAACGTACAAACAGTACTTCCAAACATTAACTTTTGTATACATAAATAAACTCTAAATATACAAATATACATGGGCGATTTTACAGGGAAGAATTCATTAATATACGGGATGTACCATAAGAAAGATTTACAAAAATCAACGGGGTGTGTCAACTATCAGATTTGCTGATAGCCAGAACTGACTAAGGAAATATCAGGGCACTGATCAAGCCAAAATTTATTAAAAATTTAATTAACAAATGTACGGGGTGTGTCAGAATTGACTGCAGGAAACTCGTTCTTTCGAACCTTGGTCTCTCTGCTTATATAGGGTTTAGATTAAAACGGATTGGTCTATGGACTTGAAAAAGGTTGGATGCTATTAAGCGGAACAAACAAAACCGGGCAAGGGTTAAACAAAAATATCTCGCTGCACATTTCGTACTAAGACGAATCTCTCTAGTGTCGTTTCATCGACTGGATTATGTAATATACATTTATTAGCCTCGTGGCCATAAAAACAAAATTTAAAATATACCAGTAGGTATTTTTATTTAATAAAATGTACGGGGGCACCAAAGTTAACTGGCATTAAAGGAAAATCAAAACTTGATCAGAATTTACAGGGCTGGGTCTCGAATTCACTTAATTTAAATGACATCAGATACACTTTGTCATCACAGACAGCTCTGACTCAAAATTTACACTAAAATTCACCAGAACACCAACTCCAGAGACACAAGGTCGTCAAACGGACAGCTCTGAGTTAATATTCACTAAAACTCACTAATATCTACTTTGAAAATCACTTCAGAGGCACTAGGTCATCGAACAGACAACTCTGAAGCGATTACACTAAAAATTACCTGAACACCAACTCCAGAGACACAAGGTCGTCAAACGGACAGCTCTGATTTAATATTCACTAAAAATAACTAATATTTACCTTAGAATCGTGAATTCGCGTCGCAACCCTATCTACCAAAAATGACTGCATAAAAACAAATAACTAATTGATAGCAACAATTAACTTTTGTCCGTCGACCCACTTGGTTTCGTCCAATCAGTGGTTTATCCAATGAACTGCTCCTGAACGCTGCTAACCTACAGGGCACAGTTATCAGCTGAGTCTCGTACGGTTGGTCCCCATAAATCGGCCAATGCCAGGTAACACCAATCGTAGGAATCCTCAACCAAGATGATCACCAGGCAAAGTCTTCACTGCTCCGGTAACGGTTCTCCCAACCGAGCAGACAACACACCAGCAAGGTTACAATAAAACGGGGTACAGGGTATCAAATGGAATTACTAACAAAAGATATTGAGGTTAAAATAATTTTGCTTGTTGTCCCAAGCGGGGGCTGGCTAAAGTTTTTTTAAGGCCATTGATCAAATCAAACGAACGTGAAGCATTGAAACCTGAATGAGGGCATGGCAACCTCACTCAAATGTAGAAAAAATTATAGGTTAGAATGACATCAAGGGCTTTAAATGGAAAATTGCTGCATTATTAATTGAAGAGTGTCGAAAATATTGGTCCGGGTTTAAGCGTTCATAATTTCGGAAGAGATTTTATTGATTATATCTGATGAAACGTTCGTCAGACGTCCGATTGTTGAGGATTTGAAAAATTTAAACCCGGTGCAGCACATCCGCCGCAGTTCGGAATCTTAGGTTAAATCGTTCGTTTTAGCCCGATTACGGATTAAAATTTGCCAGATGTGATGAAATGGATCAACTAAGCTGTAAAACAGATAACTTAAAATGGGACATGAACAGAAAAGCTAAAATTTAGGGCGAGGCATGAAAAATAGCAATTTAAGGAGAAATTTAAATTCGAAATGTAAAAAATAAAAATCCAAGGTGAAACATAGAAATTTATGGTGAAATTTAAATTCGAAATGTAAAAAATAAAAATCCATGGTGAAACATAGAAATTTAAGGTGAAATTTAAATTCGAAATGTGAAAAATATTAATCCAATGTGAAACATAGAAATCTTAAGGTGAAACCTGTTGGTCGGGTTTCTCTTTCGTCAGGTCACAAATATCCCCTGGGCTGGAAGCATTTCTTATGAATTTATTTGTACATCCGGAAAAACCCGCTAAACCTTAGTGTATTAAAAATTCACTTGAACACTCGAAAACAGTGACCTGACACAGGATTTTCGCTGTCTCATTCTAAAAAAGAATCCACGGCCCTTGCACGTTTATATATAGACTCATCGGCTCTCGTCACCGACGCCAGTTCAATGTGCGGAGATTTGCGGATCGATATTTTGGCCTAGGTCGGGATCTTGCATTACCAGGGTCGTGCAATAGGTAATTAATTACTTCATGCAACCGAGAAATTCAATGATAGATTACGAAGTGTTACTTGTAACGACCGGGAAAAAAGGTCGTTACAGCAGATGTATTAAAAATAGACTTTAAGAACATAAAACATCAATCTTAAACAATGTCAAAAACACAGGAATGTCAACACAGTGTATTGAAAATAATCATTTCATAAATCTAAATGAGATAGAACTACTTCATGCTGAAAACAAAAGCAAAAAGTTAGATTTATTAGAACAACTAGAAATCAAAAAATCTTTGAAAAATAATACATTTATTACTACTAATGACTAACAAAATTTCCACCATACCCCTATTATTGACAAATGTATTCCATCAACATCCCTGGACTTTCCAAAACAGGAATAAAAAAAACATATAATATAATTAGGTCAATAAAAGAAGGTACATATGGTTTAAGTATCTTTCTCAAAATTTAGTATTAATCAGGTACTCTTGAAAAAGCCCTAATAAGGCGAAACATATGTAGATTAACTCTCTATTAAAAATGAAATTATTACCGTGATTACCCGTTCTGAATTACAAGCGATAATTAAAAATTTGAATTGTGATAATTTATTCGATGAACGTAAATCATTTTATGAAATTTTTGAAAAACAGCGAATTACGATTTTTTTAAATATTGATACTGCTGCTAAATACGTTAAGATTTTTGATGAAGCCGAAATTCAAAAGGTAACAATATTTATAAAGTCGTGTCATATGTGTTAAGTATGCCCGAAAGTTCGGCATTTCTATAACGGATTTTCTATGTAACGAATTCCAAAGAGCGATAAAAATAAATAAACAAAGGGATAAAAAGATTTAATTTTTTCGTTAATCGACCCGAGAAATGCGTCAACTTTTGCCAAAAAATTGAACAAAATGCAAAACTGTTATCATTACTTGCAATATAAAAGAAAAAAAAATGTATTGCCTTAATTAATAACTTATCTACTATACCTGAAATGTGTTTCTTTATTATGTATTAGGTATAATATGTTATTATACCCGAAATCATAGTTTATGCTCGGTAGTTCGTTTGTATTTATTTAATATACATTTTTGGTACTTTGTTTACTTGTTCAGTCAGCTTCAAACAATACTTATAACATGTACCTATTATTTTTGGAAATACAAGATTCCCCCCCCCCCCCCATTTTGCTCCTGAAAAACTTGGCCAAAAACGTCGTCGAGCATCAGTATGTCATAGAATTGGTGCGTAAGGATAAAGAAACTAGATCTGTATGCAACAAAAATAATGCACAAGAGAGGGCTTTGAATGAAGCTTGCCAGATTGAGTTGAAGTTGAAGAAGCGAATAGTGAGAGTCGTAAAAAAATATGACATTATAAAATGAGGGCCCAAAAGGTTAACATGCGGTTAGTATTTGTAGATACTAAAATTGTTCCTGTAGTTTGCCTGATTTTAAAATTAAAATCGTGCCCGTCTAAAATATTAATTAGTTAAATTACCATGTTTACTTCATTTCTTCCTGCAGAGTTACTGGGAATACAGTAATCGTGATCCATAATTAATTTTCTAATTTTCACACTAACTTAATATCACACAAAATAAGTATCAAAAAACCACCACAAATAAAAAAAAACTCTGTGAAAATCTGCGAAAGTGAAAACGGAAACGAGAAAGCAGTACACATAAAGAAACTAACGAAGATTCAATGGGCAGGTTGTTTAGGGGTAACTGGTGCCCACTCCACACCGACGGCGGCTTAGAAGTGATGTTACAGCCCGTGGACATTTATGGAAAAAGTATCGCTGCAAGAAGTGCTCTACGACTAAAAGAGTCGAAATGCTGGAACAACACCAACTACGGGCACAGCAGTATACTAAGGACATACCCAGTCCAACTGACTGATTACATCGTCTCACTAACAGACTTCGGAGAGGGGTTTTCTGTGCTCATTCCGACTAGGAAAGAGTGGGAGGGCAATCAGTTAACAATGGAGACGGATCATTTGATTTTCACAGACGGTTCAAAAATGGACGTCGTGGAGACGGAGTGGGAGCTGGTACCTTCTTTGAGAGCATGAAAATTCAGGGGTCATATAGACTTCCAGACTACTGAAGCATTTTTCAAGCAGAGGCTGCGGCAGTAGATAGAGGAGTAAAAATCCTGCAGGAACATCCAGACCTAAGAGCAGCTGCGTCAGTAGCTATCTATATAGGTAGTCAAGCAGCGATAAAGGAAACAATAAATCAAAACTAGTAAGGCGATGTCACAACAATCTCCGCATACTTGGTGCACAGCATCGAGTCACTCTGTATTAGACGGACAGAGCTCTCAAGTCTCTATAGTCTTGACCAGCTGAACCTTTTTTGGTACTTTGTTTACTTGTTCAGTCAGCTTCAAACAATACTTATAACATGTACCTATTATTTTTGGAAATACAAGATTCCCCCCCCCCCCCCATTTTGCTCCTGAAAAACTTGGCCAAAAACGTCGTCGAGCATCAGTATGTCATAGAATTGGTGCGTAAGGATAAAGAAACTAGATCTGTATGCAACAAAAATAATGCACAAGAGAGGGCTTTGAATGAAGCTTGCCAGATTGAGTTGAAGTTGAAGAAGCGAATAGTGAGAGTCGTAAAAAAATATGACATTATAAAATGAGGGCCCAAAAGGTTAACATGCGGTTAGTATTTGTAGATACTAAAATTGTTCCTGTAGTTTGCCTGATTTTAAAATTAAAATCGTGCCCGTCTAAAATATTAATTAGTTAAATTACCATGTTTACTTCATTTCTTCCTGCAGAGTTACTGGGAATACAGTAATCGTGATCCATAATTAATTTTCTAATTTTCACACTAACTTAATATCACACAAAATAAGTATCAAAAAACCACCACAAATAAAAAAAAACTCTGTGAAAATCTGCGAAAGTGAAAACGGAAACGAGAAAGCAGTACACATAAAGAAACTAACGAAGATTCAATGGGCAGGTTGTTTAGGGGTAACTGGTGCCCACTCCACACCGACGGCGGCTTAGAAGTGATGTTACAGCCCGTGGACATTTATGGAAAAAGTATCGCTGCAAGAAGTGCTCTACGACTAAAAGAGTCGAAATGCTGGAACAACACCAACTACGGGCACAGCAGTATACTAAGGACATACCCAGTCCAACTGACTGATTACATCGTCTCACTAACAGACTTCGGAGAGGGGTTTTCTGTGCTCATTCCGACTAGGAAAGAGTGGGAGGGCAATCAGTTAACAATGGAGACGGATCATTTGATTTTCACAGACGGTTCAAAAATGGACGTCGTGGAGACGGAGTGGGAGCTGGTACCTTCTTTGAGAGCATGAAAATTCAGGGGTCATATAGACTTCCAGACTACTGAAGCATTTTTCAAGCAGAGGCTGCGGCAGTAGATAGAGGAGTAAAAATCCTGCAGGAACATCCAGACCTAAGAGCAGCTGCGTCAGTAGCTATCTATATAGGTAGTCAAGCAGCGATAAAGGAAACAATAAATCAAAACTAGTAAGGCGATGTCACAACAATCTCCGCATACTTGGTGCACAGCATCGAGTCACTCTGTATTAGACGGACAGAGCTCTCAAGTCTCTATAGTCTTGACCAGCTGAACCTTTTTTGGTACTTTGTTTACTTGTTCAGTCAGCTTCAAACAATACTTATAACATGTACCTATTATTTTTGGAAATACAAGATTCCCCCCCCCCCCCATTTTGCTCCTGAAAAACTTGGCCAAAAACGTCGTCGAGCATCAGTATGTCATAGAATTGGTGCGTAAGGATAAAGAAACTAGATCTGTATGCAACAAAAATAATGCACAAGAGAGGGCTTTGAATGAAGCTTGCCAGATTGAGTTGAAGTTGAAGAAGCGAATAGTGAGAGTCGTAAAAAAATATGACATTATAAAATGAGGGCCCAAAAGGTTAACATGCGGTTAGTATTTGTAGATACTAAAATTGTTCCTGTAGTTTGCCTGATTTTAAAATTAAAATCGTGCCCGTCTAAAATATTAATTAGTTAAATTACCATGTTTACTTCATTTCTTCCTGCAGAGTTACTGGGAATACAGTAATCGTGATCCATAATTAATTTTCTAATTTTCACACTAACTTAATATCACACAAAATAAGTATCAAAAAACCACCACAAATAAAAAAAAACTCTGTGAAAATCTGCGAAAGTGAAAACGGAAACGAGAAAGCAGTACACATAAAGAAACTAACGAAGATTCAATGGGCAGGTTGTTTAGGGGTAACTGGTGCCCACTCCACACCGACGGCGGCTTAGAAGTGATGTTACAGCCCGTGGACATTTATGGAAAAAGTATCGCTGCAAGAAGTGCTCTACGACTAAAAGAGTCGAAATGCTGGAACAACACCAACTACGGGCACAGCAGTATACTAAGGACATACCCAGTCCAACTGACTGATTACATCGTCTCACTAACAGACTTCGGAGAGGGGTTTTCTGTGCTCATTCCGACTAGGAAAGAGTGGGAGGGCAATCAGTTAACAATGGAGACGGATCATTTGATTTTCACAGACGGTTCAAAAATGGACGTCGTGGAGACGGAGTGGGAGCTGGTACCTTCTTTGAGAGCATGAAAATTCAGGGGTCATATAGACTTCCAGACTACTGAAGCATTTTTCAAGCAGAGGCTGCGGCAGTAGATAGAGGAGTAAAAATCCTGCAGGAACATCCAGACCTAAGAGCAGCTGCGTCAGTAGCTATCTATATAGGTAGTCAAGCAGCGATAAAGGAAACAATAAATCAAAACTAGTAAGGCGATGTCACAACAATCTCCGCATACTTGGTGCACAGCATCGAGTCACTCTGTATTAGACGGACAGAGCGCTCAACCTGTAGGATTTTCAAGCAATTCTGTCCCCTACTTGATAACAGGGAAACCGCAGCGTTATTACAAGACAGTCGGAAGGATCTAAGAAATATCACTGCCGTGGTAACCGGACACTGTATTTTCGGTAGATATGCCGAATGTATGCAAATACCAGCTAACGACTTTTGCAAAAGTTGCAGAGACGAAGAAGAGGAGGAAAGTATTCAACATTTCTTGTGTGAATGCCCTGGCCTTGCAAGAAGAAGGTTTAATGCCTTGGGCGAACCATTCTTCAATAATCTGAAGGAAGTAAGCAGCTTACAACTGGGTCGACTTACTAGGTTTATCAACAGTAGCGGCTGGCTTGGGTGAGCTGCCAAGATTCTTCTACGTTGTACGTTGCACTAGTCATCAGAGAGCTGATGCTGATAGGTTCCGCGGAACATGTGTGGTATCACAACGGCCCTTATAGGAATACGTGAGACTGTCTGGACATTCCAGAAGTCTGCCACTTTAACCTAACCTAAACAAATGAAAATAACATAAGAACATCGATATCAGTAATATCGATACTTGTCCACATTTCTCATGCCATCTTATTATATCCGGCAATAAAAGACCACTCGGTTATGGTTACTCGGAACTTAAAAAAAAACTACAATAATACAAATATAATAAGTTCTATAATTTTCCCATGAAAAATTCCTGCCGGTAAATATTTCTTACGGAATGCTCTTTCATTTTGATCCTACTTATTTAGAGAAGTACATTGCGAGCCCCCTAACAAAAACGTACTTATTCTTGAATTGAATTTTAACAAACTTCTTGAATATGTCTGCTTATGTTTTATGGTTTCGCAAATTATTACTTTCTCGGAAAATCCATTCAGGATACAGAAGCAATTGGTTTGGTGTGGTAGGTAGTCATAAAAAATTTAGTTATCCATTGAGAGGTTAAATAGCTCCATAGTTCTTAGAAATCTATACCGGGTGTTGCATCGTCGAGCGGGACATAGGAAATCTCATGTAATTTTGAATGGGGTCAATTATTGGCTTCCCTAATTATTTTAGAGAAAAATTCTATTTAGGTTTATTAAAGAGCACTAAAACCCACATTCAAAAGAATAACTTTAGATATTTTTGATGAGCCCGTTTACGGGTTATCGCCGATTTCTTTTTAACTATTTCTCCTTTTTATGGCCCCGTATTTGCGGGCACCAGTCAAGGTAAAAGATGACTGTCAAATAAAGTTGTCATTTTGAAATGTGTGCTTTATTGTTATAAAAACTCGTACATCGAAAATATTAAAGGTGTATTTATGAGTACAAATTAATCTGAATAAAACTAAAATAAAGTATCCAATTACAAGGTTAATTATGACATTTTACATGTTTCAATATTTTACTAATTAATAGGTAGGTACTGTTAAATTGTTAGAACTTTAGGATTTAAGAAGATGTTCAAATATTCCTCCATTGACTGCTAGACAATAACCGAGGCGATCATAAAATTCTCTTCTTACATTCGCTAGTTGGTAAACTGAAATTCTATTGCATTCGGCAGAAATAGCATTTTTTAACTCGTCTAGATTTGGGTATTTTTTATCTTTGTATATCCTGTTTTTTAAATGGCCCCAGAGAAAGAAATCATTTGGCGATAAATCAGGAGACCTAGCTGGCCAATTTACTGTATGATTTAAGCCAATAACATTTCCATTAAAAGCACGGTTTAAATATTCCCGGACAGCCAGTTTACTATGTGCCGGGCAGCCATCCATTTGGTACCAAACTTCCTGATTTTCCCTGGCGGCATCATGTAAAGTAGGTAAAATATGATCTTCAAGTAGTTCCAAAAAATATTCTGCATTTAAATTTCGTGTAAGAAATAATGGACCGATAATATTTTCTCCGAAAATCCCAGCCCATACATTAACTTTTTGTGGATATTGCGTCCTTGTTTCCACAAACCTGTGTTGGTTTTCTTTGCTCCAATATCGATAATTTTGAACATTGGGTTTATTGTTTAAGGTAAATGTGCATTCGTCAGTGAAACAAATGTTTTTTAAAAATTCCCTATCCATGTTTGCTCTTTCCATCATACCAAAACAAAACTCCTGTCGTCGTATTTCGTCCCTATCTCTTAGCTCTTGGTGCTTTTCATATTTGTATGAATAATATTTATGTCGTTTCAAAGCTCGTAACGCTGTGGTGTGATCTAATCCTATGTCATCCTCAAGTTTCCTTGTGCTGATCTTCCCATCATTTTCTTCCACGCACAATAAAACTTGCAAGTCCCTATCATTTCTTGCATCTCTTCTTTGTTCCTGACTTTCTTCACATCTGCAGTTATTTATTACAGTGCCTTTTGTCTCAAATTTCTTGATAGTCCTTTTGACTGTAGATTTTGCAGGTATCGGTCTATTCGGATACAGAGCAGCAAACATGTCTGACACATTTTGATAACTATTTCCTTGATAATACCATTTAATCATCAATATTTTTTCTTCAGAAGTGTAATTCATGGCTAATATTTTCGATGTACGAGTTTTTATAACAATAAAGCACACATTTCAAAATGACAACTTTATTTGACAGTCATCTTTTACCTTGACTGGTGCCCGCAAATACGGGGCCATAAAAAGGAGAAATAGTTAAAAAGAAATCGGCGATAACCCGTAAACGGGCTCATCAAAAATATCTAAAGTTATTCTTTTGAATGTGGGTTTTAGTGCTCTTTAATAAACCTAAATAGAATTTTTCTCTAAAATAATTAGGGAAGCCAATAATTGACCCCATTTAAAATTACATGGGATTTCCTATGTCCCGCTCGACGATGCAACACCCGGTATAATTTGTCGCATACAAATAAACTAAGAAATCAAAGAAAATTATAACTAGTATTGTTTGTTTATAAGGACAATCACTCGGATATGTATTTCACATTTTTTTCAAAAAAAGGCAAAGAAATTTTACATACTATTCTCACAATAAATTATGTAGCATAAATGCATTATTAAATAATATCTTTTTTAACAGTCTATTAAGCAATAATTTATGATTAGCCCTATCACAACTCGCGGTTATAAAACAATCACCTTAACCAGATTAAAATTGAAACAAGTTTATAAAACAATTTAGAATTAGTCCTATGACAAGTTACGGTTATAAGACAGTCTTTTTAAATGATTTAATAATGAAACAAATTTACCTACATAATTACATTTTAAAGTCAATCAAGATTAATAGTAATCACAATCCTTTTACCTCACAGATACAGATATAGCTAAAGGGCGGAATATATGCACTTAAATTCAGCCAAAATATGCATAGTGGTATGCAATCTTTCTTAATTTATTATAGGGTGAAAAAATGCACTGGGTTATAAAAAAGATGTTTATTTAAAAAAAAATGCAATAAAAAACAAAGAAAAATGAAAGTAAACAATTTTTAACCTGAAATTGTATAAAAGGCGTGTAATACTAAATATTTTTTAAAATTTTCAACTAAAAAGGATTGTCTTCTATCAGTAAAAATATGTTTATACAAAGAGAAGCTTTTTTTCAACATCTACTGATGTATAATTGATTTGTAATGGGCTACATGCTTGGTGAAATGGATATTCCATGGTAGAGGAAATTCAAGTCTTACTTGTTATATTTCACAATTTTAATTCAGTTTCTTAACACGTGTTTTAACCCTTGCGAATCATTATCAAAGTAATATAAGACAATACTAAATTCTACATGTCATTAAACAAAGCTGGCCAGTTGGTTTAAACCAGTGCCAAAAAACTCAGATACACACACACACACACACACACACACACGCACATGTCATTAAAATAAAATAAAATAAAATTAGGGAGATGAAGTGAATTGACAGATGATGGGTTATTTTGGTCCTTAATTTACAGGTATTGGCCAAAATAATAAAAAAATAAAAATAACCCATCATCTGTCAATTCACTTCATCCCCCTAATTTTATTTAAATGACATGTAGAATTTAGTATTGTCTTATATTCCTTTGATAATGATCCGCAAGGGCACAAATCACCGAAATAAATTTAGATACGCAACTGTACTCTTAGAACTGTCAAAAACTAATTGGCGCTGATGTCCTAGTATTTGCGACCCGAAACACGCGAGAAAGAAAAAAATATGTTTGGCAACTATGGGTAAAAATAATGAAAACTGTTTTACCAACTTTGATGAAATCTGTTTTATCGGTAGATACTGGGGCCGCTTTAAAATTTAAAATATTCCCTGATTTAAATATTCATATTTTTCTGCTTTTATTTTTGGTTCAGGGATGCACGTTATTTGTAACCTTGTTGGTAAAGTAACAAATAACGTATATCTAAGAGCTCCAATAGAAAGTAATAAAACGTTATTTTTATGATCAAAAATGATCGGATCTCTTTGTGGCAAGCGGTGTCGCATGCCATGTTTATTTAAACAGTTTGGAACACAACATTTTTTAGGTTTTAACGGAGGTGCGTAGTCTTCCGGCCATAACGGAAATAAATACGCGAACTTTAACTTTACTAAACAAACCGAAAACACACTAAAACTAAACAAAAAGTCAAAACAACTATCAAAAAATACGCTAATAGTACACACAGAGACCAAACGATCACAAACGGGATTAAAATTCAACACAAATTAAAAGAAAATCGAGAATAGAAAATTGACAATACACTTCAAATTTTTGACAACGAAATCTGGGAGGGTGCTTCTTCTCGATCACAAATCGCAAATGAACGTGGTGCCATCTATACAAGCTTAACTAAACCAATTTAGGCGATGCCACTATCGGCGCCATCTACGAAATGCGATCCAAACAAAATAATAATGTTTGGCGGGCACGCCCAGCTTACGTATCTAAATTTATGTCGGTGATTGGTGCGCAAGGGTTGAAACACGTGTCAGGAAACTGAATTGAAATTGTGAAATATAAGAAGTAAGACCTTAATTTCCTCTACCATCTCTACTGATGTAATCCGACAATACTGCAACTTAGGTAGTAAAGTATAAGGACAAGATAGAACTTGTTGGATGGTTTACCTTCATAAATGCTTTTTACTGCAGTTACGTATTTAAATCCTTCATTCTTTTTTACAGTTCCATGCAATTTGTTGCTTACTTGACCTCCTACTTTACCGGGAATGTTGTTACATTTAACGAAAAAAGTTTCAACAATACTAATTGAGACTCTTAAACTTAAATTTCTACTCTCTAACGAGGATATTATGTCCGGTATAAAACTGAAATTAACCTTTATCAAAACCAGATCTTCAACTACACTTGCACTTTTTAACAACTCTTAACTTTGCACAACATACGGCGAATCGTCATCTAAATCCAAAATGAGTTCTTTTATGGCGGCGTTAATCCATGTTCCCCACCGGGTAATTACAGGTTCTGGAGGTAAACTAACTCCTGGTAATCTCTCCTTATTATACATCTGCACTCTTAGAGGTGCATTTAGAAACACTTTTTGTACATTTAAAATAAATTTATTTACTAAAGGATATTCAATTCTGACGGTTTCTGCGACTCGATTTATTTCATGTAAAAGACAAGTCACATATACCATATTGGGGTACAAGATTCTTAAGTTTTGGCCTACTTTTACCATATACGGTGCTGCATCAGTCAAAAACACTAAAAACTCATCTTCTTCTTCTTCAACGGTTTCGTATACTGAATGGATATTCTTCTTTCTAAGCGTGGATTCGTCAGGAATGGTTTGTTGATAATGTTTTTGCAAGAATCCTATAAATTGCGGATTTTGCAATTTTTTAAGGATATGTTTGCTGCTACCAAAGCCTTGCATAGGTCTTCTTGAAAAATTTCTTTTTCGGATTTCGATTTTTCTCCAACATTTTGAAATGCATTTTTTACACCCAGCTGAACTGGCCCAGATTTAATTTTTTGTAACTTTGGTTTATGCAGCGGTGTTTTCAAATGTTGATCGATTTGGACCTTCTTTTCACAAACAATAAGTTTTGCACAAGCTTTACAGAAGACTTTTTCTCCACTAAACTCTAAATCTGGGAAATTTTTAATTTACGAAGACGTTTTCGCCACTTTAGACATTTTGAACACAAATTTGAAATCACTAGTTTCACATTGAAAATACTAAAATCTTTTGATAAACTAAAACAGAAATACGTATATTACAACCCGATATAAATACAGTTTGTTAAGCAGGTAATAATGAGGCATTATTAAATGACAATAAATAACGTCTAACAATATACCTGCAAACCCCCAATAAATACCTTGTGTATAACCAAAATGTAAATATTAATTATTATATAATTATCTTCAGATTGAAAAATCCCTGAAACAAGTGCCGGACTGGACATTAAACCTATAAGTCTACGAGTTTTCATGACCGGACGTTTTTAATTTTTTGATAACGCCGAAAACATAAGAATATGCTCATAAAATAATAATTTGGGAAAAATATGCATTTTATTTCAAAATTGACTATTTCACTAAAATGTTTTACACTGGCAAAATGTCATAGCAACGGCCTGTTTTCTACTGGCAAAATTACTACCTGCACCTACCTGGACAAAATTGACATGTGATTTTTACAGCGACAAAATTTTAATATTTGATCGAAAGAAATTTTGTTACCATAGTTCTGTTAATTATTTAAAATTTTATTGTTCTTTGTCTTTTTCTCGTGAAATAGTCATGTCGAATACCACTCGAGAAAAAATTGTGTAAGCGAAATTGTTCTCAAGGTTTTATTTTTATTTGTTTGTTGCTTTTCGGCAATTTCGCTCATGACATTTTCGACAAAATCACTAGCCATTTTCAAGTTTTCCAACAACTACCGGAAAGTACCGAAACAAATTTTTGAAACAGTGAGGCACGCACAGATAGGTAAACTACCTGTGCCTCTACCTACGCGATTTCGGGACCCCTGACAATAATCATAGGTACAATAATAATAATTGGACTACAGCTATGGGATACGGTGAAGACCACTGAGCTTTATAGTTCAATAATGATTTATTACTCTCTCGCATTAAGCAACAACTATAATCGTTTTAGTCGTCAGTACTTTATCAACAATAAGTGTTGCAATAAGATACCTACATATTGTATTTGTTTTACTAAGGCTGTTTTTTATTTTGTTTCAGGTAAGTGCCCAGTTTTACCTATATAGACGTATTTATCAATATACTCAAAGCTGGTAAGTATCAAATCATTACAAGCATTGAGTTGAACTACATAGGCCTACACAAGGGCGGTTTTAGCTTTTCAACATGGGGGGGGGGGGGGTAATTTGAAATCCCAATTTTTTTTAAAAATGGTATCAATTACCTATGCATTTAGATAGGTACAATTTTTTTTAAACAAGTATGCAGTAATAAATAGAAAAGCTCTTATTAACCTGAAGTAGCCAAAAAATATGTACGGAGGGGGAGGGGGGGGGGGGGTAAAAAAAAAACCGGCGCGTGATTTTGTCGAAATTGTGATATTATAGAATATATGACAAAAAATGCATATACTAGGTGGTATTTAATAAGTGTCCGATATTTTACAGGACGATTCCTCACTTATTTATAAGGTGACAAGTTCATATAAGCAAGCCCTTCATTTTTGAAATACAGAGTGTTACAATTTTTAACAGGAACAAAAAATATGTACGCCACTGCCGTTTTCTCTTTCGATAGCTCTATTATGTAGGCACTTTATTGGCTAATGCAAACCATATTTTCATAATTTTTTTATTTCGGCTTTGTTTGGGAGATAAATGCTATTTTATCAAACTCTGATATGGGCGTAGCGATATTCAAATCAGTGCCATTTATTTCTTTAGTATTCTTTTTCTCAAAAACGATTGCTCGTAGCGACTTCTGCCAAGTATGCCTTTTTCATGTAAAAATTACGAAGAAATCCATTTTTTTGCATAAAAATGTAATACAAGCACATGCAGTGTCACCATTAAAGTCCGCACCATATGGAACTTTTTTTTATTAATGAGGTTAGTTAAAATTAAATTTCGGCAATCGTTTTTGCTTCAAATTAGACTAAAAATTATATAATCAAATGTCACCATCTGTCATTCGGTATCTGTCAAAAATTACATTTTAATCAAAAAATGCTGAAAAATGGCATTGTTTTACCGAATTTCAAAAAATTTTATTAGAAAAAGTTGTTTCTAGTACAATTCTTGGCCTAAATACAAAGTTTCAGTTTTCTAGCTCAAAGTTGATTTTTTTGCCATTTTTTCTAATTAACTTTTTTTTTATTTAATGTAAGTTCGCTTAATGGATATTAAACTATTTGCTTATACCATACTCAATATTTTATTTAGTTTGTATGAGCTTTTTTTTACTAGAATGCCATTTTTTTTCGAAATTTAAAATTAGAGGCAAAAAAATTTGACACAGGTGGTGCAAAGTTATCCTAATTTAAAAATTTTAACAGATAGACGTCAGATATTCCATTTTTTTGATAGTACATACACCTAAGAAGTTTAAAAAACTTATAATAAAATTCCCAGATATCAGATTAGTTCAAAATTTAGACACATTTTCTTTTTATCCACAATAAAATATCAAGGCAATTTTGAATTTTATAAGTAGGCTATGGAAAAAAAAACGAATTAGAGTGCCGAATAAATAAAAGAAATGTCATAAATTTGAATATTTTCGCAAGTTATAGTTTTCAGTGTTATCACCAATGTTGTCCATTCAAGAAAAAATAGAAATTGTCTTAATTTGTGGAGAGAATATGCCTCACCGGCAAGTATCTGCCATTTTTAATGAGAGGCATCCAGAAAAAAATTTGCAGCATAGCACTGTTTCAAGAATAATGTCAAAATTTAGAGAAACTGGATCTGTTCAAAATAATTTTAAGAAACCTCACGCGGCAAGTAAATACGATGAAGCAGCACAACTTGATGTTTGTTTAACTGTTATTGACCACGGTCAAACTAGTGTAACCAAGATAAGTGATTCAACAGGGTGCAAGAGGGAAAGCGTTAGAAAAATTCTTCAGAAAAATCGATTTCGGGCATATAAACCCAAGTTTATAAACACATTAAAAGAACGCGATTTTGATATCCGACTTGATTTTTCGTTTTGGTATCAGGGACAATATGAGGAGAATATTCTTTTTCCATACAAGATATTATGGACAGATGAAGCCACTTTCTCTTCGAATGGTACCGTGAGCTCACAAAATTGCCGATGGTGGTACCAAGAAAATCCTAACTTCACAATTGAATGTCGCGACCAGTATCATTTTAAAACCAATGTTTGGTGTGGAATTTTGAAAGATGAGCTTATTGGACCATACTTCTTTAGAGTAAACTTAACTGGTGAAAGGTACTTGAATTTTCTTGATAACGAGATTACCGAAGTTTTGGATAACATGCAGTGAAAGAACGCATAAACCAATTATTTCAAAACAGAGTTATAGGGCGTGATAGAGAATGTCACTGGCCACCCAGGTCGCCTGACATAACCCCACTAGACTTTTTTCTGTGGGGTTATCTTAAGCAGAAAGTTTATAAGAATCGACCGTTTAGAAATATCGAGCATTTGGAACAAACGATAAGACAGTGTTGTGCCGATATAAGACCAAGCTTTTTACAAAATGCTGTCAAAGACGTTTATAGACGGACGGGTGTTTTTATTGAGCGAAAAGGACGTCACACTAAAATGTGAAATTTATATTGCTTTTGTGTTACCTATTTAAAATGATTAAAGTTCCTTTTTGTTCCTTTTAATAATAATGATAGTTTTAAGTATAAAATAAAATTTTTATCAAATATTTAGATGTATTTGTCATTTGAAAACGAAACATCTGACGTCTATCTGTTAAATTTTTTAAATTAGGATAACTTTGCACCACCTGTGTCAAATTTTTTTGCCTCTAATTTTAAATTTCGAAAAAAAATGGCATTCCAGTAAAAAAAAGCTCATACAAACTAAATAAAATATTGAGTATGGTATAAGCAAATAGTTTAATATCCATTAAGCGAACTTACATTAAATAAAAAAAAAGTTAATTACAAAAAATGGCAAAAAAATCAACTTTGAGCTAGAAAACTGAAACTTTGTATTTAGGCCAAGAATTGTACTAGAAACAACTTTTTCTAATAAAATTTTTTGAAATTCGGTAAAACAATGCCATTTTTCAGCATTTTTTGATTAAAATGTAATTTTTGACAGATACCGAATGACAGATGGTGACATTTGATTATATAATTTTTAGTCTAATTTGAAGCAAAAACGATTGCCAAAATTTAATTTTAACTAACCTCATTAATAAAAAAAAGTTCCATATGGTGCGGACTTTAATGGTGACACTGTATAAAAAAGTTATGACTCTTCAAAAGAGTAAAAAGACACGTACACACTCTACAAGTGGGAGCCATACTAACATCAAATTCGAATTTCGCAATTTAAAAAACCCCTAGATACCAGTTTTCGTCCAAATATCGACATTATTTTAAAAACTATTTACGAAAAATAAAAATAAAAATAAATTTTTAACACCCTGTTTCTCAAAAATAAAGGGCTTGCGGACCCATACTTATATGAACTTTTCACCTTATAAATAACTGAGGAATCGTCCTTTAAAGTATCGGACACTTATTAAATAACACCCTGCATATGCACTTTGCATATATTCCGCCCTTTACTCATAAATGAATTCTGCCAACATGTTAGGTGCGCGAAATTATATTTATTTGATGTTTTACGAAAAACACTTGCATTTGTGGGCACAAATGCACAAATTTATATGTAGCATTTGTACAGGTACAAAACGAATTGACAACTTTTATCCGATCAAAATGTTAAAACTCGAGCTTCTGCGAACAGTCAGTATTTACATGGAATACGCCTCTCCTCTCCTACCATTTATTAAAAGTCTTTTACAAAAAAAAAAGAATGAACCCTACAAAAAATCACAAATTTTAAGCACCAAATGATGACCTACTTTAAACAAAAATACTCGTAACTAAATAAGGCAAATATTTAATTTGTGTGTTTGTGTAATTCTGTAAGCTCTTTCCCCCTCTAATTTGCATTTTCGCTTGTTTAACCAAATACTGTTGACAAACGGTAATTTAGGAAATATTTATACCGTCTGTTTTTAGACACACCCACACTGATTAAATTATTTATTTGTTTTTAAAATATTCCTTCCAAGGATCCAGAAGTGGTGGTAATCCTGCTGGCATTACATTTCACAGTCACAGAGTTAAATTTTGTACAGGGGGTTCGTTTATATTAGATATACACAGTGGCGGCTCGTGACGGAAGTTTGTGGAGGTTCACAAGCATCAAGCATGGCAACAAAAAGAACGAAAAATTTGCGCATATCTCCGCCTACCACTACTCCTTCCTTTTATTTCACCCCTTCATTCCAACCACAAGATATTGTGTAGTTAAGTGTCAAATTTACGAGTAAAAAGGTTTCCTAATTTTTATGTTCTTTTTGTACGTAGATATGTTAATAAAACAAAATATAAATTTTAATTGGAAACTTACCAATATACGGCATACTTGGGAAGCAGTAACTAGAAAAGTCAACAACGACAACATAAAAAAACTAAAAATATTTTTAAAAAACAGAACTGATTAAACACAGTGTCTAAACAAAAAATTCATTCTTCTGTCTTTAAGTTTAGCAAATTTCTCAGTAACTAAGTCATTAAAGTTAGGAATATCTTGCAACATTTTTCTTTCTATCGACAACTTTGCCAGGGCAGAAAGTCTCTCTTGATTCATAGTACTCCTTAAAAACGTTTTTATTCTTTTTTGTGTTGACAAATTTCTTTCGGCTTCTGCGGTTGTCATAGGAATTGTAACAATTATTTGTAAAAGACAAAATGTCGCTGAGAAAACAGTCTGTAGATTATTCTCAATCATAAACTTTAAACAGTGTACAGCCCCTGATAATTTTCTAAAATCTAGTCTTTTATATATGATTTCCAATTCAGTCTGTAGTATCGTCTTATCCAAAAATGGATATGCTCGAGCCATTTCGTCAAGGTGATTGGTTGGAAAATTGAGCTCATACTCAGGAAAATTGTCGGGCAAAAACAAAAGAGACCCACTAAGATGACTATTGAAAGAAAATCTGTCTTTCATTTCTATTAAAATAGTATCGCATACTTCTTTCGCTGCAACTACTTTTGCCACATATGGGTCTTTTTGCGCCTTTTACTTTGTTTTGTGGAATTTTTGTATACATTTATGCATTATGTAGCTTCATTAGCACAATAGAATTAAAAGAATAACACGACTGAGGGCAAAAGCAGGAGATCCCCTGTTAAAACAGAAGGTCTGGCAACACTGCATGACATACAAAGTCATATGGAGGGCTTTACCGCGCTACACGGATCAGCAAAACATATAAAACGATCTCTCAAAAACCATCCGAAAACAAGGCGGCGGCATGCAGCACAGCAAAAGCGTGCTCATTTGAGAGGAATGAAAGCACATTTAGAGCCGTGCGCTAAAAAGAGATGGGGACGACAAGGTGCATTTATTACGAGAAGCGAACCGTCCATATCAAGTAGCGATAGCCACGGAGCACATTTTTCCTGCGATAAGCATTCGGGATTAGAGACCTGCTACAAAATATTTAGTTAGCGAAACGATAATTGGTTAGGGAGCTTATAAAATCATGCTAGAATTGCTTTGTAACAGTCATTGTATTGTAAACTAAATATGTAATTTATAGTGAATATTTGTCGATGTGGGGCTGAATCTTAGGGAGGCACGTGCTCAAGTGCTCCTATATAAGAGCCGCCACTGGATATACAGAGTGATCCTTAAGTACATGAAGAAAATCTAGGATATGGTTCCTGACATCATATTAAGACGAGAAGTTCATATTATTGATATATGCCCTAAAATGCTTACCATCTAAGATACAGGGTGCTAAAATTTAAATTATTAATTTTGTTTATTATTATTATTATTAATTTTGTTTATTATTTTATTTTTAATTATTAATTTTGTGACCTTTTCACAATTATTAACACAATCTGTGACATAAGCCTACTTTGAAAAAAAGTAAAATCAGCGATGTCTTTAGTGTTTTTCTTACAAATTTACAAGCTTGTATCAATAATGCATAAAAATGCATCAGAGTTCAAAAAAATCAGTGGCTTATCAAATATTTTCCCAAAAAAAAATATTGATGGTATCTTCACGCACGCCACTGGTGGAAGAAAGCAAAGCCTATTTTAAAGAAAAAGTGCAGTTTAATACAAAATCACTTGACATCAATTTTCAATATCGTATTCAAGGACTTTCGAGATTTTAAAAAAACAATTCTTGTTTTTAATTATTTTAAGACCCTGTATCTTAAAGGGTAAGCATTTCAGGGCATATTATGTCCCTATGAACTTTGCGTCTTAAAATGAGGTCAGCCATTAGGTATATCCTAGAATTTCTTCATTTACTTAAGGATCACCCTGTATACAGGGGGTCCCGAAATTAAGAGGCAATACTTTACCACTATATTCTCCGGCTAAAAATAATAGAATTTTTCCATATGGACATAACCTCGAATGGGGAACCCTGAAATCGTTTTTTTTTTTAATATTTTCGAACCCGTTCATAACATAATTAAATTTTGAAATTAGGTATAGTAATAAACTTTTAACGATAAATCAGTTTCTGAATTCATAATTTCAAAAATTTAGTATTAGGCGTTACATACCGGGATGGTTAAGGGTTAAAATAATCCCATTTTTTCAACCAGTCCTTTTTTTTCTTAATAACTATGAAATTTCAAAGTATTCTGCGTAAAAGGGGTACCCTTAGTTCACCTTGATAGGACTTACAGTTTTCGAGTAAAATCGTTTTAAAGAAAATCAGATACATAAAGGAGATAATTAATAAGAATAATAATCATAGTGAAATTTGTGAATTGAAGGCCATGGATTAAAATTTCTATTCGTTTCCTTTGGCATTTCTGTGTCAGATATTGTCCGCTGATATTACTTATATAGAATTAGACATAATAATTAGGAATATGTAAAATTTTTCAAACTACGAGCTTACCGATATCCATTTTGTATGCGGATATTGTAATGAACTGGAAGCTGCCGTACAGGAATATCGCAGACGTTTTCCGCAACGGAGACTTCCTGGACGCAAAGTATTTGAGAGGGTTCATAAAAATTTGATGGAGAATGGTTTGTTTGAACGCCTTCGTGGGTAAGGACGACCTAGGAGGGACTATGATTTGGAAAATGCACTTCAACAAATAGTAAATATGAAGAAGCAGTCCATACTTGCAGTGGAGTGTAGGTAATAAATTAAAACAACACTTCTGTCTTCCTCCACAAATAATATATATTTTTGAAAAAATTTTTAACGATTGTCCCTACATGTTTCGACCATATATATAGTCATCTTCAGGGGAACTATATCGAGTGTGAAATTGGATCCAATAGTTGTCTCAAATTAATGAGTACAACGTTTTATATTATAGCAAGTGAAATTTGTGTAGTTGAAGACTAACTTGAGGTAACTCAGAGTTGTGGATATGTAAGTAAGCACATTTTAGTTATTTTAAAAAATTTTTTTTTTTATGTTGATAAAAGTCAGAAAATTTAGTTGTATTTAATGAGCATGGTGTGAAAATAAATTTTAATAATTAATATATTTAAATTATAACATGGTTTATGTGGAGAAATCAAAAAGAAAAGAAAGAAAAAATTTTTTGGTTATTTTATAAAAATATGAAATTTCATGTTCTTAGAATCCTATTATGAAAAGCCCCCATTCTACTTTATTTATTTTTTCATAATAGTATTCTAAGAACATGAAATTTCATATTTTTATAAAATAACCAAAAAATTTTTTCTTTCTTTTCTTTTTGATTTCTCCACATAAACCATGTTATAATTTAAATATATTAATTATTAAAATTTATTTTCACACCATGCTCATTAAATACAACTAAATTTTCTGACTTTTATCAACATAAAAAAAAAAATTTTTTTAAAATAACTAAAATGTGCTTACTTACATATCCACAACTCTGAGTTACCTCAAGTTAGTCTTCAACTACACAAATTTCACTTGCTATAATATAAAACGTTGTACTCATTAATTTGAGACAACTATTGGATCCAATTTCACACTCCATATAGTTCCCCTGAAGATGACTATATATATGGTCGAAACATGTAGGGACAATCGTTAAAAATTTTTTCAAAAATATATATTATTTGTGGAGGAAGACAGAAGTGTTGTTTTAAATAGTAAATAATCCTCAAATTGGATTCAGCCCATTGGCTACAGAAGTCAAAATTCCAAAATCAATTGTAATACTTTTTACTTTACCATATTGCTATCCATACTTATAACGAATATTTATTTTAGATAGGAAGAATGACTCAGATGCAAGGTCTTCACCCATATGATTACCAGAGGGTTTAAAAGCTGTTGCCTAGAGATTTCCCACCCAGAATCGAGTTATGTCGGTGGATTTTAGGACATCAAAATTTGCTAATCAAAATTTTGTGGTCTGATGAGGCAAAATTTAGTAGAACTAAAGTGTTTAATACTCGTAACACTCACTTCTGGCATGATGAAAATCCAAGAGCAATCCAAGGAACTAATTAAAAATCAGTTAGCAGGGCTGTTGGACGAAATACCCTTAAGGTCCAGGTTGGGGATGTAATTTCAACACGACGGTGCCCCTGTCCATTTTGGACGGCCTGTTCGACTGTTTGACTGGTTAGATGAGAATTATCTGAAAGGTGAATAGGCGGAGGTGGACCAGTATCCTGGCCAGCGAGATCGCCGGACTTAAATCGACTCGATTATTATTTTTGGGGTCATATGTGCAACATAGTTTATGCAACGGAGGTGGATATCCGTGAAGATCTGCTTCAGCGAATTTTTCAAGCTGGAAATGAAATAAGAAGAAATCCTTTTTAGATTCTTCGGGCATCTCACAACATTCGCGGTAGAGCTGGACTTTGTATCAGAGAAAATTGGGGTCTATTTGAAACCTTCTCAAGGTTGGTTTAAATTTAAATTTTATTCTTCAAGAAATTTTTGTTAAACATCCCTATTTCATGTCTCTAAATAAGTTGTCATATTTGTTTCGTTTTCAATTTATTTAGTTCCATAAGAGTTTTAAGAGCTGACTGCGTATATTTTAAAAGCACTTACTTTCATTAATTTTGTAGTTTTTAGTACATTTTTGATAAAAAAGCTTTAAGAATAATTTTATTAATTAACTCCTTTATGGACGTGATCTTCTTTAAAACGATTTTACTCAGAAACTGTATGTCCTATCAAGGTGAACTAGGGGTACCTTTTTTACGTAGAATACTTTGAAATTTGATAATGATTAAGAAAATAATAAAAAAAAAAACGACTGGTTGAAATTATGGAATTATTGTAACCTAAAAATCTTTAAAAAATCCTTTACTTGTCAGATGGAGTAGATAAATTATAACATACTAATTAGGAAAATGTTTCCTAGCCATCTGATTTAAAAACCTTATACTATAAGGCCGTATTTGGCTAACACAGTTAGCGCTACAATACTAAATTGATTGCTTAAAACTACCAAGAAAGGAAGGATTTAGTATTGTAGCGCTAACTGTGTTAGCCAAATACGGCCTTATAGTATAAGGTTTTTAAATCAGATGGCTAGGAAATATTTTCCTAATTAGTATGTTATAAATTATTGTAACCCTTACCCACACACTGATAAAATTAATTATTTGAATTAAAAAAAAATTTTCATTGACTTAAATAAATATTTGTTTCCTATTAGCCAAAAAAAATATGTATTTGAAAAATACCAACGGATTATTTGCCTCAATTAGTATTATCTGATTTGATACAAATTTCTTTTTATCTGGAATTAATCACTGAATACAAAATTCAAGCAAATATTTATTTCGTTAATACTCTTACTTAAATAAGCCGCTTCAATGACTTAAAGCAAATAGGTTAAAAGTTAAGTTAACAAAATATTTATTTGATTGATATTTATACATATTTTATCAAGTATATATTTGTTTTACTTTTGTTTTACATGTATTTGCCGTAACAATAACGTTATTTAAGTGAACAATGTAAGTGATTGGATTTAAATAAACTGGTAATTTTTATTATTCAAGTACATAATTGTTTAACTTGTCTTTAATATTTATTTAGACGAAGTATAATTTCATTTGGTTTAAATACTTTTTTTTTATTTTAAATAGATCAGAAAGTTCATTCAAATCAGTTCTTATTTTATCCAAGTACGTGTTTATGCAGACGTCACATAAAAATAAGAAATAAGCAAATCAAATCCCTTATTGCTATTGAATATGGTTTAATCAGTACTTATTCCATAATTATCACAAACCTTATCAAATTGTTTATAGTGTTCAAATAATAAGACAAACCAACAGAAAAAACATATTTTTGCCGAAAATAAAGGTTATGACAAATTACGCTCACGCGCACAACGATTTTCACATAAAAATAACATGAAACTTAAAAGATAACCATCTCTTATTTTATTTCTTATTTTTATGTTTTGTTATTTGGTTCTATAAACGCCTTATGGCAGATCTGTAGATTCAAGTCTTATTTTATTTTTGTGTTATGTCATTTTGCTGTATAACCCTACCATTGTTGTTGTCCCCCTTAAAATATACGCCAGTAAAACATTATAGAGAAGTTAATAACTTAGATAAAAAATTAAATAAAGGCAAATTTGCAAATATTAGGTACAATGATTATTAATATTATATTTATTATATTATACCCCTTTTACGTTAGAAGGTTTGATAGATATTGAGATATGGTGAAAATTGAGAAAAATTATTTGTAACACGATTTAAGAAAAACCACCTAGGTAGCTATGATTTATAAATACCTGGCTACATTTTTCTAAAACGATTTTGTGTTTAAAATTTCAAATTAGGCATTACAAGTATCTTTTCTTTGCCTCTTATCTTATTTTCTTAACTCGTTTCATGCGTAACTAAAATATTCAAATATAGTTTCCTACCTTGAAAAGTATCTGGGATATACCCCTTCTTCTAAATAATTATTCATGTTACGTTTATCCCTTATATTTTACTTTTAATTTTTGCTGGAACCACTAACTTCTGTGCCACTAGCAAAGAAGATTTCACTCTCACTCATAAATTTCTACAAGACAAGATCGAAGACCAATAACCAAAAATGCGATGATGATTTATCAGGCCACTTTTGTATAACCAATCAAATTACTAAAAAAGCTCAAAGCAGGCGACAGTAGTTAATTTAAATACTTAATTATTAGTTTGGATGACCAAATTGTTTGAAAAGTTCGGCATTGAATGATTTAAACTAGGGTTAAAGGTATTTAGTTCTTAACTTGAAATGTACTTCCATTAAATAATTAGTTATTTGTAAATATTTAGTTGTTTTATATTACGGATTTAATGTATAAAATACATAATTATTTAGTTTAAATAATAACCTGGACATTTAAATAGTTCTCTATTGGGTGATTTAACTAGCGATTAACGGACTTTAGTTCCTAAATGAAAATTAGTTCGATTAAATAATTAGTTCTTTAGATTTTGTTATTTTAGTTGTATTTTGGTAAGATATTTGTTTGAAACGTTCCATGATTTGACACAAATCCACCAACAGTCAAATAATTTTACAAATAAAACGAATTACTCTCATTTATTTCAGTTAAATAAAACTTAGTTAATTAAAATAACATTTATTCATTACCAATAATTATTCATCGAATAAATCAGGTTATTTGATTAAGGGAGCAGAGTTTTATCAGTGCACCGGTATGTGACGCCTATGGCTATATTTTTAAAATTCTGAATTTAGAAACTGATTTATCGTTAAAAGTTTATAACCATACCTAATTTCAAAATTTAGTTATGTTATGAACGGGTTTGAAAATATAAAAAAAAAACGACTTCAGGGTTCTCCATTCGAGGTTAACAAGCATTTCTGCACTTATGTCCATACGAAGCAATTCTATTATTTTAGCCGGAAGATATACTTATATACTCTAGCCGCTGTCTCTTGTAATCTTCTGTTAATTTTTGGACTGGTAAAAATTTATAGGGATAATACCGGTATTTTCCTAAAATTTCGTCAATTTTTGATAAAGATTTGTTAAAATGGCCCGCATCTCTGACAGAATATTCAGGAAATTCTGTAATACAATATTTAAGTAATTATTGTAGGATTTAATAAATAGTATAAATATTTCAAATGTTTACCTTTGAAGAAAAGCAAGACATTTAAGTAAATAACGCAAATTTTGTACGATTAGGGAATGAAAATTTATAAAAATATCAAAGTTCTCCTCTCATAACTGTCCTCTATTTCCTTTCTAAGTTTCTGGTCTCTTTAATCTTGTTTACAAAATATGTATTAATTCTTTTAGTAAAAATGTATTCGGAAATATCTTGTGGTGTTCATTACAAGTTGTAGATGAGTTTCTATTATTTGAATAATATAGACGGTAAGTACGAAGCAGAAGTAATAATGTTACCACTATTTCCCTTCTATCAATTATTTCAAAATGATTTAAGAAGCTACTGCTTAAAAGACTACGGCCACTGATAGAAAATAATAACCTAATTGCGGACTTTCAATTCGGATTTAAGCAGAAACATTCAACAATTGATCAAGTGTATCGAATCACCGACATAACAATTGATAGTGCTCTCGAAGATTAACAAGTGTGTTTCGCAGTATTCTTAGATGTTGCACAAGCATTCGATAAGGTATGACATGAAGGTTTGATATACAAATTAAATCAAATTCTTCCTAAGCAGTATGTAGAGATCTTAACATCCTTTATATCTGATCGACTTTTTAGAATCGAGCAGGAGGATAAATATTCCGATTTGAAATAAATAAGAGCCGGCGTGCCCCAAGGAAGCATTCTAGGCGGCCCCATTCTTTATTTGTTATATGCCAGTGACCAGTATCGGAAGAAACTACTATAGCCACATTCGCTGATGACGCTGCTATTCTCGCAGTTGAGTTGATCAAGATTATGACAGCTGTACTGGAAAATTCCAAATAGACATAACAATATGGTAGCTGACTAACAAGACAATGGAAACTCAAGCTCAACGAAGAAGAAAGTAACTGAGCTAGATTTAAAATATAAACAGCATTATTGGCTTCTGGAAAGAAATTCAAAATTATCAATCTTCAATAAAAAGCTTATTTACAGCCAGGCTTTTAAACCAGCGTGGCTTTACGGTATTTAGCTTTAGTGCTGTATTACTTTGCTAGCTTTTGCCAGGGCCACTAGTTCCTTTTGACGTTCCCGTACCAGTCTTAATGTCATCTTATTGTATGTTGGCGCTCTAAGGGCTGCTTGACTGTCGGAGTATATTATGTGGATCCGCTTATTAAGATCCTTCTATTGCTTTCATGTGCACACTGTAGGATGGCAAGAGTATCTGGTGTTTTATAGTTCCACGCATCCCGATCGTCGACTACGGTCTTGAATGGTATATCTTAACGATATCTAGAGTTTGTGTGGTCTGATCTCATTTCTTACTCAGGTCCCCTTATGGTATCACATAGGAGTGCATGTCCAGTTCTATACCACCCAGAAAATGACGTATAACTCTGTAGTCTTTTATCACCAAATGAAGTGGAGGAAGGTCTAGGATGTTTTCCGTTGCGGATGTGGGGTCAATTTTATAGCCCCTGTGATGCTCAAACAGGCCAGTCTTTGTAGGCATCCTAGTTTTGATATTATGGTTTTCTGCTGTATCTTTGGTCACCAGACCAGTGCTGCATACGTGATTGCAGGTCTCACTACCCTGATGTGTAGGTGGGAGTCTCCAGGTTTTTCCGTACATGCGTCTGGTAACTGAAAAGGTTACTTCCTGATGGTTTTCTTTACGTGTTTGTTCTAGGTCAGTCTCGAGCACAAAGTTACTTCCAGATATTTGACCTCTTCCGACAATGGAGCACGCTTAAAAACAAATTAAAGTTGACAAATCAAAACTTTGACTTTGAAATCGATTGACAACTCTGCTAAAAACTTTTGTCTCTGTCTAGCACGAGACGTATTGCGTAACCCCGGAGACGTTCTATTGTGTTTTTATTCACAATAAATAAAGATGAAGAGTTGTCTCTTGATCGTTGATCCATGACGCACCGGCAAAGATCCACCGTGCCAACTGTATGAAATGATTGATGTCCGATTTATGTTCGGCTAAACTGCGCTCCAATTCAATATTTTGCTTCTGTTAGAGTAGAGGATGGCTCAATGGAAATATTGAAAATAAATGGATTGGTGGTTAGTTAGCTTGGCATCCTAGGATTATTAGACTCTGTGTCTAAAATATTATTATTAATGCCTCTTACATGACGTAAATTATAGGGGTGAGGACGAGCCACCATTTTGTGGCACTCGATATTTATTAGTATATTACAACATAAGTTTCATGGGACACAATTTTAGAGCACGCGCATCTCTAGGACACTCCCCGCTACGCGGCTTGTGTCCTAATGAGACGAGTGCGCTAAAATGTCTTATGAAACGAATATTTTATAATACTTTTTCTATTTGGGTCATTTTTAAGGAAATTAAAAAAAAATGTAGTTAATAATTTCCAGTCAAAATTTTTATTTTTTTTGAGGTTGGCAACAGTATGTTACAGAAAAAACAATTGGGCACCCCAGCCGCCATTATTTGAAATGTAATACATATTTTTAATAAATTGTCATTTTTGCTGTATTGGATCATTAAATATTATTTAATAATTTAGTAGTAAAAACGAATAAAAATGAACCAAGACGGAAGACATACCCCACCAGAACTACGAGAAATCACGACAAATAATTTAAATAATCTCTTACCGAGGAAATCTCGCAATGTCTATCAAAAAGAATATGCATATTTTGAGCTATGGTGTAAGCAAAATAGTGTAAAAGATATTTCAGAAAATGTCCTGATAGCATGTTTTAACAAAGAAAGGAAAATTAAAAAGGCTTCATCGATGTGGTCCAAATACTCAATGTTAAGAAGTTTTTTAAATATATAATATAGAAATATTGATAGGTATATCGAAATATAAAAAATTATAGGCATATTTAAAAAGGCTTCATTGGACAAGCTGATGATAAAATATATCTAGCAATCAAAGTAAGTTTTGCATTAAATAAAAATGTAGTTAACAAGATTGGAATGATTCCTAAAATTTTTGCTTCGAAATAACTTTCTCAGCATTAGCAACGATATGGTTTATCTCAAACCAAAATACAATAAGTATCGACAAAAAAAAAACTTACCCATAATAAATGTAGTTGATCTTGAATATAAATTTTAGGTTATTTTTATAATGGGCTATAATGGTGCCTGCCGCAGAGAAGAAATTACAAATATATCAGTAGATGATATTGAATTTAGAGACGATATAATCATTGTACATGTGCCCATAATAAAAATTACATAACGAGGAAGTTTATAATTACGAACAGTGACTGGGTACAAATGGTAACACAGTATTTTAGTCTTAGACCAAATCACGTGACAAGTCGCAGATTTTTCTTGACTTATAGAAATGGACACTGCATTAGCACTCCTATTGGTCTTAACACAATTGGCAAAGCTCCTTATTTACAGACCATTGTTTTAGACGGTCCAGTGTTACACACTTAGCATAAAGTGGGGGTGACTTGAACACTATTAAGAAGCATAGTGGCTGGAAGTCTTCAGCAGTGGCTGAAGGTTACATTGAAACTTCGATGAAAAGCAAGGTTGAAGTTGCAAATATTTTGTCCACACAATATTCACACGGTGTATCTCCACCTTGCTTATCACGTACATCCCAAAATACCACAGCTATAGCATCTGTGACGTCAAATGGAACGACTAGATTAATTATAAATGAGCAAGGTCTCACACAAAATATTGTGTTTACCCAGAATATTCCAGGGATAACCATTAACGCCACCGAACATTCAACAGTAACAGTAAATATTTACAATAATCACTCATCTCTTCTGAGAGTCTGTTTCTGTAGAGAAATAAAATTGAGGAAGATACCACAGTATTTATAAATGTAACTAAATGAACTAAATAAGCACTATTTAACTTTATTATATTATATTATAGTGTTTTGTGCTTGAAATAAATAAATATACGTAAAACACAGTCGCATATTTTCTAGGTTATGTTGTTTGTTGATGTACGTAAAGCAGCGTAAGCGTGATCCTAGTAAAGATATACCTACGTATATTCTGTATTATATAACCAGTTAAACAACATTTCAATTTAAATAATTTATTTAATTTCTTGTAATTGAAATTTTTTATGAAATATGTCTCACTTCTAAACATAGGCCCATCCATAGGTATAAAACAGATGATTTAAGTTTACCACTACCGAAATATTTCTTAAAACAAAAAGTAGGAGTGCCATGAAATTCCAAAACAGTCATGTTGTGTTGTTACCAACAGGAAAAAAATTAAAAATGCTTGTTTAAAACGATTGTTTATGCAACCCAATTGAAACACATAATGAAGACTTTATAATTTCCAAATCGAAAAAGAATATTTTAATACTTCAATTAGAAACCAGATTCACATGGTAGCTGTTCTCTATTCTTGCGATTATATTTTATCATTTTTAGGCCATCGGATTTGGCGAGACGTTTAAAACGCGATTAGCAAAAATATATAGGTATATAAAATCCAACATTAAAGTTAAGGGCGTGATTTACATGCATAAATTTTCCGAAAATCACCCTTGAGCGCACCGTTACTCGTCGGCTAAATGGAAATAAGCCGCAGAAAATAATTTCAATCATCTTTCCGGTATGGCTGGTGCAAATCTTGAAGATTTTAATTACTGCCATCAGGTGATGGTTTGACGATGTTGGCAAGTTAATCGGATAACGTGGCAACGTCGACGACTCTGTGACGTTTTGCGAGGATCGAACTTTATTGGGGAGTTTTGCCAAGAGTTTGCGCCCGGACATACTATGGGTACGACTTTTCTATTTACGCGTTAGTAATTATATTCCTTAAGGAATATATCATAATAATTTACATACAAAATATTTATATTTATTTAAATGGCGCGAAGTAGTAAATGCTTATTAAATATGCATAACGCATTCCGGGATATCAAAAACAATTTAAACACCATCCCTTAAAATCTATTGTGTTCACATTAAAGGATCCAAATAATTAGCATTCTTTAGGTAGGTCCACCATGAATTTATCGCAAGCTATTGTTATATTTGAGGATTTACCATTGTTATTGAGAAAATCCCTTAGCCAGGAGCGTGTATTGGAGCAGTTTTTAAATTAAAAATCGTAAACATGCGTATTCTCCTAAAATTGTATTATATTATATTCGTAGGTAGTTATAAGATACAAAAACATTTAAAAAATCGTATAAACTAATAAATTACAATGGGTGGTACTATTTTACATAATATAATTACAAAAACAAGATATAATATAGAATCTTGCAAACAAAGCATTTTCAAAAATCGAATAATACTTTGTCGTTATGGTATGATCATAGTCCGATTCGGAAGATGAACTTTTATCAACATCGTTTATAATAACCGGTTCCACTATTTCTTCGATTATTATATCTACCTGCCACATTTTGGCTTCTTCTTCTATGACATGATCGATCCACTTTTTTCACTTTTCCGCACTAATTTTACCCATAGCTTCATTATAGAGTCTGTTTAAATCCACCATTTTATAAGTCGTGTTTTCTTCTCTCGACATCTGTCTTTATTTGAGTCCATATAAGTATAAGTTCGATCGGGTTTAATTCCTAGGGGTTAGAAGGAAGTCTGAGCACAGATATTCCTCGTAGCTTTGTCACTTCATCGACTACATATTTTTATGTAAATTAGCTAGTACCAATGGTTCTTTTTATAAGGAGTCTAATGGAAACTCTGTTTGTCTTAAACTTAGCAATTCTGTTATTTCACTTTTACGCCACGAACTTGTCGGTAATTTTTCCGTCAGCCTAGTGTGATAACTTGAATTATCCTATACAATTATTGCATCTTTTGGTATAAGATCCAACATTTGCTCGAACCATTCTTCAAAGACATGGACATTCATATCTTCGTGATAGTCTCCTGCATTAATAGATTGGAACATCAGTAGACCACCTTTAACGAAGCCTTCAGAACTTCCAATATGAGTTATGATAAGTCGATGTCATTTTCCAGAAGCGGTCTTAATCCTGTGGACAATCCTTCCAAATTTTCGTAACAGTTAAGAATTATTTTTTTTTATTTACTGTACATGGACCGACTCTAGGGCGTTTAGGCAACTGGTGAAAATTCTCCATACTTAATTAAAGAAAAGAAACACTGACACTTCACACTCTGACTAGTTTCACTGATAAACAAACACCCAAGGTAGGTATGTATAGATATATATGTATAGATATAAGCATGTGATTAGCTTAAAACCAAATTGTCGCCCCCCCCCCCCCTGGGGCGCTTGTGAGAAACTCAAAAAGAGTTTTGACTTGATTTTCCGCAAAAACGCAGAGAAATATTTTGTAAACAAATATTGTAGAAAACAATATTCTCCACAATTTATCTCATAAAGTCACTGCGCTACGACTAAAAGTGCAGAAAGCAGAGGGCGCCAAAGTCGCTATTGATTGATATTATGGGTTAACCAGAAAAACTACTAGTTTGACTTAGTAAACTTCCACTATATTGACAAAAAATTATTTGACATGTTTCGCTACACTGTAGCTTCTTTAGAATATGATTTACGAATGAGTGATGACTAACAATTGCAATAATGTAAACCTCTGAGGTAATTAAATAATATAATAAAATAAGGGTAGGTAGATTAGTTAATCTGTTACATTTGGGTTTTTTGCCGGCTTTGGCGCCCTCTGCTTTCTGCACTTTTAGTCGTAGCGCAGTGACTACATGAGATAAATTGTGGAAAATATTGCTTTCTACAATATTTGTTCACAAAATATTTCTCTGCAATTTACCGTTTTTGCGGAAAATCAACTCAAAATTCTTTTTGAGTTTCCCACAAGCGCATAAGGGGGGGGGGGGGGCGACAATTTGGTTTTAAGCTAATCACATGCCCCCCTAACCATTTATGAAATAAAATCGCTTATGGTATATTTTTCCCGTAAACCCGCTTTTCCATAACAGATTGATTGTACTAACGGCCAGGCACCTATTACGTTATTCTGGCGTGCGGATATTTTTCAAATTGTTTACACATTTTTCTTTTTGTAGGTACCTAATTAACAATAGTGCTAATTCTGGGAATATTAAATATTTCTAATGTTTACAACATTATATTGTAGAGCATTTAAATAACTCAGCTCGCTTCGTGCAAAACTTCCTCGAGTATTATGCCTTCGTCAGCGGCTGTCACGCGCTAATCGAACCCTAATCCGCTTTTCGATTAATTTCGGGAACGGATCGTGCCGCCATGTTTTCCTTTTTTGGTGGCGAAGCCAACGAAATAACAACGTTACGAACTGGCAGGAATAACCTAATAGCTTTATTAATTATTACTTTAGCTGATGTTATAGAATAAGTTAGAACATTGCGGGGCTTCATAAATTAATTTAATTTCCCCGAGAAAAATCGTTTTGTGAAAGCGCTGAATTAATTAAATTAAAAAGGCAGGGCGCGCGATGTTTTATGTTAGAAATTGATCCGCTCCGTAAAAAATTGATGCATTATAAAATTGGGGCATATTACGGGAGAAAACGTGACTAGGGTGCTTTTTGTGTTGGATAAAAGCGGCAATGCTATATAGCATGTAATAAAAAGAGAGAGAGACTCTCATTTTATTACACGCATTAAACTAGTATCGCGGCTCCTATCGTTTATCGCAGGTCTAACATAAACTCACCCAAGAAACTATTTTTTTTTTATTGTGTTGTATTTTTCGGTATTCTAATTTATAAATAACTATTTATGATTAAAAAAAAAGAAACCAAGAAAGATATGTTTAAGTGTAAACATTGCAAGTCTATAAAACCGACTTCGATTTTAAAAAAATTGCGTAAAGTAATAAATGCGTACTAAATATGCAAGACGCATACCAGAGAATCAAGAACGATTTAGACACCATCCTTTAAAATCTATTGTGTTTACATTAAAGCACATAAATGCACATACCGCGGCCCGCTGTCGATATTTATGCGGCCCGCCAACGAATTTTAAAAGCGATATTTATGCGGCCTACCAACGAATTTTAAAAGTATTCTACTTACCGCCGGTCTAAGCATATTGTTACGAGACTAGAAATCTGTCGCATCAACTAGATTGCTTTAAGATTCGCGAAACACGTCGGTAGTATCCCCGAACAAAGTGGAAGGTTCTCGATGTTTGGTAACTCGTATAAATACGACGCATCGCCAGCTACCGGGGCAGTTAAGTTTTAACTACGGACAAGCGAACGTTATACTGATTGAGAACTGTAATCTGTGACGAGTAAATATTTCGTCGTTCGAACTTGGCTTCTACCTACGTAACAATATAATATCAATTTTGATATGGATAAACCAGGCCCCAGTAAGAAACGTAGTCGTAAGGTTGAAGATGAAAATCGACAGTTTCAAGATATTTGGACCGAAAAATACTTTTTTATTTCATCGCATAACAATATTGTCTGTTTAATATGCAAGAGTAGTGTTTCTATTCCGAAGCAATATAATGTGAAAACTGGCGAAAATCGAGCGCAAAGAATTTCCACTTTACAACGGGAACTAATAGGCCAGCAAGCTATGTTTACAAAACCAATTCAAGATGCTGAAACAGCTACTGAAGTTAGCTTTGAAATATCTCGAATAATAGCGAAAACTTGTCGGGCTTTTAAAGATGGTGAGTTTGTTAAGCAATGTTTAGATATCGCCGCAAAAAAAATTTGTCCGGAAAATGTGAAGAAGTTTAAAAAAATTCGGTTAAATCGGATGACTGTTCAAAGAAGAATTACCGCATTAGCAGCTAATATAGAAGAGCAATTAGCTACGAAATCGAGAAGTTTTGAGTATTTTTCTATAGCACTCGACGAATCTACAGATATAAGTTCCACTGCTCAACTCTTAATATTTTTACGAGGTGTAACGCAAAATTTTGAAGTGAGTGAAGAACTGATTGGTATGAGTTCTTCGACAAGACAAACCAAGGGGAGTGACATGCTCAAAGCTCTTCTGGAAAAATGTTCTATAATGGATTTGGATTTAACGAAAATATCTGGAATTACGACTGACGGAGCACCTTCTATGGTTGGAAGTACATCTGGGACAGTAACTATGTTAAAAAGTATTTACAAACCAAAAACATAAATACCAAGGAATTAATGCAGTTTCATTGCCATTATACATCAAGAGGCCCTCTGTTCAAAATTATTGGGATTTGAAAATGTGATAAAAGTTGTATATAAAGTTTACAGTAGGTACTACTGTAAACTTTAGAAAATCATGAGGTCTCAATCACTGACAATTCAAACAATTTCTCGAGGATATTAAAAGCGAATATGGTGATCTCCTGTTTTACACTAAAGTAAGGTGGCTAAGTCGTGGGTTGACACTACAGCGGTTTCTTAACTTGATTGAAGAAATCCAATTATTTCTGGCGGAAAAGAAAAGCGACGTCCCCGAACTCGACAACCTTGATTGGCTGTGTGACTTAGCGTTTCTTGTAGACATCACAAATCACTTGAATGCCTTAAATACGCGACTCCAAGGCAAAGATCAATTGATTTCGCAGTTATACTCTCATGTTTCGTCCTTACAATGCAAATTGAGCCTTTCAGGACACAAATCAATTCAGCCAATTACAGCCATTTTCCGAACTACAAAAAAAATATGGAGAAAGTCAATAAAACTGACGTCAATTTCGCTCATGTTGAAAAAATTGATATTTTGATACAAGCTTTTTAAAATCGTTTTGTAGACTTCAAAAAAGTTAAACCTCTATTGGACATTTATTTTTCAGCAATCCTTTCAACATTTCACCCGAAAATGCGCCGGAATCAATGCAGCTGGAATTAATAGACATGCAAAATGATGATAGTTTACGAAACAAATTTAATGAAGGTAAATTACTCAACTTCTACAGTTGCGTTGATAAAAACGCTTATAAAGAGTTGCGAATAAATGCATTGATATGCGCAAGCTTATTTTTATCGACGTATATTTGTGAACAAACGTTTTCAGTGATGAAACTAAACAAAACGAAAAACCGAAATCGTCTGGCAAATGAAAATTTGGAAGCCATTTTACTTGTGGCGACAAGTAATGTGGAGCCAAATATAAAAAAAACTTGTTAGTTCAATGCCATGTCATGCATCAAAATAATAAAACATGAAATATTACATTGTAATGATTAGATTACCTTACGATTACATAATTACAACCAACATTTTTAAATGGTCTTTTATTTTTATCATTGTATTTCATACTGTTTAAAAATAAAAATTTTTGTGTTAATAAGTATTGTTTGTAGTGGCCCGTCCTTGGCTTATATTTTTCCCGAGTGGCCCCTGTTCCCTATAAGTCTGTAAAGGATCCAAATAATGAGCATTTTTTAGGTAGGTCAATCCTGATTTTATAGCAAGCTATTGTTACATTTGAGGATTTACCATTGTTGTTGGGAATATCCCTTAGACAGTAGCGTATATTGGGTAAGTTTTCAAATTAAAAATCCTAAACATGCCTATTCTCCTGAAATTGTATTATATTATATTCGAAGGTATGTATTTATAACATATGAAAACATTTAAAAAATCGTATTAACTAATAAATAACAATGGGTGGTACTATTTGACATAATATAATTACGAAAACAAGATATATTATAGAATCTTACAAACAAAGAATTTTCAAAAATCGAATAAAACTTTGTCGTTATGGCTTAATCATGGTCCGACTCGGAAGTTGAACTTTTATTAACATCGTTTACAATGAGCGGTTCAACCATTTCTTCGATTATTACATCTACCTGTCACATTCTGGCTTCTTCTTTTATCACATGATCGATACACTTTTCCGAACTGATTTTACCCATAGCTTCATTAAAGAGTTTTTTTAAATCCACCATTTTATAACTCGCGTTTTATCTGGTTTTTTGTTTTGAGTACTTTTCCGTGAAATCATCCCCAGAGTTCACGCTACTAGAGAATCGGGTACAACACCATTTTTTATTCCCAATAAGACTAACTTACTGAAATGCATTCTTACAATTGTTGGGTTATACTTATTATTGTTTTGTTTCATTGTTGGTATAAAACACATTGCATCAACTTTGTATGCTGGTCGTTAGTCAAATTTTTGCTACAGTTATAGATCTTTTAATTGTACTTATTAAAAATGTTGCTACATTTTTAACAATTCTGTTTAATTAGTCGATTTTCCTCTGTGTACAATAATATTTTGCACTTTGGATAATTTAATACTTTCAAAAGGAAAAGACAATTACGCCAAATTACTTTTTATTGTTTTAACAGACATCTTTTCTACGTCGCAAACCAATTAGGGGCTAGGTAGTCCCATTTGTTTGACTTGTTTTTTGTCAAGTCTTATTTTCCTCAAAATCAAGAGATATTTAGGGCGGTTCGTTTTGAAATAAAAGCTCTGTATTACGTATTTGAACAGGTAAGAGGTTAAATAGTTTCGGCCTCATGTAGATAACTGCTTTCAGGTTCAAGGTTTTGTTATTTTTTGAATATTTGAGATGTTCTTACGCATTACCTTTAGTTTGACATTTGTAAGATATCCTATGATAGGAATTTCCCTTTCTCCTCAATATGATTAACCATATTCTTCACCCCACGGAAATGTACAATCATCTTGAACAAAGGAGCTTTTTAATAACGTCCGAATAGAAGCAAAAAGTGGCCTTACCCCAACTACCACAGAAGAAATTATCAACGCTTTAAACGGTCGTGCATCAGGTTGAGATAACATTCATACCGAAACATAAAAATTTCTTACCGGTTCCCAAGAATTCCTAGCTGTCTAAGAAAATTATTTAAGCGGATCTATGACTTTGGTGAAATGGCACTGAAATGGCTAACTTACACTTTCATTATCATACCGAAGAATGTCTCGTAAACAAGCGATGATGGAAGAGCGATTCCCTTGTTTTACGTGATTGTCTAGTTATGAGGCTGTGCTAATGTACAAGACGATCTGTAATTAAATTGGCATTATTGTTCGCACAATATAAGACTTTTATTAAACACTCTATAGCAAAATATCTTTTTCTTTGTCGAATTTAAATAAGAATATTTTATAATGGCGCTTTCTGAATCGCGCCGGTGTAATAATCTAATTTAATTTAATGGCAATTCCATTCTTTAATTTTTCTTTATGGTCTCACGGGGACAAAAGAAAAATCGTCTCCATTGTTTTATCCACTATGGAAAGTTATTTTCGATTCAATTCACAGAAGGTCGTAAAGTTGGACCGTTCTATTAATGCACTTAGAAGCCTGATTGTTTGCTGAAAAGTTTGTTTATGGCACTTGTTAGACGGAACATTTTCAAACTGAACTAGATTCATATCTATTGATTTTCCTGAAGCTGACGACTACTTTATTTATGTTTTTCGCTGTTATCTGGGTTCCTCTTTTGTATTTCCATTTCTGTATTCATAAACACAAGGATCTGATAACCATAAAAGTCAGCAGTAGCGTATCTGAAAGGTGTGACTGTGCATTTGAACTATTTATAGCCAGGCGGGTCTTTCGAACAACATTCAAAATGGAAATGGTGTGACAACTGAAGTTATTAAAGACCCAAGATTAGCAGCTTCCAAATTGACTTCTGCAATATTAGAGAACTGAACTCGAACATTTATGCAGTTCATCAACATCTACAATCTTCCAAACCTCATGTACTCGCACTAACCGAAACAAAGGTCAGATAATCGATTAGTACGGTCATATTTATATCCTTATATATACGACTTCCATCACCGATTTAAGTGCAATTTTGGTCTCTGACTCTTTGTTCGCAGTAATATTTTTTGTCAACGAGAGGAGACACTCGAGCCTAACATCTTTGATGTAATGTGGTTTAAAATATCAACGCAGCGAAGCGATACCCATTATAGAGACTTGTTCTCCTCACTTGCTAATACTATCGACTTTTTGCAAACCCACCATCCAAATTTCGAAGTTGTCATTTTTGGCGATTTTAACGTTCATAATATCAACTGGCTCAAATACTCAAATATCTGCTACGAGCAAGGTTGCGAAGCCGAATCCTTTAACATCAGCTCTCGCTTCACCCAACTCTTGGGTGAACCAACTAGTATTTCAGACCGAGATGGTGATTTTGCTAGTTTGTTGGATCTTTTCTTAACTTCAAACCCCGACTTATACACTGTCACCGTGAATCCTCCGTTAGGAACGTCTAACCACAACCTTATTTCGGCACTGAACAAACCACGAGTTGGTGCTGAACAGCTTCTTAAACCACGCAAGATTTGGCATTATATGTCAGCTAAGTGGGATGACCTTACTTCGGACGATCCATCCATCTGTGCTAGAGAAGTATCGGAGGTTCTCATTACTAGCATGGAAGCCTTCGTCCCTTTCTCAAAAAAAGTGTCCTTCTAACGGTAAGCCTTGGTTTACCAAAAATTATGAACGAGCTGTTAAATCAAAAAATTATTTGTACCGACAATGGCGTAAAAATCCTACCATCTTTGTTAATGCTCGAAACCAATGCAAGCAAGCAATAAACCAAAGCAAAAAAGCACACAATCAGAGGATCAGAGATAAACTTCTTGAATGTCCTAACGGCTCAAGACCTGTTTGGTCGGTAGGTAAGGCCATCAACCATTCCACCTGTAGCAATTTTAAAATTGCCACTATTGACTTCGTGGGGAATGTTCGACTTCTTGATTCTTACGGTCGTATTTCTACAAAGTGCATCTTCTGTAGTTATTTGATTCAATTTGTTTATTTAGTTGTCTCATCTTTGGTTACAGAACATTAGTCAAATTTGTGGCGAACGCACTACCTCTGCTTCTCTGTTGTTGATGGCGCCTGGCACCGCAAATAGGTTGGCCATGTATTTCCGTTTTTTGTCTCCGTCAAATCGCAGAACGCCCATTTTTAACTATTGGCAATTTTATGTAAAAACAAGGTTGTTTGGAATTATTTTCGTTGTTTCATTACTCAATTTATATTTTGGTAAAAGCCCATACTCTTGTTTCGTTCTGATCATGTGTAATATGTCTCTGTTCTCTTCTTCTTCCTTTCTTTTGTTGGTTATGTTAAGTTGGCAACACCTTTTGTGTCAGCTGATTGTTGGAGGAGAGGGAGGGATTTCTTTAAAGTTCCCGTGGCCTTTGAGCTGGCTTTCAGAAAAATACATTCAGAGAAGAAGGTCGCCGTTGAGCCATTTTTTTTCAAAGACCACGAGGTCTTACTCCCCTTCACCATATGTACCTAAGGTTAAGGAACCACATGTGCTCTAACTGATGAATTGATCGGACACAGAGTGGTATAAATGTGATCTAAATGCTATTTTTATGATTTAATTAATGTTCTCCGTCACCATAAGCCATTTCAGATTATTACTATTTTGTTTCAATTAATTAACTAAAATTTAATTTATAACTTTTTAATGTAAAGCTATTCTGGCAAGAGGTAACACTCTTATAATATAACCGTACTTTCTTGAAAGGTATAATAGGTTCTAGAATCTTCGTAGGATATACTCCATTTTATTTTAAATTGTTGCATCCGGAAAGGCTGTCTTTCACTCATTCCTTTTTTTTAAATCATTCAAATTAAATTTTAAACCATTTCTGTAATCATAAAATTAACCTGAAACTCCTTTTCTTACTTAATAAAATCTTTGTTTGTGTGGGAAAATTTGAGTTTTATTTGTTGCATAGATTTTCAATAGTACCTAGTAACTGACATTCGGTATATTTTTCCTGGTTTAAACTTCTGGTAAACCAGGTGGCGCCCAAGGCAAACCAACGACGAAGGGAAGGTGTAAGTATAACGGACCACGACCTAGTGCCTCCACATAAAGAGCTACCGTCAGCAGATAGAGACAACCTGTTGTCCATGACAAAAGGTTGCCACTGTCATACACATCTAACAAGATCTGATGGCACTATTGCGATCAAAGCACCGGAAAAGCAAAGTTACTGGCGAAACTATTCTCTTCAAATTCAACGGTTAATTTTCAGAGAAAAACTCCACCGAACATTCTCCCTGTAGAATCGAGAATAACCGACATTATTTTCCGGCAGCGACATGGTAAACGAATCTTGAGTCTAAACACCTGACGAAATTCCAGTCGTCGTAATTAAGACATGCGCTGATGAATTGACACCGATATTTTGTAGACTTTCTAACTTATCTTACAATAAAGAAATATTTCCTTCTTGCTGAAAAACTGCACGAGTCCAGCCTATATCCAAAAAAGGCAAGAAGACCTTGCCAAATAACTATCGTCCAGTCGCATTGCTTTCGGTTATATCAAAAGTAATGGAGAAGGCTATCGGACGAAAAATTATTTAGGCGAAAAATTATTAAAGTTCCTGGCAGGCTTCAACATAATGCCAGCAAACATGTTTCATCTTTTACTTTGGATGCTCGAACATCGACCGCCAATGCACATCTCTATAGACAGCAAGAGGTCTCATACCTCAACAAAGACCTGGAAGAAATTCTGTCTTGGGGTGACAGTAGCCAGTAGAATTTAACGCTAAAATAGGCGGCAGTTTTTTCTTAAAGAGTTAGTGTTGAAGAACCAGATAAAGTCATAGCGAGACACTCGATTTCCTTGGCTTAATCAATTCATTTATTGGGCGTCAAATTGGTTAGTCATATGTTTTGGAATAGTTACGTTGCGGCCATTGCTAAGGCAGCCTCGCCGAAGCTTGGAATGCTTTTCCGAACTAAGAACCTCTATACACCCCAACAACTGTTGATGCTCTTTAAAGCCCAAATTATACCATTACCATTATAAACATTCTCATGGCAAGTGCTCAACTGAGGTTGCCCGCTTAATTCCACCCTAAGCGGTATATGCTAGAAATACACCACCAGCCACTGCAGGCCACCCGTGGTTCAGCGAACGACACTGTTTAAATATTCTTTTATCTCGAGAACGTCATCACTCTGGAGCGACCTCCCTGAGGCCGTGTTCTCCAGCGAGTATAATCTCCAAAGATTCAAGACCAACGTGAATCATTTTCTGCGAACACGCACCGCTCGCAGAGCGCCATGAAGGATTAATCCTTCAGTGCTGTGTCTTACAAAAAAAAATTAGATTTATATCCACTGTTATTATTTGTGAAACCGGTGATGACGATGCTGTTTTCATTCTTACCTATCAAATGTAAAATTCAGATAAACCCCAAAAAATGCCGTACCTTGAAAACCACTTTACGTCAGAGAATCGCAAACAAAAGGCTCTCATTGGGTGATCCTTCAGATTTTCTGTAATTACTGCCAGGGTAATTTTCCTAACGGCATAACTTGTCAATAAAATTATCTATATAATTGACTTAGAAACAGGCTTGAAGACAGCCGTCAACTGCCATGCTAAATTATTTTTCTCTTATTAAATATAATTATGTAAACTAATGAATTACTTTATGGTGTTACGGGTAGTAAAAACATACATCAACGGTAAAACGACATCTGGTTTTATTCTCGTAATTATGTTTTTATTATTTATCCAACACTTATATAAAGTGAACATTATTAGTTCGATTTTAGGCTAATAAAGTAGCTTATAACCCACACGTGGGTTATGATTATAACTCACTGGTGGGTTGTGGTAAAATATGCATTCATATAAGGCTTTGTCATAACTGTCACTTGACTTGTGGGGAATAATAAATGAACACGCAAGGTTCGCTTTTTTTTAATTTCGGCTGAAGTTTCTTCCATATTTTGAAAAACTACCCTCGAGAATCGCAAAAATAATAATTTTATTTACTGCCTTCAAATTTTTATTGTGAATCAATTCCATAACAACAAAAATCATCTTAGCCTTTACTTACTTTTACGTGTCAAATTTGTCAGTTAAAAATATGTCAAATATAATGTAATACAGGGTTTTCCAGTTTACATTAAAACAATATAATTTTCTATTTTTTAATAATATCTATCAAGTATTGGATAAAATATTGTATGGCACTCGTGTGTTAAGTCATATAAGTCACTTGGGAATTAGCCCTCTCGGCCTACGGCCTCAAGGGCTAACCATTTCCTAGCGTGACTTATATATAACATAACACACTTGTACCATAAATAACTATAAGTGAAAAATTATTAACATTTATCACATGTCCTGAATATTTGGAAAAACAGCAGTGAGCTGTTAGGTTGACTACTTGCGAGGATTACTTAGGATGTAATGGAAAAACGACGTCGATTTTTTTAATACCATGCGAGGAAAAATTATTTTTTTTCAAGAGAGCTTGGACTGAAAAACGTTGGCCTACTACCTATACTCCAAGTTCAAAATTTCTGTCAGTGACTCATCATTTGCGAATAAACAGCTGCGCATTGTGCCACGTCAGGGGAATGAACTCCAGTGGCGTGTGCATTTCAAAAAATAATAGATAATAAAATTTTGTCGGAACGTCATCTAATTTTCTATAAATTAAATTTATTTTATTAACCCTTAAAATCTGATCCTATAAGACGACGACCCTTTCCACTGGGATTTCTTAGTCCTTGCGAAAGTTCATTCATGAATGCCTGCATGCCTTGAGCTTTTAATGTTTAGATCTTGTCATACCTTCTCAACTGTGGGTCCTTCATTGAACCATGTTTTGTCGGTGTACTACAATTTTTTCCCTTTTTCCGGAAACTCTCGTATTTTTTTAAAAATTTTCGCTGCTATACAATAATTTTATTTTTCTCAATTAGTAGGCTTCTTCGATTTCGTTTAATATACCTAAAATTAATAATTAATAGATTTTGCGACAAATGGCGTATTTAGGCATCGAACAATATTATTTTTTTCCGTCCTCTTGTCTGGGCTCCTCGTTTATTGTTTCTTTCGTCATTTTCTATATGAACGTCTTTCAAAACCCTGAACACAGTCTGCTAGCAAAATTTCGTTAAAGTGCTACATATTTCCGCAGCACCCAATGTGGTTAGTTCAAGATTTCGTTCCGGAATTCCATGGTATACGTTTTTAACTATTAATCGTTCTTTTAATGTTAATTTTTTTTTTTTTTTTGTAGACGGACAACTAGTTAAAGGTTCGTTGATATCCATATAGTTTACTCAATATGTATTAGTACTCTAGATATAGCTATTACCCTGCATAAGTTGAAGCAGCAACAGAGATATAACATTTAGGGATATTTTGACTTTTGCGCATGCGCCATAAGGGCACTGCCAAATGTACTTTTATTTCTTTAAAACAGGGCACAAGAGTGAGCCGTAGAAAATTAGACCAATGATCTTGCTAGAAAATTGCAAAAAAAGGATTGAGTCGGTAATTACAAGTGTTTTCAAATTATCTGTTTCCATTTGTAAACTAAAACGCGTCAAATAAAAATTTGATATAACTGGAGGCTGACAACGCTACAACGTCTCATTTTTACTCGACATAACCTCGAAATCTCTAGCAAATGTTGATTTGTTTGACAGTTCGTTTCTAGAGTTGTGTTGTTAACGGTTTTTGTCTATTGTTTATCTTTAATTTCTGTATATTTTGAGTGTGTGTGTGAAGTGTGATAGTTTTGTTCAGATGCCGAGGCAAAACGGATATTTTGCATTATTTGCAACAGGCATAAAAACCTGAACAATGATTTATCGATTCACAGTATCTGCTCCGACTTGATGTTTCTTTATCTCTTTTGTTTAGCTTACTTATGTTAATTTTGTTAGGAAACAATAATTGGGTAGTCCATTTCCTTAAAATTATAATTTCCTCTGCTGCTGTTCATATAATTAGGTAGGTACTAATTTTACCGAAATTTACATGTAAAAAAATGTAAAAGAGACCTACAAAAACCTATATTTTACCTGTTGAACTCTAAAAATAATTGTTAAATATCTAATAACCAAGATTGGTTAAGTTAACTAAATTAAAATTAAATAAAATAACTTAAAGAACAAATTTTCCTTTTTCGATTTCTCCATATCAACCATGTTATGTTTTTAAAAACTATTCATGTGGTTGGTAACTACTTAAATAAAATAATAAAAAACAAAAATTTTTCTTTTTTGATTTCTCCACATTAACAATACTATATTTTTAAAAACTATTCATATGGGTATCCTCATACTTACCACTTACAACAAAATTTTTCTGCTTTAACTAATAAATTTAAAAATGTGCTTTTCTACAAATCCACAACGTTGAGTAAACTCAAGTTAGTGTTCAGCTAAAAAAATTTCACTTGATATTATCTTAAAAGTTTTACTCATTAATTTGAGGCAACTACTTTAACTTAAACTACACTCACTTTAGGTAAGTCCTTTATGGTGTCTGTTGTTGTTGTACTTTCATACATTTCTTTTAGTTACCCTGAGGACGACTATATATATAGTCGAAACATGTAGAGGCAATCGCTTAATATAATATTTAAAATATATCATTTGTGGAGGAAGACAGAAGTGTTGTTTTCATTTATATTACCTACATTCCACTGCAAGTATGAACTACTTCTTCAAATCTAATAAAAGGTTCATTAATATATTTATCTGCGCTCTTTATCTTTTCTCAATCGAAATATACAAAATCTTAAACAAACCAAGAACTTTAATGTTTGTTTACAAATTCCTGTCCTGTTGCCAAAGTCAAATGTGACTGAAAAGCAGCATTCCCTCATCTTTTTTCCCGTAAAGATACACGCCTATTTGTTTTTTCTTGCGCATGCGCACGGTGCGAAATGACCCTGACGAGACAAGGAACCTCGGCTTCACTACGTTACATTGGTTAAATGGGCCAGGCGCCATACAGTACTAATAAGTATTGAGTTTGCTCAATTAAAGGTAGTAACCAAACACTAAATAAAGTTTAATAACTATATACTTACACAAAATAAGTATTATATATGTAAATATACTACGAAAACTGAAAAAAAGCCACAAAATCTATCCATAAATTAAAAATAAACACAAATTAATCAGCATTATGCGTAACTCCATTTTTGCAAATTGTTCAGGAGACAAAATAAACTGATTTTTTAAGAATTGTACTTAATTTAACAAAAAATAATTACTTTAATGGGTAGATAATATCGTATAGTAGTCAAAATCTATGCGTCTACTTCATTTTTTTAAACAAGTTACTTATTTTATTAAAAAAATGGAGATACGCATTTGTCCTAATAAAACACAGGGAGTTGGAAAAATTTTATTCGACGTAAAATATAATACTTGTATGCATTACGAAAGAAATTAACAACTGACTTTTTTTTCGTAACGATTAATAAGGTAATATTTCTTATATTATTGGCTTATTCTAAAAGGTACTCTTTACTCGTGGGGTAGATTATTATAAAAGTCATGATAGTCACCTTCCATGATTAACTTAAGTTGTTGAAGGTGTCCATATTTTTCGGCTTTAATTTTAAGTCTATTTTTGTGTAGTTGTGTTAAGTTATGAACATTAGTTGCGCGGATGGTATTTAGGTTAAGTCTTATTGGCAGAGGTTGCCAATCTTCTGCTGAGTGACGAAGTTTAAAAGAAACTCTTTCCTTTGACTATTTCAGTGCTTTTAGGTTAATTAATTATCAATGGTGCTCCAACCATTATTCCTGGCCTGATCGATTTAAAATATTTTAGTTCATCATACTTTTTAAAAAAATTGTGCTGTAGATACTCAACCTTATAAGGTGTTTTTTGACACGCCGTTTTACAAATATGTACATAATCGGCTGGAATATTAATTTTTTTATTTCGAGTCTTTCTTTCAATAACCGAATGAACACTATCAACCTCCATCTGTGTATGGCCTTTGTGTAGATATTTTTGAATTACAGTAACTCCTTTTTCAAAAGCAAAATTAAAGAGGCCATTTGATAAAGTCGTGTTGCGATTTTGATATCCCCAGCCATCACTCCATAATATAATTTGAATGTTAGTACGATTCTCTGACGGATAATATTTTTGTAGATGTTCACTTAAAAAATGGATTATGATACTTGTAAACTCGTTACTAGTTAAGCCACCCTCAGACTCATTCCAAAGGTAACAGTATTCTTGATTGCGTTTGAGGTCATAGAGCTTAAAGTTATAGACTACCAGTTTTGTTTTATAATAAAGTGACGAGACATTGGATTTTGGACAAAGCAGAACGGATTGAAGATCCATGGTGAATACTTCATTTTCTGACTCTTTATCTTTACTTTTTTCATTTCTTGCTTCATCTTTTAGTACAATATGTTCGTTGTACTTGTCTTCTGTTAAATTACCTGTCTCAAAGGCAACACAGGTGTCACAGAGATCCTTCTTCGGCTTATAAAGTGACAGTCGCTTTTTATCAAATTCTTTATGAAACGTTGCAATTGAAACAGGTTTTTCGTATCAATCGGAGCAACCGGAAAAACAAGACGCTTGGACGATAGCTGAAATTCCCATGATCCTGCTGTCAGAAGCAGATTTTTGCTTGGGGAGTCACCAGGATGGGAAATAACCGTCTTCTAATATTAATCTAGTCAAAATCTGAATCTCTAACACAAAATATAAAGCGACTATATTAACCAAATTTCATCCACGAGCAAAGCAAGTCAAACCCTACTAAAGATAGCTAAAATGTGGATGAAGTATGCGCTTGTCGTGTTCATACGGTCTAAAAGTCAGAGTTTTCACTTCATAATCGTCAAATCAGAGGAAAATATTCTCATCAATGTTTAGGACAACAATATACAAATTGATTGTAATCGGCCTTTCTACTTTAAAGATTGAACATTCGGATCCTGGAGTTTCCGGTGATAATGAATATATCGGAGCATGTTCTGGAAGATCTGGTCTTGATCGCAATAAATTTGGATGAAAATAATTTTTCGATGTTCTGTAGGTGTCAAAGAACCTGTGTGCAAATTTTCATCCAGGTGGGAATTACTTTATCAAATTTTGCCCATTTAAATTTTGAAAAGCTGTTATAAAGCGATGGCGACACATGGAGCAAAAAAATTTTTTTACATATTCTCAGACACAAACTCTAGCTCCCTGCCAAATTTCAAGTTTAAATGAGCAAATTTTTTTTCCCCTTTCTTTTCCATTTTTTTTTGAGCTCCTGGAAGAGCTTTTTGCAAAGATCAAATCGGATAAAAAATTTTTCTTGTATTTGGGTGGTTGCCTAGATGCCCTCCAGTAATTTTCATCCGTTTGGGAAATGTTTTGTTAAACCGCTGGTCAAAATTTTGAAAAAATACTATAGCCGCTCACCGCCGAGCGCCACACAACACGGATTTCGAGAACGACACTCGAACTATACAAAAACGTGCTTTTCATCCGTTTGGGAGTTCCAAGGCATTTTTGTCACCGCGGCTCTAAAAAAAGCCGGCCATACACGTTGCGGGATACCTGAGAGGTACACCTGTACAGGTTCACCTCTCAATTATAGAATTATACCTGTACAGGTGTGGACACCTGTGGTGGACACACACAGTCGGGTAAAAAACTGTCAGTTTTCAGCTAACCCTTTATTCAAAAAAAGTGTCCATATTTCTCTAAGAGACCTGAATATAATATTGAAGCAAAAGAACCAACACAAAGTCCCGGTCTCAATAAATTTAATATTTAAAACAACTAATTGGTTACATGTTTCGCCTATAAGGCATCATCAGACCTAAAAAGAAGTCAATAATCACGCATTAAAGTAAACAAATCTACTAGTAAACCCACCTGATACACCAAAAAAACATTTAAAAAATTTTTCAAAAAGAATAAAAATGTCAAAATATAAAACAAAACAAAAAAATAGATAAACGTTACAATTACATCACTACATGACAGTCAGAACTTAAACTAAGAATTGTATATAAACAAAAACGGTATAACAAAAAACTAAAAGTATAAGGTTCGTCAAACAAGTCCAAGGTATATTGAACTGGGGGAAGATGCTAGGTGACTGCAGTTGTCACTGTTATCTCTACCGGCTACGATACTTCCCAATCGAGTATGATCGCACTGGAACGGCGAAACCAGGGGAATATAAGTAATGAAAGTAAACAAGTCAGACATGCATTCATGAACTACTTCAGATTATTAATTTTTTTCACAACAGTACCCTTAACAGCATCAGGCTCTATCTCATCTAATTTTTGAAGTAATTTTGCATATGCACCATTTTTCTTAGAGTGATCATGATAATTCTTGCTCTTTAGCCAGAGGCAAGGTTCTGCTTTATACATTTCAGTAAATTCTTCGATAATTTGGTTACGCTTCCGGTTTGATGCCATGTTTATCCTGTGTTCACAAAAAAATTAATACCATACCGAACGCAAAACAACACTGGATACACAGTCCAAATCTACCTCACAGTTGAAACCTGTCCGCGAGCCCCACACACGCTCCGGTCTGCACTCTGGCGCAGGTAGAAAGAATCGAATTTTGATCCTTCTCCGGTCACCTGTACAGGTCACGATGCCTGTGCAGTTATATCATAACTTGATAGCACACACGCTCCGGTTTACCTATGCAGGTTACCTGTTCAGGTTCACCTCTCAGGTATACCGCAACGTGTATGGCCGGCTTAAACTAGAGGTAAAAGATCCAACTCACAGAACAGATAAGAAGTTATCCGACTGGACTGCTGCAGCGGAACAGCACAGCTGGAACGGCGACACGTAAACGAGACGACTGCGAACCGCGATCGCAGTTACAGTTGAAGCAAAACAAAAACCGATGCACGTCATCAATCAGCTGATAATTGTAAATCCGTAAGAAAACACGACGAAATTAAATTTGGGCAAAAAGTATTAAAACTTTATGCGATATTGAATTTACTACAAACTTAAAGTATTCTTCTTTGATGCGAACCCACTTATAACAAATATTTTGTTTATTTAAGCTTGTAAAAATTAATATCAATTGAATTTTATTGGCCGATAGTTGGTAACCCAACTGTAAACGGTGCGGTTTCGCCAGCTCGTTCGTTGACTTGGTTTGACGTTTCATGCAAACCTAACCTTAATTGTTCTGTGGCTTCGTGTTGATATTTTCATAAATAGCATTAAAAACTGTTCTATTAAGAGAAACAAAAGTGCACATACATATCTCTGTCGATTACGTTGTTTACAATTTTTAAAAAACGTCGAAGCATTTAAATAGTCGATGCAAAGAGCTAATAGCTAGAAGCTATTTTCAGGAAGAATTTAACAACAATGGCCTATTGTTACCCTTGACAGCAGTACAGAGAAGTAAATTTAAAGAGTATGTTAAGGTCTAGATATTTCGGATGGTAAAAGGATAAACTGAGGCGAGGGCTTATGGAACTTTCCTATGTAGCTTTCATACGACTGGTATTTTTGAAAGAATATATTTTTCAGAATGGTACCATTGGTCGATCTTGGCAAGATAAAAATAAAAGAAGTGTTAGATCTACTAAGGTTGATGGTAACAGGTATTATGCAGTAAGATAGCAAATATATAAACTATGGAAAATTTTTGTATATTTATCTTGTTTTTATGAAAAAAAAAACTGTGTAATTTCCTCACTGCGATATTTTGGTTACAAACTGGCAACACTGTCGATAACTGACGTCAGTCGAAGGGTATGACGTGCATCGGTTTTTGTTTTGCATCAACTATAGTTAACTGTTTCATCGGAACGGGAAAACCTATCGATTTATACCTGTTTCAACCTGTTCCATATTAAAACCTGTTTCAAAAAAATAGATCCTGTTCCAAAACATCATCCCTAGTATATCGCACGTATTGCAATTAATAAAGATTCCTCACGTAGAGAACATTGAAAGGACGTAAGCCATTTTGACAATCAGTAACTTAATAGATATTTACGTTATAAGTCCGGTAAATCAACCTTTACAGTATGAGTGAAATGTTTCGAGACGAGGCGACGAAGGAGCCGAGTCTGGAATTTTGAAACGAATACTGTAAAGGATTTGCCGGACGAATGACGTACAGTATTTTATTTCATACTGTTCTGTTGAAAATTATAATTATGTTTTGAAATTATAATGGAGTTTTATTCTGCGTCGTATATTTGAAAAGTGCTTATATTTACTGGTGGAAACATTGTGTGTTTGACATTGATTAAACTAAAACTTACAAATTTCAGTCCGGTAAAGAAATTTTACAGGACTAGTCCGGTAAAAAAATTTTACCGGACTTATTGCTGTAAAACCTTATTTTCTGGACTAAATTCAAATATGTAAAGGTGTGTTTTACAATACAGTATAAAATAAAAAAAAATTTTGTCCAACAAAATTCGGACACTTTATTAGTATTTTCGCATGCAAGTATGCGCTGAAAGTAGCTACTTTCTGCATGCTTAAATAATTGAATAGTCGGTAAAAAAAGTGACAACGACACAAAAAGTGAACACAAACATGTATCAATCGTTCAATATCACACTCCATTGTTACAAAATAAAACAAAGTTGTGCCCTGAGGTGCCGTTCGGACGCGGTGTGCTGGTGTTTTCCTCATTTACATTTCGATTAAACTGATGATTTGACTAATTACCTTCGGTAATTATCGCAGTGTGGCGCTCCTGCAATTAAAAGAAAAGTCATTTAGAATTTGTATAGTCACAATTTATTCTTTTATTATGTACTGATATCGTCCGACTGACGGATGGAGGTATAATTTAAATTAGTTGGGTGTTTTTTTTTTTCACTTTTTTTCTTCATTTTTTACCGCTTGGCGTGGTGTTAAATATAACAATTGTATGATTAAAATCTCATGAAGTTTGTATGGCTTAAATTATTACGACATGTTATTGACTAATTAAAGAGCTTTGCTTCTAGGTTAATGAACTTGTTCGTTTCAAATTTCTATATGATGAATCTTTATTCATAATATACCTCAAACTTGATGATGGCGACGACGATGAGGTTTGCATTCTCAAAAGTGGATATTAGCGCGTTGAAGGTGAAACTGTGTAAGCGTCATGTATGTGATCAGCCACAAGCACGGTTAAATTCGTTTAGAAAGGTCATTCCAGATTGATAACAATATCCAAAAGAAGGAAGTCTTAAACAGTGTCATTCGAAAAATACTAAGCTGACCCACGTTTTTGTGGGCAGCAGTGGTTCGTCGTGTATTTCTACCATGTACTGCTCTGAGAAGAATCATGTAGACAATATCAGTTGAACGTTTAAACACCATTAAAAGAAGAATCAAGTGTGTTGTCGTCATTTTACTTTCCGGTTGCAGCAATGAAAATAAAACTCAGTTTTTCGAAAGGCGAAGCTTTAAATTAATAAAACGGTGCACCATTTGTTGAACTTGGCTTAGGCCTTCGAAAGCGTGGCTTTAGTTAAGCCATCAGGTCGGACCGCTTAAATCTTAAAGCCGAGAATTCTTGCCTAATCTTGTTGTACCGGGTGTACAACTAAAAAAGGCGACTGGCTGTATCTGGGAAACCATTGAACATAAAGATTTGAAGTACAAAAAATTATTGTAAAAGTGGCCGAGAGAAATTGCTCAAAATTATTTTAAATTTTTTAAGTCGACGACTAAAGGGCGTAACTATAAGGACCTTCTATAAACTGTTTTTTCTACAAAATTTAGTTAATTCGGATATTCAAAAACTACTTTACATTTATTCTTATGACAACTTTTAACAAGCTTAATTTGGAACATTTTCTCTATACTCTTCAAATAAGTGCGGGAGGGGGGGGGGGGGGGGGTCAAATCTTGTCACCAAAAAATGCTCGTAACTTAGGTTCGAATTAACGGAGTTGATCCAGATTAGACTTGTTGGATAGAGCATTTATTTTTACAGCCAACAAATAATGACTCAACTCTTTGAGGATATTACAGTGACCGCTAGAGGGCGTTATTTTAAAAAGCGGTGAATATTTGCGTTTTTTCTTGTAGGTACATTTCAAGTGGCTGCATATATATTATTTTAAGGTAAGTTAGATAGGGCAACTAATTACAAGAAAAATAGTTAATTGATATCTTTTCTAAAACTGGAGATAATATCAAATAATAATTTGGCTCGCGTAACAACCATGAGTATTAAACATATTTATTTTCGTAGCTCTTTTGTTTCTTTAATTACTATTGTTATTTAATTTTAATAACAACTTTTTCCATTTTCTATTTTATTTTCACAACTATATTTAATATAAAATGATGAAGTTTTTTCTGCGACACAAGTTCTCACAATGTTTCTAGTGTTTTTCTCTTTAATTTGACTTAATTGAATCCCACTGATGATGGAGGTTTATGCCTCAGAAACATGTATGGTTTGACAGTTTTACGATTGTCATATTAAACTAGTGGAGCAGATTGTGGGTTTTACTTTACGTTAAAATATCACTCCACCACAGAAATTATAAACTATACAATTTTGTGACTCCACTGAGAGATGGACTTCTTCCATAAAATCCTTATTTAATAATTAAATTTCCATCGTTCATATTTTGTTACCACCTAATAAGGTTATAAGCTACTTCTATAAGTTACTCTGAAGGATACTTTACTTTATGTCAGTAAATATAGTTTTTATATTTTTGCTTGTGCTTTTCAAATAAGCTGTCCGACAATCTATTTCGTCTTCGAAGTATGTATTAGTATAGGTAGCATACGAGAATCTCTTTATACTGGAGCTGAAGAAGCGTGAGAGGTGCTGAATCTGAAGAATGTTTGTTTAATGATTGCATAATTTTTTAACAATTTATTAAATAGGTAGTAACACTATTTATGGGTAACTTAGCTAGCAGCTAGCTACTGCCCAGCTCTGCTTAGTTGTACAGGGACATTTTTTAAGTGTCTCACCTGATTGTCGGTTTTCCTGCTGACTATAATAAAAAGGAAATCACACATTACTCAATGATTTTCCGTAAGGAAGCCAAATGTCAGAAAATATATTGGTTCACAAATTTGACAGATATGACGCCATACTGTATTTCTTTTAATGGTAACCCTAATCCATAGCCTCGCGAGTAAATTGTATTTCGCGATGAGAAACATATAGTTGTTGATATTTATTTTCAACCGTTCATCAATTTTGCCTTTTACGTGTCCACCCCTTAAATAAATAGATATAAAATATATATCAACAACCATATGTTTTTGAAATCGGATAGCGAAATGCAATTCACTAGTTATGGATGAGGGTTGCCATTTGGAAAAAATGACGTATACGTCAATTTTGTGAACCTACACTTTTTGACTTCCAAGCAAAAAATTATTTAGGAATGTGTAATTTGGCCTTTATTATAACCAGCAGGAAAATCGCCAATTGGATGCGACGCTTAAAAAAATGTCTGTGTACACATTTACCTTATTAAATTTTGGCCTACTCGCGTCCCTTATACAGGGTGTCCCAAAATTAGGTAGCCAAAGGAAAACAGTGGAATCTGCATCGGAAAATAATACTAATTTGTTTAATAAATAATTATCGGAAATTGCCCCCTTAGGGAGCTACGGCCCCCTGATAGGGAACCAATGAAGATGGTATTCTTCAGATTATTCCCAAACAGTTGAACCTAGAAACATGAATTTTTGGTATTTTAGTAACTTTTATATGTCGAATCTAGATCTAAAATCAAAACTATCAATATTTAATCATAGGCGTAACATTTGGGGGGGTTGAGGAACAAAAACAAACGTAACTTTTCAAGTTTTCTAAGTTCATGTTTTACATTTTTTTTCTGGAATTATGAAAGTTTAGGGCTTTCTGGCAAAAAAAAAGGTACTCTTGATGTACTTCGCTCAGATGCACCATTTCCAGACCAAAAGTCCTTAACGATAACCCTGTTTACCAAGGACCGATCACATTTTCATTAAAACTTAGTAGTAGGCCTTGAAACAGAATTGACATATTTGTTATTTGCCAGCTTGACATTTATTATGATTTTAAGCTTGAGCAAATATGCATACCAAAAAGGAGGAAATATGCACATATATATGCAAGTCTTTTTGCCAAAATATGCATATAAAATATAAGAATATGCCAAATAAATTTTTAATAAAACACATTGTTAGAAAATCAAAGTACTATATTAAAATGAAAGTAGGTATCATTACATTAATTTCTGAACAGATAGGTAGGGTACGTGTTTATGTACTAAGCTTCGTAACTATATAATGTCATGAAAACAATAAACAACCAAATATTTTTCAAAATTTTCAATTAGAAATTTATGCCTTCTATCCGAGTACATATATTATTTGTATACAGAAAAACTTCTTTCTACGTCCACGGAAGTAATTGGAGCATATTTTAAGTTAACTAGTATATTTGGATCTACTTTAAAATTATCTACACAACCACCAGACAGTACCCTAGCTACACTTTTTAAAAAAATAAATTCGTCATTTTTCTGCAAAACACTTCGACATTTTTCTTTAATCTTGTCCCCAATATTTCCCCTCACACTGTAACAAGATGTTTCCACACGTGTAACACAGTTTGTAGATTCAGTTAGGGATAACTTATTTGATTCTAATTATGTTATGATTTCTGGCCCACAGGTATAATTGCTTTTAATAAATGCGAGCTGTTGATGCAATATTTTATTTTCAAATAACTTTTTTGCATCAAGAAGAGCCTGCGACTTCTCGTCGGATAGTTCACTGATTACTTCTTTCAAAGCAATAAAATGTTCAGCATAAAAAAAAGCTGCCTCCAACCAGGTACCCCATCTTGTTATTACTGGCTGAGGGGGAAGTGGGACGCCAGGAAGTTTTTCTTTGTAGTATTGAATCCTTAGTGGTGCTTTAAGAAATATTTTTTTCATGTTTGATATTAATTCGTTCACAAGTGGGAAAAGTTTTCTAATTTCCTCTGCCACTCTATTAATACCATGCGCCAAACAAGTTACATGAATTATCTTTGGATAGAATATTTTTAAATTTTGTCCTGCTTTAATCATATAAGGCGCATCATCTGACAGAAAAAGCAACATTTTTTCAATGGGAATAGCATCAGGAAGGAAGAAGTGCGCCAATGCATCTTGTATAAACCTAGTCACTGTTAAAGCGTTCATTTTTTCCAACTGCTTGGAGGTAATTAAAAATCCTTTTGAGTGAGATTCTTCGGTAAGAACTCCAATTATTAGATGAGCCATATAACGCCCAGACGAATCTGTGGTTTCATCCATACAAATATAAAAATAATTATTTGAAATTTCTTCCTTTATTTTTGTCAGCACATTAAATATAAAGAGTCTATAATATTTCTTCTCAAAGTTGTCTGGCTTGGTATATTAATTTTGCAATATTTTTGTAGAAACGAACGAAAATTGTCATTTGACAATTTTTCCAATGGTATATTTGATGCCACCAGCACACGGCAAAGATCCTTATTGAACACTTCTTGTTCACTTAATTTTCTAGAGGGTAGTTCAAAACATTTGGGTAAAGATAATTGCACTTTCTCGCCAGGGACTTTTATTTTTCGTACCTTAGTGGCATGGGAAGTTGTTTTCACATGTTGGTCGATTTGAAATTTCTTCTCGCATGCAACCTGCAACCAAATTGAGCAAAAGTTAGGCTTGCTCAACACAGACGAAAATAGTTTATTTGTCTGAAGAGAAATGTGTGTCTTGGGTCAAGTATTAAATTACTTTTAACAAAGGGAGTAATCAAATCATTTATTTCAAGTTCTTACAGAATATTCATGACAAGAGATTATCGGTTTTTTATCAAAGCGCGAAATTTTGTATTAAAATCATATTATTATTCATTTCTTGCAATAGATATTTTTTTCAGTTTGGAAAAGTATTTTTTTATATCAACTTATTCTACAAATAACAGCAATAATACAAACCATTTTTCCGCAGGCAGTACAGTAGACTTTATCCATATCGAAATACAATTCTTTGTAAGGTTTTATCCAAATGGAAACACTGCTTACTTTCGGCATATTTTACGTTTAAGTTCGGAAAAACACTTTTAAGCAACTTTTTCCACACTTAACTAACACTCGATCTAACCCGTACTAAACACAGAACATAACCAGATAGTTTACTTGTCGAAATGCCTAATCTTGCCTTGGAATTCGAAGAAAACAATTAAAAAATTTTTCTTACTTTAAGTATTATATTACCTTAATTACAAATTAAATTCGAGCCCATCCTACCTTCAAAGAATAATCGAGGGATTAGGGATCGTAAATTGTTAACCACCATTAATATAATACCTACCTGTTAGTATAATTAAGGTGATATCTTGGGCCCAAACTCTATTATTCATTACTTGATAATAGCGATTCCGATTATATACTTAATATAATAAAATAACTTAAAATCAGCATACATAAGCCAGTTTTCAAAAAATATGCAAAATATGCAACTTGCATAAATGCTCAACCCTAATTATGATATTTTATTCGAAATTTTCTGGTATAATTGTGCTTAATTTTTTCGAATAACGAATTAGCTGATATTCATTTTATTTACGGATATTGCAATGGTAATGCACGTGCCGCTGTACGTGAGTACCGAAGACGGTTTCCGAGAAGAAGACTGCCACATCGAATAGTATTTAGCCGTGTACATAGAAATTTAGTAGAAAAAGGATCATTTAGGCTATTCCAGGGACAAGGCCGGCCTATGGGAAATTATGATTTCGAGGGAGAGCTAAATAGAATCGAGGAAAATCCTCAAATAGCATTGAGACCGCTGGCAAATATTATCAATATCCCCAAATCAATTGTAAGTATCTAATATTTATTAGAATTGTTTTCACAGATAATAGATAGCAGCCCCAAAATGCAGGAACTGCATCCGTTTCTTTATCAAAGAGTACATGACTTAAGAGCCGAAGATTTTCAACCTCGTGTAGAATTTTGCCAATGGATTTCTAATCACCAAAATACGTTGAGGAAAGTTTTATGGTCAGATGAAGCAACCTTTTCAAGAGGCAAGGCATTTAATAGCCATAATACGCATTTTTGGGCTCAAGACAATTCGAATGTGGTTCGAAGGACTAACTACCAACATAGGTTTTCAGGGATCATAGGAGATGTTTTAATAGGTCCTATTATTTTGCCAGATAGATTAAATGCCCATCATTATTAAAGTTTCCTCCAAATTGAGCTGGCAGAATTGCTAGAGGATGTCCTTATAGTACTCGGTTAGAGATGTTCTTCCAGCACGATGGGGCGCCAGCCCACTTTGGCCAGCTTGTAAGAAACTGGCTAAATGAGAATTTTCTCAATAGGTGGATAGGTAAAGGTGGTCCAGTAAACTAGCCAGCTCGATCGCCTGATCTAAATCCTTTAGATTATTATCTGTGGGGCAATATGTGCAATATTGTTTATGCCACAGAAGTAGATTGTCCAGAAGAGCTTCTAAGACGAATTCATACAGCTGGAAGTCAAATTAACTTTCAAATAGCTTCTTTCCACTGCATTCACACCGTGACGGTTGAATGGAGATTGACTCGACCGGCTTTAAACCGCCTGCTATGGCGAACATTGCACTACGCGTACCTGATTAAAGTAAATGGGGTTTTTTGGCAGCTTTTTCCCCAAATGCCAGCCGTATTCCAGTTTATGACTAAAATTATCTTCGTCAACCCACTCTTGAATCCCCCTGGGATAATGAATTCAGACATAGCACGCTCAAAGGCCCTGCCGGTAAGAGTGTGTAGTGCGGTAAAATAAAAAAGTGTGTAGCCTTAACCAACGGGCCAACGTCACCGGCCCCGGCGAAGCTCTAGCCTGGCGGTTCTCGGCTTGGACCTTTACTAATTAGGCTAGGGTAGAGTACCCATGTCGGGTCAATAGTTAAGGTGCCATTATAATTATCAACAAGGGAATAATAAAGAAATTTTAAAATTAAATGAATGATGGAAATTAAATTAAAGAAAACTGGTTCGAAATTCTTCGTACTGCTCAAAATATTAGGAAACGGCCCAGATTGTGTATTCAACAAAATTGAAATTTATTTGAACATTTACTCAAGTAAATGAGTGTTGTTGTTAACTTTAAAAAAATTCATAATTTTAATTTGATCCGTGTTTGCTAAACTTGCCAGAACTTTTGTTTTTGTTCCTCAACCCCCCCCCCCCCCCCAATGTTACGTCTATGATTAAATTTTGATAGTTTTGATTTTAGATCTAGATTCGGCATATAAAGGTTACTAAATTACCAAAAATTCATGTTTCTATAGGGAAATGAAAGTCTGTCTTTACCACCAAAATTTTTTTAATATTAACTACACTACACCCTAGATTTGGGTATCGAGGGCATATATATGGGAGGGATTCACCATATGAGTTAGATGTTCAATATACATTCAAGTTTGAAAATTGAGTCGGACTAGTTTCGACCTTAGAAAAGATCATCATCAGCAACTCTATACAATTATAATGTAAACAAGGTAAAACACAGTAGTGGATGGTTCAATGAATGTGTGTGCCTGCCCATGGACTTGACTAGGAACGTCCCTTTGGCTACACAAATAGGTTAAGAATAAGGGGTTAGTTGATACACTTGTTGAGTATTGAGTGTAGAGGTTTTATATTTATTTGACGTAGGCTAATAGCTGTAAACAGTAGGAGAAATAGGTCTTAAACAAGTTTGTTTTTACTCTTGACCCATGCTAGTAGAGAAATGATTTTATTTATTTTCATTACATATATTATTCAGAGAAAAGGATTATGATTTTGAATTTGTGGTGGTATTCTTTGTGGAATAGACTTCTTAATTAAGGTGGGTTAATTTTTAATTTTTATTATAACATTTTTAGATGTAAGATAGAACTAAAGGTTTGTTTTATGTTAAATTTAGGTACCTTTTAGTTCGTCTTTTTATTTTATCTGCAAAGGGAGAGAAAGAATATTTTAGTGTTGAGTAATTTTAGGAACACGTGTAAGAGCTGTACTATAGAATCAATAAAATGTAGATAAAATGGTACTTACTTTTATTTCTCAGTCACTCAACAAAGGTGAGGCTTTTCTCTTTTTTCTTTTGAGAAAGTAGAACATATTAATTTGGTAATATTTAATCATCAGTTAAAAACTGTTAACAGTAAGACACTCTAAGTACTAGCAGAGGAATTTAGAAAATGGAGATACCGGAAAGATGGTACTAAGATTCAAAGTTTTTCCCTCCTACAATTTTAGTTTCCGGGGTAAACCGTCAAGTCCATTGGCGGCAATATTTGAAAGGAATTGAAGTTAAATGTTAAATTTAGAGACAATCTCAAACCACAAAGAGGTCATCCCAGTACTAATTAACATCCCTTATTCGGGGTGTATACATGTTTATTTAACTTAAATTTAGTTACTAGTTATATAAACGAAATCTGAAAATTAATCGATACAATTAAGTTTGGATTTTATCGTTTAGTATTTTAATATCCTGTATATTATTAACAATAGAAAAGGTAGATATCTTCACCCGAGCACGGCTGAGCGCGGGGTAACGACAGTGGTAGTACCTCAAAGAGTCAACAGGCAAGTAACCTTAATTTATCTAAAATGAAGGTAGGCAACCACCACAGAGACACCAAACAAAATATTTATTGGGCCCGTCTGAAATAACATATCTTTCTCAGTGGTGACATATATTCTCTGTCAATCATTTAGTTTTATCATTAATAAATGTTATTATAAATACTTAAAATTTTATAGCTTATTGTTATTTATAATTAAAACAAAACCGAGGATGGTATGTGATGTTTCTACGAAAGTTCTTTAGTATGGGTTAATGGTCAAATTGCGAGTGAATTAAAGAATGGAAGACAATCGAAGGTAATTTGATCGTTTAAAACATTTAAATTGGGGGCCCTTACTGCTTTGTTAATTTCGTAGATCTCGAGCAAATTGGAAGTCCTACCCTCATCTACAACGTGGAGAATTTGAATGTCAGTATCCGGATTAAAACTGTGCTGGGAATTTAATATGTGGTCGGCGAAGTTTGACTTTGTGTCCACCGGTGGCTATCTGGCCCACATTTCTTTGAATAAGGGAAAGATGGTCTTTAATTCGTATGTTAAACTTCCGCCCTGTACGCCCTATGTAGCAAGAATTACATGGAACTCCACCGTCCACATGAGAACAATTCAACCTATATATTCCTGACTTTTGTAGTATATCAATCTTATCTTTGTTATTATTAATATATTGTTTTAATGTGTTTTGAGTTTTAAAAGAGATTTGAAGGTCGCTGTTATATTTGAGTAAAGTATTTTTGATGCTGTGAGATATAGATCCAAAATAAGGTAAGCTGCTATAATATTTTGGTTTATTGTTTTTGATACTGGAAATTAAGTTTTTGTTTATACATTTATTTAAGAATTTGAAGTAAATTTTATTGATTATATGTAGAGGGTATTGATTGTTTGTTGCTAACTGTCTGATAAAAGAAAGTTCTTATTGAAGTTGATATTGTTTAACGGTATAGTAGATAACCTATGGAAAAATGAATGGAAGGCACTAAGTTTTTGGTTGATTGGGTGGTTTGAATGATATGGAATTATGTTGTCTGTCGAAGAAGCTTTGTGGAAGATAGAGAATTGTAATTCCGAATTATTATCATGTTTCTATGTTCAACTGTTTGGAAATAATCTAAAAAATACCATCTTCATGGGTTCCCTATTAGGGTCTGTAACTCCATTAGGGGGCAATTTCCGATACTTGTTTATTAAACAAATTAGTATTATTTTCCGATGCAGATTCCACTGTTTTCCTTTGGTCACCTAATTTCGGGACACTACCTTTAGTTTTTTATCTTATAGACACAATCGAAATAATATTCGTTTAATGCTTTCTGTATTTGCAAATTGTAATAAAAAATGCAAATTATTCATGTTACGAACAATGCAATATGTGCGTCCAGTTGCTTTAATAAGGGAAACGGCAAGTCGACGTTATTATATTTTTTAGCAAGTCAAAATGTGCTAGGATGTCTCAAATTAGCCAGAACAAATACCTGCTTTTGTAAAGTGAAAGATTTCTCGATGATCTTTTTGAGCTTTAGCCGTGTGAAGTACCTAATACCTTGGGGAGTCATTTGCAGGTTGATGCTCTTTCTACTGACGTTTATTAAATTGTGGTGCCAATAGAAAGTTGCCACGTGGCATGGTTTGGGAGGTGTATGTTTTTCCGTATTTTCCGCGAGTTTGTCGTGTCCGTCCACCCTACTACTAATAGAGAATAATGATTATTTTTGGAGGTGATAGAGGTTTAAAAAAAAGATTTTTAAAAATATTTAAAATTGTATATCCATTTAAAGAAATTACATATTAATCATACCTGTACTTAATCACTGAATACACTGATATTACACTTTCATTATTCTGTCATGTTGATTCATGTTTAAGAAATGTAATTATAACTTGTAAAATAACAAAATGAATATGATTATATTTTGATCAGCATTGCATGAAACCATAGTAAGGTACCTCTCTCTACCTCTAAACAAAGGTTTTGGTCTGATATTTGAGCAGCTACCTATATACTTTTAATTTATTTTATATATTCACCTATTATACTTTGCAACGGGAAACATAAATACGTATAATCTTACAATGCATTGCAAAGAATTCTCTCCAGAAAAATATTTATTCCCTCGCCGAAAAATTTTACATTTCTCGGTAAACTTATACATACACACAACAGCATAAAGTTTGTTAGCATCACCGACAAGCAACGTCAGCCGTCAACATAACTTGTTCGGAAACAATGCGGTATTTTTCGCATTTTGTAAAAGTATCCGTGACTTTCATGAAACCGATACTTCTGCATAAGATATGGAAAAAGAATCTGCTCGTCAGAAAGGACAATGCTTTATTAAAATCAATAATGATACCAGATATTCCAAACGACCAGCCAACAACGAAAGACAGAAGTAATGTTTTTCGTGCTAAAGATCTCCGCCAGTGGCGTTGGGTCCATTATTAGCTTAAAAAATTAAACACTGATTAAACAAACTAGGCACCAAATTCCTACTCACTTTGGTTAGTTTAGGTTCATTAAGGATAGTCTTGAGTAACAAATTTTTTATAGACTGAGCTTGTCATTGATCTATCAATAGCGACCACCCTCGGGGAATCAAATGTTGGTCGGTTAACAGGGTAGAACAGAGACAAATTAAAACAACTGGTCTGCATTTTACAGTGTTTGTTTATTAATAAGTATCTACGTATACGTAGATAATTTTAAATATTTTTCTTTAAATTTATCAGAACTAAAATTAAATGCGATAAAGCCAATTTACCAATATGTATATACTGCACGTGCATACTAACGTATTATTATATATTATACAATGTACTGTATGTTTGCCGTAAAATTCTTATTTTTTACAATAATCAGAAATTAATGATTGTTTCATATTTTTTATTATATTTTTATAAAATTCAGATTCACATTTTAATAGCAATTAAGAAATGTTTGTAGACTAAATTGTTAACATTATTAGAAAAGTTGAAAAAATAGTCCATACTTTCAGTGGAGTCAATGTAATATGAAATAAAACAATGCAGTCTTCCTCCACAGTTTAATTTTTTAACATAAAAATTATTAGATTCCCGACATGTTTCGAGCACTTAAGTACTCATCTTCAGGGGATACTGAAAGGATAATATAGATTTGAGAATGAAAAGAAAAAGATAAAGAAGGACTTACCCAACATCGAGCTTAACTTCGAAGTAATAAGTTGTCTCAAATAAATGAGTACAACATAAAGGCTGGAGACTTGGTGCATCAAATGGTTAAATAAATTGAATGAGAAGTAAAGTTAAGATTAAGTTTTGTAATATAAATAAGTGTAACATATTTAAGTATGATAATAGAAGATTATGACATCTGCACGTAATTAAAAGAAAATTTTGTTTAAAAATTAAGAATCATGAGCTTGAATGGTTAAGTTTGAGTAACACATATGTTAAGTTAAATTATTCATAGCAGTACCAACTTTTTTAATGCTTTGAATCTGGATAGTCTATAACTACAATAATATTCACTTCTCATAATATATACCTCTTCCTATCTCTACTCATACCTCTTCAACTTTTAACAACCCTTATGAAATCCCATTATATCCAACATTATACAGGGTTGATACTTTTCATTTCTCAACTTATACAAAAATATCCACATCTACTATATTTTACAGTGTCAATAAGTGTTAGTGTCTTCACCTACCCTCACAAGTGTATTTTTAGTGCAATATTACATTTCCCTCCGATAAACATTTAAAGAAAAAACCCCCCTTTTCGACATAACCATATATTTTGTCATTCGTTGACAGATGTCTGATTTTACCATTCTTAAGTACTTTATTTATTTAGTGATGACAACATTTGAGTATGTTAGATCTTGTATGGATTTTGTAAACCTAACATCGAGCTGGTTCGAATCTTCTCTTCTTTTTTAAAAATCAATCTTAATTTTGACATCTCTTATGGTAATACTGGATTGCATTACTTGATTTTTAAATTTTAACCTCTTTTCATTTCCCACGTTTTGCGGAAGTACCGCGGTTGTGTTCGCACTAAGGTTATATTGAATTTTTTAACTTTTGAAAGTTTTTGAAAATTTTTAAAAAGTTTTTCTTTCATATTTTTAAAAAAACCTTTCTGAAAAATGATTATATTTTATCATCCTTCTAAAATATGGGGCAAAGCCCCGTATTATCACCTAAGCTAATTAGACATACCCCTCATATAAAAAAAAAAAAAATCTTTCATTAGGTTTTACAAAATTCTTATAATATAAAATTTCTTATTTCTTCTCTTAAAATAAAACCTATGATTTGATAAAATAAAAATGAAAACTTCTCTCCTCCAGAGTCCACATTACTTCTTTATTTAACTTAACATATGTGTTAGCAAAACTTAACCATTCAAGCTCATGATTCTTAATTTTTAAACAAACTTTCCTCTAATTACCTGCAGATGTCATAATCTTCTATTATCATACTTAAATATGTTACACTTATTTATATTACAAAACTTAATCTTAACTTTACTTCTCATTCAATTTATTTAACCATTTAATGCACCAAGTCTCCAGCCTTTATGTTGTACTCATTTATTTGAGACAACTTATTACTTCGAAGTTAAGCTCGATGTTGGGTAAGTCCTTCTTTATCTTTTTCTTTTCATTCTCAAATCTATATTATCCTTTCAGTATCCCCTGAAGATGAGTACTTAGGTGCTCGAAACATGTCGGGAATCTAATAATTTTTATGTTAAAAAATTAAACTGTGGAGGAAGACTGCATTGTTTTATTTCATATTATTAGAAAAGCTTTATAAGTCTTTTAAACTTTAGATAGGCTTAATATTTGCCACACTGAAGCAAGTTTAGCTTCCTCTTTCTCTGTCTCAGAGTTGGGAGTAGTTTCATCTGTTTCTTGAATCTCTTCAATACACTCGATGATAGTTAATTCTGCACTTTCTGTTGGCAAATCGTTATCAATACAGGCAAAATGTTTCAAGTTCACAAATGTGTTCTTAATGTTAGGAAACAGTTGTGCAAGCGGAATATTATCTTTTTCCTCGAAGTCACCAATATTATCTGTATACACATAAATTCGGCTTTCATAAAGCATGCCTTTATTGTCACTGGGGACAAATTCCGCCAGGCCACCGAAACCCATATCAAGGCGTTGGTTATGTTAATATTATTTTCGATATCTTGAAGAGGACTGTCTATACCCGTTGAAAGCCTCTTAATAAGGTAGCTTCTGTAGAGAATTTTAACATGCTGAATAATGCCTTGGTCCAAAGGATGGCAACGTAAGGTAGTATAGAGTGGAAGAAAAATAAGTTTGGCATCATCCAGTGAAAATTTGGGATGAGACGTTGCATTATCTAGAAAGAGTGCCACTCTTCTATTCTGGTTCTTCATCTTGGAATCAAATCTGTGAAGCCATGTAGTCATGATGTCTGCTGTCCTCCATGCTTGTTTGTTCGAGACCCATTGGAGAGGTAACCTATCGATATGTGCGCTCTTAACACATCGAGGATTTTTGCTTTTGCATATCATAAGTGGTTCTTTCTTCTCACCTTCCATATTTGCATAGAACAGAATTGTAAATCGTTGTTTTTTTTTCCAGTACACTCGTCACTTTTCAATGCATTAGTTTTTGTGGGCAATGCATTATTGTAGAAACCTGTCTCATCTGCGTTAAATACATCCCATGGGGCATAATAATCTCTATAAAATGATCAATAGCACTTCTTTTCAAGCAGAGTTTGATATTGATATCGGCTGATTCGCCACATATTTTCTTGAAGGTAATATCGTGCCGAATGCCTTGAAGTTATCTAGTCCTAGACATTGAGCAGATTCGATGACTTTTGCTTGAATGATGGGCCCGGATATTGGTAAGTGCTTGTTTCGCGCCTTACAAAACCAGTTAAAAACAACTTGGTCCACTGCCAGTCCTTCGGTTTTGAGAAATTTTCTATTTTGTTCACCGTTGCCACTTTCTTGAAATAAATTTCTAACTTCTGCTTTATTTTGTAGGAACACAGTCACTTGGGTCTTACCCACTTTAAATTTTTTAGTCAATTTCCTGGTACTTAAACCAGTTTTTTCACTTTCCTCGACTATTTCAATTTTTTCGCTTAAAGAGAGACATTTCCTTTTTCCCGCGCCAACTTCAAATATTCACGTTAGTCCCAAAACACACAAAAACTGTCCAAACAAAACTAATGTTAGCAACCGATTTATCAGCCTTTAAAGCAAATTAAGTGGATCCACCTGCAAAAAAGTAATTAGTGTATGTACAGTGTACAGGGTTATTGGTTATAAATGTCACCCCACTCTAGCCTCTTTATTTTTTTAATATAAAGCTGATTTTTTTTACTGAATTGTAGGGCATCGTCTGAATTTTTTTAACGATAATAGAAATATAATACAGGGTGTTCCACAAAAACGCACCGAATCAAATTTATATATTTTTTAATAGAACGTCCTATATATTATTGCATATTCGGATTCTGGATAAAACTCTGATCATAACTCATGTAACATGTCCTATACCTAAATGTAACTGTTTTCCAACTAAAAGCAATCAAAAATTGGCTTTAAAATTATCTTTTAGAGAAATTAGGAATAATAATAATTAATATACGGCTCTTATAGAGATCGGCATAAGCATCCCACTTATTACATCCTTCCCACGACCAAGATGGAACTTTAAAAAAGCCGACTGGAAGAGCTACTCTAACAGACTCGATAAATGCCTTGGATGGATCCCACCAACGACCGAAAACTATCAGAGGTTCACGGGAGCGATTATCGAAACAGCAAAAAAGACCATACCCAGAGGATTCCGTAAAGAGTACATACCAGGATGGAATAATGACTGTGAGGAACAATACAGGACATTTCTCGAGAGCGGAGACAGAGAAGTGGCCGATGAACTGCTGCACAGACTGGACATAGCCCGCCAACAACAGTGGACAGAAACAGTCAACAACCTAGACTTCAAAAAATCCAGCAGGAAAGCGTGGTCACTATTAAGAAAACTCGGCGAGGGCCCAAAAATCTCAAAAAATGACTCGAAAATACATCCAGACAGGATCGCCTCCCACGTAGTGTCCACATCAAGAGCCCCTCGGGACAGAGCCCACTCAACTCGCATTAAACATGAACTCAAAGTCCTAAAAGCCAACAGCCAGGAACAAACCGAGTTCTCACGCCCATTCACCACAGACGAGGTGGCAGACGCTCTGAGGGACACGAAGGCGGGAAAAGCACCAGGGCCTGATGGAATTCATCCAGAATTCCTCCTGAACAGCGGTAAATACACAATAAAATGGCTAGCCCAATTTTTCACGAACATCATGGAAAAGGGAACCATCCCGAGCACAATGAAAAGATCCAGAGTTGTCACCATCCTCAAACCGGGAAAGCCGAACGATGATCCGAAAAGTTACCGCCCAATAGCGCTACTTAATGCAATCTATAAGCTCCTTGAGAGACTTCTTTATAATAGAATCGGGAGCAAAATATTGGAAAGGGTCCCCATCGAACAGGCCGGTTTTAGACCAGAGAGAAGCTGCACAGACCAAATCATGTCCCTCGCAACCCATATTGAGGCAGGCTACCAAGATAACCTGAAAACATCAGCCGTGTTCGTGGACCTCTCTGCAGCTTACGACACCGTGTGGAGACATGGACTACTCTATAAACTTTATCAAACAGTCCCATGTAAACATACCCTGCAACTTATCGATAATATGCTCACTGGTAGGGTTTTCCGGGTTGTACTGGGCAGCAAAACAAGTTCCTCAAGGACGCTCAATGACGGCCTTCCCCAAGGGTCTATCCTGGCCCCACTATTCTTTAACCTCTATATCTCCGATATGCCTGAAACTAGATCCCGGAAGTTCGGTTATGCGGATGACTGGGTACTAGCCACACAACACCGTCTCTTTGAAGAAACAGAAACTGTCCTCTCTACAGACTTGGCGAACTTGGGGACGTACTTCCGTAAATGGAGACTGCGGCCAAACCCCAATAAAACGGAGACGACGTGCTTCCATCTCTCTAACAAGGCAGCAAATAGACAGCTCCAGGTCTACTTCGAGGACACTCTCCTCCGTCACAACACGCACCCAAGATACCTTGGTGTCACCCTAGATAGGACATTGACCTATAAGAGGCACCTGGAGAACACGGCTGCAAAGCTGCGAACTCGGATCAACATTCTCCATAAGCTATGCGGTACCACATGGGGCTCTACCGCTGAAACATTAAGATCCTCGGCACTCGGGCTGGTTTACTCAACTGCAGAATACGGCGCACCGATCTGGCTCAACAGCGCGCATACCCAAAAGGTAGATACTCAACTAAATGAGACCATGAGGATAATCAGCGGAACGTTAAAATCTACCCCTACCGAATGCCTACCAATACTAAGTCATATACCTCCCCCAGACCTCCGACGCAAGGCAGCTCTTCTCCGAGAATATAAACGTATCCAAAACAATCCTCAGCTTCCCATACACCAGGATACAAATAAAGCTTGCAGAAATAGACTACGATCCAGAAGACCAACCATAAGAACTGCAAGAGAACTACACACGTCACAGTTCGACCCTATAGACTCTTGGGAGCAAAAGTGGACAGATAACTGCCCCCCCCCAACTCAGAAATTTCCCGTGCATAAGGACGAAACCTCCCGCCTTCGAACAGCCCCGCAAAATATGGGCACCACTGAACAGAATACGCACCAACCATGGTATATGTGCGGACTCATTATACAAATGGGGTAGGGCGCAATCTGCGAGCTGTGACTGCGGGGCAGAAAAGCAAACCGTCCAACATATGGTTATGGAATGCCCAAATACAGCATATGAGGGAAACTTTGAAGACTTCCTAATGGCAACCGACGCCTCAATTGATTATATATCGAGTTTAAATGCACGTTTGTGAATTAGAATAGTTTGTAATGTCCTTCTACACACTTTAGGTTATGTTTTTTTTTTGTACACTTTTATGTGCGTTTTATGCGTTTTGTGACATGTGCAGCCATACGATAAATAAATAAATAAATAATTAATATGGAAAAATAGGCCATTTTTTAAAACATTAATTAATCAATTAAACCTCTAGTTTAACAAAAGATATCACGTTGCGGTTTTCAGTTTCTCATAGTAACTTTTCCTCCTCTACAAGATGAGGTTAGTTTTTTAATCCGACGTTTCTGATTCGAGCGACCATCATCAACTTTTTTATTTTAAATACGGACCTGGATTTTTATTCCACTATTTAATAGTCCTTGTAAGCGTAAAATAAAATATGATGAAAAAGTCATATCATAACATTTGATTTTTTTGAGAAAATCCTAATTCATTGAGGAATTACGGAAAAACGCCATCTAGTGGCCACCATCAGAATCAATATGGTATAGTTAATAGATCTACGTGTAGAGAAAAAAAAGGGCTTTTTTTCAAGACCAAGTTGAATAAAATCGGTTTATCCAAAGCAGAGATATCAGCGTTTGAAAGAAAAAAAGTTTGACCTTCTCCCACCACTTTATTATTGAAAATAGAAAAAAAGATTCGTAGCATAAAGTTGCATAATTTTATGAAGAATACAATGCTTATATTTTTTACATATTTTTATTAAGAAAAATCAAGAGAAAATCGGCATTTCTATTTTGAAAGTTCTCTTGCGCCCCCTAGCGGTCATTTTTCGAACTTGAAAATAATTTCCAGCAATTGGCCGCTTTCATCGATATATATTTTTTCCCAAAGTCCTAGTGTTATTAACTTCTGAGATATAGCCGATTACCTCCTTAGGTGGAACACCCGGTACATACATGTACGAGACATATTACAAGACAAGAGCCGTTCACATCATACTTCGCGTGGTCTAGAGCGGTCGAATTATCAAATTATAAGTATAAGACTCAATGTATTCTTGAGAAAACGCAAAACTGCAATAGGCATGAGGTGACCATTCGCCGATTGAAGGATAGATGCCTTATGGTGGTGAGCTAAATAATGCGGCAAATTTAAAAATGATGCCCATGTATGAATTAACTAGCCCCGGCGCCTTCTGTAAGAACTGTACGGTTGCTTTGAGAAGAGAAATCCCTTTAATCTAATGAATTTACTTTTATTCCGATAAATTAGATTTCAAGAAATCTTAAGGCAAGTTCTTTTTTTAGTGCAGAAACAACTTTCTCCATAAAAACAAATTCTTGTATTTTTACTGCACGGCACTGACCAGTGAAACGGACATAAAATACTCCTGTATTTTATGTCCGTTATCACACAATATCACAAATAGTACCCGGCTGGTATGACATACGAATATGTGTCCGAGCCGTTGTTCCTCCGTCTTATTATACGCAAAGATCGAAACCGAGATCTCTACCTCAAACCAGTTCTCGTACACCCATCTCGATACGTAAATACCACTAAATATTCTTCCGAGACTTGTTCTCAAAGAGGAAAAATCTTTTTAAATGGAGCCTATATTTTCCTATCTGTTATCCTATAGAATCTATTTTACAAACGTATATTTTTCATGTCAGTATCTGGTAACGACCTCGTATTCAATAGACTTATACCGACACTTGCCGTTGTAACGACATTATATACTAGTCTCCGATACCGTATGTCGAATGTAAAAATATCTGGTAAATAAATGCCTTCTTTACCTTCTTTCTCAACTACTTATGAATCAGTTTATCGATAAGTGTCACATAATCCACTCTTTACTTCACGGGCGTAAGGTAACGATCTAATTACTAAACGAACTTTTAATGATCGTTTTGAAAAAATAGACATTTTGTTTATTTTTTGTGTAAATTTTATTTAAAGAGGCCCGTGCGGATAGTCAGTACAAAAACCGTTTATTTTTCAAGCAATTCAGAGGCATAATGTATTAAAACATAAAACAATAGTATTCAATTTGATCAATATTTTGGAAGAATCGAATTTTAAGTCAGTGAGTGTATTAGAAAACATTTTTAATGGTTCTTAGAAATAGTGACCTCCTTCAACACTGTGAAGATAGTCATGCTGGATTCATAACAGACCTATTTTTTTTTCTTTCTCCTATAAAAAAATATTTAATCTCTTTTCCACTCATTAAGGAACTGCACTTATTTACCATGTATTTTTCTATTATATTTCCCGAGATATTCCCCGAATACAAAACTTTTCATACCTCTCTGTTAATTTAATATGCATAATGCTTCCACATAACAATTAAAAATTAAAAAGCACCTTGTATGCAGAGTGTTAGAGGCAGGTAGATTAGCTTCATCAGCTAATCCTCTTAACCAACTTAATCTCAACAATTCTAAAACCATTGCGAAATATATTTTTCTGTCTTCTTAGAAAGTTTGACTGCTTTTTTCAGTTTAACTTGCCAGAGTGAATATTATTTGTCGATATGATGCGTAATTTTTATTGCCAATTAACGTAAGATTTAAAAAAGAGCCCTTAATGGAATCCATCACCTAACATGTCGTAGGTAAAAGATAAAGGTGAGAAAAAATAGAGTTATCAAGTTCTGAAATTAATATTAGTTCTTAATTCAGAGTAATTTAAATTATAACGTGAATTGGTGCGCCATCCTACTGGAAGTATAGTGCGTTCAGTGAGTGAATGCGCATTTGTTATTAACCGATTATGGTCAAAATTAGTATCTTGAATCAATTTTTCCACGTGGTCAATACATTTTGACCAAGTCTCTGGTCCAATTTGGTTTAAAGCTTCATTCCATAAATTTAAAATGCTTTCTTCGTTCGTCGTTTGACATAGATGCTTGTCATAGTAGTTTTTGCAAATTCCCCACACTAATTCAATACCATTAAATTCACAATGGTATGGGGACAGACGTAGGACCTCGGGACCGTATTTCCCCGCGAGGGAGTCCACTATGTAAGACTTATCCTTACCAGCAGTGTGTACTTTAATTTCGGATAGCAAATGTGCTTTCAAAAATATATGGTCGTTTTTTATTTTTCTGGTGTTTAGCCAGTTCCTTATTTCATCTTTGGTGGAACTATTGTTTGGTATTTTTTCAGAAACTCGTGAGTGATATGAAGCATTGTCTAAAAAAATGATCGAGGGTTCTTCTAGTGATTTTAGCACATATTCTTCAAACCAGTTCTCGAATATCGCGGGCGTCATATTGTCATGATAGTCCTCCACTTTCTTCGATGAAGTAAAAACTAAACTTGCATCTGGAAAAAATCCTTCTCGATTTCCGGCGTGCATTACGACATATCTTTTTCCATTCCTTGATGAAACCCTTGAATAGCAGTATTTTGACCCATCCTGCCATGAATATTTTGTTTGGTTTCCCTTCGCAAAAATCCATGTCTCGTCTAAGAATACCACAGGTTTTGAATTCTTGGACTTTAAATTAGCTAGGTATTTCCTCAAAAACGACCACCGCTTAGAAACACAAGTTTTGTGGTACTTAAACCCCAACTGCTTTAAAACTAATGAAATACTAGTACGTCCAATGTCACATATTACTCTGTTTCTGATTTTCTCAAGGATCGAATCAAGAGTTACCACCTTTTTCCGTTTGTACATATCATAAATAACTTCTCGGATTTGACATTTAACTCCTTCTGGCAAATCATTGGTTTTCAAACTAAATAGGCGTTTTTTATTTTTCTTTTCAATATGGCCGTATTTTTCTAAATTGTGAATATTTATCAGAGTTCTTCGTGATATGCCACAGGAATCCGCTGTTCGTTCTTGTACCGCCACCGTAGATAATAAAGAACCACCATTTTCCTTCTCTTTCTTGAAATATTCCTCAACTTTTAAAATAAGACTTTTTTCATTCGGTATAAGAACATGTTTATCAGAAGCCATTTTAATATAACTGCTTTCGAACGTTGCGTTAGCAAGTGAGACAAAAATAAGCCAAACTAACCCAAATATATATATTTATATATAGCTAAACTAAAGAAAACAAAAAAAGTCCCACTCAGTACCTGTACATTATGCATTTAATTGATATAATAAATTACTTATTGACAAATATTTATTAGAATTAAAATGAATTGTTCCATTTTCTTAGAAAACGAAGCGACAAACAAAATACAAAGAAATCCCCAGTCTCAGACACTACCTGTACATTAAGCATTCAATTAATATAATAGATAACTTATTGAGGGTTACTGGAATTTACAGGCGCCAGGTAATATTTAATTTATGCATCCTTAATCCGATATAAGAAATCACTCAATAAGCGGACTATAGCCTTGTCGCTCCTCTTCATGGTCTCATTCGTTTGCAAAATTTTCTTAAATTTTATGACGATATAGCTTCGAATTGAGAATCAGTCCGATTAACCTTTTTGCGATATGTCGTTGCACACACGTCAACTTTCTGCAGAGGGTTCTCTATAAAACATGTGGATTTTCAGAACTCAACATTTTCATTTGCTGAGTATTTAAATATCCAGAGTAGTAAAACCAGGCTTTGTCAGTAAAAAAGTTTTTATTAAAGACGTTTCTATTACCGATAAACCATTTTGAAAATTGCATTTGATGTGGATTGTAATTAGGCAACAATCTTGAAGTGATCTTATACTATGTTGCCTAATGCGAGAGAGTAATAAATCATTATTTAACTATGAAACCCAGTGGTCTTTGTCGTATTCCATATGTGTAGTCCAATTATTATAATTTAATTATGTTTATTGTCAGGGGTCCCGAGATCGGGTAGGTAGAGGCACAGTTAGTTTACCTACCTGTGCCTCACTGTTTCAAAAATTTAAATTTGGTTACTTTCCGGCAGTTGTTAGAAAACTTCGTTCTTGAAAATGGTTAGTGTTTCTGAGTTTGTTGCTGAGAAACGGTTAAGTAAAACTGCGCTTTCTAAAAATGAGAAAATTATTATTCTCAATGTGTTCAACGCTTTTCGCCACCAAAGTTTAACATTCGGAGTTGCAAAAACAGTTGAAATGTATCCGAATATGACTGCAGTCGGACAGTCGACAATTTACCAACTTGTGCACAAGGATAAACGCGGCCCCATGAGGACACTAAAGAGAAATACAGGAAGAAAAGAAACTGTAATAAATGAGGATGAAAATACTGTCATCAGAAGAATCATACAGTCGTTTTACTTGGACAAAATAGCGTCTGAAATGAGAAAGGATGATTTCATTCCACCCATGGGTAAGAAGAGACTATGGAAAACTTTGAAGGAAATGAATTTCTGTTATGAAAAAATTCACAACAGAAAATCACTTTTAATAGAGAAAGACGCAATTGTCTGCTGGCGACGACTATATTTGAGGGCATTTTGACAGTTTCAAAGGGCAAACAGAAATATCTATTATTTGGACGAAACTTGGTTAAATGAAAGATATATACCATTGGTAAAATAAGGCAGGATAAACAAGTGGCGTAGCGTAAGATTTTTTTTTGGGGGGGGGGGGGGTCACAGTCACATTCGTAGTTCAAATTCTGTATATTAACAGCATTAATTTATTTCGTAGGGTGTGTAAACGTATAAGGTCGTGACATTTACAATCATATTGAATTTGGGGGGGGGGGTCAACCCCCCCCCCCGTTACTACGCCACTGGGATAAACATATAAAAAGCGCGAGGCAAGCTTTCATGGAGAGACGGTCCACTGGAATAAAAGCACCCTCGGGAAAAGGTAAAAAAGATTAACAGTTACTCACATTGATAACAAAAATGGATTTGTCGATGACGGCTTACTAGCATTTAAATCATAACGGACTGGAGGCTATCATGAAGACATGAACGCTGATGTCTTTGAATAATACAAATCTTATTTCTCCTGGGTCTGTTATAGTCATGAATAATGCCAGCTACCACTCAAGATAATCCGAAAAAATACAAACGTCTTCTTGGAAAAAAAAATTACATCATTCATTGGCTTACTGTAATTAAGTATACAGGGTTGGGCAAATGTTCCGGAACGGCTTAATTACAAGCGAACGAAAAGTGATATCGAATCGGGGTTTTGGGCAATCTATAGGACAAAAATTTTACTATTTGACTGGTATACCATATGTCAGTAATGTCACCAACTGTCAAGTGTCGACGATATTTTTTTATTTTTTTAAATGGAACACCCTGTATATTATCAGATATTCTAGATCTTCAATAAATTACAAATATTTTTCATATAGCATACCATATGATTAAATTCAACTGTTTCGGAAATACGACCAAATGAATGTAGTACATTTTATTTAAACAAAACCAAGGTAATAACTTTAAAACACAATAATATAAAATAATGGTTATTTAATTAAATGTTCAAAATGTCGTCCTTCAGCCACCTGACAGTGTCCAATCCTGTCGGAAAATTCAGAACGCACGTTTTGCAAATGTTCACGAGAAATAACATGCACAGCATCTAAAATTCTGTTTTGAAGATCCTCCAAAGTCTTAGGTTGTGTACGATATACGACAGTCTTTAAATGACCCCAGAGGTAGAAATCTAGAGGTGTTAAATCTGGAGATCTAGGAGGCCATTCAATGGACCCTCTCCTATTTATCCACCTTCCAGGAAAAGTTTGATCTAAATAATTTCTGACATGTATACCAAAATGAGCTGGCGCCCCATCTTGCTGAAACCAAATGTCATTCGCTAGTATTTGATCGTTAACCTGATCATGATATAAATTAATCAAATTTGGTATAATTCTATTTCGAAGCAGATCTAAGTAGTAAATAGATGTCAAGTTTCCATCAAGGAAGAAAGGCCCAATAATATGGTTTCCAATTATACCTGCCCACACATTTAATTTTTGGGGGTGTTGCGTACGGTGCTCAATCATCCAATGGGGATTATGGTCTGACCAGTATCGACAGTTGTGCCTATTGACGAAACCATTAAGACAGAATGTAGCCTCGTCAGAAAATAAAATACGACTTACAAAGTTAGGTTGTAGGTCTATGTAGTCCATTATTTCTTGACAAAATTGCATACGCCTATCAGGATCGTCCTCTGATAGTTCTTGAAGCAAGCTGACTTTATAAGGAAACATTTTATTTTTTTTGAGGATTCTTCTAATTGATTTTTCGCTGTTTTCATGTGCAAGAGCAAGCTTTGGAACTGACGTCTGTGGTTCTTCTTGCAGGGCAAGCAAAACATCCAGGGATTTCTCGTCATTTGTAGCAGTTTTCGGACGACCTGTTTTTGGCAAGTTTTTTACCGTACCCGTATGCTCAAAGTTATGGAATATTCTATTAGCAGTTGATTTAGAAATGGGATCTCGAACAGGAAAACTTTGATTGAAAAGGTCGGTTGCTTCTTGAAAAGATCTCCGTCTATCCCCATATCCTATCATCATAAGCAGAGTAATCCGTTCTTGTTCAGTTAGCTGAACCATAGTTTTATCAGTTATATCAGAGGTTTAGTCGATAAATAAAAAACTCGCACAACTCACTTAATACAAATAAAATATAAAAATTAAATAGGAAATGTGTCAGAGTGACACTTGGGAGTCATGGAAACTAAGACTTTTATTTGGAATGTCATAATAAAAGAAATATGTTGCTTGATTTTTAAACAAAATGTAATATGGGCTTTCTAGATTCATTTGCCCGTATTTCCGAAACAGTTGAATTTAATCATATGGTATGCTATATGAAAAATATTTGTAATTTATTGAAGATCTAGAATATCTGATAATATACAGGGTGTTCCATTTAAAAAAATAAAAAAATATCGTCGACACTTGACAGTTGGTGACATTACTGACATATGGTATACCAGTCAAATAGTAAAATTTTTGTCCTATAGATTGCCCAAAACCCCGATTCGATATCACTTTTCGTTCGCTTGTAATTAAGCCGTTCCGGAACATTTGCCCAACCCTGTATATATTATACATTACAGTATTAACTTTGTGCTCTCAATCTTCTATGTTTTCTGCGCTAGTCGAGTGAGTACAGGAGGAGCCCAAGGACAGAGCCCTGGGGTATACCACATTCACTTCTTACGATCTCACTTGCGTCGATATCTAATTTTACGTATTGTTTTCTATTTATTAGAAACGTTTTCAAGATATTTATTATTGGTCCTCGAAATTCCATATACCTTAATTTATCTAGTAGTACCTCTGAACTTACTACATCGCAGGCTTTTCTAAGGTCGACTAATACTGCTATTACTATTTTGTGGTTATCTAGCTCTGTTGAAATATTGTTAATTAAATATATAATTGCACTTAGGGTTCAGCTGTCTTTAAGAAGCCATATTGAAAAAGATCAGTAATTATATATTTTTTAACGAAGTCTAGCATTTTTAGTTTTCTTATTTTATCAATTATTTTGGAGGATATACTGATGACACTTATTGGCCTATAGTTATTTTTATCTTGCTTGCTGTCAGACTTATATATGGGGCTTATTTTTAGTGATTTTTAGTCCAACAGGAACCAAAATTTTATTAATCAATTTTTATAAAATGGGTATTAATAAATCACTTAAATTTCGAATACTCTAACCGTAATCTGATCATGCCCAGGGGCAGAATCCGATTTTAGTTCTGCAATAACTTACCTGAGTTCATCATAATCCGTTGGTGTTACAAACAAAGTATTCTCGAAGTAAATTTCTTGAAAACTATTTATATTATTTTGTAAATCTGGGATCAAGCTTTAAAATTCTTTCAAGAAGTAGTCCATTTTCTGTGGCGAGATTATGAAAGAAAACAAGGTCTGTCTATACCACCAAAATAAAATATATTTGTCCTTTTAGGGTGAAATAAGGGTTAAAGAGTGTACATAATTTAATTTGACATTAGGTTGTACTAGTTTCGACTTTAGTCAAAGTCATCTTCAGCAACCAAGTAATTAAGAATTATGTTTTTTAGGATGTACCTAAATAAACAAACTAAAACAAATTAAAAGAGGGAACGAAGTGGTTCAACAATACATGGTCATAACGTGTACCTTATGCAGCCAATGGACTCGACAGAAGATAATCACTAACATGATGCTACTTTTAGCAATGAAGGATATTAGATGTAAAAATTGTAATAGAGGACAAAATTCTAAATGGAATCATTTATAGTTATGATATGATGTATAGATGTCTATAATGAAAATTCAATAAAATCAACGTTTCATGAGTCAACTCCAAGAGGGAACATGATTTATATTTGGTGGGTCAGAATTTTAATAAGAAAAGTAATAAAGTAAAAGGGGGGGGGGGGGGAGAAGGCAATTAAAATGAGTTAAAACCATTTACGTCATTGAGTAAGTTGTATAATATAAAAATTTTTATTTCAACATTCGCTTTGAACAGCATCAATTCTTGAGTCATGTTCCTAATTTGTGCCTCTTTTACCAAAAAGAAAAAAAGAAAATTTGCAACGTAGGCTTCATTACATTTCTCTTCTTCTTCTTCTCTCTCAGCCATTATCTGTCCACTCCTGAACAAAGGCCTCTTTCATTCGTTTCCATGTTGTTCTGTCTTTCGCTGCATGGTACCATCTTCCTCCCGCTATTCTTTTAATGTCATCCAACCATCTCCTCTGTGGCCTGCCGACACTCCTCTTTGTTTGCCGTGGTCTCCAGTGTACAAGCTTTGACACCCATCTGTCCACACTTAGTCTGGCAACATGCCCAACCCATTGCCACTTAAGCTCCGCGACTCGCTGCATTATGTCTGCCACTTTCGTTCTTCTTCTTATTTCTTCGTTGCGGATTTTGTCTCGTAAACTAACACCAAGCATTGCCCGTTCCATGGCCCGTTGCATTGTCCTAAGGTTATTGGTGTATTTCTTGGTTAAAGCCTTTGTCTCAAGACCATATGTTGCGACAGGCAGGATGCATGTGTTGAAGACTTTTCGTTTAAGGTTTATAGGGATATCAGGGTTTTTAACTATATGACTCAGTTTACCAAATGCTATCCATGTCAGTTTGATTCTTCGCTTTACCTCTGCCGTTTGGTTTTCCTTTCCCATTTTAATGACGTGGCCCAGATATATGTATTTATCAACATTATCCAAAGTTTTCTCTGCTATTCTTATGTTTTCCTCAGTCCTGCTCATTATTTTTGTTTTTGATAAATTCATTTTTAATCCGACGTTATTTGCAGCTTCGTTAAGTTGTTCTAGCATGTTCTTAAGTTCTTGGATGTCTGAATTAATGAGCACTATGTCATCGGCAAAGCGTAAATGGTTCAAATAGGTGCCATCAACGTTTACACCTTTGTTTTCCCACGGTAGCATTTTAAAAACGTATTCCAAGGCCAGCGTAAAAAGTTTTGGTGATATGGGATCACCCTGGCGAACTCCCCTGTTAATTGGAATTTTTTCGGTTGTCATGTCTTCCGTAATTTTTACACGGAAAGTAGCGCTTCCGTATATATTCCTTAGAAGGGTAGAATATCTTGAATCGATCCTTGCTCCATCCATCGCACGCAGTACGGCCCATGTTTCAACAGAGTCAAATGCCTTATGAAAGTCTATGAAGGCGAAGTGAAGTGGTATATTATATTCTGTTGTCTTTTCTATTAACATTTGGATGGTCTGCAAGTGATCCATAGTGCTGTATCCCTTTCGAAATCCTGCCTGCTCCACTGGTTGATAGGCATCCAATTTACTTGTTAGTCGGTTTGTAAGTATCCTTGTTAGTCGTTTATAAAGGTGGGACAGAAGGCTGATAGGTCGATAGTTTTCAATGTCCGTTATGTCGCCCTTCTTAAAAAGCAGGATAACTTCTGCGTTGTGCCATGCTTCAGGGATATTGCCTATTACATTTATATAATTCTAAATAATAAGCCTTGAATATGGACAATTTGATGACCCCAACTTACTCAATGACGTAAATGGTTTTAACTCATTTTAATTTCCTTCTCCCCCCCCCTTTTACTTTATTACTTTTCTTATTAAAATTCTGACCCACCAAATATAAATCATGTCCCTCTTGGAGTTGACTCATGAAACGTTGATTTTATTGAATTTTCATTATAGACATCTGTACATCATATCATAACTATAAATGATTCCATTTAGAATTTTGTCCTCTATTACAATTTTTACATCTCATATCCTTCATTGCTAAAAGTAGCATCATGTTAGTGATTATCTTCTGTCGAGTCCATTGGCTGCATAAGGTACACGTTATGACCATGTATTGTTGAACCACTTCGTTCCCTCTTTTAATTTGTTTTAGTTTGTTTATTTAGGTACATCCTAAAAAACATAATTCTCAAGGTCGATTTATAAAACTTTTCGTCGCTGTTCCCGTTCGTTGTCATTGCTCCCGCTCGTCGCCGCCGTTGGATAGGTATTTATAAAAAAAGTCGAACTACGAACTGCGCCGCAATAACAAAAGAAGGTTTAAGGTTAGAAAAACAAAGTAAATAATTGTATTTTCTTTTAAAAAGCGTGATGGAAGTACCTTATTATATGATATTAATGTTTTTTTGTAGTAAAATCCACAAAACAGCAAAACACTCCAAGTACTCTAACCTTAAAATTACTTCCTTCAAAACTTCAAACCATATGGTCGAAAATTTCTTTCTTCTCATTGGCCAGAAGTGGGAACGACGAACGACCAAGGTCAGTGGGAACGACGCGATTTAAAAATTGGCCAATTCAGAACTACCAACGGGAGCGGTGGCGGCTTTTCTGAACGTATACGCTGTTTCCCCTTAGGTTAAATAGCGACGGGAACGGCGGCGACGAGCGGGAACAGCGACGAAAAGTTTTATGAATCGGCCTTTAATTACTTGGTTGCTGAAGATGACTTTGACTAAAGTCGAGACTAGTACAACCTAATGTCATATTAAATTATGTACACGCTTTAACCCTTATTTCACCCTAAAAGGACAAATATATTTTATTTTGGTGGTATAGACAGACCTTGTTTTCTTTCCTTTAAAATTCTTTATTTATATCGTCAACAATAATTATTGTTTTACTTACTTCAGAAAAATACCTTTTTAATACATTAATTAGCCTTCAATTGTAGTTTTTGTCGCTTTATTACCTATATAGTCATTAATGATGTTTAATTTAAATTCAAAGAAGCTTTGTGTGGGAGATCATCACTATCGCAAGAACATTCCTCGCCCAAACTCAAAGTGCTTACAAGTGCTAAGATGGTGTATTACATCGCTTTTACAATTATCGCAGTTTGTTAAAAAGTAATCAATTCTAGTAGTGCTACATTTATTATATATATATTTACGAATACTCTTGTAGGTTCAAACGATGTCTCAATTAAGTTAAAACTATCAAATAAATCGAGAAGTAATGATTTTTCCGGATTATTTTTTAAAAAGTCTACATTAAAATCTCTACAGAAAAAATCTTACTAGAAAAACGCTTACAGTGAAGCTCACTTGCTAATACTATAGACTTTTTGCAAACCGACCATCCCAATTCCAAAGTTTTCATCCTTGGCGACTTTAGCGATGATAATGTCAACTGGCTTAAATACTCAAACACAACCGACGAGCAAGAGAGCGAAGCTGAATCCTTTGCCAGCAGCTCTGGCCTCACCCAACTCGTGGGTGAACCAACTCGGATTCCAGATCGAGATGGTGTATTTGTTAGTTTGCTGGATCTTTTCTTAACTCCAAACCCCGACTTGTACGCTGTCACCGTGAAGTCTCCGTTAGGAACGCTGACCACAACCTAATTTCGGAAGTGGCGTCAAAACCCTACCATCTTTGTTAACGCTCGAAACCAATGCAAGCAAACCATAAACCAAAGCAAAGAAGCACACCACCAGAGGATCAAGGACAAAATTCTTGAATGTCGTAACGGCTCGAAGACCATTTTGGTCGGTAGCTAAGGCCGTCAGTCAGAACTTTATCAAGTCAACCATTCCGCCTCTAACACGTTCTGATGGCACCATTGCGATGAAAGCACAGGAAAAAGCAAACTTACTGGCTGGACTATTCTCTTTAGATTCAGCGGTTAATTTTCAGGGAAAAACTCCACCGAACATTCCCCTTGTAGAATCGAAAACGCCTGAGATTGTTTTCTGGCAGCGCCATGTTAAACGAATCTTAAGAAGTCTTGACACCAAAAAAGCTTCTGGTTATGACGAAATTCCAATCATCGTAATTAAGATATGCGCTGATGAATTGACACCGATATTTTGTAGGGTTTTTAAGTTATCTTACCAACAAGGAATATGAAGCTTTCTTAAAGACCGTTCTCTGCGAGTGGCGATGGACGGATTTCTTTCAGACTTTGCTTTTTTAGAGACACATTAATCTGCGCATGCGGTCGTCTATACACGCATACCACCGCACTGTTCGGTTTTAGTAGAATTGCACACCACTCAAACACCATTTTCTCCACAGACTCACTACATTCAGTTTTTGAAATACTACAAACTCTTCTACCTGTTTCTCTAAAGGTAGCCACAAATCTGGTTACAACTAACTTGAACTTTTCGAAATTCAAGACCATGCAACTAACAATGATTGCAGCAAAATTATCGCGTAAATTTAGTACTTTGACCGAAAGCAACAATCTAAACCAGATTTAACAGATGAAAGAAATTTTCATAAATACTTCGTTTATAAAAGATCATTTCTATAAATATTCAATAAAAGGATACTTAAACAATTTCAATTGGTTAAGGTTACGCCCCTTTTTTAATAGACCCCCTAATGTTTTAGTAACACTTAATAGTGCGAGGAGGAGGGCTGTATAAAAGATTGCCTGCGGCTGTCATCAAAAATTAATTCGAAACGGTGGCACTCAAAAAACCTAAACCGGCAATTAGGAGGGTATAAATGCGGGCTATAACTTGATAAGATATATATTTAGATACAGTGAGCGTAATCGATATTTTCTTTTCTCGATACTTATCCCAGATATCCAATGTGAGCCACTGATATAACATTTGCTTTATTTACATTCAATTTTTAGGAAAAAATATTTTAGAAGATGCCTTGAACGAAGAAACACGATGCCAAAGTTTTTGTATCAAAATAGTTCTTTCAACTTGAATTTTAATATTATTTGGCATTTTTTATATACACGTTGCAAAACGACATGCGATTGTTAATAGATAAAAACACCAGGGAAAAGATCTTGCGTCGAAAACCATAGAAAGTAATAAAATTTGGTGTGCGAGTTCAGCATAATAATATAAGGACCTTCAAAAAAGTCTAATACAATTTTGATGAAAATTAATAAGGGAGTCATTATTTGAGGGTAGGAAAATTTCAAGTCCTCACTTTAATATTTTTAAATACCTACTATTAAATTTTGATTCAACTTTAGATTCTAGACAAAACATAAACAATGCAAGTTTTGATTGGAGTGGCGGTTTACGAACTATTATTGTTTATGTGCACACAGTAGCAATAGCTTTCAACCTATCTTATCAAATTTTATCTTAAACATTTTAGACTAGGACGAGGTGTGTCGGGATGCCTAACATAGAATTCAGGGCACGCTTTTCTTAAACTTAATCCACCAATGAATTGGATTACTTCAATTTTCTCTTGAGGCGCATTACGATCCATTTTAATCCAAGACTACACAAAATTTATTGTCATCTTATGACTGTATAAGTCCTTTTCCACTGCGATTTCTTAGTCCTTACGAAAATCCATCCATAAATGCCTGCCTCGATCATTCAATATTTAGATCTTGCCCTACCTTCTCAACCATGTGCCCTTTATTGAGGTATTGTCGGTGTAATACTATTTTTTCCCCTTTTCCCGAAACCCCCGTATTTTTCCTGAATATTTTCGCTGCCATGCAATAATTTTATTATTTTTAATTAGTAGGCTTTTTCGATTTCGTTTAATATACCTAAAATTAATTTCTTTTAAATAGTTTCGTGCCACATAATTCTGCAGCATCCAATTTTGTAGGTGTACAACTAGTTGAAGGTTCGTTAGTATCCATAGTTTACTTAATTAAAATAAGCAATTAATAACACTAAATAAAGTTTAATAACTAAATATTCCCAGATAACAACGACCCATTTACTACGAGAACTGAGAAACACCCACAAAATCTATGGATAAATAGTTAAAATTATTATTATTAACAAAAATTAACAATATGGCTTATAGAAGGATTTTGCATTATGTCGTCTTCTTCTTCACAATACTGCAAACAAAGACACATCCTTACCTACATAATAAGGTGCAATATCGCACAGATGTTTATACTATCCAAATATTCGCTTTAAGGGCACGCTTACGCCGCCTCTTCGCTCAACTGAGATATTAAAGAGAAGTTTCAGCTGCCAAATTACTCATATTTTAAATAAATTTAATATTGATCTAAGGAATTTAAACTTTAGGAATATTTATAAATAAATTGTATAAAAATTTACTTATTAATCAATAGCCCAGAAAATATAGCTACACAACAGAACTCTGGAGAGAGCATAGGAAAAAAAGCGAACGTACGAGAACTCTCTTTTTTATTCTACAAAATCCTGGAGGGGGTCGCCACCATAATCAGTTTCTATATCATTTTTATTCAACGCGTTCATGTCGACATACCATCAAGCAAGTGCTGTCATATCATCCTTATCGCTCAAAATTCGATTTTTGTAATAATTAATAATATTTTAGATAATAAACGTATTTGAAAGGTTACGACCGGCGCTGCCGGCGCACTTCTTGTTTAAGTAAGTGATTTATCGGGTTAGGCGGCATTGGATCAAGGACGAATAATATGAACGTTTTTATTTTAATATTTATTTGAGGTAAATTGGGAACAGATGCCAGTTGTAGAATATAGTTTAAAAAAAGCCCAATTATTTATTGGAATATACGCATTTTCTTACTTTCTTATAAATCCTTAATAAATGCGAATATTTTAATGATAGTATGTATTATAATAGGTGCTTAGGGGCATATTTTAAAATTATTTTACATTGCACAAATGCACAGGGTGGCAAGTTAACTTGTTTGTGAAAAGTAATCACCTCTCTTGCCATTCCTGGAGGTCCTAAATACAAATTAATAAAATACATGCTTATCAAAGATTGCTTGTAGTTTTATGAGTAGACTAGTTTTATTTCCAAATACTTTAGTTTGATTTAAGGTGCTGAACGAAATAAAAATCATAACTTTTCACGCTTTCTTAAAATGAATATTATTATTATTATTAGGAATCATTATATTAATATTTTAAAAGAATCACATTTAAATAAGCTTTTATTTGATTTACCAGCATATCTAATAGCAGCCGTTTTTCTGGAATATCAATTTAAACTTCATTAATTACATCATTTATAGTATTAAACAATAATTGCATGGGGCCGAAAAAAAAATTACTACAAAAGGTTTTACATAATATTCCAAAAACTAATTTCGTTATATTTAATCAGTTTTAATATTTTAATAACTTTACATCAATAATTAAGACATTTACTTTTTATAAAGTAGGGCTATGTACACCTTTTGAATTAAGAGGGAGAAATAATCGTTTTTGTTTATTAAGTGTATAAGCTTCTTTGTCAGGAAACAGGAGCTAAAAAATATTTTTTCTTTAAGTGGGCTATCAACATCGCAATGCAAAAACTAATTACATAAAATAATTAACACGTAAATTTGTAAACGACAAACATATGGGACGAACCACTCTTTAAAATTTCAATCAATAATTAACATTTTTCTTTTTCCTTTTCATTTTCATTCCACGTGGAAACGCGGTTTTAAATCGAAATTTGACGGTTATTTAAATAACCGGGGGATGCGTATTTACTAGGAATGTGAAGCTTATACATATCTTAATTATTGGTTATTGCTCGGTTTTTTTGTTCCAAGCGGATTGCGAACAGCGGTCTTTGCAGGAAATTCCTTTCAAACTTCTCAACTAAACCAAGTTTAAACGCTACGCGATGTCGCTTTGAGATACAACTCACCGATACTAGTGCATGTAAGTACCTTGTCGTCTTCCTTCTCATCAGATCCTAGCCTTAATGACGAGCCGTGATACAGCGAAACGCATCTGGCGATGAAACCGACGAGGAGAAGAGACGATCCTTTATTATGAATGTAAAACTTTGGCATTTTTTAATTATTGGTTATGTTAAGTAGTAGTAAAAGAAAAATATTATTATTATATACAACTTCTTTTGCCGAGTGGAATGCAATTAACATAAAGAATGATTTTCCTTTAAATTTTAACGAAAAACAACTTGTTTAATAATTTTAAACTATTTAAAATCCCAAGATCTATGGTATTTTGTGTTAAATTCAAATGGTTATTAAAAATAAATAACAAATTTCAATACTTTTCCTTACTATATTCCTGAATGTGTTACCCTTCCTTCCATTTTTTATATATCGATACTAAACGATCAGTCGATACACTTTTAGCTCCCTAACAATTTTATAGGGGTCCCCCATTATCATAATTTCCACGGGTCGTTCGTCGCTCCCAATCGCCCTAACAGAATTGAAAGGACATTAAACATATTTTCGTTATTTACGGCTGAAGAGTAATGGCTTACCTGGGTGCGTGCCCTAATTTTTCGAGGTTTAATCCTAGATAAGGATATTGGTGATGTCTGGGTCGTAATCCCTGATTAGGAACTGGTTTATATTGTGTATCAGAATTGAGCGGTAACCCTATTTAAAAAACTTAATAATGAGGTTAGCATGTTACACATATGGCGCAGCATGAATGTGTCATAGTCAGATTTTGGTATACAGGGAATTTTTTATATGAGCGAACCGCACAGATTTAGAAAACCAGCTAATATACAGAGAAGTAAACAGTCTTATTTTTTCCATATTACAGAAAGTTGATTCGTTCGTTCCATCCGTCTATTTGTCAATCTAGCTAATACTAGTTTATTTAACCAATATGTTATTATTTTAATATGAATTTAACATAATCATTCAATCAAAGTAACCAGAGCCTTTATTTATCTTAAGGCAAGGAGTAGTGTAACGTTGTCTTGTACCACAGAAAATATAGAGCTGTATTTTCTGTGCTTGTACTCTTATTATAATTAAATATTAAGCCATTTTACTTTGACATTCTTAGAAACTCAATATAAGTATTTTTTAAAGTCAGTTTACCCAAAAAAAATTATATGGTTTTTTTATTTGTATAATTTTAGATCTAATTAAAATAAATTCCAAGTGCACAGAATTGCTGATATAATCGAAAAATGGTTAGAAAATCAAAGTCAGTTCTACAATCTTAATTGATGTGGCACAGAGTTTTCATAAAGATTACCATGAGAGGCCTAAGTATAAGTTGAACCTGCTCCATCCATAACTATAGGAATTATATATTTCCATTAGAGCTAAGCAAGATAAAGCATTAAACTATAAGACATATGAGTAGAAGTGCCATAAGGAAATGTATAAGTATAAGGTCTTTTAACGGGTCTTGTAGCCTAGCTGTTAAAGTGGCGTATTCGGATACACAGGAAGTAATGTAGCGCGGGTTCAAACCCCGGGCCTGGCAAAACGGTTCGACTCCGTTTGTTTTTTACTGGTTCGACATGGCGTTGCAGTCCGACGTCGTGCAAAATAAGGGAAACGTGTAAATGTATTGGCATCCAAAACCCCTATTTGCGCCGGTTAAAGGCCGGATAAGATCGGATATCTCGTGGGGGGAGGAAGAAGTTACGCACTCCCCGGTCTGTAGGTCACAACTGACAACTTAAGGCCGCATGAAACCAGGGGTTAGTACCCCTTGGAGGGTGCAGTCTGGGATGGTTGCACATAAGATGGAGAATCAGACTAATAATCTGTTCATGTCAACTTTACTAATAGAGGTAGTAAGTACCAGTTAGCATAAATAACAACCATACATTTATTACATTGATGCTAGACCTCGCTGGGAAGTTAATGCTAAAAAGAAGAGGAACTAGGCAATAAATACAAGAAAATGTACTGGCTCCTTGCATTTCAGCCCCTTAACTTACAACAAATGATTGCTGTATAATCAGATCGTTAAACTAGTTTGTGCATGGGATCAACCCTGGGATTATGGAAGCAAGAGCAATTTCCAAATAATTCGGCGTTTCCAGAATAAAATTATAAAGAATATCGAAAAACAATCCTTAATCGAGATTTCCAAATGGACATGTTGATCAGTGACCAAGACAAAGAGTCACGATCGGAATAACGACACGTGAATGTAGAGGCCATCCAGTTCTTCGAAACGCCAATCTAAAAGAAGATTCAAGAGGACGAAACCTTTTCTGATAGCGAAGTAATAGTGTTAGTAAGAAATGATAGTATAGTGCGATTCGAATAGTATACATTTATTTTTGATGTAATGAATTTTCTATAACCTAAAGAACTATAGTAAGTAAGACCTTAGTTAGGTAAAAGAAATTCAAGAACAATATAGGGATTCAAGTCATGTCCTAGTAATGAGACAAGGTTTTAATGAGTGAAAAAATTAAATAAGATAAATAACACCAGGGGCTGAAACTCTCTCCCGAGATTGTCTAAAAAACTTAACGTATATCCAAATTACAATAATTTATAAAGTAGCTTTATACAAATGAGTTTCTGTGACAGAACATTTTTTTTATTACCAGGTTACTACCAATCAGACAGTTTTTGCAATCTATAAGGTAATTTGATGTTTTGGTAAAGCGTGCTTAAGTCTTTAGTGTTTCCTGCCCCGAGGGGTAGCCATTCACCGATGTCACCCCGGTTGTAGATCTGATGGCCAAAGTTTTTTCGGTCTTCTGTTGGGAGGAAGTTTTGGTAGTGACTTTAGAATTGGGTTTGGCTGACCTTGTAAGGTGTTATGTTTCTGTGACTTTTTTGGTTTATGACCTCTGCTACGTGGAATTTTGAAGTCTGTATGTAGGGTGTGGAGTGCATTCGCTATCGCTCTGAGTATTTTTGATTGGGATTATTATATTATGGCTATATTTGAGTTGCTTTCGCATCCCCATAATTCAATTCCATATATCCAGATGGTGTTGATTATTACCTTGCAGCTTCTTTTTAACATTCAGATGAGATTTTCTTTCTATGAACCAGTTGATTTCTTTTGTCTTTGGGTTGATTTTTTCTTTCTTGTTTTTGATGTGCTGTTTCCAGTTTAGTTTTGAGTCGAAGATATTTCACTGTTGTGGTAGTTGTGTTTAGTTGAGCGTAACTGTGTGATATTGGCCTTTTCGTGTGGTGAACGTTGTACCTGTTATGATTTTGTTTCGTTGACCTATATTTCCAATTTTTGAAGCCATATTTCAATGAGGGTAAGGTGTTCTTGTGTGTTGGAATATGGCTGTGTCATCTGCGAGTGTGCTTATTGAAGCTTATGGGTAGTTTTTCTTTAAATCTTGTAAAACACTTTGTCGAATTTCTGGATCACGTTTAGGACTGCAGCTGTACAGTACCGTTGGTTTTCCATTGCCTGATTTACTACGTTTGTTGTACTGTCGAAAATGAGTGTCGAAATCCGAACTGATGATCAGGGCATCTTGTCTTGCTGATTGAGGAGGTCTTAGTTTATCCTTCTGAGTATAAGCTTTTCTAGGAGTTCAAAAAACACATCCATAATTCTCAAAGAGACCTTTATAATTATTGTAAAAGAAACAGAAATCAACGTCTCGGTCTCTGTATTTATTTTTGGTGACGCGTTTCGCCCTATAGGGGCATCATCAGACCTACAAGTACAATCACCTAATGCACAAAAGATAAAATAGAACACAATATTTACCTTAAAAATATGGTCCAGTCACACTAAACCCGTTCACAGCACGGGAAAACAATAGAAATATATTAAAAACATTAAAAAAACATCAAAATACATTAAAAAATATAGACACGAACGTCCTTACAACACATCAAAACAATATTAAAAGTTAGGTTAAGCTAGCTAAATAAAGACAAAACAGAAAATATCGGCAAAAAATTATAAAAAATTTATTACTTAAAATTGGTTTAAACTTAGTACCTTGAGAGTAATAGTCCGATATTCTGACCAATACACTACGGAAGCATTCATACTTGGACAGGGTTTATGTGTCATTAAAATTCAATAAGTTACTAAAAATCAGACCCGGCTCAAAATTAAACACATCGTTTACACAGTTTAAAATTGGACTTTTCTTGGCCTTTGTTATTTCCAACTTCTCCAACAAATCCAATCTCTTACCCTTTGGGCACTCGTGCAAGACAGTAATGCCCTCTTGAGAGAAAGAATGTTTGCTCACCAGCAAGTGAGTGGCGAAGGCGGAGTTGGTCTCTGTAACATCCGACTTTTCGAACTTCTTGACCAGGCCTAAGTGTTCCTGTACCCTGGTGGATATTTTCCTCCCCGATTGCCCTACATAAACTGAGTTACAGTCCTCACACTTTAAATAGTAAACCCCTGATTTTGAGAGTATATCCATTTTGTCCTTAACGTTAATTAAATGTTTACCCAATGTATTTACCGTTCTGTAAGCAATAGAAAAATCATATTTTTTAAATAACTTCCCCAACTGAATTGAGATATCTCCTAGAAACGTGAGACACTTAAAATTGTTAGCCTTAATTTTTCTTTCGGGAAATTTAATGTGGTAGGACAACTTGTACTTATTGACAAATCTATTAAATATTTTGTTGATCGAAGAAATAGAGAACCCATTGTTCATCGCTAACTGTTTTATTATGTTAAATTCGGTCATGAAAGCCTCTTTTGAAAGTGGTAGTTTGAAAAGTCTATATAGGAGGGAGTTAAACGCTGCAAACTTATGTTGGGGTGCGGAATTAGACGAGAACTGGATAACATTATCTGTTGAGGATGGTTTTCTGTAGATTTGAAACTCAATGTTGTTCCGTTCTCTGATCAACAATAAATCCAGAAAAGGGAGCTTACCGTCCACCTCTCTCTCGATTGTAAATGTTATGTTTCTATGTAATGTGTTAGTAAAATCTAAAAAATCGGCGAGTTCACCCTCATCACCCGACCAAACTATAAAGATGTCATCCACGTATCGTCTATAGAGGAGGAGTTTTGATACTGTTGCTAATAGGCTTATTCCGTGGTCCATTGAATTTATTCCGGGCTTACGTATCGTGATTAGTTGTGGTATTCTTAGTGATTTAGGTCAATATGAAACTATTATGAAAAAACAGGTACATTTGTTTATAAAGTGCAAGTATGCCAAGACAGAGCTGCTGATTTTAAGAGGCCCAGGAATTACTGTTAGAGGTTTACGAAAAATTTATTCGAAATAAATTATTTATTAGGCCAGACATTTTTTTGTGTGGAGTAGAAGAAGAATTGTTGTTCCTATTTTTTTCTCTGACACAGCTGTATAGGGACAATATTTTGAATTCATTTGTGGAGCAATTACTTGACGATGAACTACGTTTTAGTTATTTATTTTTAACAGGACGGTGCAACCGCCTATACATCTGTTGAAACCATTAACTATTTACGAAATTTTTTCCATAATCAGTTTTCGAACAGATATTAAATTCCCACCCAGATGACTTTATCGGACAGTTAAGGATTACTTCATTTTTCCTCATTAACAATATAGTTAAAACACCAGTTAAAAATTTAGAACAGTTACAAGGGATGACGGTCAACGCTTTCAAAAACATGAAGAGACGTGTGAATTTATGCTTGGAGCAAGGCGGTGGCGAATAACTCCTAATGCATTGATATTAATCAAGAAATATGAAATGGACTTCGTAACTCTCCAAACTAGTTTACTTTTTACTTCTTACAGTTCTATTTAATCAGAGAAAATCGTTTCAAGTAAAAGTATATTGCAATTAAATAAAAAAGAGCTATTTCTGTCAACCCTCAGTAGTGAGATTGATTCTTGTTCGTTACTTTTAAGTAAACTTCTCTTTCTTTCACGCTTTCCATCACGGGCGTCAAGCATATTATTAGCGGCTTTACAAAAGAAAACTATCGATGGCTTGGAGAGAACGGTAGATACAGTTAATAAGGAATACGATAATGAGTCGGGCTCGTACTACATCGAACAAATAGAAACATCCTCTTGCTCTACAAGTAGTGCTGACTTGTGGAATACGCCTATAATACTATCGCCGCAGCAACAAACTACTGCGGGTGAAGTTGTGTATAATGAATCATCCGCCCTTTTTGCGCCTAACGTTAAAATATATTCAGAAAATTGCGAACATGACATCACTCTTAGTGGATTAGAAGATGCTGATATAGCCATCACGAACTATAACGACATACCCTATAATCAGTGTACTATTGAATCTGATGTAAGAATTAGTATAGAAAACAATGTACGCGACAACCCTAATAAAATTAATGCGATATTTCTCGATCTCATTGAAAATACAAGCAACGATACATTTTCTGTTCTTGAAACCTCTGAAGAATATGGAAATTTAAATATTGAAAATGAAAACAGAAATCCAGATTACACGATTTCAGACTCAGATTCTTCTGATTCGGACGAACAAGAGAACTCTAAAACTACAAACAAAAATATTAGGCTTGTAAATTACAGCGACTCAGAAAGTAGTGGAGATTGTCCGAAGAATGTTTTGCAGGAGGAAAAACCCAAGAGGACTAGACGCAAAAGGTATGAAGTTAAAACAAATCATTGGAACAGCAACGAGCAAAAAGCAAATAGAGAGAAAGGAAGACCTTACATGGGAAGAGAGAAAGAAGAAAAGTGTGGTCCTACACCGTCAAAAAAAAATCAGAGAGTTATCCAATCTAGATGTGACTGTCGTTTGAAGAATAAAAAATCTAAAACTAATTGTGGATTAGTTTCTGATCACGACAGGCAGCAAATATTTACCTACTTTTGGAACTTGCCCTGGAAAGAGAAAAGAATGTACAGCAATATGCTTATTGTAATTAAACCTGTGTGACTAGAGATAGAAAAGACGAAAACATATCAAGAAGATGTAACAGTATTGAATATTATTTAAAGGTTAATGAAAACAAAATTAGAGTATGCAAAGAAATGTTTTACAGACCATTAGGTATAAGATCCTGGAGTAGCTTGAACTGGAAGAAAAATCAACCACAACAGGTAATGCAAGAAAGGACTATCAAACATCAGGAACAAGATACATCTCAAGGATTCACTGTCAAACAACAACCATTCGCTTCCCGAATAAAGTGTTTGGAGAACTTCTTATCAAGTCTTCCGTCTATGGAGTCATATTACTGTAGGGCTCAGTCAAAGAGAAAATATCTAGAACCTATATGGAAATCCAAAAAAGAACTCTTTAAATTTTATGTGAGCAACTGGTGCAAGACTAAAAATGAAAAGCCACTTTCCATAGCTAAATTTTCACACATGTTTCAAGAAAAAAATCTAAGCCTATTTCGCCCCAAAAAGGACGAGTGCGATATTTATAGGGCCTACGAAGTAAAAAATATCGAAGAGGCTAAATATTTTTTACATCAGAAGAAAAAAAAGAAGAAGCAAAGGAAGAAAAAGAAAAAGACAAGAAAAATGAAGACAATGTTTTTACTATGGACATTGCAGTCAGTACTTTTATCGCTGAAATCCAATGTGTCGTTAATGTATTATAAAAGGAAGTTGGCATTTCATAATTTTACTTTATATAATCTAAAAACGAAAGACGGGACATGTTACCTATGGAACGAAACAGAAGAAGCACTTACTGCACAAGAAGTTTCCTCAATTCTATCCAATTTTTTCAATAAACTAATTCCAACATTGACTTAAAATAAAAAAGTTATCTTGTATAGTGACGGGTTAGTTCAGGTTATATCATATCAAAATATAAACGCTATTTTAGCAAATGCTCTTCTTAATATTGCTGTAACAAATGACGTGGTAATTAAACAAAGATTTCTGGAAAAGGGCCATACACAAATGAAAGCAGACTCCATGCATTCATGCATTAAACGCCGTCTTAAAAATACAATAATCAACGTTCCTGCAGATTATGTGACTGTTTGTGTAAAATCACGTCAGAATCCTCGTCCCTACGAAGTCAAGTATTTGGATCACTTATTTTTTAAAAACTTTGAACAAATTCAGTTTTATAGCTCTATTCGTCCTGGTAGAATAATTGGCGACTCAGTAGTTATAGATCTACGTGCCCTACAATACAATCTCAATGGGATAATATTTTTTAAGTTAAGATTTAGTGATCAATGGACCGAACTACCTTCAAGAAAAAATTAAATAATTTCAATCGTACTCTTTAATGATTTGCCTCAATTGCACAAAGACAGGCTTAAATTAAAAAAAAAGGAAATTTGAAGATTTGAAAGCGTTGAAACAATCTTTAGATTTTGATTATCATGCCTATTACGATAATACTCCTTATCAATAAACTAACTCATTAATTTTTTTTTAAATAAATAATACTTAGTTGTGATTTCAGTAAAATATTTTTCTGCGTTTCCATAATATGTAAAAGTTTAATTATTTTGTTATTAAGAAAATAAAATCGTCGTAAGGAAAAACTTTTAACTCCCTGGTTGTTTCATTCTTTACATAGTATTACCTCCTAAATCCAGTAAACTAAAATAAAAAAACAAAATAGACCTAAATTTATTTTTAACATAGTTTAATCATAACTCCATTCAGGAAATAATTTAAAAATTTATATTTCTGCCTTCAAGACATTAACACAGTTTTTATACTCCCCTGTAAAAATTCAGTTTTTGGACTTAAGAGGTTTTACAATTAGGGCGACGATATGCGGCAACTGCTGACGGGTGGATGGAGAGTACTGTTTTCGAGAACTATTTTGAAAAAGACCCAAAGATCGACAAGTTCTAGTAATTTACGACGGCGATGCCACTCATTTAAGTCTAGACGTTATTAATATTGCTATAGAAAATGAGATCTCATTAAATGAGATGAGCATAACTTCTCTGCTGGATGTAAACGACAAAAGCTCAATTTTGCTGTCAGATATCATAGACAAGCTGCCACAACAAAAACTCTTACCACATGGTGATTTCCAAACATGTTTTTCCAGAGTCTGTCACAGTTTCTGAATTATGAAGAAACTGAATAAGTATGGACTATTTAGAATTATATCTCTTTGTTTTAGTTATACCTATTTTTGTTTTTCCTATAAAAAAATTAATAATTAGCTCTTTTGTTACTTATTACATAATGAATTGAATAAGAATTATCTTTTCATTTATTATTATATGCCCACTGAATTGTTTCTTTAATAAAACATCTTTATGTTGCTTTCCACACCTCGTATTTCAATAATTTTAGGTAAATACCTCGGCAGTTAAAAGTTAGTAACTTCTATATGCAATGATTTTCGGCTTGGTGCACAGTAAAGAATATATTTTAAGTTGTATTACACTAGTTTGGTAATCACAGTATTCTATTCAGAGAAAAGGACATTGGCCGCTCTTGCCCCGCTTTAGTGGGATAAGTGCATCCACGGTAGATCAAATTTAAGAATTAGAGATCATTTATCCAACTAACCTGAACTAAATATATTGTGTTATAAAGAGTATGCCTCAAGCTACTATATACTACCAAAAGAAAAGTTCTTTTAGCAAATATTATTAGCGTTACAGAAATTGGAAGTGGCACTTTTTTGGATCACACTTGCCCCATTTAACTTTATCGTCCCTTTATAATTGTGATCTAAATTAAACCGTGCGTTTTTCAGCCCAGTCCCTCTTGGATAAAAATAATTCTTGCTCGTACGGTACTTGAACTACTAACTGTAATGTACTTTAAATATCGATTTTTTGAAAATTTGCAAGAATCGAGTTTTGTATAAACAATATACTCATATTATCTTTAACTAATGTTACTTAGTCGTAACTGGTCCTACGATAATGAAAATTTTTTTAGATTATTAATTTTTAACGCAAATCGCTTAACAAAATTTCTTTTATGGCGTAATTTTTTTCTGAGTGGCATTTTTAATATCGTTTCAGGGACAAAAAAGTCCGTAATGTCGTTTCTCGGCTGGCAGTAGCTGTTGTCTTTTTATCATTATTGATTTTAATAATGTATTGTCTACTTTTATGCCCCTATTATGTTCCCTCGCCGAGCGGGATTCTTTTTACTTAGTTTCAGCAAAGTGTACAATGTTTCGTTTTACAAAAGCTGTTATAGCGGGCTTTTATTTGTTCGTTATTAGGGGACCATAGCAAATTAAAGTTCTTCTGTTAGAAACCCTAATATTCTGACGGTCAGACCATACCCACACCGAACTAGTGTATTTGGTGGTAGAACTTAAAGGAGAGCTTGAGATTTGTAGATTGCCAAAGAAGTTGATGACAAAGGAAAAGAACAGATAAGCAATAAACTCATTTGAACCATTCAAGTCACCAGGACCAGACTGAGTATCCCCAGCAATGCTTCAGCAGAGAACGGTCCTGCTGATCGATAAGCTTTGCTTCATACTAAGAGCCACCTTGGCTACAGAACACATTCCGAAATCTTGAAGACTGACAAAGCCGATATCTATACCTAAACTTGGACGACCAGACTATTCGGCGACACTGCTCGATAGGCATATAAGGGATGACGTCTTGGAACACAGACCATTTCATCAAGACCGGCATGCCTACAGAACAGGAACATCCACGGAATCTGCCCTTCACCAAGTAGTCAGCAGGGTGTAAAAGGCTCTAGAAAATAGTGAAGTTCTACTAGGAGCTTTTCTGGATATAGAAGAAGCATTCGACAACACATCCATCGCATTAATCACTAGGACAACCAGAGCCATTGGACTGGCGAAAACTTGCTGCAGGTGGATAGAAGCCAGGTAGAATTTAGTCCTTTAAGATACTCCATACTGTTTTGTAACTTACATTCAACTCGGTCCCGATTTTCCTCGTACTAGTGCCTGGAGATTCTTCCACCATGTTTAAGACCTCTTCCTCAAGTTGTACGGTTCTAACTGTAAATGGTCGGCCGCCTATTTTGCTTTTTGCAAAGCTACCTGTTTCCTCTAACCTGTGGTGCAATCTTGTAAATGTTTCCGAACACGGTACTCGTCTATAAGGAAAACGTTCTGCATACAGGGTGCCCGAAATTGATGCTGACAGTATTGCGATCTCGGAAACTAGAAGAGATAGAAAGACGGTTAAATGGGGAAAGTTTTGGGCAATTATGTAAGTAGTTTATTGGTGCTTACGGATCGATTCCGGTTCTTTTGGGTTTTGAGATATTTTAAATAAACCAATATGTTGCATTTTCTTAGATCGGTAGTAACTTTTTTATTACCCAATATTTTTTAAATCCGAAAACATATTTTCATAGCCCCTTTTTACATAGAAATTGCCTACCTGATCATATCTTGGTTACAACGTTTCGGTTTTCTGTAACCATCATCAACTTTCTTTTTTCTTATGACCGCCATATTGGATTTTTTACTCATCAAAAAGTACTTAATTTTTCCTATACTATGATACTAAACACTAATACAAAATAAAAATTTATAACCTCAAAATAACAAAAAATTTTATTTTCGAACATATTTGGCAACACCGACATATCGGATAGTTCTTTTCCTTAAGAATAAAGTTAATTAAATAACAATATAAGTTAATACTACTTTAAATTAAAGTTAAAATGTAATAACTTTTTTAAAAATCATAAAAATCTAGTAGGTACCTATCTAATAGAGACCTATTTCGATAAGTTTTTTATTGTAACATTTTTGTTTAGAAGGCTTTGAACTTTAAACAAATGAAATTTTTTAATCTGTCAAATAATTTTTCTACGTTGTAATAAACATCATTAACAATGGCGTTAAATTATTCTAACGAAGAGAAGTTTGATATATTAGCGTGTTATATAAAAAATGACAGAAATGCAAATAGAACTATGGATAATTATTTTGGAATGTACCACGAAAGACGACAACCCAGCAGAGCGTATTTTTCTAAACTGACTAGAAACTTACTAGAATTTGGCAGTTTTGAAAAGCCTCGTCCCAAAGAATATGGAATAGATAACGAAAATCGTAATAGAATAATCTTAGAACATTTTAATGAATATCCGACTTCATCCACAAGAATCGCTAACACACAGCTTGGAATTCCAAAATCCACCGTTCACGATGTATTAAAAGTTGCTAAACACCATCCTTACAAGCCAACAATTGTACAAGGACTTCAAGAAGGTGATTTTGATAGAAGAGTTATCTTTTGTAATTGGCGTCTTGGTAAATGTCGAGAAAATCTCACATTTTCGGATAATGTTTTATGGACAGATGAAACACATTTCACTGACTGTGGAATCTTTAATAAAAAGAATCACCATCACTGGGCTTTTGAAAACCCGCAATTACTCGAACCTCGCAGATTGCAAGTACGATTTGGATTTAATGTGTGGTGTGGAATAATTAGTAAGAAATATTTTATTTTGGTTTAAATTAACTGCAAAAAATGCTTAAATTATTTATCTTCACAATTTATTTAGCAATATTATAATGATTACGATGGATCTTTTGCATACTTTTATTATTTTTAGAAAATCAGCTAATTAGTCCTTTTATTTATGACCAAACATTGACCGGTCCAAGATACCTAGCAATGTTGCAAAATTAAATTATTTCTGAACTTCAAGAAGTTGTTCCCAATTATCAATTTAATAACGTGTGGCTGCAGCAAGATGGTTGTCCCGCGCATAATTCCAGACAAGTACAAACATTTTTATTAGATACTTTTGGTGTAAAGATAATATCTACCAGTGGTCCTGTGCGCTGGCCTGCTAGGTTTCCGGACCTTACCCCATTGGACTTTTATTTATGGGGATTTGTCAAAAATGAGGTATACGAATTTAATCCCCCTGAAACTCGCCAAGTTCTTAAGCAGCGAGCTAGGAATATTTTTAGTCATATTAACCGTAATACCATTAATCGTGTATTAACTAGATCTGTAAAAAAAAAATGTCAGCGATGCGTTGAAAAAAATGGTCGATATTTTGAACCTTAGTATATTTTACTTAATTAACTTTTATTCTTAAGCAAAAGAACTTTCCGACATGTCGGTGTTGCCAAATATGTTCGTAAATATGATGTTTTTGTTATTTTGAGGTTATACAGTTTTATTTTGTATTAGTGTTTGATATCATAGTATAGGAGAAATTAGGTACTTTTCGATGAGTAAATAATCCAAAATGGCGATCATAAGAGAAAATAAAGTTGATGATGGTTACAGGCAACCGAAACGTTGTAACCAAAATATGATCAGGTAGGCATCTTATATGTAAAAAGTGGCAATAAAAATGTGTTTTCGGATTTAAAAAATATTGGGTAATAAAAAAGTTACTACCGATCTAAGAAAATGCAACATTTTGGTTTATTCAAAATATCTCAAAACCCAAAAGAACCAGAATCGATCCTGATACTGTCAGCACCAATTTCGGGCACCCTGTATAAACGTCTCGCCTCTAGCGCATTTCCATTTGCCAAACCGTACATAAAATGAATTTGAGACATTTCTTGATTGGTAAACTAAGCCAGTTTTAAACTCCTTACAAAGATGTTGTGTCGACTATCGTTACACTAAATTAATATATAACATATATAAAAATGCTACCATGATGGTAAAACTGCACGAAAACACCAACCCCATAAGAATCGGTAGAGAAGTACGACAGGGTGATACTATGTCACCCAAACTGTTTACCACCGTTCTGCAGTATGCCTTCGGAATGCTTGAATGGACCGGAAAGGGTTTGAATATAGATGGCTTAAACCTAACAGATCTGCGCTTCGCGGATGATATAGCCCTGATGTCTGACAACCTACAAGATATCAGGAAAATGCTGGAAAATCTTCAGGAAGTATGTGCTCAGGTCGGGCTAAAAATTAATATATCAAAAACGAAATTTATGACGAATTTGGTCCCTAGTGGAAATATTGCTGTTGGTGACTGTGAGGTGGAGCTGGTGGATAAGTACACATATCTTGGTCATGAAATAAGAATCTCGAGAGACAATCAAACATGTGAAATAAAAAGAAGAATCACCTGCATACGGCAAACTTGGGGACGTGTTTAAGAGTAATCTTCCAATTTGTCTGAAGCGAAAGGTTTTTAATCAGTGCATTCTACCGGTTATGACCTACGGCGCCGAAACTTTAACTCTGACAGTCACATCCGCTAAGAAGCTTAGAATAGCACAACGCAAGATGGAAAGATCGATGCTCGGGGTGTCACTCCGGGACCTCCTTAGAAATGAGGACCTACGGGCGAGAACAGGAGTCACGGACGTTGTCTACCAGGTGGCAAAACTCAAGTGGAACTGGGCCGGACATGTGGCCCACAAGACGGATGGACGATGAACAAAAAGGCTGCTCGAGTGGAGACCAAGGGCCGACAAGCGAAACAGGGGAAGACCACCCACGCGGTGGACGGACGATATCAAAAGAATAACCACAAATTGGATGCAGAGCGCTCAAAATAGAGGACAGTGGGCAGAAATGGGGGAGGCCTATATCCAGCAGTGGATGCAAAGGGCTGATTGATGAAACTAAGCCATTATGAAAAGTATGTAATGTAGTACAAATAAATTTAAAAACAGTTCCAAAGGATATTATTTGAGAGATGTTAAACACGAGACAAATTTTACGGAGAAACCAAATGTGGTTGCCATGGAACGAAGCAAAGCCTACTCGTATCATTTGATGCAACATGATGATAAAAATACGAAAAATAACTAAAAAATTAAGGTGCTCTTTTACCCAGATCCCCGCCAATGAACTAATTGTAAAATTTAAAATTGACCCAAAGTAAAGTGCTCTAATCCCTTATGTTTAACAAATCATTAGAATATCGTTTGGCATTAATCATTAAAATAAAAAAAAAAATACAACATTTTTTTTTAACATCCTGTATCTCGAAAATGAAGCGACATGCGGAAAAACTTTTATACCACATTTTTGTCTTAAAATAAGGTGAGAATTCACCTCCTTCATTTTTTCAGAGAGGTTAGGAAACACCCTGTATAGATGGGCGATCCATTTATAATCAATAGCCCTGTACTTATTTATTATTACATATTAAACGTATATTTTGTGAGTGTTGCTCCGTGTGACGTTTTCGAGACTATTTCGTTTAAATTATTTAGTGCGCTAGTATGGAAAAATATTAACAATTCCAGATTATATAAATTAATTATTACCAATTAGGGATTTTACAAATAGTTGGGGATAATGGGTACTTACATACAAAAATTAATATTTGTTTTGTTTTCATAAATTTAATAAATGCTTTCAAAACCAGAAAACCTCATTTTCTAAGAAGTTGAGATAGCAGCTTTATGAACATTACGTATTTCATGTTAATAAAATAGGATCTGTTTATTCGGCAATAAATGAATGATTTTTGGTTTTAAGAAAAGATTTTTATATTATTATACAAATCACATTTTAAAAGTGCTCCTTTTTTTCAGGTAGGAACTGATGGACATTAGAAGAAAAAGCAACTTCTAAGCGTAAGTTGATTGCATGCAAAGATAATATAGGAGAGATGGCAATATTGCACAAATATCAATTACAAATATATTTTTAGTAGTAATTTGCGTTACATAAAAACATTTCAAAATGTATTCTTCTCGTGCCTTATGGCCACTTGTTTTGTCGACATTCAGTCAGTCTTCCAACCAAACAATGACATTTACAGGTACACGTTTGAACATACCTGTAAATAGCAGTGGATACCTGATTATTAATAAATAAATTAATCAAAACTAACCTAAACAATATTCCTAAATAAAGACATTAATTTAATTAAAAATGTTTTGTACAGTGTGTACATAAAGTAAGGAACAAATTCATTATTTAATAATCTAAAAACATTTCGTAAAAATCCTCGAACACGTATATAAAAATTTTTAATTGCGCATATTTTGACTTATAAATTTGATATACAGGGTAACTGATGTAGTAGATATGCATTATCGACGATTTTTTTAAATGAAACCTCCTATATTTTAGTTCAGTTCTGTAATCTCCAAGAACAGCTGATTTCAAAAACATAACACACTGGGGCCTAAAATTGATAGTTTTGTAGCTACAGGGTAAAAAAACAATTTTTTTTAAAGTATTTTTAATTTTAAAAAAAAAAAAAAAAAATGAAATAAGCCATTTAATTAAGTGTTGAAATTGTCCTCCTTCTTGTGCCTGGCAGTACCCCAAGCGATTAATAAACTCTTGTTGGACTTTTATTATGGTCTCTTCTGAAATGTTCCTGCATTCTGTTGTTATTCGATTTTTTAAATCGTCAATATTGGCAGGTCTTATTTTATAAACAACATCTTTCAGGTGACCCACAAGAAGAAGTTCAGTGTGGTGTAAGGTCTGGAGACCTAGGCGGCCATTCAATAGGCCCACGTCTTCAAATCCACCTGTTCGGAAAAACTTGATTGACATAACGGCGCACTACTGCTGCATAATGTGGAGGTGCGCCGTCTTGTTGATACCACAAAATTTCATCTAGAAGTGCAGGATTATTTTTACTCAGATATAAGTTAACTAGCGTAGGGATAAGAAAGTCTTGAAGAAACTGAAGGTAATTTAGCCCGTTTACATTGTTGTCGAAAAAATATGGCCCAATAATTTTGTTTTTCACTATACCCGCCCAAACATTAATTTTTTGAGGATATTGAGTATGATGCTCACGCATCCACCTGGGATTTTCTTGTGCCCAATATCTACAGTTTTGCCGGTTTACTTCACCATTTAGTTTTAAAGTAGATTCATCCGAAAATAGGATATTTTCAACAAACAAAGGATCTGCGTTACATCTTTCCATTAATATTTAAGAAAACTCCATACTACGATCTGGATCATCTTCATTTAACTCATGAATTGGTCGGGCTTTAAACGGGTGCCATTTTTCTACCGTTAATAGGTTACGAACGGTCATAGCAGCCGCCTCATAATCTATGCCAATCTGGCGGACGCTGGTATGAGGATCTTCTTCTATAGTCAATATAATATTTTATTTTTGATCATCCGGAGTAGCTGGAAGATCTTCCACAGAACCCATTTCTCGAAATTTTGTGTCAAGTTTACTCACATTTGATCTAGTGATTGGTCTTTCTGGGTACTTAGCGTTGAACAAAATGCAAACTTCTTGTTGGGTACGAATCCTATCACCATATCCAATCATCATAAGAATTTCTATTTTTTGTGTGGGAGATAAACGCATAGTAACTAAATATTAAAATTAATTTTATTACTTCTACTAAACTTACTAGAAAAATTCAATATAATGACAGCATAATGCCATTATCTAAATACCATATTTACATAGCAGCAAATAAGCTTTCTTTTAAAAAAATGTGTTTTAAAGAAAATTATTGGTTCTACGCTGTAGCTACGAAACTATCAATTTTAGGCCCTAAGTGTGTTATGTTTTTGAAATCAGCTGTTCTTGGAGATTACAGATCTGAACTAAAATATAGGGGTTTCCATTTAAAAAAATCGTCGATAATATTATATCTACTACATGAGTTACCCTGTATAATAAATTTATATGTCAAAATATGCGCAATTAAAAATTATTATATACGTGTCCGAGAATTTTTACGAAACGTTTTTAGATTATCAAGTAATGAATTTGTTCCTTACTTTATGTACACACTGTAATATGTATGAATACAATTGTGATTAGAAAAAGAAGCATTCTCAACACAAAACCGGTATGCAGTATGCAGGTGATGCTCTAAGCTCATAGCAAATAGCTCTTTATATAAATTTAAAGGCGTTTAATCGTGCATCTTGATTAAAGGACAAATTTTTACCGTTATTTTCACATGACGCCCGTATCCCTCTAATAAATAGGGCCTTTATTTGTTCATTAGTTTAAACCGTGGCAGTTTTAGTTATAGAGTGGATCTTGAACTTTTCTTCTCCCGCCGTATTTTGGTTTCGTATTAAATTTCCCGAGACTCTCTATTATTTTTTCCTCTAAGTAATTCGATCGTCATATTGTTTTAGCGCAGTTTCTTAACTTTTGTAAGAAGTAATGAAGCACGCGGATCAGCGTGACGTCAAAAAATAAATAATTAACATAGGGATTTTTATAACCATATATTGGTATTAAGTAAGAAATAGGGCAGTACACGAAAAGTAGGACTATTTAACCGAAAAGAAACTGGATTTCCTACAAGCAACTTTTTCTTTTCTTACCTTTTTACCGGAACACGTGTCATTGCAGTGTCAACGATGTCAAGAAAAACATCTTTTTCTACTACTGTATAAATAAGTTAACCTTCGGGCCCTAGCAACACGAAAGATCACGAAAGTAAACATTAGAGTTACCTGAATATTATACGTTGCTAGCTACGAAAGTAGTATATTCCCAGCTACGAAAGTACTACTTTCGGTGTCAGGACAAAAAACACGAATACTTATAGGAAATTTTTATTGCATTTATTCAAGCGAATTTTGGAAAAAAAACTTAATAACAAAATGCTTATATTTATTGAAAAAACAAGTAGTATAATAAGAATAACAAAAAACTAAAATAATAATTATTTATTGCCATTAAGGTTAATAGTGAAATTTGAATAGTTGGAAAAATAAATTGATGGAATATTATTCAATTCAATATCTTCGCCGCTTCGTATTAGTCTCGTTATTATTCTGGACCCGGACCATATTACAACTCGTTCTATTTGTCACTCTCACGTCCTTAGTTGAAATAAAAGTAGGAGTTCCATTTAAGATCTTTTCGGAAATTTCGATTTTATTAGTATACGGATCACCAATATATCCCTCCGCAACGGGCAAAGACCTCCAACCGCCATGTCTTTTCAAATCCAAAATGTCGACACCTGGAGCATTTGCGAGAAACGTAGCTGATGTTCTTCTAAACGAGTCACCAGTGTATTTTTTTATGTCTTGAAGTTTCAAAAATTTGACAATTTTTTTAAGATCATTCGAAGTAGTGTGTTTCACCTGATTCACACATCTACCTCGTTCATAGCGATAGAACAAGCTTTCGTCTTGTGCATTATTTGGCCATAGTTTAATGTAATCTTGTAGTAACCTCACAAAAGGAACTGGACCTCTATCATCGGTTATCACAAAACTTCTTTGAACCTTGTTTTTGCTCTGGAGGATTTTAACTATAGCTATATCATACTTGATTTCGACGTCTTTCAACCTAATTTTATGGACCTCATCGGTGCGGCATGCTCCAGCTAATATTACTGCTATCACTTTTATAGATAAATAGCTATGATTAGAAGCGTCAAGTAAAAACTTTATTATTTCTTCTTTTCTGAAAGTTTTAGATTTTTTAGCTTCGTAACCATCGTTTTTTCGTTTAATAAATGCAATGAGTTTTTTAAACTGCGAAATATCTATATTTTTGTTCACAGAAATAGTCAATTTAAGCATGGAATATTGTGACCATAGGGACGGTGGTGATAAGGCTTCAGATTTCTCGAAGAAGTACGCTAACATCATATTTTCGTCAATTTAAGAAACGTTTTTATCCGCGAACCATTTCAGAAACAGGTTGTACGTTTGATAGTATCTATCTTTCGACTTCTCAGGTAACAGTGAGGTACATGCCAACTCGGCCGCCTTCTGAATAGCAACGTTTTGGTCTTGGGAGAACATTTTAGACTAGCATGATTAAAAAATTCGAACTGACAGACTCTGACAGTACCCAAATAACTAGTTGTCATGGATTATTTTACAGGTGGAAAAACCTTATTTTAGCATTCCAATTAAGCCTTTTTAAAACTGAGTTCTTTAATTGACATTCATCTAAATGACCTTCATAAATCCTAAAGTTTTTGCACTCAATGTCAGGATTAATATTACAATTATCCTTCCACCCTCTTAGTCTTACAACATCTGTAAGGGAAAATGCATAGAAATGCTTCTTGACACAATTAGGGTCAGATGAAGTAATATGTGATTTTGGTTATTGAATAATTGGGGCTGTGGATATGTACGGGAAGTGTGTAAGAGATGGCATACTTTTTTTCATAACAAAATATGTTTTTTTCTATTAAAAAAAGAGTTATTTTCTTAGGTTATATATGCGCTCTGTTTGTTATTTAAACTACTTGTAAAGAAATTAAACCTTTATTTATAATTATAAATGATTCATAAAAAAATTAAAAAAATGATAGGTATGCCATCACATCAGAGGGGTAGCTGATGAGATGGCATAGTATAAAACCATACAAATAAACTAACTGCACAACTCGCAAATGTATGTTTTTGCCTTCTTATCTAAACCGACACACTGGGCACGTGCCAATTTTTTTGCAAAACACGCAAACCAGAGACCGAGAATAAAGTTCGTTGCAGTAGATGCAAGCGGAGTCTTCATCATCTACTATGTTCTCTTGGTCTTCATCGTCGTCACTATCCTCAACCACAATTCGTCTTTTAACCACTCTTGCAGATTTTCTATTTAATTGCTCCATATTTTGTGCAACATCTTGCTTCAGTTTTTCGGTTTCAGGTGTAGTGGTTAAATTTCCATAAGATCCCTTTTTCCTTTGTCGCCATGGATTTTGAGTGGTTATTGGCATAGGTGATATTTCTTGAATAGAAATATTTACCTTTCCAGCTCTTGGGCTTATACTTCACGAAGTACTTGGTTCTGATCTTAAATCGACGCATTGCTCATTGTTATTTTCAATCACATTATCGGGATGTGTTTGGCTCAATACCGAGAAATCTTCTCTGTTTTGACTGCCCATGTGCCCTTGATCGTCATTGTTTACTTCCGCATCATTTTCTCAATATTTGTAACATCGGCTGCAGCAAACATCCAATAAGAAAATATATTGCTATTAAACGATGCTATACCGGTTGCCGCAAATCCACTGAGTGCATTTTGAATACTGGTTGCTTTGATGTATGCAGCATTAAATAGGGTAGCCACTTGGAAATGGGTTATTACTCTCCCCGGATGATTTCTAAGTCAATTGGTCATTTCACTGTTATAGTATGTGGTCAGTGGACTATAAGAGCTTACGCCCAACGGTTGAACGCGATGACTACAATGCGACGAAAAACAGAAGAGAATCACTCCATTTTCTTTGGCGTTAAAAAGGGCATCCAACGATTTATGGCTACCATGACTATCTAACAACAATAACACTTTATTTTCCTGTGTTGGTTTAGTATATTTTACAAAATGTTTCTACCATTTAAGAAATATTTCGCTGTTCATGTAGCCATTTTCCTGAGTGAATGCTGTAGATTCAATAGGCCCTCTATCCATCAGTTCCTGCTTCAAATTTTTCCTCGGGAATATAAGGGCTGGAGAAATATATGTACCTACAACAATACATCATTGTTATGTAACGAGGCAGATTTAATACAAAAAGAAGGCAACAGTTACTTTAGTTTATAACCGACGAGTTAGATAATAAAAAATATCTGAAAAGAAAAAGTATATAAACATACCTGCTGCATTCATACATCACACTATTGTTAGGTGCTGGCCTCTCTCCGTGCTACTTAAGACACCTTCTTGCTTTCTGCCTTTAGTGGCCAGAATTTTAAAATTTTTTGACGGCACCGTAAAAATTCCGGCCTCGTCCATATTCCATATGTCATTTTGCTTAAATTTGTGTTCTTCTAAAAGATCGGAGAGTAACCCAAAATACTTATTTATCTGTTCCCGGTTAAAAGCTCGAGCCCGGGCTGATGAAGTCGATTCGGGTGATCTTAAAGGCATTGTTCGATTTCGTTCCCTAAAACCTGCAGGCTCATCCGGCCAATTTTTTCCCCTATGAAAATCTATGAGGGATTTGTTTAGCTTCTGCGATTTGAAAAGCTTGTTTTCTTACACCTTCAGTTGTAAGCCCAAAAAACATTTCTTCCATTTTTTTAAGATGTTTAACTAGATCTTCCTCTAACTCTGCATTAAACGTGCTTTTGTGGCCTCCTATATAGCCCCTTCTTCAACCATGTTCTTTATTAGTTCTGCGACGTAATGTTCCAAATAGGACGTTAAAAGTTTTCGAAGCTAAGAGCCACCCCATTCTATTCTTATATATACAGGGTGTAATTTAATTGAGTGCCGATACTTAAGGGTGATAATCTATGAATGATTCTAAGATAAAAAGTTCATATGGACATATGTCCTAAACCTATTCATTTTTGAGCTACAGGGTGTTAACATTTTAAGAAAAATATAACCTTTTTATATAAATCACTCTTAGATATTTTTATGAAATTTTGTACATACCTTTTAATCAATAAGGAGCATTTTTTGACCTAACAGATTTATAAAAATTTTTACCAGTGACGTCCGTACGGGGTTTGAACTGAATATTTTTAAAGAAAAAATGGATACGCCACTGCTTTTTCTAAAAACAAAACTTACTTTTGAAATTCCCATTTATTTTAAAGCAAATTTCGTTTATGGACTTACTTTTGTACGACGCACCGTTTTCGCGTAAAAAAATAAAAACAAAAAAAACATTTTTTTCTTCGGTTCATTGAGACTGCTTTTATTTATTTTGTTGAATTTGGTTGGCACCCACCATGAGTGGAAACACTTTTTTTGGGACAACAATTTATTTTCTACTCACCAGTGACATTCAACTGAACGTTTGAAAAGAAAAAAACGGTAACCATATTAAATGCCCTCTTAAAGCAAATCAAATAAAAATCAGTAGGCTGGGTAAAGCTACATCAATTTTGACGTTTCTTTTCATAAAGACAAAAGGCCTGGCATTGATTTTGCATTATTAAATAATTATTATTACAGTAAGACGTTAAATTATAATAAAAGAATGGTAAATTTTACAAACAGTGAATTAACTGACATGCATTTTATTTATGGGCTTGCAGACGGTAATGCATACGAAGCCAGGCGGATATACCAAGAGCGGTATCCAAATCGCGTACTACCCGATCCGAGAACATTTTCTAGGATTCATAGACGTCTCCACGAGACCGGAACTTTAAAAGTAGACCACAGTGCTAAAGGAGTCCATCAAACAGTAAGAACACCGGAACTTGAAGAAGGAATTTTACACGAAATTGAGGAGAACCCCGAAAGTAGCACGAGGAAAATCGCGGCAACATTTAATGTTTCACATTTTCTTGTTTGGAAAATTCTCATCGAAAATTTATTATATACCCATATCACATTCAAAGAGTCCAGGCATTACTCCCTAGAGATTTCCCGATGCGCATTAATTTCTGTGTGTGGTTTCTTCAAAACCTGATGGAAAATCCGTTATTTGACAGGCACATTCTTTTTACCGACGAAGCTAATTTTTCTCGAAACTCAATAAGAAATTTCCATAATAACCATTTATGGGCGGATGAAAACCCTTATGCAATTGTAGAATCAAATCATCAAGAACAGTTCTCAATAAATGTTTGGGCTGGCATTATTGATGATTATTTGTTAGGGCCATTTTTTCTCCCAAGAAGACTTGATGGACAATCATATTTACACTTTCTTGAAGAAGATCTGCCGCCAATGCTTGAAGACCTTCCATTATTATTAAGAAACCAGATGTGGCTAATGCACGATGGTGCGCCTCCACATTTTAGCTTACGAGTGCGTGAATTTTTAAATCACACCTATCGCAATCGGTGGATAGGTCGCGGAGGAACGCAGCCATGGCCACCTAGATCTCCGGACCTTAACAGTTTAGACTATTTTTTCTGGGGGCATCTGAAAAGCTTAGTGTACGCGAAAACGGTGCGTCGTACAAAAGTAAGTCTATAAACGAAATTTGCTTTAAAATAAATGAGAATTTCCAAAGTAAGTTTCGTTTTTAGAAAAAGCAGTGGCGTATCCATTTTTTCTTTAAAAATATTCAGTTCAAACCCCGTACGGACGTCACTGGTAAAAATTTTTATAAATCTGTTAGGTCAAAAAATGCTCCTTATTGATTAAAAGGTATGTACAAAATTTCATAAAAATATCTAAGAGTGATTTATATAAAAAGGTTATATTTTTCTTAAAATGTTAACACCCTGTAGCTCAAAAATGAAGAGGTTTAGGACATATGTCCATATGAACTTTTTATCTTAGAATCATTCATAGATTATCACCCTTAAGTATCGGCACTCAATTAAATTACACCCTGTATAGATATTTTACTGCCTCAATAGCTTCTCTCATGTTGTTCTCGTCCCAGGAGTGTCGATTAGACTTTCGTTTGTAGCGACCCATATCTAATAAATATATATTTTAATTAGAACCTTTAAAATGTAATATGCTGCAGAGATGGCGTACCATGCTATCTGAGCACTACTTGTATGGTATGCCATCTCATCAAAATGCACTATTTTAATTAATTTTAGTTTTTTGTAAACACTATTAGAATTAACTAATTTAAAATATTATACGGTAAAACTAAAGAATTTACGTAATCAAATTTCATGTAAACTTACACTTAGATCACTTTCCTGGTAACGCCACACTGTGTTGAAAACCGTTAAGAAAATATTTTAAACCACTAGAAATCAATATCCTCGCGTTTTAAAGTTTAAACCTGAACTGACGCCCTCGCCGATTGTTAAGTGTTAAAGTAAGACCGAACTGCGTAAATAGATCAGGAATACGGCGCGAAATTTAAACTGTATGTGTACAAAACAGTGACTATGCCAACTCATCAGGTATGCCATCTCATACACACTTCTCCTATCTCTTCTATAAACTGTGGTTGCTAGATATTTTTTAAGAGTATGAAAAAAATATTAGAAAGTAACCAATTTGAATTTCAAAATTTAGCAAACCTAACCTTTAAAGCATAAATTTTACATTTAGATTCCATGCCTATGATATAAGGTCGCATAACCATCCTAAATATCTTTAAAACTTATAAAACGGCCTGTAAAGGATAAAACAAAAACATAAACATTAAAAAAAAAATCAAGTCCTTACCAACAATTCGTTCGAGGGAGGGTCACATTTCACATATTTCACAAACTTTTCTTCTTCTTTTTTTATCCAAAAAACGGACAATAAAACTCTTGAGTGAGTTGTCGTAATAATATACGAGTATTATGTTTTTCCAAAGTGTTTTTTTTTTATAGATTAATATTATAAGAGAGATAGTCGAGAGACTAATATGCAAGTCGGAAAAGAGCACATAGTAGTGACCGTTCGAAGTCCTCTGGTGGACTGTTGGCCCAAACTATTCAAACTAGGTCTTGTAACGGATTTTTTGTTGCGAGGTCACCCATATGAGTTTCACCCATGTGGTACTAAATATCAAATATATTGGGTAATCTTAAAAAAGGCACCCAGAAAGTCTGCTAGAGTTGGAGACAATTCCGCCTGAAATCTAATGTATGCAATATGGTGATTTTAACAAAAGCGCGACCAAAATCCTCATGCGCGAGTGATGCAGAGTTAAAAAAATGTTTTCTACTAACTACTGTTAGAAAAAAACATTTACTTAGTAGTACTTAGTACTTAGAAAATAGAAATACTCTGGATTATAAAGTTAGCAAATGACTCAATCTACCAGAACTGTAAACTACTCCTATTAGTCAGCAAAAACTATACTTAACCAATTTCAAATAAAAACATAACTGCGATTTTATGACTTTTAAACACCATTAGCCATAAAAATATCCCGTTTAGTTAATAATGGTGTTACAAAAGTACAAAAATTCCTGTAACTTTAACGACGGATTTTAGTTTTTTACGATAATGGTGATTTACTTTATTTTATTATTTTAAACCGATATACAGTGCGTTTGTAACTTGGAGGAATATTTATTTCAGTCCAGTAAATGTTTTTTTTTTGGAAAAATAAAAAACGGGTATTGCCATTTTAAAGTGTAGTATTTTTATTTGACAAAATACAGTGTGTCCTAAATTAGAGATATGACGTCATCGAAAATTTATTTAAATGGCAACCCTTGTAATTTATTTACTATTTTAAACAGCATATCGTCGCTGCCGTGGGAAAACCTTCTACGTGCTGAAATGAAAATGTTACAGGAGAGTAAAAAAACTTGCGCATTTAAGACGAAGCGTAGGTATTGCTATTTTATTGAATCTAGTTTTATATTTAGGTTTTTTGGCACATATTAAAAATAGAAACAAAACAACGGTTTGTGATTTACAAATTAAATTCTATATTTGAAGTAACAGAAAACACATAGGTGGTATACTTTTTCCAAAGTCAGCTTGATGAATAAAAACTCGATAAAAACGCTTCGACCGGGCTTCAAAAGGACCGGCATCATAATCGCGGTTTTCAGACCTTTTTTTAAAAATTCTTTAAGTTTTTATTATTAAAACCCATAAGCGCCTAGCGTTACATATATGTAACGGGTTTGGCGGCCGAAAAAAAAATTGCTATTTCAATACGCCCACTCGAATCTAAGAGATAAAGCTACCTATCCATTCTAAAGCTTTTGAATTGACGAATTTGCATCATTTTAATTGCGAGTCGGCTATAGTGTTTATGTTTTAATGCCTTTGCCTGATACATTTATTCGAAAGTGAAAAAAATGGAAGTAAACCTGAAGTAAGTATTATACAATTTTATTCTCCTTTATATTTGTCATTTATATGGTATTATTATACTTATAAAACCTATATGTTTATAATAAAACATTACTTTCAAAAATATTTTTTGTACATTTTTTTCTAAATGTTCCAAAAGTTAATCGTTACATATATGTAACCCTCGGCGCTTACACTGCCGTATTGTAGCAACATTTTATTTTTTATTTTAGAAAAGGGTTTACGCTCGAAGAAGCTCTTCAAATCGCATACAATGATGACCTGGACGTGGAGGCGATATATACAGAACCTCCAGAATCCAGAAGTGAATGTGCAGACAGACGAAGAATCTGGAGATGAAGATCTTGAAGGAGACTTGAACCATCTTCCTCCTTGTCAATTACGAGCTCTACTACTACTACAAAACAACGCAAGGTCCGAATTCATTGACAAGGATGCTTTTACCTTGGGCAACAATGAAGAGCTTTCCACTGCCATACGTTCCAAAAAGTGGTGGTGGTCCTTATTTACATGGATGCTAGATGTTTCAATACAGAATGCCTGGGTTTTGTATAAAAGATCTGAAAAATCTGTAACTCAATTACAAGTTAAAAGAGATATTGTCAATACGTATTTGCAAACATATGGAACAGCATCTAAGATGGCTGAAAGGCCCCTCTCGGCTTCATTGCCAAGTACTTAGGGAAGTCGAATAGGTGACAGAATTTGATACGATAGAACTGATCATCTACTTATATCCATCCCGGACAAGAAGTGAAGGAGATGTGCAATGGAAGGTTGCAGTACTAGTGAAAGAACGATGTGTCGTAAATGTGATGTTGGTCTCTGTTTAGACTGTAATGCTAATTCTTATTGTAAATAGTTTTTGTTGGTTTTTTGGTGTTGATAGTTAATAATTAATATGCTAATAAGTTTTTTAGAAATTTTCACGTATACACTAAAAATGGTTTCATCGCCTAATTATGACCCCAAATGTGCCTAGCGTTACATATATGTAACGTTATTTTTTTTTATTTAAAAAAAAAATAAAAAAAATTGAACCTATAAAAATGCCTTTTATTGTCATTAGTAGTCGAACTGAACAAGAATAATCAACAAAAATAAAAAAATAAAATTTGGGCGCTTAAGGGTGAAAAGTGTTCTTTTATATCAGTATTTAATTGATAATCAATAACTTTCTTGTAAGCTAGTTTGCAAATCTACTTTGAACCAAGAAATTTCCAATATCAAAGAAAGAAAGAACAAGCCATTCATGAATATTATAATAATGTTTTTATTACTTCAGAAATAGTATTTATACAAAAATAATTTAAATCAAACAGGAATTTGACTGTTGTTAAACAAAAAAAAATAAACAATTAACAAACCCTTATGTTCCTCCTACACTTACGAAAACTTTGTAGAACTGGCAACACCCTAGCGATATATCGTCGAGGGTCACCCGCAATTTAAAGTGCGAAATGAGACTCCGATGCTGTAGACAAGCAAATAGTTAAAGGTTCGTCAATTGGGTGATCCCTTATCAGCTTTAAAATCAGTTGATGCTTCAGGTATGCTTCATTGAAAATCGGACAATGGTGTGGCTGGTTAAAACGATTTACTGTAATCACAATTCGAAACAGAAGGTCAAGGTGAATTATCGTAGGAATATAATGAGTCGATGCCAGAGTCGGTTATCGAAAGCGAAATAAGTCCGGAATTAAGAAACAAAGATTTACATGTTCAATGTCAACGCATTATTTTAAATATGTACACGTGTTTAAAAAAAGAAAATCCGGGAGGTACTGAAAATACGCGTTGTACAAGAATGTACTTGTAATGAATTAACTCAACTTGGGTTTTATAAGAATTTATAACGTTATTAATTTAGGGACTGTAACCGGTCATTTCATAAAGCGCACACCAATAAACCAAAAACCAAACGGCTGACAATACTACAAGGGATTTTATTCTGCGAACTATTTACAACTTTTACGAGGATAATATAGTGCCAACTTTAGAACTGGTTCGTGATAAATTGCGAGGTTACACCAACATTGCGTAATGTTTTGTTAAAATGTGACTTTAAACATAAAAAATTACATAATCTAATGGTTATAATGGAATCCCCGCTTATCATTGAACTACGAGAGGACTATTTGCTCAAAATAAAGGAGTATGTACTATGAATTCGATAAAAGTATAATTTATTTAAATGAAACTTGGTTTGATACTTATTATGCTGTCAAGTATGGTTGGGCAGATAGTGCAAATTGTACTTTTGGTACAACGTATTCGAGAGGAAAACGCGTTATCTTGCTGGAAGATAAGATGGCTTTGTACCTAATGTGTTGCCTTTGTCAGCAAAGAATATCACTCAATAATCAACCTCCAACTTTAGGCGCAGTTGTCCTTGATAATATTCGCCAGGTAATAACGAAATGAATAGTGATGCATGGAAAAATTGCGTAGCTCATGTTATAAAAATAAAAAATGAATATTCTGTTTCACCACCTATAGCACCAGTAGTAATCTAACCTGGAAATGATTCTAGTTCTGAAAATTCTAACGATTCCAGTCAATAAATTGTTTATGAATTTTAAATTAATTTTGTTGGTTTAACTCGTATCTTAAAAGCTCGTTATATTACAGAACGTTTACTGTGATTCTGCTGATGCGATCAATTTGTTGTTAAAATATCTATAGTGAATTCTAGCTACTAATATTTAAACTAACATAGTACCCGCCCCTTTCTTGGCAAAAAAAAATGATAGTACCTCCTCGCGGTCCTGGCTGGACAAAGACAATTTTTTTTAAATTGTTTTTGGCAAAATAAGCATTTTTCTTACCAAAAGACCATTCTAAAAATACTAAATGCATGTGTTCTTTGCAGGCGATGTCACGGGTACAACCCTCTTATCGATATTAACTATATTTTTAAATTGCTTTTGGCAAAATTAGCATTTTTCTTTACAGAAAGACCATTTTAAGGATATTCTCTGCAAGCGAAGTCACGGGTACAAACCTTTTATCGATATAAACTATAATGAACAAGCTGTAATATACAGGGTGTCAATTTGAAAACTTCCCACCCTTACTATCTTTCTTGTGGTTAAAAATATGGAAAATCGGAAAGACACGTCAACTTCATTTATAAGGGGGACACTTTAAATGAATGGTTTTAGCTTTCTTGTTTGAACCCCCTAGGAGGGGTAGATGTCACCCTTAGAATCTTAAATGGGAATGGGGGTAAAGTGGTACATCGTTTTAAAGGGCTTTCAATTCTCTTTTCAGTGGTATCCTACTTTGTTGCTTTTTGTCCAGAGGTGTCCGAATAATCGCGTTTTAAAGTTGCAGAAACAATTAAGCTTGCCTGAATTGAGATTTTGGTTTTCCGGTTAGTGTTTACACAAAAATTATTGCATTGGGTCTCCTTGTAGTACAAATGATTAGAAGATTAGGCGGCACCGTTAAAATCGTTCAATAACAGGAAGAAAATCTAGTTTAAACAATTGATTTCTTATTTATTGAATATATTACTTTGACAAAAATAACTTTTTATTGCGGAAGAGAAATTTCTACAATAAAACACATGGGATCTACTTACGCACTATCTTATAAGTTGTTCAAATTGTTGTCCATTTTCCTGAAAACAATAATAAAGTCTGTTTTCGAACTCCTCCCTAACATTTCGGAAAACTTCACCGGGAATTGACCTGCATTCTGCTGCAATTCGCCTTTTAAGATCATCAATATCAGCAGGTTGTGTTTTATAAACAATGGATTTAAGATATCCCCTAAGAAAGAAGTCTAAGGGTGTTAAGTCCGGTGATCTTGGAGGCCATTCAATTGGTCCCCTTCTGCCAATCCATCTATCCGGGAATCTTTCGTTTAACCACTGTCGGACCGGAAGAAAATAATGAGGTGGAGCACCGTCCTACTGGAATGTTATCAAATCCTCCTGTAAAACTGAATTACCCTCTGCATTAATTTGAGATTCTAGCTCATGGGTGATAAGAGGATCAATAGTCTCTTCAATCATATTAAGATACAGATCACCTGTCAAGTTTCCTTCAATAAATACAGGACCAATAATGCCATTTCCAAGAATACCAGCCCAAACATTAACTTTTTGGGGATATTGTGTATGTCCTTCTCGAAAAATATGCGGGTTTTCGACACTTTAATATCGACAATTTTGTTTGTTAACATTTCCATTTAGAAAAAATGGACATTCATCGCTGAAACAGATATTCGTCAGAATATTAGGGATGGTGTTGACTTGACGACTCATAAATTCACAAAACTCTATTCTTCTATCAAAATCATCGTCATAGAGTTCTTGAACTATCTGCATTTTGTATGGATGGAGTTTATGCATTTTCAGTGCTTTTCTTACAGTCTCGTGTGATATTCCTGTCTGTTCTGCTACTGTCCGCAAGGAGCTGGTGGGCTCTGCAGCAAATAATCCCAAAACTTCAATTTGAGCTCCTTCATGCATCACTCGTAGGTTATTTATTTTTCTATTACTCACCGAACCAGTTTCGGAGAACTTTGCCACCAAATCCATCACATATCTGTGACTTACTTTACGATTTCGATTTCTTTCATTGAAAACCAATGCCGTCCTTCGTGCGCACTTTCCAACCTCTCTATAAATGAAAATAATTTCAGTTCTTTCTTGTTTTCTTTTCTTAAAAACAACGTATTTTTAGAATTTGTTGATAGAATAGCAAGGCTTTTTGTGGAATTTCAGTGATAAGTCATCGAGTGAACGCAAATTAACTGGGTACTCGTAGTACCATCGAAATTTTATTAGATTACTTTTTGTGTAAATTTTTTGAGGTTACTTTGCCAATCCCCAAATAAAGTTTGAAACGGTGTCACCCATGGGCGTAGTAAGGGGGAGGCAGGGGAGGGCCATGCCCCCCCCCCCTGGAAGTTGCCACTTATTGGAATTTGATAAAAAAAAAACGTTAGTGTTTATAATGTTTTGTGTTTATTAGTACTTGGCCCCCCTAGAAAAATGTCTGGCTACGCTCATGGTGCCACCTAATCTTCTAATCATTTGTACTACAAGGAGACCCAATGCAGTAATTTTTGTGTAAACACTAACCTGAAAACCACAATCTCAATGCAGGCAAGTTTAATTGTTTCTGCAACTTTGAAACGCGATTATTCGGAAACCTCTGGACAAAAACCAAGAAAGTAGGATACCACTAAAAAGAGAATTAAACGCCCTTTAAAACGATGTGCCACTTGACCACCATTCCTATTTAGGATTCTAAGGGTGACATCTACCCCTCCTAGGGGGTTGAAACAAGATGGCTAAAACTATTCATTTAAAGTGTCCCCCTTACAAATAAAATTGACGTGTCTTTCGTGGAAAGTTTTCAAATTGACACCCTGTATACTATTTAAACATATTAAAAATTTACAGCAATCCGAATTTTAAATATTTGGTAGAAGCGACGCCTATGATCAGGAGTTTAACGCTTTTTTATGTCATCAAATTAAGCTTGAAACAACTATAACACGCGTAAGTGTTTTTTCCCATCTAACTAGTGCCTGTCCGTATGAGGCGATTTACACGCGTTCTTTTTGTTTCGCCCAGATGATGCGTTTTAGTATTGTTAACCCTTCACTAGATATAACCTGAACCCTTCACTAGGTGACTCGTGCGAAGATTGTATTATCTGGTCGCAACGAAGAGAACGCGCGTAATTGGCCTTATTATAGGTACTAAAGTACAACATTCACGCAAACTACAAAAGTACAGACTACTACGATAATAGTTTATTTTTTGGTTTAAATTTTTTTATCGGGCTGAAATGGAGTATTATCGTAAAAACTATGATGAGCTTTTTCAACGACCTTTCTCAAGTCCTGCATGCATTTCCATTTTGATCCATTTTTAGGTAATGGTCTTGTATACAGCTGGGTTAGTCTTTGTACTTTTTTCTTTGTGGCAACAATTGATAAGCCTGAGTGTGTCGAATTTTGAAATAAATTTCCCCATTATAACGGTACTGCAGAGCCCGGATATCAACTACATGTGGATCCCCTGTTCTCTTTCCAGGTCGCAGTGATTTAATATTAGTCAATGAATTCTCGAAATTGTAATCCAATACTTTTATCTTATAGGGATGTTTTGGGCGAGCGCTCCTCTTCTGGGCTATGTAATCGCTTGGAGAGTGTATGGAGGAAATATAGAAATTTTTCCAGTGCAGCATGAACGCTATCGCACTCCATTATTGTGTGTCTTTATCACGAAATAACTGTCGGATCAATAATTTCTACTCAATTGCCAAACTTCTTAAAGCACTAGCTAGGGTTTTGTTTCTATTTTGATAATTACATCCATCCGAAATAATTGTAACCACTTTGATTTTGTCAGCTTGGGATGAAATAAAATCTGTAGCGCAACTAGTAAACTCATTAGACGTCGCGCCGCCATTTGATTCGTGCCATACTGATAACGTTACATCTTTATTATTTAAAACAAAATTAGTGAAATTATGAACTTGCAATTTTTGTTTGCAATACATCGCAGTTTTCGGGCATAATAAGAAACTTTGAAGGTTCATGGCCATAACTAGGTGATTCTCATTAGCCTCATCCTTGGGCGCATTCTTAGCATCTCTAGCTTCATTTTTCTTCTCGATGTGTTTCTGGTATACATCTGGAGTAACCATTTTCACTTTATATCCACAACAGATGTAGCATTAGTCTTTGCGAGGATGATACGGTACTTTAATATTTTGTTCATTTAGAACCTTCAAAAAGAATGTTCTTGAAACGCTTTTTATTGAATTTTGCCTGCACCACTCTTCAAATACGTTGTGCATATGAGAAAGCTCCTACAGTAATGACTTGGAACAGTTGAAAGTACCATTTTGCAATATTTTCTTTCATCTCCTCGTATGCTTTCTTTTCCATTCCCTTAGTTTACGTCTTTCCGCTTGTGGTTGCTTTTCATTATTGTTATTCGTTACACCTATCCTCGCACTATCGGAAATTTTATCATGGTCACTCCGCATAACCTTCTAAATGTATTTTCTCCTACGTCTAAGGTGTTGATGAAAAAAGCCTGAATACTTTTACTCTGTTTCCAGTAGCCAATGGTATGAATATGTCATGTCCTTCGTTTTTTTTAAACATATTTTCGATATTTTCTTCTTCTTCGAATTTCTCTAGTACTCACTAAACCATTTACAAACGCTTTTTTCTCAGGCCAAGTAGCAATATTCCAAAATTCTTTGAGAAGTAATTGCCTTTCGTTATCATATAATATAATAATGATAATTTATCATTATAATCAAGTATAATTATTACTATACTTATTATTCTAATAAACTACCTGTAGTAACGCCGCTATCACATTACTTTCATTCACTAAACTCGTCTTTCTGTTGTATGCAAATTAGGGTGAGCCTAATTTAGTACTGATTCGGGGTGTGTAGGTCTTAAATATCTGGAAAACGGAATTTTTAAAAACTATCATTGCAATTTACCTGAAATTTACAATGCAACCTGTAAGTTGTCCATCCTGCTGAATGGGTCCTGTCATTGCAAATTTACATTTTATTACTCTGGCATTAAGCAACAGAGTATAGATTGTCTTCATCAAGTACCTACTTGATTAAAATGCAAAACTTTTTATTAAGTTAGTTCAAAAACACAGAAATATGAAAGACACTCTGTATTTTCTTCTCCGTAATATGCAATAAATTCAATTTCACTAAAATTAAAATTTAGAAATTTAAGGATATTACATTAAACCGAACCAAAGTTCTGTAATACAAATTAACAGTGACCGATTCATCTCTGCAGATTTCTAAAAGTCAGCGTAATATTGGAGGAAACTGCTGAGTGTCCTCACCACGGCTCGTTCGTCCGAAGTTGTATTAGACAAAAGGACAAACAGACTGGGAATTTAATTTAGTTATTATATTTGCCGAATCAATATTCGGTTAGCCGTGTTTACACATAGATCTCGAACTGCGATGCTCTATATCGCATAACTTCAGGTTTTCGTCGAGCAGTTTTCTCCCCTAATCTCCCCCTAGCTCCCGGAGAATTTGGCGAAAGGGAATTTCGAAAGTTAGAAACTATGGGCCGATGGTTTATCAGGCTATTTTGCCTTCGAAGTTATGGAAAAAGCACGATACAAAATAATGATGTGCTCTAGGGATGTTTCCATTGAGATACGCATTTTTTGATATCGGTTATTTGCACATTTTGTGCTCGGAAACACAGAATATTTTAATTTAATAAATATATTAGTAAGTTCCAAAAGTTTTCGGCGCAAGTATGTTAGAGAAATAGTTAAATAGAACCACTAACTTTGTCTCTTAAGAATCTCTCAGTACATAAGGGAAAAAATCCGAATGTTTGTCTTTGTGTCAGTTTTCCCCGGCAGGTTCATGAATGACTAATAATTGAAGTCATTCTATGCTAGATTAGCTTTCAGTTTGTGTAAGAACGCCCATAAACAACAAAGTTATTATTAGTACTTTTGACTCATCTATGTCACCAACTTTGTGCAAGAACGAGATTAATCTATTCTTTGAGTTATTATTTAATCTCAACAGTTTGTTATTTTTGTTTGTTATGTCAATGAAGTCATAATGACTTTATCCCGTTGTTGCACCAACCAAAATTTATCTTATACATTTTATAGTTGGTTTTTATGTGACCTATCGCATTTTTCTGTGGCATCTCCCGTTGTTGCGGGTTTTTTCAAGATTCTAGATTTTTTTAACATAAAATATTGCCACATCCGAGGCCACACCTATTTTAATTCCGAAGATGTATTCTACCAATTAACCACAAAAAAAAACAACTTTATTTTTATATTTCTTTTTGCTTCTGAAATATCGTGGCTAGTACGTTTTGCTATTCTGTATTTCAATCGCGACCTTTTCTTCTAAAAAGTGAACGTCTGTTGTTTTCATTTTGTATAATTCATCTGATCGGCAGGCGCCTGAGACACCAATAACCAATGCGACCTACAAATGTATAAAATAACAAGTTAATATAGAAATTGTCAACCTTTTGACCTAAAATACCTTTTGAACAAGAAATTCCATGGGTGCTTGTTCCAAAAAAATTTCAATATTTTCCATAGACAGTGTGTTCGATTTTTTCGGTTTGTATCCTTTTGGTCACCCTTGGATAATCCCATTCAATGGCAAAATGTAACTTTCTTATATCTCTCTGGACAGGCTTTACCAGGTTGTTTAGAAACAATTAGTCAGTATAATCATCATTACCTTTACTTTGAACCAGTCAGGTGGCATATGGGTTGCAACATACCAATTAATATAGAGGGTGTTCGGAAATAGTCAAGCTCAACTTTAAGGGCAGATTGGTCGACTGAAAAGAAGGCAACAAATCGACCATTACTTAATAATATATTGATCAGAGAACAGTAGTAGAAAAAATTTAATACATCACACGATGCGAAAACCTTTTTTGATGTTCGGAGGTATTGAATGACCTCGGCTTCGCCTCGGCTATTCAAAAACCTCCTCACACCAAAAAATTAACTTTCGCATCTAGTAATGTAAATAACTATTACAGTTGTTGCCAATTTCTGGCTTATGAAATTTAGCACAGGTTTTAATTTTACTAAACAATAAAAATAACAGTTCAAAAATTAAAGAACATGCAGCCAAGAGACATATGGCCTGAGATATATGCCTCTCGGACAATAAGACACATAAAAGTATTGAAGTTAAAAAGTTTTGAACAAAACACGGACCGAGATGTACGATATGGCGGCTCGTCTTGTATCTATAATACACGGAACGAAACCTTTACAAACTTTTTACAAATTGACATGACAGTCTGAAAAGAACTTCACAATAACTATAAGATACAAATACGGACTGATGGATGGCCGCGTTGCCATATCTCGCAGAGGTATTGGAAATACGTTTGTATGTCGAAAAGAGTATCTTCACACCAGAATTTAATCATAGATCTCTTTAAGTTGACCTTTGTTTGTCCTAGTACGAGCCGTTTGCTATTTTTCGATGTAAACTGTGTAATTATATTATAATGCTCTTGAAGCGGGTTTAAAATAAATAAACGAAAACGCGCCGAGGAGTAATAAACATTGGTAAATAATTTTGGATTTTCCCTCCCCTTCATTATTTATACGCGAAGTTAAGAATTCTTGTACGAGAAATCGATCTTCAGTATGATAAAGTTCACATTATATCGTTTACCTTCACTGCTATAAATCAATTAACTGATAACCATTAAGTAGCTCCCAACATCTTCAAACCGCAATTAATGGGTGCAGGGTCGGCTTGAAAATATAGCTATCTATACAGGGTGTCTCGAAATTAGGTGGCCAAAGGAAAACAGTAGAATCTACATCGGAAAATAATACTAATTTGTTTAATAAACAAGTATCGGAAATTGCCCCCTAAGAGAGCTACAGCCCTCTAACAGGGAACCCATGAAGATGGTATTTTTCAGATTATCCCCAAACAGTTGAACATATAAACCTGAATTTTTGGTATTTTAGTAACTTTTATGTGCTGAATCTAGATCTAAAATCAAAACTATTAAAATTTAATCATAGGCGTAATATTTGGGGGGTTGAGGAACAAACACAAAAGTAGCTTTTTTCTAAGTTACTGTTTTACATTTTTTTTCTGGAATAATAAAAGTTTAGGGCTTTCTGGCACAAAAAGGTACTCTTGATGTACTTCGCTCAGATGCACTATTTCTGAAAAAAAAGTCCTTAACGATAACATTGTTTGACAAACACGGATCAAATTAAAATTTTGAATTTTTTTAAAGTAAACAACAACACTCATTTACTTGAGTAAATGTTCAAATAAATTTCCATTTTGTTGAATACACAGTCTGAAGCGTTTTCTAATATTTTGAGTAGTACGAAGAATTTCGAACCGGTTTTCTTTAATTCGATTTCCAGCTGCATGTATTTGTCTTAAAAGCTCTTATAGGCTATCTACTTCTGTGGCATAAACCATATTGCACATATTGCCCCACAGATAATAATCTAAAAGATTTAGACCAGGCGATCGAACTGGCCAGTTTACTGGACCACCTCTACCTATCCACCTATTAGGAAAATTTTTATTTAACAGTTTCTTACAAGCTGGCCCCATCGTGCTGGAAGAACATCTCTAACCGAGTACGTATAGGAACATCCTCTAGCAATTCTGCCAGCTCATTTTGGAGGAAACTTAAATAATGATGGGCATTTAATCTATCTGGCAAAATAATAGGACCTATTTAAACATCTCCTATGATCCCTGCCCAAAAATGAGTATTATGGCTATTAAATGCCTTGCCTTCATTCGACCATAAAACTTTTCTCAACGTATTTTGGTGGTTGGAAATCCATTGGCAAAATTCTACACGAGGTTAAAAGTCTTCGGCTCTTAAACCATGTACTCTTTGATAATGAAACGGATGCAGTCCCTGCATTTGGATCATTCTTCCAAGCTAAAAAAGATTTTTTGACAATTCACGTGCTGTTATCTGTTATCTGTGAAAACAATTCTAATAAATATCAGATACTTACAATTGATTTGGGAATATTGATAATATTTGCCAGCGGTCTCAATGCTATTTGAGGATTTTCCTTAATTATATTTAGCGCTCCCTCGAAATCATAATTTCCCATAGGCCGGCCTTGTCCCTGTGAACGCCTAAATGATCCATTTTCTACTAAATTTTTATGGGCACGACTAAATACTATTCGATGTGGCAGCCTTCTTCTCGGAAACCGTCTTTGGTACTCACGTACAGCACGTGCATTACCATTGCAATATCCGTAAATATAATGAATATCAGCTAATTCATTATTCGAGAAACGCTTTTATTATACCAGAAAATTTGCACGTGCATTACCATTGCAATATCCGTAAATAAAATGAATATCAGCTAATTCGTTATTCGAGAAACGCTTTTATTATACCAGAAAATTTCGAAAAAACTATCATAATAAATGTCAAGCTGGCAAACAACAAACATGTCAATTTTGTTTCAAGGCCTACTACTAAAATTTAATGAAAATGTGATCGGCCCTTAGTAAACAGGGTTATCGTTAAGGACTTTTTTTTCAGAAATGGTGCATCTGAGCGAAGTACATCAAGAGTTTGCCAGAAAGCCGTAAACTTGCAGATTCCACTGTTTTCCTTTGGCACCTAATTTCGGGATACCCTGTATATTGATTTATTTTTATTTTGAGAGACATTTTAAACCAAATGAGAGCAAAGATCAATTATTATAATACTATTTCGAGACATAATAAGTACAATAAAAATTAATGAAATACTGAAATACAGATTTATTCGTTTTAATAAAAATTAAGTTTTTACAGTCGTCAACAAAGTACAGGGTATCCAGTTTTCAATGGATTCGCGGGGTATCTCCGGTATTAGTAAAGATAGAAGGATACGGTTTTCGCAGCTCTGTACTTCTTTTTTGTGAAACAAAGGATGCCGCATCAGAATTTGTCTAGTCCTCCTTGTTTTTGATATACCTACGGAATGTTTTTGAAAATTTTATATTTTGTGACACCCCCATATTTAGGTTTCCATGTAGCTTATTAAAGAAAAAACAAATGTTGATTTTGTAGTTTTTTACGTAGAATCCAGTGACGTACTCGTTCCTACGTTCAATAGTTTCCGAGGAAAAAAAAACAAACTTGCATTTTTTTAAATGGGTCACCCTATATATTTTTTAATAACATAATTTAGTTTATAACAAGCTTCTCAGAAATATATAATATCTTATTTGTATTTTTAAAATTAAGCACGAAATTAACGTATTATTAAAAAATATACATTTTTTGTTAGTAGGGGTACTTAAAAAAACTATTACTGAAGAAGAAATATATTTTGGATTCCTTAATCTAATTAGCAGTCATATATCAGTAAAAATAATAACAATCGAGTTGTGTTTTACTACATAAAACATTAGAAGAAATGCTGAAAGTTGATAGAATTTTCTGATAAATATTGCTCAAATTGTTCTCCATTATGCCTTAGACATGTTTCACATATAGGAGTTCTTATTAACACAAAACGTATATTTTTTAATAAATAGTAAATTTCGTGCCTAATATTAAAAATAAAAATAAGGTATTATATATTTCTGAGAAGCTTGTTATAAACTAAATTATCTTATTAAAAAATATATAGGGTGACCCATTTAAAGAAAAGCAAGTATGTTTTTTGCCTCGGAAACTATTGAACGTAAAAAAAATCTGAATAGGTACTTCACTGGATTTTACGTAAAAAACTACAAAAAGATATTGGTTTTCTCTTTGATAAACTACAGGGTAACCTAAATATGGGGGGTGTCCCAAAATGTAAAATTTTCAAAATCATCCCATATATCAAAAATAAGGAGAACTAGAAAAACTCTGATTGCGGCGTCTTTCACAAAAAGTTGGACAGTGCTGTCAAAACCGTATCCTTCCATCTTTACTAATAACGGAGATACCCTGTAAAACCATCGAAAACTGGACACCCTGTACACTAGGTATATGAACCATGTTACCAGATATTATGATTATAAATTACAATTTACGATTTAGACTACACACTTATACTAAATTAAAATTAAGTTTAAGATTTAAATGTAGTACAATGTCTGTACGCTGAAGTTTTACAATAATCATTCTCCTTTACTTTAGTAGGGGGAAAGAAGCAACGTTGTATGCCCATTCTCTGTTGCAAGTTTATCACAGACCAATAAAAAAAAAACAGCAACAAAAAAAATATATATAAAAAAAAATAAATACATAAAAAAAGGAAGAAAAAAAAGTAGTATCGTAAGTAGTAAGTAAGACGAATCTGTTAAATAAAAAATAATATTATATTAGACCACAGCTGGTGAACTGCATGTAGTTGAAAAGTGTAAGCAGTGATAATAATTAATTATTAAAGAAAGAAAAAAAAATCATTTATAATGATTAATAAGAGGATGCTGGCCATTTGGTTTTAACCAGTGCCATACACCAAAACACACAAAATCCTTTGATACTTCTAAAAGATCCCGTTTTTTGTAAATCTCTTCAAAATATTAATTACTATTTATAATAAAATTTGGGGTTACTGCTTTTGTACTGTTAAAACTAGTAAACATTTTTACGTGATGACTATGATAACTAGCATTGTCCATTACAATAACGCTATTTTAGGGTCGATATTTAAGAAAGATTTAAAATGTTAGCTTAACATTAGGAATTAATAATGTCCCAAGCATAAAGTTTAATTTTTTAAAAATATTGTTTGACTTTTTAAGCCTTTGTGGTACGCTACTGATTCAAAATACTATTTTTAAATATAATCAACTTGGGTTAATTATCCATACCGAAGATAATTTTAAAAAAACAAAAAAATTTAAATTAGGGGGGGGGGATTTTGGGGGTGTTCTCCACCTCGGAGGGTTGGGGACTTTTTTCTGATAAGTTAGACGGAAAAAGTAAACATCCCCAAAAAAACAGCTGTATGTGACTTTGTTCTCAGATAAGTACTAAGTGCACCGGGGTACGTATAAAATTTGCCCTGAAATCAGTGCTATAAAGAGCCAGAAAAGTTTTAAGTTCGTATGTAGTCCGCTAATGCATAACTGTTCAGGTAGGTTTTAAAATTGTTCCAATTGTTTGTATTTTGTTTATCTGTTTAACGCTTTCTGGCACATGTTTTTAAATTTACATTCATGACCTATCTTGTAATAATTTTTTGTTGATTTTTCTGTATCTATATCTAAATATAAAGCTTTAATAATGTTTTTCAGAAAAGATACATAAAAAAATCTTGAATATATTTCAAATTTATAGACCCTGTATCTGGAAACCAGAGCAGTTGTTTGCTTATGAACTCTTTGTCTTAAACTCCAACAAAGATAAATTTCTTAAAGCTTGTATACAATTGTACATACTTATCATCATCACTCTGTATATTTTGTAATTGTACCGCATGTTTCCATTGAACATAATACTTTGTAATAATCTTAAAACTATTAGTTAGTTTCAATCCTAAAAGTCGGGATTCCGGGATTGTATTCTCGATAGTCATGGTCCTTGTGGAGAGTAGGTACAATTTTATCATTAAAGGTAAAGTGGTTTTACACACATCTGACATGGCAACACTGTAATTTATAGCCGCAATCCTCAGGCCGTCCGGACAATAATATATCATCGTTACTCTTTTGTTCAGTTCAAATGGTATTGATGATTTTATTAACTGTAAATGGATTTCGTTTTTTTTTTAATTCACCTCTCATTCTTTTCCATCTGCGATTGTTGTTGTACACCTTCGATTCGACTTGGCTTGGCTTTGTGGGTGATATACCGGGAATGCAAGGTTTAAATTCTTCTTTTTTACTTTCTCTGCTACAGTGTGTTAGTCTATTAAAAAGGCGGGATTTGTATCTATTTGGTATCACTGAGTACGATTACATCGTGAACTGATCGGTTCCCACTGTTCAGATACAATCTAATTTTAATCCAATTCCAATTTCATACAAAAAAAAAGAAATTCTTAATTAAGCAGATATAACGTATAATATAGAGGGTCTCCTAGCTACGGTCCATAACTTCAGTGTATAATTCCTTACGAAAACGTTTCTATAAACGTTAGATCCATCACTCTTTAGGTTAGTTCATATTTTACCTTCTTCCTCCCTTCAGTGCCAAAACAATTATTATTCCAGCGTCCATGCCCGCCATTAAAGAATTTTTTTCGAACGGACGCCCATGCTTTTATTTATACAGTAACTTTCTACACCTGAACTAAGGGGTTTCCATTAATTTTAAGAAACATTAGAGCTATAATTTAAAAGTTCCTAAGGTTTATTAATTTAACTGATGGAATTAGCTTATTAAACCAATTGATCTTAAGGGTATTAGGAAAGTTTTGTAACGCTGAGAATTACTTGGAAGAACCAAAAATTATTTCACATTTCGGGGCAAACCTCAAGGAGAGAAGCTGATTGATTATAAAACACTAAAACAGGCTAAATTATTACTAAAGAATTATGACTTATGGGGCGAAGAGGATGTAAAACCAAGCAAGTCATCTTAATATTTAAGATTGCTCCATTTAGAATATAGGTAGAGTTTTATAGAAAGTGTTAATTAGAAAATATTTCAATATAAACTGCTGGAATTTTAAAACGCATAAGGAAAGTTTTTAATCTATATTTCAAAGTAAATATTTCAGGAAATACTAAAGATATCTGAACGTGGAAGCATATCAGGGCTTACTGTTTGGTCCTATGGTAGATTGATTAGTTTTGGTTTGTGTGCATTTTAATTTCACAATATAGAGTGGTTAATGGAACAGTGCAAATTTAACAAAACTTTACAGAGACGACATTTCTTTCCAAAAATACTTTTCCTTTATTTCTAGATTTATGAAGAATCACTACCTGCAATAGAAACAAATTTGTATAATTAGTGAAGGACCAACAGACTGGGCAAAACACAATTTTTAAATTAAACACTGGAGAAACTTAAACAATGAAAAAAATTAATGAAACAAAACTGATCTTAAAATGGTTTGTTAAGTCCTATTTACTAACGCCACATTTGCTTAAAAACCTGGGTCCGCCTGTTCGAGGAGAAACGAATATTATTATCCACAAGCAATACCATAAGAGCTCAGATTTAGCCGGATATTTTTTATGCTTGGTATCGAACACTTACTTTCAGAAAATTTAACGAGAGCGTAGCTCGAGTGATTTTGTCGGACAGATCGAGTTAAATTTTCTGAAAGTAAGTATGAGATAGCAAGCATAAAAAATATCAGGCTCATAATCTGAGCTCGAATGGTATTTAGTAAGGCAATTCCACGAATAGGAATGAAATTTTCTATTTCGTTATTTATTTCCTTTTCGTCAATTGTCCCAAACCGCTGCATGTTAAAAAATACTTTTTTATTTACAAATCGACTTTAAAACAGCTTAAACAATTATTTAGTATTTGTGACAATTGCCTAACAGATGACTTAAGAACTAGTTTAAAATGCAATTGTTACCACGGTAACGATTGGAGGAGCAGGAAATATATCCGATTTTTTTATCCAGTTACATTTCCTCTTCCTTTCTTTTTATCCGACAGCAAACTACGATTTTTGACATTTTAAATGGGACTATTTATATATGAGTGGAATTGCCAGAACAATTGTGACTGCCTACTTCAGTACTTGAATAAACAAATTCTGGAATATCGGGGTCAGCTATGTCAAATATGGGGAAAGTACACAAGAACTGATTAAATTGGCTTTGTCCTCAACTTGGTACGAACTGGATGGCACACTTGTGTCAAATGTAGAATGGGTACATTTAGAGGACTGAGCGGAACCTTTTGAAGTACTGGTAAAAAAGTTAGAATTACTAGGCATCAGGATATGTATATAGATTTTTGCAATAAGGATATTTACAGAAAAATTTGATTCTGGTTAATGATTTAGTTTTAAGGGTGACATGGTAGATAATAATAGAGGCAAATAAGGAGCATACACTTAAATATAACGCTTATATGGTATTAAATGGCAAAGAATAAAAATTAAAAACTTACACTAGTCCTTCGGCATGGCGTATCATACAGTTCTATTTGCATGCGCTTGGGCTGTGGATATAGACCTCTTCTATTTACTATGGTTGCTAGATCTTTTTAGAGAGTTAATTTGTAAAAATATGGTAAAAATGTTAGAATAGAACGAATTTGAATTGCAAAATGCAGCATACTTAACCTTAAATGCATAAATTTTACATTTAGGTTACATTCCTGTAATATAAGGTCACTTAACAATCCTAAAATTCTTCAAAACTTGTAAAAAAAAGTATGTAGAGGATAAAACAAGGACTAATACATTAAGTTCGAATATAAAAATATCTTTCACGTCCTCACCATTAACGATTACAAATTCGTTCGGGGGTTCACGGACTAACACTTCACAAAACTTTTCTTCTTCTTTATTCATCCAAAAGCAGATGATAGAAGACTTCAATGAGTTGGCGTAATATATTGGGTGTTTAACAATAAGTCTGTCTTTTTTTTATATATTAATTATGCAGGGTGTCGGGAAACTTCGTTCGTATATTTCAAGGGGATATTCTACCTATGAAAATATGAAAAAAAGTTCATATGAATGTAGGTCCTTAAATGTCTTATAAGGAAGCTATGGCCGTCCAAAGGTGACCTCTAAAGATTAGTTTCTCTTTTATATCTTTGCAACCGCTTTAGGTACCGACGTGCTTTTTGGCACACAAACTAATATTAACAATTGCTAATTTATGATATTGGGAGTTACTATGAAATTTAGTCAGGGACGTTCTTACGGTGGGGTTGGCTTAGTTTATTTATTCCTAATTTTTGTACGCGACACTTTTAAAAAAATTTACCCGAAAATTATAATTCCAGTGATTTTTCTACACAAAAAAGGTATTCTTAAAAAAAATTATTGGGCCAATAATTTAGAAGAAAAATCGATTTATTTAAATCATTGCATAAATTATTATCGAATTGTGTTTAAACTAAAACATCAAAGTAGTCTTATGACAAATATAAATTTTAAGTCAAAAAAACATCAAGAAGCCCATGGTTAGGGTTAAAATAAATTGACAATGACAATATTTAAGTCAAAACGTTGTTTTATTGTAATTTTTAAACAAAACAAATTAAGAGTTGTTGGTTTAACAATAATAAACTGAAAAAAGTAGAAAATTTACAACAAATGTTGAAAATGGTTTCCATTCATATCAATACAACCAACTAAACGATTTCTCATTAATGTTCGTACTCTTGCGAAAACTCCTTCCTTATTACGAATTTCCTCGCAACAATAAATAACACGTTGTTCCAATTGTTGTACATTTTCGACAGGTACTGAATATACCAGAGACTTCCGATATTCCCAAAGAAAGTAATCCAATGGATTGAGATCAGGTGAACGGGGAGGCCAGGCAATGGGCCCACCTCGGCCTATCCATCGGTCTGGATATGTTTGATTTAAATAATCTCGAACCAATCTAGTAAAATGAGGTGGAGCCCCATCATGCATAAAATAGTTTGTAAGTCTTTGCTGGTAAGGCACATCTTCAAGTAAAACAGGTAAAGAGTCTTGTAAAAACTCTAAATATGCAGGCCCATCTAAACGTTGAGGCATAATGTATGGGTCCTATTAATCGATCGCCCAATATACCTGCCCAAACATTAATTAAACATTTATTTTGAAATCGACTTTCGAAAATTGCATGGGGATTTTCTTCTGCCCATATATGGTTATTATGGAAATTTACAATGCCTTCACGGGTAAACCCTGCTTCGTCAGTAAACAAGACTTTATGTAGAAAAAAACGGTCTTGATGACATTTTCTCTGCATCCACTGACAAAACTGTGCACGAGGAAGTAGGCTTTGAGGCTTAAGCGCCTGAACTCTTTGTATATGGTATGGATAAAGAAGTTGTTCATGCAAAATTTCCCATGTAGTACTTTTAGGGATACCCTCTTGTAAGGCAATTATTCTTGTGCTTATACCCGGATTGACTGCAACACATTCGAGCACTCTTTCTTCTGCTTGTGGAGTCCTAGTAGTACGGCTTCTCCCAGTTTCATTCATATTTGGCCTAAAAGTTCCGGTTTCTCTTAATCGTTGATGTAAGTTAATGAATAATTTCTCACAAGGAATTTGACGGTTTGGAAAATATTCTTGATACAACCTGCGAGCTTCTCAAGTACAACCATTAGCTTTGCCATACATAAAATGCATATCAGCTAACTCAGCAAATGAAGAATCTGCTATCTTTTAAAATTTGCACCTTAATTAATCAAAAACACTTTGCACTTTATCAATGATCACTACAATAAATCGCAAAAACGTCATTGTCAATATATTTTAACGCTAACCATGGGCTTCTTGATGTTTTTTGACTTTAAATTTGTATTTGTCATAAGACTACTTTGATGTTTTAGTTTAAACACAATTCGATAATACTTTATGCAATTATTTAAATAAACCGATTTTTCTCCTAAATCATTGGCCTAATATTTTTTTTTAAGAATACCTACCTTTTTTGTGTAGAAAAATCACTGGAATTATAATTTTTGGGTAAAATTTTTTAAATGTGTCGTGTACAAAAATTAGGAATAAATAAACTAAGCCACCCCCGTAAGAACGTCCCTGACTAAATTTCATACTAACTCTCAATATTATAAATTAGCAATTGTTAATATTAGTTTGTGTGCCAAAAAGCACATCGGTACCTCAAGCGGTTGCAAAGATATAGAAGAGAAACTAATCTTTAGAGGTCACCTTTGGACGGCCATAGCTTCCTTATAAGACATTTAAGGACCTACATTCATATGAACTTTTTTCATATTTTCATATGTAGAATATCCCTTTGAAATATACGAACGAAGTTTCCGGACACCCTGTATGAGAGAGACCGTCTACAGACTGATATGCCAGTCTGATATGTCGGAAAGGAGCAAATGGTAGTGGCCGTTGGCGGCCCTCTGGTTTACTTATTGGCCAATGTACATTCAATGATCTAATTTTTTGCGACGTCACCAATATGAGTTTCAACCATGTGGCTCAACCATAGACCTGTTCATGATATTCTGTGGCTCAGCCAAAGACATTAGAACTATTAGACCAAATTGTTTACATTTTGATGTGGCAAATCATCATTCCCTCTTTATTATTCATCTCTGTCGCTCAAAATTTGACCTTAGCCGGCTTTATCTGTCTGTTAGAAATATTAGGGAAAAACTGTTTTTAAAAGATTGAGTTAGTAATTGCAGTAACGCCCAGAACCTAACATACAAAAAAGTTAAGGTGTGCGTATCAAATTATGCATTCATGCTTGCAATGTTATGCGAATATTTTTTCGAAAACTGTTAAAAACCTTAAAAGTATTGAAATTATTATTATATATATCGGGCACTACGGCAACATTGTACTACGATTTTACAACCGGAGAGATTCTTTGAATGACTGTAGCGATTGCGATGTTGCCAGTGAGTCACAGCAGCTAGCTTGTGTTTTTGTGCCTTTATTGCAGTTTATTTTTGATTTCCTTGTGTATTTGCCTAAACATTAGTGTAGAAATAAACAATCATGGTTCGTGCCTCTGTAGTGTGTAAAAAGTGGATCATTTAAATCCAAATTTATCATTTCATCGGTAAGTATGGTTAGGTTATTGTTTTATAGAAAGCATTGGTGTAGCGTATGGGCTTGTTTACTAATGCTGTGGTAGCACCATTGTTGTTAAAACTTTTATGCACAATGAAAAAGTTTTGTTATACTTAGAAACAATTAAGTGTAGATATTGATAAATAACTCATGGTAGCTACTTAATAGTAAACGAGTAAAAAGATATCGACTAGTAAAATACTGTAAAATTGAAATCCTATTCCTAAATTTAATTAGGTAGGTACCTATTTATTGAGATGTTTTATATATAACATAATATGTATATTATAAACATTCTGTTTAGGTTTCCTCAAGATGCTGAAAAAAGAAAACTTTGGTTTTCTTTAGTAGGATTCTGGATAACCAACATTTACGAAACAATCCAGAGTTGTGCTCGGATCACTTTTTTCCTGCAGATATTTTAGTAAGGGTGAATGGTGCTAAATATGTTAGAAAGGGAGTAAACCCTCGTTACTGTGAAGGCTTGTTATTTCTAGACGACCTCTCTAACAGGTAAGATTGGGAGCTGTCAAGTTTTGGTTTGCCTAATAGAATTATTTAAAATATTTTAATATCCTTGTTTGTTTTTTAGTTCTGAGTCAACTGTTATTGGAACACCACCTGCCGCAAAAAACAACATTGGCGTAAGTAATATCTATTAATAATAAAATTAGTAATGTTATATTTTATGACAAATAAAATTTTTGGTTTATAATAAGTGTAATAGGTATACCTATTATTCATTATGAAACCCTTTTAATATTAATTAGAAGTTCATTTTATTCATTTTCAGGATGTCTAAGCTATGCTTTGAAGATATATTGGTTAAATCAGATGATGCTGATCGAGTTGCTGATGAACCTTACAAGATTATTTATAATTCTCCTAATATTCAAAGGTACGTAGGCCCTATGCAAACAAAAGTTGTTCAAAAAATGTTAATCATGAAGAAAAATGCTATTTGGGCTTTTTCTTTTATTTTTCTGTTGATTCTAGAAAAAAGTTCTATGTCCATCTCTTCGTTTTATTTTAGGCCTACAAATATTGTTCCAAATATAATGTCAGTTCCTGGTCCTTCTGGAATTGGGTAAGCATATTTTCTTTTTAGGTAACTTTACATCTTTATCAATTTTAATTAACACAATTTTTATAAGTAGGATAATTTCAACCTATTGAAAATTATGTAGCTATAGAAAATGCTACATCTGGGAAAAGGTATATCAAATTAGTACTCATACAGGAGGGTGTTCATTTACAACACACTGTTAAATTTTTTTTTTCTTTTTGTTTCAGTACGTATAGTCATTCAGGTTAAGTGGGGTCATTAAGGGGCACATTTAAATTTTTTTTTTATACAGCAGGTGTTCAATACTGAATATGATTTAAGATATTCAGTTTAGTTGCTTGAAGCACACAGGTCATTTAAATACACCATAAGAGTACCTAATATACAGGATATTTCATTTAGAAATTTGCAACTTTGGTGTACGTATAACTTTTTTTTGAGCCACCCAGTATATTCCAAAATAATTTTTAAATGTGCTCCCAATATAAACCTACATATTAGGTACTAGAACAAAAATGATTTTAAATTTTTTTAACGTTTTCCGTACATGTTTCGTATGTGCGCCACCCTGTATAATATACATTTTTTTAATTGCATAAAGGAGTAAAGCTGCTTAAAGTGTATTTTTTACATTTTTTAGAAAAGGGCATTATATTGGAGACATGGCCAGTAGCGATTTTTCCACCCCAGGGAAATGGAGGAAAAACGTTACAAGTATAAAAAACACAATTACTGAAGAGAGAAAACAAATTTATAATTTAAAAAAACAAGTCCGACACCTTAAAGATCGGGTAAGGACATTAACAGGACTATTAAAAGTGTTGAAGGATAAATTTTCTATAACAGAAGCAGCACAATCATGTATTAGGGTATGTTTTATTTATGATGTATGATTAAGTAGTTATTTTTTTGGAATACATTATTCTGTTTGTGAAGCCATCTTCTTTTGTTGTTTTTAAACATTATTGCAAATAAAGATTATTATTAATATTATACATACACCTTAGTTTTTCATTGTTTATCTAAGAATATCTTCTATCATAACTTCCAGCTTTTAACAGGAAGTAACAAAATATGACATCTGGTTAAACCCGAGGTTGATATTTGTTGACTTCAAGAACTGTAATTTTTTAATTAACAATATCTCAACAACCATTCAGTTTAGACATATATAGTACCTACATACAATGGTGTTAAGTCGATGAGTACATATTACAAAGTTTAGGACAAACTGTATATTTAAGTATATGCTTGTTGAAGGCAGTTTTTGAAATAAGAAATGTTTGTATTCATTGTTTTTTTTTTTATATACAGCAGCTAAGTCCAAATAGAATTGGGACACTCGTATAATGTCGTATAGATTTTAATAAGAATAAATGTAGTCTACCTCGTAATTACAATTTTTACAAAGGTTTTTATAATGTTTTCAATTCTAATAATGAAATAAAGTTTAGCAACTTTTTTGCAATAGTAGCAGTGTTTTATTTTGCATTTACGTACCTACCCATATTTTGTGATAAATTTCCAACTGAAACTAATTCAAAATAGAAATTTTCCAAATAACCTCTTTCTTTCATACTGAGATTCAGAAATTTCGGAATCTTATAAGTATTAAAGGTAAATTTGTGATTCTAAAATTGAAGATTCGGAATTAATCCAATATGTTAAAAGGGTTTCAGACAAAAAACAATTAAATCAAACAATCAATGTGATTAATTTTTTTTTATTGTAGTATATTTCTTGTGACCTATTATTACCATTCTTGGGAAAAAATTCTGATACAAAAAAATGTATTGTATTATTTCATACATTGTTGTTAGGTTTTAACCTCTACACCACTGGCGATCAAAACCAAGGGACGGTTTACAATGTTGCCGATCGGGCCAAGGATATCTGCCTTTCTCTCTCGCACTCGCCAATATTTTAAAACAATAATAGTCGATACTTTTATGGGAATTATGAATGAATCGTTTCGTCTAGTAGTTCTAATGTCTTTGGGCTCAGCCGACTATCCGAAAGTAGAAGCGTCGCAACGCGAACTGACAGTACGCTTTGCTTGGAACAATAGTATTTAGCTAGGTACACATTCACTATTGTTTTGACGCGACGCTCTAATCAGAATTGACCTTAGTGGGAATCTTCTTCAGACAACAGGTCCCTTTGCGGATTTGATCACCTACTTCGATCTAGCAAAGATTGATTTAGGGGCTCAAATCACCAGCCTATCTATTTAATGTTCTAAAGGCTACTCTTGTAAAAGAGTTAGTCTTTTATGAGAGTAAAAAGATATTTAATCATTTAAGTTGAAATCAATTGTAAACCAAAATGTCAAAGACATCTAATAGCAGAAATCCTACTACAGTTTGAATGAGTATTATAGTGACGTTTTATAGTTGGTTTTATGTTTATGTTACTTTTATTGTTATTGACATTGCATTTTATATTTGTGTGCGTGCATGTGCATACCTACATGTATGTGTATGTGTATATTTATATATTTGTTTTTGTTTTTATTTTTACTTATATTTTAAGGACTTGTTAATAGGAATTTAGATTTCTTGAACAATAAAGCATATATTGATTGATTAATTGACGGATAAATGTGCGCATACGCTTGCGAGCCGAACCGTTCGCGAGCTGCTAGTTCTCATTTGGGACTCGGTTTGGAGCACCGAACGTGTTGTGAACCGCTCATGACGATCCGAATGATGAACACAAAGGCGTTCTCACTTCAAATTGGGACGACGTCATGTGTAGTTCGTTGTTTTTCCGTCTGTTCGCGTACCTCGAGGCTCCAGCGTCTATTTTTCTTTATGTCTGGTGATTTTCTTCCACCGTCAGAGGAATATGTATTGAAACTGAAATTCTTGTGTTCGCTGCTTATTTCTTGTAAATTCAACTTCATCATAAGCTCTGTATCAGCGTTAGTATGCGACCAACGTCGCTGTTTCCTCCTCTTGCAGAAACTGGAGAATTTTCTCGCGTGAAAACATTATGGATTTGCATTGGTGGAATGACGGTTGGGTCCTTTCTTTCTTCACTGGGAATCCGTCACAAGAATAATTTTAACGAACGTTTCACGAGCGGCTCTCAAATGTATAAGCACCTTAAAGTTTTTAAGGCTGTTCGAGGCCGCATATCAAGCTTTTCTTCGAATATGGAAACTAGTAGTCTAAGAATATATTTGGAAGCAGAGCTCTAAATATTTATTTATTTATTTATTTACTTATTTATTCAGTAACTACATGGTACATAAATACATAAGCTTCGTTAATCATAGAGTCCAGTAAAAAATTAAAAACTTAAACACTACATAATAAAATACACAGATAAAAGTCAATTAAAACCAAACATATCAATAAAATAGTATGAAACGTACATCATTCTAAACCGGCGGTATGCCATTGCATTGTAGCACCCGTAACCAAGTCTGGATTATGATCATCTCAGGTAATTTCCAAGTTCTGGCCTGACTTTCTGTCAAAGAATTCCTTCAAGGAATAAATGCTCCCGTCAAGCTTTTTTCTGAATAGGTTTAAATTGAGGATCTGCCTGACATGGGGCGGCAAGTGGTTAAAAAATTTTATGGGCAGTATATAACTACTATTAGCTGAGTGGGTCATCCTATGGGCCGGCAAACGCAGGGTGTCCATCCCTCTAAGGTTGTGCCAATCCACGACATGTGCAGTTGATGTGAAGTTTGCTATGTTTTTTTCACAAAAACAGCACATTGTAAAATACCGGGTGTTGCATCGTTGAGCGGGACATAGGAAATCCCATGTAATTTTAAATGGGGTCAATTATTGGCTTCCCTAATTATTTTAGAGAAAAATTCTATTTAGGTTTATTAAAGAGCACTAAAACCCACATTCAAAAGAATAACTTTAGATATTTTTAATGAGCCCGTTTACGGGTTATCGCCGATTTCTTTTTAACTATTTCTCCTTTTTATGGCCCCGTATTTGCGGGCACCAGTCAAGGTAAAAGATGACTGTCAAATAAAGTTGTCATTTTGAAATGTGTGCTTTATTGTTATAAAAACTCGTACATCAAAAATATTAAAGGTGTATTTATGAGTACAAATTAATCTGAATAAAACTAAAATAAAGTATTCAATTACAAGGTTAATTATGACATTTTACATGTTTCAATATTTTACTAATTAATAGGTAATTAATAATTCTTGCATCTCTTCTTTGTTCCTGCCTTTCTTCACATCTGCAGTTATTTATTACAGTGCCTTTTGTCTCAAATTTCTTGATAGTCCTTTCGACTGTAGATTTTGCAGGTATCGGTCTATTCGGATACAGAGCAGCAAACATGTCTGACACATTTTGATAACTATTTCCTTGATAATACCATTTAATCATCAATATTTTTTCTTCAGAAGTGTAATTCATGGCTAATATTTTCGATGTACGGGTTTTTATAACAATAAAGCACACATTTCAAAATGACAACTTTATTTGACAGTCATCTTTTACCTTGACTGGTGCCCGCAAATACGGGGCCATATAAAGGAGAAATAGTTAAAAAGAAATCGGCGATAACCCGTAAACGGGCTCATCAAAAATATCTAAAGTTATTCTTTTGAATGTGGGTTTTAGTGCTCTTTAATAAACCTAAATAGAATTTTTCTCTAAAATAATTAGGGAAGCCAATAATTGACCCCATTTAAAATTACATGGGATTTCCTATGTCCCGCTCGACGATGCAACACCCGGTATATACACAATAAAATGTTAGAATACTTAACTCTTTAAATAAATCCCTACAAGAGTAGTTATAGTTCTTGAACATGATTGTTCTTATGATCCTCTTCTGCGCAGTAAACGCCTCATTACTTCTCCTACTACTACCCCAGGCCACAACCTCATATGACAACAGAGAGCCAACATTAGCATGATAGTATGACAGCAATAATTGCCTACTTACGTTGGCTCTAAGTTTCCAAAGAACGAAGCAAAAGGTGTTCATCTTCTTTAGTACATCATCCACCTGTTGACCCCATAAGAGCCGCGAGTCAATTTTAACGCTCAGGAATTTAGCTGATTGTGACTGTGTGACTGATATGAGTGCAGTATTCTATAGATGATCCAATTTGGGCTTTATAGAGTATATAAAGTTGTTTAGAATATGCTAAAAGTTTTCGGAAAATACTCCATGTTTACATTGGTCAACTGCCATTGGCGCCGATTTTATGAAAATGTGTAGCTCATCCATAATCAGATTACGGGGTATAGAGAGTTGTTGACATATTTTAAACATGGTCGCACTTAACATATTTATTAGTTAAAGTTACAATTACAACTCGCTTTATGAATTTGTAAAGACAGATCTTAAAATTCACATCATTTTGTTACAACATAACATAATCTTGATACGACGCGACTCCGATCCAATTAATACTACGCACGTGAAAGCTCAGATGTCTTTCGATTGGCAAAAGATCCAATTGAGTAAATTAAAACCAGACTAACTACTAAATCTTTTTAGAAAATGACGTGGAATATTTTTTTTAGTATTGAAAATACTTATGGGCGCGCTTATATGGGAATAGTCGACGGGCGACATGCAGAAGAAAACGACATGCAGCGGCGCGCGGCGGCAGTCGGCAGTGGGATATCATCTGTCTTTGATTCTAGTCGCAATGTTACGGGCTCGAGACTGCTTAGCGTATCTAATATGAATAAACTTTAAAATTATTTAATCGGTTACAAATTTGTCTAATAAATAAACATACATAGTTTGGGTGTTTATTAGTTTTCAAATTGGTATAATATAAAATAAATAAAATTTCGTAAAGGGGTAGGAAGTACTATTATACTGGTGACTGGATCGTATAGTAATTATTTTACTATTTTAGATGACGGGATTTTGTCAAAAAACGGAAATTTTATAGGTAAGGGATGGCCAGTTTCCAAGGTTTATAGATGAAATATCCATGATAAATACCCGTAAATCAGGTCAAAAACTGTAGTATTCCAAATGAGATTAAAAATACTAAAGTCGAAATTGTACCCATTTGTAACATCATAAAAGACAAGTGACACATAATTTTTTTTTTAATTAATGCGATTTAAAGCAATTTTAAAGTTTTACTCAAATGGAGCGCGAAGAGGTATTGTTGGCCTTTCTGGCCCGCATAGAAGTATATTAGTAAAATGTTTACATTTTTCATAGGTACTTTAAGAATATTAAAATGCGTTTATTTTATATTTGTTTTTCTGATTTTTTCATCTTAATTGAAGGGTATTTTGCAAAAACAACCAATGTAATTTTTTAATAATTTGCTCAAAATGGCTTGAATAATGGGTTGTTATTGCCAAACAAGGTAATTTTTTAAAGGTATCATTTAGCTCACTATGGCAGCTGTTGCTACAATAATAATTAACCAGGATAATATGGCAATGCGATTGAGATGCTGCAAACAGCACCAGTTTTAAAAAAATTAAATTGGTTGTTTTGGCAAAATACCAATTGAAGGTTAATGTTGACACAAATCAAAATCTTGATAATAGTAACGAGTAATTAGATTTAAACATCAGAAGGTATAAGTCGTGCCTGGCATTATTTTATTTAACTTTTGCAATTTTGCATTCTCCTTAATATTCAAAAAAAAAAAAAATTATGTATCAGTAGCATACATTGTATGGTTCTCATTACGTTGAATTTCCTGTCGCCAGCTTGGCGATTCACCACTCGGTATAAGATGCTGCCAAATAACAAATTAAGATAAACTTAGTAAACAGTATATTATTATTACCTATATTGGAAGGGATTTTTATCACATCACATAGAAAAACATTAAAATGTAAAAGTTGTGTCGGGTATTTTCAATACATAGGATGGTTGCGTAAGATGCAATATCTGTGATTTTTTTTTATATAAATTAAGAAGACATCCGTCATATATTGTATGTTATTTAAAAATTGTTTGTACGCCACTGTTATATCAGTCAAATCGAGGAAATAACCCCAACTTCCCCTGAACCCTTCAGTCTCGTACTCTTCACACATGGCATCGTTTGTTCTTATTATGTTCACACCTTGGCCATTCAATATCGGCGAGCGCGCTCTGTAGAAACGGGCAAATAGAAAAAAAAAACAGAAAATATTCCAGGAGTTTGCCCCGGCCAGCACTGGTATAGGACCGACATTTTGCGCTATGCATTCTGCATTGGAAGTTCATAATTGAAAGTGGCGGGTAAACAATGATGATAGAATGGGGGAAAAGTAAAGGGTTCAGTGGCGCGTCAAGGATTATGATTACGAATCAATATACTTACGAAAAAAAGTAAAATAAATTGAAGGGGTTAGAGCAAAAAGGGTATAAGTGCAGATTATACAATTTTGAGCAATAAGAGGTTAAAGTTTATTGCTGTTTGAAAATTCCATGAAAAAATAACATTAATGGTGTTAAACTGTGTGACTAACAAAAATAAGTCCAAATTCTATCAATAAAGTTAACTTTTAAAATAAAAATTAGTTTAGCCAGAATTTTGAATTTGATGTACTTATACCCTTTTTGAACAAACTGAAATAGTAATTTTGTGGAAGTTGATCTAATAAAACTAATTTTGTTTTATGCAAACACATTTTTATTAAAGAAAAACAAGTTATAATAATTATTCATAATCTGAAGCAAGATCATGATCATCAAAATCTTCATCCGATTGTACATTTTTGCTCCATTACTGGGACCTGGTTCTGAGATATTAGTACTTGCTGTTTTGGCCTTTTATGCTTTCTTTCCCATAGCTTTTTGGTGGATCATATTTGTGTAAAAACCATGATAAATAGGTGGAATGTAATCCAAAAGGTCCAGAGCCTTTATTCCATTTTTGAAGTTTAATGGGCATTGGGGTTTTGTTAGATTGCTGAAATGTTGATTGTAGGGAAAACGATGGACGTCCGGTTGAAAGTAATCCGCAAGTACATTTTAAAAATGGGCACGAAGCATTTAGAGTATGCTTAAACTCAAATGAAAATGTTTCGATGTCTTTGTCATATTTAAAATTTTTTTGATGAACGAGCAATCACTGTTCTCCACTGACTGATCGGGAATATACACATGCGGATTCTTTTTTTTATTTTTCTTAATTAAAGCAAAGTTTCCATCACATTCCATGTACGTATGACCAGGTTCTAAAAACTTATGATGGATTTCTTTTAGATGGGTACCTTTTGTTAGAAACATAAATAATTTTCATATGTTTTTATTCTTATTTTGCCCCCCACATGAGTCACTATACGCTATCAGTTTGGTAACATTGGGGGGCAATAACTTAATAAAATTTATTAAACAGGAGCCAATTTCTTGTGATCCTCGACCTGCTACCGTTTCATCCCAAGTGTACATGTAAGCTTCACCAGAATTCAAATTACGCACGCAAAAATTGTACGTCCAATGTTGTCTTAGATAAAAGACTTGATGTTGTTAATAACGGAGTGGTTAATGTTTGTTGTAAATCAAAGCATACTACGACAGTGTCTGTCATGTTCTTGTGCATTGCAACGTCTAAATCTTTTGCTTCCGATGCTTTATCGGCCTTTCTTTGATGGATTTCTAAATCTGTCCTAGCTGATTTCACACTGGCTTCATTGTCTGAATGTTTAATAATATTTTGAAAACTATCACACCTTGAGCACGTATCAGTGGGAGGTTTGTGAAAACGTAGATTATACTCTGTATTGAAAATTCTGCTTTAGTAAGACAACTTGGCAGTTACTTTATTGTTTTCGACACAGTATTCTTTATACAAAGAGTACAGTTTTGTAATATTAAGTTCAGGGGATAAGTATCTAGTGTTGCTATTATCTTTTCGCGAATAGTGGCTTCTGTACCTTGGAAACAGTTTTATATGTTGAATAACAAAATCTCTAGTGTCTTGGTCAATTTTATTAACACTTGGCTGTTTCCCTCGCTTATCAACCTCGCAAATACCTAGATCACTAGTTTTTTTACACACCATGGTAAAACGCCTATTGCTTATGTCTGCCTCTTTGATTATACAGGATGATAAATAAGCTGTCTGTGAGTCGCAATTAGGTAATTTATAAAAATTTTCAAATAGTGCCTGCCTATTGGCTTCAGAAATATTTTTGTTGCATTTATACCTGCATGTGTGATTAAATACTTGTAACTGATTTTCTCGTTGTTCTATTCCCCTGTGTCCTACATAACGCTTTCCTTCGGTTTTAGGCATCTTCTTGTTGTTTCTTTTCCATTGAGGCATGCATATTTTCCTTTTTCTTGTTCTTTTAGGTGTAACATGAATATTTTTAATATGTGGGATTTCAGTTTCGGATTGCTCTGAATTTTCCGATGAGTTTTCAGATAATGAGCGACTATTGGGAAGAAATTCCTTATCTTCATCGGTATGACATGGGTCGTCCTGTTCTGATTCTGAATAATATACATCTAAAAAATACACCAAATAAAAGTATAGCCTCAAAATTTTACGATTTTAATTATTTTTTGTCTTACCTTTATTACTGGCGATTTTCCTTAATATTTTAAATTTACCATTTATTTTTTAAGTCTATAACCATAGTTAAATTAAAATAATAAGTAAAAACTACACTGATATTATTAAAATATATACGAAGATTTTGCAGCTCATGCACAGCACAAATAAATTTTGTTTAGTGCAAAAACGGTATAAGTGCACTTATACCCCTTTTGCAGGAAATAATTTATTGAAATGGTTAACAAGGTTCTACACCTCACCAAAGATGGAGTTCCTGATCGCCAACAGCACTTATACCCGTTTTGCTCTAAAAGAATTTTCATTTAACTAGATGAATCTGTACTTATCTCAAAAATGGAAGAAAAGTCACTTATACCCTTTTTGCTCTAACCCCTTCAATTGTGATTTGGAATGATAAACGCCAACGTCAAAATTAGCCGCTCTATATCTACTCCCATTTAATATCACTAAAACAAATATATTAACTTTTAAATGTTCACTTAATAATATAATTTTTGACAATCTCATAATTAATAACCCCAAATTTATAAAATTTTTAGGAATCTATATTACTTAAAATATTTCTGTTAATGAACATATCAAAAAGTTATGTAGAAAATTAGCTTCAGGGTGTTATGCCCTGAGAGTACTTTCTCATGAAATGAATATGGCGGTTCTTCGAAATGTTTATTTTGCTTTAATAGAATCTCTTTTGAGATGTGGAATTTGTTTCATGGGAAATTCAAACCAATATCTTCTAAATTCAATTTTACAAAAAAGAGCTATTAGATATTTGTGCAAAGCTAGATCCAGAGATTCTTGTAAAACTCTATTTATCTCACAAAAAATTTTAACACTAACTTCAATTTTTATATTGGAAACAGTTTGTTTGATTCATAAAAAGCATAGAAATAGTATTAATTCACATATTTATAATACAAGACAAACGTTTAATATATGTTTACCTATTGCTTCTTCAAGTCTCGTAAAAAATTTTTTAATTATCTTCCAGATTTTATTAAGAAAATAAATGTTTAAAAAAAATATTAAAAATTTATCATTGGAAAAAGCTTATTATACTCTGGATGAATATTTTGGTGATACTCTGTCATAATTATTTGCATTTTTTTTTTATTTCGATATTTTAAGTTTTACTATATTATTATATTTTATTGGTAATTTAATTTAAAAAAAAGGCTTTGTCGATAAAAATAATACTTTATGACAATAAAGCATATTTTGATTTGATGTGACTTGATTTATAGAATAATTTAACTATAACAATCCACTATTGACGTCATTTCATTCCAAAAAATTTTTTTCCACGCTTTCTGATGTAAGCAAAAGAACACTGTTTTCTGTTTTGATATCGAGCGTGTGCAAATTTTGCAAATGATGTGCTATAAATATTCATAATATTATGCTTCTGTCTTAAATAGCATAAACCAGTAATATTCTAATTCAAGAAATAACTACACAAAAATTAAGTATTTTGGTAAATGGCCATTACGACTTTCCTTATATTGATAAACAGTTTTATTATTTCTATCCTTTGGCCTCACGTGCGCAATACAACTTGGTAGGCTAAGACTGCGTTAATTGAGAAGATGCAACAAAGGCGTTAATCATTAAAATATTATAGATAGAAAGATTACAAAACACGACTTACATAAAATATAATAGGGTAGTTAAATACCAAGGCGTTTCAAAATAGGAAAATCGCTTGCTTCTTAAGATGGTAATAGTTTTTTTTGCAGTACAGGGTGTCCAGTTTTCGTGTGCTTTCTTATAAGTACCAGCTCCCGTATTATTAAAGATAGAAAGTGGGGTTTGCAGCTTACTGTTCCATTATTTCATGAAACTTTCATTGCCGCAAACAAAACTTTCATAGCATTTTCAGCAGTTTTTGACGTACTTTTGAAAATTTGTCATTTTTGACGTTCTCCTGTATCTCGATTATTTGATAACTTATCGATAAAGTAAAAATGAGTTTAAATCGAATTTTTTATGTAGAGTTCAATGATCTGGTTAGTTTTTGTCTAAATAGTTTTGTTTTGACTTATGACTAAAGCTAAAAAAACTTCTAAAAAATGTGGTGTATGGCCATCTCTCTCGTGTTGTCCGGGAGTGATGGCCATAGAAAAGTAATTAATAATTCATGAGTTTTTTTGACTTTCGGTCTAGTTTACCACACTTCTGGCAGAAATCACCGTAAGTTGTAAAATTTTCGTGCAGCCACCCCAACAAACATATATAGTCTTAGCGACCTCCAATTTAGAGAAAATGACCTATTGAAGTAAAAAATAGTCTATTTTTGACTTCAAAATCGGCTTCTCAGACAAAATGGTAAAAAAGACGAACCGCTTGGTCAAAAGAAAGTAATTCAAACTTAGTATTACTGCTTCAAAGCCTGAAAATATAAGAGGCCCAAGAAATGGTCCAAAATAGGAGATATTTACTTTGTAAACCGACTTGATAGTCAGGTCTAAATAAAGTCAATGATCAAAGATAAAACAGGTTATTTTTTACCTTAGATTGGGCCTTAAAGCTTAAAAATCTTTTAGGCCCATAAATGAAGGCTAAATCACTTGGTTTTGTCTTTAATGTATCTTTTTGGTCAGGTAACAATGTGAAGATTTCCTTAGGTGAGATTTACCCCATATTACTCTAATATTTTGTCCTCAAATCCCAGAAGACTTTAGGGTATAAAATAGATAACAGTATGGCTTACTGAATTTCTTTATAGCCAAATAGTCCTCTGGTTTTGACCTCAAAGTAATTTTATCCGGACATTAGGCCGCATATTCCAAAAAAAAGTTCTTTAAAGAGATTCTGGCATCAAAATCCGTAAAAAGTAATGTTGATTATAACGTCGTTGTGCTGCGGTGAATTCTGGGCAATAATTTAGGATATCACTTTATAATTACACATTACACCCTCAATTACACCACGATGAAGAAAAATAAATTATTTCGGTTTTCAAGTAAATACTATCGTAATCTGAGGAAGTTACAACAAAATAACCCTAGCGAGTTAGCTAGAAACAGGGATCATAATCAAAATGGGGGACAGGAATCGCTTAGGGTAACAGCATCTACTTCAGCTGCAGCTTTTACGACAACTTTAAATACGAATATAGAAGACGAGGTTCTCAGCAGTTCCAGTGAGGAATCGGATTTGGATGACAAGTTTATAATAGGCAAATTGCCTCTTATAGAAGATTTAAGGTTATGTGCTTTAACACATAAAATTTTCCCACTTGTGAGGTACATATGAGTAGTCCAAAGAGGAACTTGACCCTCTCCTTTTTAAAACTGCCACTATTTTAAAACAATCGGTGTCCATTTTGCTAAATAAAAGAGGGCAACCGCTAACAATAAACCACGGAAAGGAAAATGTAGGAACCATAAACTAAGGAAGTGTACTGTGGCAGGAATAACGAAAGCCGCCAACTGCCGGCACTGCTGCTAAAATCTGCCAAAAAGTTAGGTTATACAAATTAGAATGGTAGTGGCTAGTAATCCGTCGGGAGCCAAATAACCGCTAGGATAGAAACCGTTTTATCGAGCAACGACCCTACATAGGCCCTGCAAACCCCTTAAATACCTAATTTAGACTTTGTATACCCTTGTTGTAAATTTAGGCCATATAGATGAATATTTCTCTTAATTTAGACCTGACTATCAAGAAAAAAAGTCGTAAATAGGAAATTTTCTCCTAGCGTAACCTAATACGGACCACTACGGACTGACTTACAGGTCCAATTTATTTTAAAGTCGAAACTAGAGGAAATTATGACTTTTAGGATAAATATTTCACTGACGCCATATTTTTTAAATAATACTTTTTTATCTTAAAATAATTTTGTAAAATTACTCGTAACAATAAAAGAAAAACAAATATATTACACAAACTTAGCAAATAAATGAATTACGTATTCGTCCGAGCCCAAAATATAAGCTATATTTTAAATTTTTTGTGTTGACAATCTTAATTATCCCTGTTTTTTATAATTAAATGCATTTTTTTCGGGGGCGCGCTTTGTTTTTCAAGGCAGAATTGAAATCTACACGAATAATTTTCACGCGCACCTAATTTTTCATCCCACCTTGCTTCCAATAACGATTTAGAAGTAGCCATACTACCAATTTAATATCTAAATAACTACTCCATCTTTAAAATAAACAACTTGATATGACATGGCGATTTAAGAAAACTCCTGGGCTTTGTTATTATAATAAAAACAACATATCTTTTTCTAAAATTGTGATTATGATTTAAATGAACTTTATAGTCCATAACTGGTCCATATTAGGCCCACAAAGGTTAAATATAGGTAAAAAACACTTCTTTTATACCCCGAACAAGGCTGCGCGGCCTTGTCTATGAAGCCCAGTTCTCCTAATAACAGGTGCTTTTTACCAGTTTATTACCTTGGTTTTTGTCCCCACTTAGGTGATTTAGTGGTCTATATCACTTATTTCTGACTATGTAAAGCGGTCTGTGTGGCTTTTTAGTTATAACCTTAGGTAAAAATTACCTCTTTTGGACTATAATTGTTTGTTGGGACAGCTGTCAATGAATACACTTGATCCAGTCAACCCTCTGTTTAGTGTGCCGGTAATCCTCTCCACATCCTACGCATAAATTTTCCTCAAAATCTTCACTTCCACTTCTCTTGCTTTCTATATTCATACCTATGTCTTTTTCGCTGCTTGATGACTCTATTTTCTTTTTCTTCTTGTTTAATACTTTCTTCTTTTCAATTTTCGCAACAGTTTTATTTTGGCATGTTTGTTCCTTTTCTTGGGCTTTTTTCTTTTTTTCTTTGTGAATTTTTAAATGTTTCGGTGAAGTTAAAATAGTGGCTATATTTGTTTGGTTTTCTAACTGTATTCATTTTTTCTGGAACAGGTGACAAGTCAGGAACATTTTTGCAAAAATTCTCCATGCACAAGGGCTGATTGTACTGCCACTCACCATTTACTCTACCCCCGTTTCGAGAATACGCTTCAACCATGATTTTTTTGTGCCTTTCTGTAAAACCCATTGCGTGAATTATTTAAGAAATTGGATAAATTAGCGATAGATTTAATTACTTGGAACGACTGTTAAAGATGACAGAATAACTGATTTATTGATCATGCTGGTATTTGCTGACTCTCAACAGGTATTAAGCTATACCGCTAAACAGTACGACCTTATACATGTAAAGCACACTTTTTTTGCTTGCACGGTAGTTTTCCGAAAAGTTTCAATTCAAGCCCATAGTGTCAGTATTACCCTGTATAATAAAAACAAAATCATAACAGGAAGGAAAGCTGAAAAAAGACTAAAAGAAATGCCCGAGTTCCTATTGTCTGGATTAGAGCGCCTTGTCATTTCTCTCACGGCGGGGAGCCCATTTTCCCGACTTATTTCCTCTTGACTTTTTTTTCTTAAAAGCTTTATTAATATTCACAAGAATAATAAAACTACGCCGGTTTGTTTTGATTATTATTCGAGTTATTATTCCCTCGGACATGAAAGCAAAAAGTTACGAGCCCCAGCCAGCGCCCAGCGATAAAATTTAATTTGTATTTTTATTATTTTGTGTAATAGGAACTGGAGAAAAACTTGTAAGAAAATGTTAGGCTTGCAAGAAAAAACGGGTCTTTGTTATGCTAAACAACGGTTTCTAAGCTTTTGTTTTTACTTTCATGTTTGCAAAAGAGGTTTACCTTGGTCGAGCTTAACGTGACGAGTTAATAGGTATAAAAACAAGCAGTGGAGTAACAGGGTGGTTGGGAGGGTCAGACGTCAGAACGAATCGAGAATAATAATATTTAGTCTTCTTGGACAAAATATTTTTTTTTAGCAGATACCCTGCGAGCAAGAATTATTTTCATCCAATATGGACTGTAAAATGTAGGGCTTGGTTTAGATCACAATTCTAAGGGGACGATATATCTAACCAAGTCTAGGTTAAAATTGTGTCAAATTCATATTATGACATGATATGCCAAACTGTTGAATATTAAAATAAGTAAACAAAAAATACAAATTTCAAGTTGAAGAAATAGTCCATACTTTCAGTGAAGTTAATGTAATATAAATAAAACAAAGCAGTCCTCCTCCACAGTTTAATAAAAATAATGATAGATGAAAAGGTTCCCTACATGTTTCGAGCGCTTAAGCACTCATCATCAGGGGATACTAACATCGAGTTTTGTAGAAAAAACGTTGTTTCAAATTAATGAGTACAACTCATATTAACTTGAAAGTTGAAGACTTGGTATGTGAGATGTTTAATTATGTTAAGAAATAAATGAAGTTCTGGTAAAATGTGAGATTAAGATCTGAGAAGAAATATTGTGAGTGAATAAATGAGTTTAAAATTTATGAAGGAGAAGAAATTTTTTAAAATTATAGTTGTGCGTTTATAATTAAATTTGGCTTAAAAGATTATTGGATAAATTGATTGTTTCATTTCATAAAAGTTCGTTATTTAGTTAGCTGATGTGGTAGTATGGAGCTATGCCCAAAATTAATTTTTGTTGTTTGCAAAATTAACAAAGTAAGAATATACAGTGTGGTCATTGAAACGTGCAACATATGGGAATTTTTTTTATTACCAATTTCTCAGAATATCTTATTTTTGATAAAAGTTGGCGCATGTTCGATAATCATATTAGGTGCGCTTGGAATGGTTGCAAGTCAAACGGCCTACAGGGTAGGTCAAAAAATATAAAACTACAAGAATAAAGTACCCCTATTTCAGAAAATTCAGCAAAATGTTATTAAGAAAAGTTGTTTAGAATTAAAAGTTATGCATAGACTCGAAAACGTGACCTCCTTAAATAAAAATTATTTTTTTTTTAAATCTAATAATTTCCCAAAAAAATTTTTTTTTTATATTCACCCTAAAGAAATTCATAAACTAATCAAAATCAAATCAATTTCACATATATTTATACAAATTCAAGCATATTTGTAAAATTGACTTTAATTTCTAGTTTAATAAGGAAACACAAACTTCATGGTTGGTGCAACGACATTAAACACAACTTTAAAATGTGTTTAAAATTCTTTTTAACAAGATAAAACATTAGAAATTATAATATGCAAATTAAAAAACTCTCATTTAAAATGCAAAATTTTAATTTTAAATGTTTATCAAAAACCTGTACAAATTAATCTACAAACATTATATCCTACTAAAACATTATGAAAGTTTGGTGGCATTATTAACAAAACAATGTATGAATTATGTATGCGTTTAGTGCAAACTAAAGAAATACAATGTTTTTAAACGTATTTGAATATGGTGCCAATGATTTTGCAAATTTTTATCTGCTTTTTTTTTATTACAACTTAACAATAAACAAATAAAAAAAAAAATAAAGCAGAAAATACTTGAAATGCAGAAAAATATAAAATTATGTATGTGTAAAAAAAATATTGACGCGTCTCTGTATGTCCACCTTCTCGTTTAATGCATTTAATTGTCCGATCATAAAGTTCACTAAGAGTGGATCGCAATACACTTGCTGGAATATTTCTGCAATGAAATCGTATTGAATTTTCAAGCTCCCCAACATTATTAAACGTTCGATCTTTGTAAACTTTTTGCTTTAAATAGCCCCATAAAAAAAAATTTAATCTGGCGAGATCTGGCGAACGACGAGACCACCGTGGATCGGTATTTCGTCCTAACCATTTATCACAAAATTCCCCATTTAACCATTCAGAAACAATTCTAGCAGAATGAGCGGGACAACCATTAGGTACAAACCATAATTTATGTCGTTCTTGTATACTCATATTATCCAAAAAATCCGTCAGTCCGTTTTCCAAAAAATGTAAATAGGTATCACCAGTTAGGTTTTGGCGAAAAAAAAAACGGCTCTATTAATTTGTCGTTAATAATACCGCACCAAAGTTTAGTTTTTGGTAATACTGGTTTTTATTGTCAATGACAAAATTTTGATTTTCGTCCGACTACCACCTACAATTTTGGGAAGAAACAACGCCATTTGTTGTGAACGTGAATTCATCCCTAAAAATGGTATTTTTGTTATTAAGAATGTTCTTAAAGAGAGCCGTATTCATAAAACTGAAGGATATGCTTGGTATAAGGTAGAAGTATAAGGTTTTGAGTTGAAGAAAAAGGTAGGAGTATAAGCATTTCCTTTTTTTCCTATTCATAATGATAACCTTATACTTGCAAGGATATCCTCCAAGAATAAGTAAAGGGATGTTGGCTTGTGTGTGCCGGGGCAGGTTCCAACCTATATACGATGGTTTATTTATTTACGGTATTTCTTTCTTATCGGTGTTATTTGAGCACATTACTTCGATCAGAGAAGATGTATTCGTCAAGCAGCGATAGTGAAAGTAAAGAAAAAGATAATGCTACAACCGAACTGCAGTTCATAGCAGATGAAATTGCCAATGCCCCCGTTATTTTGGAAAAGTCCCAAACGCCAAAAATAAAAGCTAGAAAGGATGAGGCTATTAGAAATGTTACCAGGAAGTACAAGGTGACATTTGGTAAAGCACTGAATGCGAAAGGGTTTTTAAAGAAAATAAACAATATGAAAGGAAGGTTGAAGAAAAAAACTAACTTGAAAAAAACTGGAAATAAAGCAATCAAACTGTTGGAACGGGAGAAAAAGTTATTGAAGGCTATAAAAGGTGACAGTAATCCTACAGTTGGAAGAATCGGAGGCGCAATGCAGATTGGTATTAATGATGAATCTACTCAGCATAGAGTGAGTGAAGCTTTTACTACGCGAGAAGAGACTGAATCAGCCATCAAACCATAATCTAGTAGTGTCAAGACTGTCGAATCTCTTCTGCCAACAAGAAAAAAAACAGCAACAGAAAAGTACGAAACAAATGAAGCAAAAGGAGTCACAACCAAAGAGCTTCAACGGCTAGTTCTTTTAGAGCAGTATCGAACAAGTAGAGTTCAAAGAGAATACTATGAAAAAAAGTTGGAGAGGATGAAGCAGGAGGAATCAACAGCAAATATTGTTATACTACAATATGTAAACAATTCACCAAATTTTCTCGTACAACGTTATTATATTGACAATTTATTATATTATATATTATGTTAGGTACTTATTATTTTTTTGGAAAACTAGGGAATTTTGAGTATAATTATTATTATCTAGTTTGTTTAAAAAATCCAGTGTACTTAGATGATAAGATGGGTTTATTAAAATGTAAAAGATCAAAGTAGGTATATGTTTGATTTATTATTAATGTTATTAAAAAGTTTGTAATAAAATAAAAATAGAACAGTTTGCGTTAGTATGTGAATAAACTTATTATAATTATTCGAATTTTGTTTTTTAAAAACCAAAATGATTTGATATTATGGCGTAAATAATAAAACTAAATTAAATTTGAACTTTTATTTTATACAGTTTTATACCTACATTTAATTATCAAAGTTCTTTATTACAATGCTCAAATTTCTTCTGACTTCTTGTCCTTGCTGGCGAAGAGGTAGATCAACTTCGTCATTATCATTGCCATCTTCCTCTAGACCTTCTTCTTCAGGTGCTTCAAAATCGATGTATTTTAAAGTTTTTGCCACGTTATGATGCACGATACAGGTAACAATTATTTTTGGCACATTCTCCAATTTCACTCGGCAAACATATTGCAAAATAGGAAATCGACGTAGGAAATCGACGTAGGAAATCGACGTTTCAGTGGCCAAAACAACGTTCAATTATCACTCTCTCTTTTTTCAAAAGTTTATTATAATTTAGTTCAGGACCTCGAGCGGGATTTCTGAATGGAGTCATGAGCCACGGCTCTATACCATATCCATCATCAGCAAGTAGCACGACGTTGTTTTTATTTTGTAAATGAACCCTTATTTGTAAGTTTCTCCATATTCTTGAATCGTGGACCGATCCAAGCCAACTAACATCCATACTAGTGAACATTTCTCTTGCATCAATAGTGGCTTGCACATTCAGTGTAGGATGACCTTTTCGGTTGACATACTCATCACCATGGCGATTTGGTTTCAGTATTCCTATGTGGGTACAGTCAATTACACCAATTGCTGTCGGAAACCTATACTTGCTTTGCCATACCTGTTTCGCATCTATTAGTTCATTGCTAGTAGACGGAAACTTTATCCAGTAATTTGATGGCGCAACTATGCTGTCAATTACGGCAGTCACTGTACGAGATACTGTAGTTTGACTTACACCCAATTCTTGACCAATGCATTTCTTATGCCCAGGGTCATTGAGATAGCGTAAACAGTTTCAGCATTTATGGCCAAAAATGTGTTGGCAAGCCATTGCACATTTTCCTCTTCAAACCGGTTTAATTCTTTGCAATCGCGAACAAGTGTTGATAAACGCTGCTTGTAGTGTTTAATCTCTCTCAGTTCCACAACATCTGCCATCGCTACAACTGATAACTACACGACTAAGTCTGCTAGTGACCACACTCAAAATTATTAAAGGATATTCTTTTTATTTAGAGTAAAAGGTAACGTTTATCAATAACCAAATACTTTTTTTGGAAGGATATGCTCATACTCTATAAGTATAAGGTTTTACTCGGAATATTATGAATGCGAGCTGAAGGATTTCCTTCATATTCTGCAAGTATAAGCATAACCTTTTTTTTATGAATACGGCTCAGAGCTTTTTTTATTCCCGTATAAGCATAAATTTCTTAAATGGATCTTCTAGGGTTTTCAACAACTGCTTGAAGTACTTCTAATTGATTTTCTTCAGTAGGTACATACAGTTTTGGTACGTTCATGTTTATATTTATAGTCTAAAGACCCTGTAATTTATCATTTAAAATTCTGCTTTCAGTTGAATAGTGAACTTATTTATCTGGATGTCGTTCATTGAATATATCTCCTGCTTCACGCACTGTTTTATAGTTTTCTCCACATATTAACACTAATTCTGCCCTCTCGGCTAACGTTAACTCTATTGAAGGAGGCATTTGAAATCAAATAACAACAATAATTATTTAAGAATGAATAATGCCAGCAAACTGTCATAATGTTTACTTTTAACCCTTATTTGTTTTTTTTTCATAGGTATCTGCGATTATTTTAGTGGGATTTCATGTTTGTCGATTAATTTGTACAGTTTTTTAATAAACATTTAAAATAAGAAGTTTGCACTTTAAGTGAGAATTTTTTAATTTGCATATTATCATTACTAATGTTTTATCTTGAAAAAAAGAATTTTTAGGATATTTTAAAGTTGTGTTTAATGTCGTTGCAACAAACTTGAATAAAAAAAATTTCCATATATTGCACACTTAAATGACCACACTGTAAAGAAAGAAAAATTGAAATTAAAGAGATTGCTGAAATGCCTGTTCAAAAACTGTTCAACCTGTCGTCGATAAAATTGCGTAAGTAGTTAATAGTTTATGCGGATGTATAGGCGGCTGCATCGTCCTGTTGAAAATAACCAAAACGTAGTTCATCGTCAAGTAATTGCTCCTCAAATGGATCCATACCGCTGTGCTGTAACTGTGTCATGGAACAAAATAGGACAGTTCTTCTTCGGGAAGAGCCAACCAGACATCAATTTTTTGAGGGTGCAATGTGAATCCTATATACAAAAAGATTGGAATTTTCACTACTCCACATGCGTGTACTCTGAGGTGGAACCAGGCTTCATCAGAAAAAAAAACGTCATATCTAATAAATCAATTATTTCAAATAAATTTGGGTAAACCACTGCTAGTAATTCCTGCGTCTTTCAAAATCTGCAGCTCGTATTTCTTGGAGTATTTGCTCTTAATAAGAAAAAAATGTAATTGTTTTTTATAATAGTCCCGCATGTTCCATAAGATCTTCCCATTTTTAAGACAGGGGTCTTACACATTTTGACGGCATATTTTGCATTATTTCGCGAACGTTTACAAGTTCTGTGCTTTTTTCTCCTTAGGCCCGCCCTTATCCGGAGCACTGCGGGCCATAAGTAGGCCTATTGTGCAAACCTTTGTTTTATTGTATCCACTCGGTTATCTTGGTTCCGTGTATTAGCTTATACACGTCAACTGCTGATTTTGTAGTTATTTCACTCTGTTGCAGTTTTACTCTCCCGAATAAGGCATAGCGTCTACGATCCAAGGATTCACATTGACAGACAACATGATACACAGTTTCCCTATCCTTGCCGCAGAGCCTGCGGCTAAGATCTTCATTGCATATCTTCATTTTGTTCAGGTAATCCTTGACAGCCATATGTCCTGTTAGGATTCCCGTTGTTGTTCTTAGTTGGTTCCTGCTAAGGTTAGTCAACTGTTTTGAGAATTTAGGACTAATACTCCCCATAACTCTCTTGCTATAATTGAGTCCCTGTCTGCTGTTCCAGTAGACTTTGTTTTCATTTTTGGTCCATCGCTTAATAGCTTCTCGTGCTGTGCATTTAGGCACTCCTAGTGCTGGTATGGTGCAGCTGATGCTTGCCTCGCGAGCTCGTCTGCTCTTTCGTTGCCAGAAATGCCTCTGTGACCCGGTACCCAGAATAGTTTCTTTAGTGCTTACAGATGGTCTTCCAGCTCTTTTTGTATCTTTTAAGATTCAGTTACTCATGCGATTTTATAAAGAAAATTTCGTATAAACACGTGCCCTAAAATAGTTGGTTTTTAAGATGTAGGATTAGTCCAGGTTTGTTGTTACGCTCATGAGGACTTACCATCATCAATATTTGACGGGCTGTGGTGGCTTTTTTTTTATTTTAACAGGTGGTTAAAGCGTATATTTTTAATTTTGCAAGTTAAATATGTCTGAAAGGTAGAATCAAGCTTGGAGACATTTTGGAATTATATCCATGTCTGTGAGATATTTCCAATGCGGTATATCCAAATGACACACTATTCAGGTTTTGTGACCCGAAATTCATGGCGGCTGCGAGATCGTGTGGTATGGAGAAAAGCACCCGATTTTCCCTTTCGTAATATCTTCCAAATCGGACCCTACAGATTGGGTCGTATGTAGGGGATTTAACCCTTGTGTGACCTACCGACTGAGGAGTGTATACCTTTACCCTTCTTACAGCACTATGTTTTCGAGGCATTAGAAGATACGGAAGTACATTTTTTTTTTCACATGCGCTAACGTCAACGAATGTCATAGCTTACTATACTCGAAGTCCAAAATGTCTGGCAACGACTCCTTACTAGCTAGAGGACTCCAGGTTGTGCGGGGGCAGGGGAATAAATTCCAGTGGCGTATGCATGTCAAAAAATAATAAATGATGAAATTTCGTCGAAACGTCTTATACTTTTTTATATATTAAGTTTAATTCAATAAATATTAAAACCTGATCCTGTAGGATCCTGTTCCACTAGGTTTTCTTAGTCCTTGGTAAAATCCATCTAAAAATTCCCGCGTTGAACTTTTAATATTTAGATCTTATTATGTATAGATTTAGTGTGTCTTTCATGGAGCCCTGCCGTTGATGTAATACAATTTTTTCCTTTTTCTCGAAACCCGTATTATTTTCAAATAATTTTACCGCCATGCAATACTTTCATTTTTTTTCAATTAGTTGGCTTTTCGATTTCGTTTAATATACATAAAATTCATTAAGTATAGATGTGTCCTTCTTAATTTCAGCCGTCATTTTTTTTATTGTGAATATTTTTTTTATTGTGGATATATATTTAAGAAAAAATCCATGGGTTTGCGACGAATGGCGTATGTTGTGGCATCATCCAGGATTTATTTTTTTCGTCCTCTCGTCTGGACTCCTCGACTATTTTCTTTTTCGTCATTTTTTTAATGAAGGCCTTTAAAACCTTAAACACAATGTGCGAGGAAAGTTTTGTAAAAGTGTCACATATTTCTGCAGAATCCGGTTTCCATGGTTTAAGTTTTTAACTATTATTCGTTCTCTTAATGTTAATTAAATTTTTTCCTTGAAGGCGGACTAGTTCAAGGTTCGTAAAGTTAAAGTAGTTAACAATACTAAATAAAAGTAAAGTTTTCTTCTTGACCTTATGATTTAAATTTTTGTCTTGTTTATTGGGTTTTTAGGTCATTTATAAATAAATAAAGGTTTGGTTTAAGTTGACGTTTCGGTTTATATTACATTAAACCATCTTCAGAACTACAATTACAGGAAAATGTGATTATTAACTAATTTTTAGGATTAAAAAGTAGACATACCTCTATATAAATCTTAGCACTATCACTTCTATTTTTACATGTTTAACTATGTGGTAACTATGCAAGACTGATTTTATGAAGGGATTCTTTATTATTTCTTAAACCAAACCTTTATTTATTTATAAATGACCTAAAAACCCAATAAACAAGACAAAAAAATACTAATAAAGTTAAATAACTATATATTACACAAAACAATATAATATACATGCACAGTAAGAAATATCCACCTGGTAAAAATCATTTCAAGAGTGTTATTGTTAACATCCGGATCAACATAATTTACCACATTTAATAATACCATATTAGGGTGTAAATAAACCCCGCTAGAAGGTTATTTTAACACATTGAGTGTAAAATTTATTCTTTGATCGTTTTTTTTTACACGGTCCCGGGGAAAAATATCTAAACCCGTGTTACAGAAAAGACAGGCGGCAACAAGTGGTGTGAAATTCTAGGAATTAACACATGACGCTGACGCTACGTGCAAATTCAACTTTCAAGTCAGTCTGATTGTGCTCTTTAAACGAGATATAGAATAATGTTATATTTAAATTAAAATATAGAAACAAAGCAAAGTTCTGTAAAGTGCCAAATGAGAGTGCCTCTTATGAGGATTTTGTTAAATTGGGTAAGCATATTAACAAAATTTAATACAAACCTTACTAATTAGTACGCCATTTTTAAGAAACTAAGTAGGTATTTACATTGTTACAGTTTTCCTTTTAGCTTTTAAATTATTCTGGTATAAGCTTATAATATAAGTGTATTCCTTTTTTATATAAATACTTACGTACCTACCTACATAATTTACTTTATAGATTTCTAAATAAATATACGATTAATATAATACTCGTTATTTTCATTCTTTTATATTGTTCCAAAGTATACTTTTATTTAGTTGTTTAGTGTTCTAAGTATATTATGTTATTTGTTCTGTTTAGCTTAACAATGAGGTACATTAAACGTAGATATATGTATGTTTATTTTACTAAATTATTAAACTATATAATAGGTGTGTCATTTTATTCAACTAGTTATAATAATATGTGGGAAAAAGATTCACAGGGTGGTCCAGTTTTGTTGTAACCATTATTTTGTTTATAGATAAAGACTAATAATACTCAATATTTTCACTCATTTAAAAAACCTTTTCCAAGCGATCTGAAGATTTATATATATTAGGGGCTACTATTTTCGGCTTTGATTAAGTCATTCAATCATGTATCAAACTAAGCAGAGGTTAATAATGTAAAACATCTTGAACGCATAATTTTTTACATTTTAATTATAAACGCCCGGTTAGTTTGATACAGGACTAAATGACTTAATCAAAGTGAAAAGTATTCTAGCTCTGGGTAGATTATTTTATTACACTCACTATAGTAAAGTCACACCCAAATAAAATAAAATTTACACTGCAGTAATATGATATTTACACTAATAAATCACAAATTACCACTAAAAAATGGTTTACTTACACCTCTCATTATTTCTTTTTCACCCTAGAAGGATAGGTTTACAATCTGTGAGTTTAATTTACACACGATAGTGTAAATGTACCTACACATAAATTAGAAGAATTAACGCTCATCAAAAAGTAAAAAAACCATTCAAAAATATATTTTTTACCAGATATACTGATTGGTTTATATACCCTATTGAGTGTGGCCCTATATGTACCACCATTGGTGTTAAATTTAACACTCAATTTTTTACTGTGATGTATACATTTCTTGTAATTTAATAATTTTTTTACTGCACTACCCTAAAAGGGCTGAATAAAGACGATATATTAATATAATTATTATATCTATGTGAATCGTAGGAATGCACGACGAGCTACTGCCGCCCACCCATACGTTGTTCAGTTTAAGCGACACTGTTCAAAAATTATTTCATCTAAACAACGTCATCATCCTAAAATGAATATTCTGAGATCGTCTTCCTCAAACAAACACACTCTTCAAACAGTGAAGGCTAATGTGAATGGCTTCTTCGCACAAGCACCGCTGGCAGCGCGCCATAAAGGATTTTTCCTGGTCATAAAAAAAATTGCTGGAAACTTAACTCGAATATTAAATTACGCTAGTTTTATAAAAAGGAAAGGCACTTCTTATGTTAAACATTTATGCAAGGGAAACCATATTTTGATGATAATTTCTCGCTTCTAGAAAATAAAGAGAAGTTGAATTTACGCCAATCTATGAAAATAAACATAATATAAAAATATTAGCTTAATATTCAATGATCAATTGAATTTAGAGAATTTCTCGCTATTAAAAACTTTCACACATAATTAATTCATACAATTTCCCACAGTGTTAACTAAACAATTAATTGTTATGTTAATGTTAATGAATTACTTGGTGGAAATCTCATACCGATTTTTCTTTCTTATAGAAGTTCTTCATTAAAAAATTTTCGATTCTTTAATTAACAGTCGCGTATATACGGGGAGGGGGTGTCAGGACTCATGGGAATTTAGATCCAAATATTGAACAGCAAAATTGGATGACCAAACAATTGGTGGGGATAGATAGCTAACGGTTTTTTTTTTGGGACAGGTGATTCAACCGAAAAAATTAAATGGTAATGAAAGAGGGACCGGTAAATGAATGTACGTTAAAACGTAGAGTATTTAACGCTTGTTTTCACTGTGTAAAATGTCATTTTATGACACTAGTGTTAAAAGTGGCTTACTTTTAACACTAATGTTAAAAATAAATACTAGAATCCGATTACATAGTAAAATCTCTTAAGAGAAAAATTAAAACAACTGGTGTGCATGTTACAGTGTTTGTTTATTATTAAGTATCTACATATATGTTAATAATTTTGAATATTTTTGTTTAAATTTATCAGAACAAAAATTAAATGAGATTAAGCCAATTTACCAATATGTATATACTGTACTTGCATACTAACATATATATTATACAATGTAGTATCTCAAACTTGCGCAGACAGGCTTGATATTCTCGACGCTGTAGCAAGTTCAGGTTCGTCTTCCTCTGTTTCAGAGTTGGGAGTAGTTTCATCTGTTTCTTGGATTTCTTTAATGCACTGGATGATAGTCAATTCTGCACGTTCTGTTAACAAATCGTTATAGAGGCTAATGTATCCTTAATGTTAGGAATCAGTTGTGCGACCGGAATATTATCTTGTTCTTCGAAGTCTTCAATATTATCTGTATTACACATAAATCCGGCTTTCATAAAGCAGTTTTTATTGTCACTGGGGACAAATTCCGCCAGGCCACCGAAACTCACATCAAGATATGGATTATGGTAATATTATTTTCGATTTCTTGAAGAGGACAACCACTGTCTATAAATGTTAAAAGCTTCTTAATAAGGTAGCTTCTGTAGAGTAATTTTAAAATTCTAAATAATGCCTAGTTTTGGTGGAAGAAAAATAAGTTTGACATTATGCAGTATAATTTTAAGACGTCTCACTATCCAGAAATAATACCACTCTCCTATTCTGCTTCTTCATCTTGGTATCAAATCTGTTGTCATGATGTCTGCTGTCATTACGCTTTTTTGTTCGAGAGCCATTGAAGAGGTGACTTATCGATATGTGCGCCCTTAAAACATCGAGAATTTTTGCTTTTGCCTATTATAAGTGGTTCTTCCTTCTCACCTTCCATATTTGCATAGCACAGAATTGTAAATCGTTGTTTTGCTGTTTTTTTTCCAGTACACTAGTCATCTTTCAATGCATATGTTTTTGTTGGCAATGCCCGATAGTAGAGTTCTGTCTCATCTACACTAAATACGTCACTAGGGGCATAATCCTTTAAAAAGGTCAATAGCCTTTCTTTCCAAGCAGCTACGTCTTCGATACTGATATCGGCTGATTCGCCACATATTTTCTTAAAGGAAATATCGTGTCGATGACGGAATTTTTCGAAGCATTCATTTGATGCCTTGAAGTTATCTAGTCCTAGACATTGAGCAGATTTGAATTGAATTATGGGTCCAGATATTGCTAACTGCTTGTTTCGCTTCTTACAAAACCAGTTGAAAACAACTTGGTTCACTGCCAATTTTTTTTTTTTAGTTCACCGTTGCCACCTTCTTTGAACAGATTTCCAACTTCTGCCTTATATTGAAGCAACATAGGCGGTCGCAAACAGCGGTTTTACTGTACATTATTTACATTAACATTTATTGTACAATTTGAACAACCAGAAATATGAATTCCTTTTGGAGTTCCACTGATCAGGGTGTTGTTGTCATCTTGTATGCTTGCGGATGGAATGAAAACAATTAATAGTACTGGACGACTACGTCGTAAGAAGGCTTTTGGCAAATTCTGTTCTTATTTTCTAGTGAGTTTTTAATATATCCTTCTGCCACTGTACAGGACTTCCCTCCGCCGTGTTTTTTTGATAGTTCGACGAAAACAGTGACCAGTGTAAAGCTTCGGATCTGGGAGTTTCAATAATTCTGCTATAACCGCAGCCATGTCACCGGAACTATTGATACAAACAAGTTTTTAGCACGACGATGCCCTATCTGCTGACCGAAGAGCTCTGCATTTTCTGTACAAATCCAAATAAAATGGCTCAACTAAAGTGAAAGTTTGCGGAAACTTAGTTTTTGTATCTGGAATGTTCATCACTAATGTAGTATCCAAATCCTCGATGTCGATTGTCAAATGGCATAACTCTTCTCTGCGACAAGCACCAAATATACCCAATATAGTGGCTACTTTCATCATGAGGTACCTATCGTCTGAAAAATTTCTCAGGAACTGCTCAATTTGGTTACTCGTCAATATCATAGACTTTTTAGGTTAATAGCCTGTTCGCTTCAAAACTATATTGCAATTTAATTTCAACACGGCTTTAATCACTGAGTAGTAGGATCAAACAGATGAAGACTTCCTTCCATACCTTAGATTTCTCTTCGAAATATGCTAGAAATATATTTATATTATATTTGCGAGAGACTCTTTTCAAATCACACCACTGCAGAAATTTCCCATAAGCAATTTCGTACTGTTCCTTTGACTTTTTCGGCAACAGCTCAAAGGAAGCTCTACTAGCTGCTTCATTTATTTCCACATTTGGACACACTACATAAGATTAGAACGATATGAGAGTCTGGGCTTTTCCAGAACATAAATTGAATAATCAAATAAGGAAAGTAATTCTAAACAACGTTGCTTTTACCTAAAATTGGCAAGAGTGAAAAAGGGGCGTTCTGCGATTTGACGGAGACCGAAACAAAAATACATGATCAACTCTACTTGCAGTGCCTTGTGCAATTAACCAACAGAAAAGCGAACGCAGAAGTACTAACCCCACAAATTTTGACTAATTTTCTGTAAACAAAGGTGACACAATTTAATAAATAAATTTTGAACAAAATAAATATATAAGATGCACTTTGTGGAACTATGACTGTAAGAATCTAAGGTAAGTCTAACATTCCCCACAAAATCAATAGTGGCAATTTTAAAATTGTTACATTACTGGGTTGCAGAAAGCCAGAGAAACAGAGGCCCGTATTGCAGCTCTGTGCCGCCACTGATTCATGCATGTTCAAGAAAAGATTTAAGCAATAAATTATCCAATAAACAAAGAAGTTTTTCCATCAACATCTTTTTAACAGAACATAATTCTTTTTCCCGTTAATTTAACGCCCTTTGTCAAAGTAGCGTAAAACCGTTGTAAGACCATCAAGACATCAAACGACGCAATTTTTGTAGACTCTTCATAAAAAAACAAGAACGGTTGACACCGCAATTATGTTCGTGTTGCGTTTATTAGAGACTTCTCGTAACCACACAACACAACTTCCCTTAAGGGAAACTTATAAAGCAAAATTTGGCGTATTTTGACTAACACTGTTAGTACTAAAATAAAAACTTAGATTGCAGAGACTACCGGAAAGAAAGGAATACATCTTTGTTTCCAATGATAGGATGCTTCACTGCTGCCACCTGTTGACCAGTATCGAACTCTTTAGTTCTCGCCAGTACAGGGCAAGTATGACAAGTTACCATTGGATAATCGAACACCCAATAGCCACAGAATTAGACCACCGCATGTCCGCAAGTAGCAGTGGCGCAACCACGGGCGGGGGGGGGGGGGGGGGGGTGGTTAACAGCACTCCTCCCGGAAGCCCAATAAATGTTCCCAAACAGCCTTTACAAAATTGTTTTTACTCCCTTTCTGTTGTCTTTGTTGCCAAGAAGTAAGAAAAAAAGTCTCTAGATTTATATAATACGTTGCAAGTAATGCGATTTCATTTTGACAAACCCAGCTTCATACGTTTAAATATAATTATTAATTTTAAATTAAATAATATAATTATTCTAAACTTGCCTGTAGAATTTCTGACGATGTCATGATGACAAGCACCTTCCCACAAATTAAATATTATATACGATAGAAAGAGACAAGATCTGTATCAAGGCACTGTTGATAATTTCTGTCCCAGGAATCCGCGCTCTATTAGACGTAGGTTGCCAAATTTATCAAAATAAATGATTAATTCATATTTCTTAAATCTTTTCTTCGCCGCTTTAACGATTATAATTTGCAATGTAAGGGGGAAATAAACGGGATATATGTTACAGGGTATACACTACAGGGATATGCATATGTCTAATTGTTTTATGTAATATATTTGAATTCCATACAAATTAAGATTTTATGGAAACGGAAACAGACTATTACCGCAACAATGTTGTGTTTTCGTACCTCGTATCGCGTCTGACTATACAACTCATGTTCCATACTGTTTTTAAAAAAATACACTTTTCGATTCGGACAGGAAGCTCTGATATGCCCTTTTTTTTAAATGAAGAAATCCCTTTATTATGAACGCCCTTGTAGCATTTGTTTATTTAACAAACGTTTCACTGCTAGCCTATTAATTGGAATGATTAGCCATGCTATAAGATACCTTCGATTATGATTTCTTATTTATAAAGAATTATTTTTAGGAGAATTCAGGGCCTACTAAATTTTGACTAAACGAGTTCCAAGGCTCCTCTTATTAATCCTTTGCAATGGTGTTACTTTCAGGTATGTTGTAATTATTTTATTGTGGCTGTCGTACAACCGCAATTCCGTGATTCCATGTCCTTCTGCGTAACCGCTGTTCATTTTAGGCTGTGTTGACCCTAATTTTGATTATTTTGAGGTGCATTTTCTGTGTTGTTTTGAGATTGACTGAAAACTATGATCTGTGTCATTCGGCCAGACTTTACCTTTGCATACTGGTTACAGACTAACGCCTTTGTGAAAAATATTGGAAAATCCCTTTCCATCACTGAGATTTCCACACTTAGTTTTGTTTGAGGCACCTATTTGGTAAGTGTACGACGTAATTTTTTCTAGATGATTGATCGATATTTTGAGATTATTGCCGAATTAGCTCTAAAACTCTATGTGTATTTTTTAGGGTCAGTTTTCCCTTAATTCGGACTTTTCGAGTCATTCTGATTAGAGATTAGAACCTTGGTTTTTCGGACCAAATTTGTTTGGGCCTTTTGTGAGGCGACCTGAGGGCCAGTTTCACTTTTCCTCGGACGAAATCTATGTCCCAATAGGCTTCAGATAGCTCATTTAACCACCTCCAGGAGAACCTGCGGATAAGTACGTTTTTATTTTAATAGCAAATATCGTGTCGATTTTGGTTTTGTTATTGACATACAGCGAAATGAAATCTCTTGCCGTACTTACCTAAAATTTAGTGATTTCCTATTTGTTCTAATTGAAGCCATAAGTTATTCTGCCCAACTGCTTGTAACATAATTTAACAGTGCTTTTCAACTAATTTAACGTCTTGGTCGGTTTACCTTATTAATCACGGTAATTCAGATATAAAACAGCCTGTAAAAGAGTTGCAACTTTTGCACTATAAAAATTATTAGGGAGCGTATAACCGAGAAATGCTCAAGTGTTTTTATTATTTTTGTCCGGCTAGTAAATCAACTACTTACGGCTTTTGCGTTGAAGCGTTAAGTAGCACAAACTTTCATTGTTTTTTTAAGTTAACCTTCATCAGACTTTTCAAATTAAATTACCTTTATTTAATTCATTTTTGTGTTTGTTTTGGTTGTTACTGTGTAGGGGCCCCATTGTTCACTCACAGGAATTAAGTGTTGTAGTAACAAGTTGGAACTTAAACCAGCTTTGTGTGACTCTCAAAATTCGATCTTGTATCTTTGCTCGCCACATCAACATCTTTTGGGGTTCGTATATTGTTCATATTATTGTTTAACCGGTAACGACTCTTCACAAGAGCATCACTAGCTGAGGTCGGTGGTGACCTAAAATTTATATATTATATAATATTTATTTTATTTAATAACAGTTTCACTTTGTTACTACCACGAAAGATTTCAGGTCGAGCAGTATAGCATGAGCTTTGACCTACGGGTGCCCAGTAGAAATTATAATTGTAATGTGTAATAATAACTCATTTAAGAAGACACGATTTTGTGGTCTAGAAAAAGTCGGGAATAATTCTTAAGTTGTCGAAAACGAAATTGCGATATGTTTACGTCATATAGAAAACGGATTTGGAGTTACCTACCAATACTTATAAAATAGAGAGTAAAAACAAACTGCCTAGATATTGTATATGAAAGTATACAGGGCGTTTCATAATTGAATGCTGATGCTACAGGACGATATTCCTTGAATGATTTTCAGAAAAATTCCGTATATTTAACCGCTTTATTTCTGAGATACAGGATACAGGGTTATGTGAAACAGGAAGCTTTGAACCAATTTAATACTTATAAGAAGCACCTCGGACTGCAAGAACTCCAACAATTAAAGTAGCTGTTTTAAATTCAGTTGAGGAAAATCCCGAAATAGGTACGAGAAAAGTTGCCAATAATTAAATTATCGGCTGTATTGTATTATAGAGAACCCGATATGTCAAAGAACGTGATTTTTTGGAAAACGATTCACAAAGTTTGCAGTATCGTGTTTGCAAGAACGTGAAAAGTTGAGTAAAGTGTTTTGCAACAAATATCCTGTTTTCTTCTGGTAGGTGACTGAAAACTTTTTCTGGATAACTAATATATTTGAATAAATTGGGCATACCATGTTGTGCCTTCCTCAGTTTTACAGATAAAATTGACATGTCCTTTATAAGGAAGCCATATTGATACTTGCCTCCTTTATATCGTCTTTCTTGCTGTACTTAGCGCCCCATTTCCGCTGCTTGTCTATAGGGAACCTTTCTGTAATGAAGATGAGTGGTATGGAATAGAACATTATGAATATCATAACGAGTGATTATTAATTATTTTGCTCAAGGGCGGCTGTGATCCAGTATACATAGTGTAGCAGTAGCGCGTAGATTAAATCATAGGGCGAATTTGCAAGAAAGCAGCGTTGTCACGTTGAAACCCTAAAATTATGTTTTTTGACGGTATGTAATATAAAATCCTGAGCTATCTTACTTTGAAAGCCTACTTTATATGGCCGCCTCCTACTTCTAGATACCAAACTTTCAACAATAAAAATTTTTTGTGCTTCACTAAACATTTTTACTGTAGAACTTTCAATCCGGCAACAAAGCTTCACCAAAACTTGATACGCTGAAAAATAAAAAAAAAATAAAAAATTAAATCATATCCTGCAAATAGCACTTTATAATAGTCAAAAGACGACTCCCCGGAGAAATATTAGTTAAAGCAATAGTAACCTACCTTCAAATAACTGCAAAAATTATAAAATTTCTCCAATTTTTAAACTTTACAAATACACAAATTCAAATAAGACGTAAATGTCATAAAACAATCATGTCATCTTATCTACGCAGTACGGCCATGATGCTTTTAAAATGCATGGCCTCCCTTGAGCAAAATAATTAAAAATCACTCGTTACATACCGATGGACTTATTATCAGCCATCACATAACATCTGTGGTGGTAAAAAATAATATATATTATAAAAACAAAGTAAGTTTTTACTCTTTAATTTAAATTCATTTCATTCAGCGGAAGAGTAAGTGGGTCCCTTTTATTTAAGAAATTAATGGGTAATTAAGAAAATCGGCCGTTTGGCTCGTTTCAATCGTCTCAAATCGAGTATTCGGAGGTTTTCATCATCAAGTGAAGTTTTTAATTGGATTAGTCCTAAGGTTCTCTCATACCTGATCCATTTCATTTTAAGCCAGTTCACTTTTCTATTCTCAGTGTCAGTACGTGGGTACATCACACTCGAGACTCGTTTGTCCCGGCAAAAGAAACTTGTAATCCAAACGATTAACATCTCATGCTGACAAAATATGAAATGTTCCTATTTCGACCTACCTCTACATGTATCTGTGGTACACTGACGTATATCTGTCGGACACTGACTTTCCTTTTCTATCATCTACGTATCTCGCAGTTCAAGCTAGAATGCACGACCTGTACACCATTAAAAAACATTTGGTTAATTGTTAATATAACTTAATTGCGGAAAAGTAAGCTACAAAAAAGGATACCGTACCATTTTTTTTAAAGAAAAATGAGACAAAATTAAATTTTCATACAGATCTGTTTTCAAGGTTAAAAGAACTACCTCCTTAATATGCGATAGCTCTCCATTTTAACAAAATACGAGCGACGCATTACGTGTTTGTGTTGCATTAATTTGCCGCATATTTTCGGCGACAAAAACAAAAAATTCCTCTATTAACAGAGCTGAAAAGGCTAAAAATAAGGCCGGTATACAAACAGATGGAGGCGATTTTGAAAGAGCGCGTGTTATTTTAGGTGCGACAGTTTATAATTATGCAGAAAAAAGTGTTAGATGAGTTCTGAGATAGATTAAGAGTTACTTAAGAACGTGGAATGTTGCCGTAACGTTTTATTTAACTTTTCTACGAATTAAGTTCATTTTTAATATGCCAACCTAGTTGCATAATAATAAATCTACTGGACTAACAAAATGTTGTGTTTCTGAATAATGATTTATTTAGTTACTTGAAGAACGTGTAGGTATAAAGTTTATTGGATACTGTATGGTATCAATAAAACGAGCAGTTAGAAGTAGGAAATAACTCTAAGTTGATGATTTTTGGCAAATACAAAAATGTTTGACTTTTCCTGATGCTGACCCAAACTTGTTTTATTTTTAAATGGGACACCCTATATATTATTTCTTTGTCTTATCCCTCTTTTTAAAAGCTTTTCAAAAATATATAATAGTCCATATTGATTTCTTTTATAAAGAGATAATTTAACATATTTTGTAAAATTAATCATTTTTCGTATGCAAAAATTGCTCGAATTGGGTTTGGTTGTGTTCTAAACCTTTCGACACACCCATACGTAACACACTTTCAATCATAACTAAGGAAAAAAATACCAAAACATCAGTTTGGCTTTAAAGAGCAATGTTCTACAATACACCCTCTTACAATACTAGCTTCAAACGTTGAATCAGCCAAACATCAGAACCTCAAAACAGCGGCACTCTTTCTAGACATCGAAAAAGCCTTCGACGGCGTTTGGCACAAAGGCCTACTCTACAAGCTAAATGCTATCAAAATTCCCAGATACATTATTAACATCATAAAAAACTTCTTGGAGAATAGGAAAATGACAGGGAAAATAAATAACAAAAAATCAGAAGAATTTACACCACAACAAGGAGTTTCTCAAGGCTCACCACTGTCGCCATTGCTCTACAACATTTTCTGTTACGATATATGTGAAAACATCAGAATAGACCAGTCTAAATACATCCTCCAATTTGCAGATGATACAGCTCTAATAACACATGCAAGATCAAGTACCGACGCCTTGACCATGCTCCAACAATTAACAAACGACATAGACTCATGGTTTGAAAAATGGCGCCTAATCCCAAATCCTCATAAATCACAATTCCTCCTATTTAATCACTCAATACAAGTTAGCTCACCCCATATCAATCTATTTAACCAGGCTATTAGACCAAAACCATCTGCAAAATATTTTGCTATCGAAATTGACTCTAAACTTAAGTTCAATAAACATACAAAAACAATTAAGAGCAAAACTATTAATCGAGCCAAACACTTTTAGTGTTGCCGCGAGACGAGACGAGATAAAATGGATCTCTCGTCTAGACAAGAGGACGCTTCTCTCGCGATTGGTATGGCTTGCTTATATAAAAAAAAAACGGTCATCAACAATACAGAGGTAACAAGAGCCGAATATCAAAGGTATATAGACGGAGAAAGAGCTGGTCGAGATACCAATATTTTAAAATGGTAGGGTGATCATGAGGAAATATTTCCAAATCTTGCTGGAATAGCTAGGGATATACTGGCCATAGTTGCTACCAGTGTTCCTGCTAAAAGACTGTTCTCCAAAGCAGGACTCGTAATAGGAAAACATACGAACCGTCTTAATGCAGAGTCAGCGAGAACATTGTTATGGTTAAGTTCTTGGTATTCGTGTAGCCTTAAGAAATATATTTGCTAAGAAATGATTTTAATGTCCCTAACATATAGTGAGTCCCAGAAGTAATTTTATACAAAAGACATGAATAACGGCTTAACTGTTTAGTATGTCAATGCAAACACTCACAATAAATTATAAAACCAACATTTTTTGATCGAGAGACATCGAAAGAGATGAGAATTTCTCGACGAGACAGGGTCTTTCTCTCGTCTCGCCTCGGAGCTTTTTTCGAGAGAAAATATCTCTCTCGTCTCGTCGAGAGAGGGCGAGACAAGACGAGAGGCGAGAATATCTCGTCTCGGCGGCAACACTAAACACTTTAGATCACTAACTTACAAGAACCAAGGAATAAACATACGAAACAGCTTTAAAGATTTATAAATCAATATGCAGACCCATTTTGAAATATGGCCACGTATTACTTTTAAACCTAAAAGCTCCAGCAATGAAGACCATGAAAGTAGCAGAGACAACAGCGTTGCGTGCAATAACAAAAATTAGACACCCTCAGAATCCACTACATAACCCCACCAATGAACTGTTATACAGAAAAACAGATATTCAGCGAATCGAGAAAAGAGTTCAGCAATTAAATATAAAGTTTGCCTCAAGACCTCAGAACATTCAAACAATCGAACCCCATTGCAGAAAAAGAGAAATCGGGGAGTCCAAATACAGATTTCCAACCCAAACAATTTTAGAAAAATTGCTGGATTAATAATTTTTATTAATTTCTTTTAATAGCAAGAATACTTACCTATATTATATTTCTTTTTTTTTGTTCCAAACAAATTGTTTTGTAGTACAGTTAAATTAAATTATTATAAATTGTAAATTTATTATATAGTCAAATTTGCCAAGGCTGAAGGACTTCGGTCGATGGCCATTTGGGAAACCAATAAAGTTCTTTTTAATAATAATAAAAAATAATTGGCCTCCCCTGCAAAAGCCTTACGGTCCATATGCGCCCAAAACACTGTAAATGGGCTAGTTTAGTTTTAGTTTGTAATTAGGCTAAGCTAGTATATATTAGTTGTAAGTTAGAAATGTAAATAATAGGAAATAAAGGATTTTAAAATGGAAATTGGACCATACCTCCCTTCTTTCAAAATTTGGGTTTTCCTGCAATATTTGTAGGTACCAGTTTCAAAAAACTATCCTACGTTCTGCGTCACCGGGATGCAAATGTTGGACGAGATGGTATTTGTATGGCCCAAATTTATATTTTTTTTGGTATTAACTGCGTTCTTGATTTTTTAATCCGAAGTTGATCGTTGATCATACACTTTTCTGCATGATGTGGATAGTTGTACCGTGACAGAGGTCAAAACATGTATTTCCTCTCCTTCCCTGTTTTCCTTGTTGTAAAAATTAGACCTTGGTTTTTTAAAATGCCCGTGCGCATTGAGACTGGCTTGGATTGTTTGAAATATTCTTTATAAGGTTGTTATCTTTCTGGATAACTACGAAAAATTTAAGTATGTAACAAAAAGCTAATAATAGATAATAATAATGATTAAAACTTTTTTATTTGTTTTATGAATATTAATGGTACCTAACAAATGATGTTAACACTTACTTAATATCGTGTTTTTTATAATTTTCATATTTATTATTTTGTGACATGTTGAACAATATTTCACAGAAATAAAAAATAAAGTTACAAAATCAAACAAATACAACGACAATCCGTAATGGCTCATTTACAAAATTTGGGTTTGTGTCATGGCTATCCGTGATTGACCATTGCATTTTTTTTGTATCAATATTAAAAAACAATATTTTATTTTTAATTTAAATGTTTTAATTAAGTTTGAAATACATAGGTAATTTTTTTATACATGCAATAAAGTGGTTTTTATTTTTTCTCTCGAAAACGAAGCAAGAAGATACGAAAACAATTCAAAGAACAAAAAAGTTGTATTATTAGTTGGTAAACCCGAAGCGAAATATTAAAATTAGAGAAAAGTCAGTGGCGTATAACTTTTTATCAATAGTATTCGTTAAGGTGCTCCACAGGACGCCACTTGGCTTAATAAATTTTTAATCTAGTTAGGGTTAATTAAGCCCTCATCATTATGAACAACGGTACCAAATTTCAATAAAATCAGGAAAAAAAGATTTAAAGAAAGTATAAAAAGCGATTTTTTTTTTAATTTTAACACCCGGTATATCAAAAACGAGACAACTCCGGACACATATTCATATAAACTTTTTCTTTTGGAATCCCCCCTTAAGTTACGTATCGTTCTTCTGAAACACCCTGTATAATAGAAAAAAATACGAGAATTTTATAGAAAAAGAATACTGTACGTGATAGAGATAAACGATTGATTTGGTTATTAGTAGGTACAGTACAACTTCGATAGTCCGGGCAGATATCTTTCCGGCATATGTCCGGCATTGTCAAAATTCTTATAAAATAGAACGAAAGTATACAAAATCTCAAAAAAGAATTTCTACATATGTACGTGCATACACATGTATGTCCCTAACATAATATGCACATAATACATATGTATACATAACGTATGTTATTAATCTGCGGAAAAATCTACTTCTTTAAAAAATAGTTCTCTATTTTAGTTTGAATCACTTTTGATGTAACTACATCAGTTGCTTCTTCCTTGAGCCTTTTCAGGAGCAATATATCTTCCATGGGAAGATTGTTCTCTTCAGCCCACCTGATAGTTAATGAGAACGCGTTGACAGCGTGTAAATGTTTCACTCTTTCCTTCTACATTTTCAATATTGCTCCCCAATGCATCTTGGATAAGCTCTTCTTCAATTAAATCAATGACATACTCTTTTTCTCCCACAGCCCATTTCGTAACGTCCTCGCTGTTTATTATACTATTATCTGCATCAATGATCCTTAAAGATTCGGTATTTTTTTTCAAATCTTCTTGACTTATTGGACGAAGTTTCTTTTGAAGCTCTGAGAGTGGAATATTTTCGTCATCGGATTCTTCTCGTTCCGTAATTTCAGGCCACAATGATGTCCAACTTTTTTTAATACTTTTTGAAGTTATCCTGGATGACCGATTGATCAAGATTGTTTACTGCATCTTTAAAATTAAACTGCTTCAAAATGGTTATAATCTCTTCACCCTCATGTAAAATAATATGATTAAGAAGGCGTATCCAATAGAATACCTTTATATTTTAAGCGGCTTGTTAACCGTTGTTAAAAATTTTTTTAACTTCAGGTATGAAACAGCTTTTGAACCATTCCATAAATAGTGGTCTCGTCATCCATCCTTTGGTAGACGCCTGTATACGACTGGTAGTGAACTCTCATTTTTAAATGCTCGTGGATTTGCCGCTTTCCCCAAGACTAACAGTGGTAACTTATGGGATCTCGCCGCGTTACAACATGACATAAATAATGTTAAACGATCTTTTGATATTTTTCGACCTGGTGCTGATTTTTCATTTTGATGAACCCAAGTGGTATCAGGTAGAGTTCTCCAAAAAATTGCCAACTCATTAGCATTATACACTTGTTCGCTGCATAATTCCATATCTTCAACAACAGATCGAAATGTTTATTGAAACGGTTGTACAGTGACAACATCACTAGAAAGTTTTTCGCCGCAGACTTTCAAGGAACGAACTCCGTGCCTTAGCTTGAATTTATCTAGCCACCCCGAACTTGCTAAAAAATCCGTTTTTCCTGTTATTTGTTCGTAAAAGTTTTTAGCTTTTGCTCGTAAAATTTCTGATGAAATAGGTACAGTTGAGTTCAGAAAGAAGTAGGACATCGATTGTGTGTTGTAAACCTACCCATAATCCCCGAAAGTTCATAAAAAAGTAGGACAAGCTATTGACTGTGTTCAAATTATAACAGACTAAACTTTTTATTTATTGGGCTAGACTTAAATGTGTCATATTTATAATTTTTATTCCATTTTTTCTTCGTTTCATTAAAAAATAACAAGTTAACTTAATTCCAACATTTTATTGTACACAATAATTAATTAAAAAAGACAATTACAACTATTTAATATTTAGTAATCGCTCCATTTTTTTGTAAAAGCTCATTCAGTCTATTGGGTATCGATAAGTATAGACCTCTCACAAAATCAAGATCATCACTTAACTCGTTCCACGTCTCTTCAATAAATGAAACAAGTTCATTTCTGTTAGCTGGTCTGAAATTTGCTTTATATATTTTTCGTGTCATTAGACCCCACACGTTTTCTATTATATTAATATCGGGACTTTTTGAAGGCCACGGCAAAGTTTCCACGTTATTTCTCTGGAACCAATCTTTGACCATACCCGCGCTGTGAACCGGGCAGTTGTCGTGTTGAAAAATAAAGCTCTGGTTAGGGAAATGTTGCGATACACTAGGCATCATAATATATTCCAAAATGTTCTTATAAGTGACTGCATTAAACCTTTCATTTACAATCCAACACACTCCAAGTCCATGATAACTCACCCATGCCCATACATTTACCGAAAATCTCCCTGATCTTTCGGAATTACTGATAAAATTTTCAGTATATCTTGTATTGCGAGGTCTGTATACCCTGATATGTCTGTTGACCGTAGACTGAAAAACTTTTTCGTCAGTAAAGACTACTCTATTCCAGTCTGGCCGCAATATATTATTTAAGGCAAAAATAATTCGTGCCTGTTTGTGTTCTTCCCCTAATTTAATTTTTTTGGCGGCAACATAATTTTTTAAATGGGATTCTTTTACCCTACGACAACCTGTCGGTCTCGAACCAGGAAAATTAGTTTGCTGAATAGCAGCTCGCATTATTTGAAAGGGATTTTCCTCCAAGTATTGCACAAGACCACTGTCTTGTTCTTGCGTTGTATTTCTTGGTCTTCCAGGAGGCTTTTTCTTATCCAAAGTTCCATCCGCTTCCCATCTGTACTTAATATTTTCTACCGTTTTTTTTGCTACGTGCATTATAGCGGCAACGTCTCGTATCGGTATTCCGTCATTTAAAAACGCAATTATTTGAGTCCTTTGAACATTGTCAAGCCTAGGCATTATGCTTTGAATCAATAACTACTTGTATAAAATATATTTTTTTAAATAATTTAAAAAGGATGTCAGTGTCATGTCAAACTTTTGATGTTTTTTATAAGACTGGTTTACATAGGATAAGAATCCGTGTCCTACTTCTTTCTGAACTCAACTGTACATGCGCACTGCGTTGTTGTAGAAACCAATTATGCAATGCGAGGTCAACTTCAGGATGCTCTGCTTTTCTAATAACCTTCCTTTTGCCTTCAAAGATACACCGAATAAAGTAAATTCGTTAAATAGTATTTATATTTATTGGTATTCCAACCTGTCCCCTGAAATGATTTTGCAATTTGCCGTGTACTTTTCCCCTCATCAAGGCAATCTAATATTTTAGATTTTTCTGCTAGTGTAAGTGTTTTATGTACTCTTTTGCTTGGAGCCATTATGTGCGTCACACACTTAAAAACCAAATGCAGAATGATATACGCCGCTCGCGGTACTCGCAAAAGTTAAAGTAAGTAATTTCTGCCTGTTCAGACAGGAAAATTACATATACAGGGTGTTATGGAAATGACTTATTATTTTTTAACCCGTAAATATATAGGTCGAGACGAATTGGGGAAAAATTGCTATAAATGGCGCTCGAAGCTAGAAATTCGAGAAAAATGCCTTCAAAAATTTAGGTCCAAAACACCTACACGCCAATGACCCAAACAGCTGATTTGGGTAATTGTTTACTTTAGTGGAAATGTTGAATTTTTCGCTAAAATTTCGTATATAGGCTAATTAAGGGTAGCTGATCACAATTTTCCTTTTGCGTTTAGGCGGCAAATGCACTGGTTTTGAGAAAAAAAATGTTAAAGTTTTTCTAACTCACCGGTATGTTATTTTGCATGTAATCCTAAAATGTTGCTTATTTCCAATAAAATATTACTTGTCGGAGTCATAGTATACACTTCTGAGTTGAAATAAACGAAATATGCCACAAGGAAACTCTGAAAAACGGGATAACTTGTAAGCGAACAGAAAACTCTACGTTATCTGGAAAAAGACGGGGGCTCACTGACAGCTGGCCAAAAAAGCAGAAGCAAACTGCACCCATGTTGTCAGATTGTTAGTGTATTATAAATTGCCTATACTTGTCAATTCATTTTTATTAATTGAATGAATCCTATTGGCTCGAGCTAGCATATCATTCTCCTGGATGGAAGCCATTAATAATTACAAGAAAAAGAAGAACAATCTGGCAACGTGAGTGCAATGAATCTGAAAAGAGACGGTTCTACTTTGTCGGCGTATTAACAACGAATTTAATTAAATTTGTGCCTTTTCCATTGTTTTTTTGCTAAAATGTTGCTCTTATTTTATGAACAGATAGTTTGGTGAAAGTTTTATCACATATTTTGAAGGGAAAACCATAAAATCTAGGAAATTGAAAGGAAAGAATACCCTAACCTGTAAGTGAAAAACTGTAACATTTTTTTCTCAAAACCAGTGCATTTGCCGTAAAAACGCAAAAGGAAAATTGTGATCAGCTACCCTCAATTAGTCTATATACGAAATTTTAGCACAAAATTCAACATTAATTGCACTAAACTAAACAATTACCATTCCAGCAGTTTGTCTTGTCAAAAACACATGTGTTCAGGGGCATTGAACTATCATGGAAGGCGCACATAGTCCGGTTTTAAGGTATTTTACAAAATTCAAAATACTTCCGATTTTAGAAAAAAAAACTATCAAGTGTAACTCTAGACCACCTCAGGAGTGGCCCCTTAAAATATAATAAGTCATTTCCATAACACCCTGTATATATATATACGTATAAAATATTTCGTGGCCCGGATTACAGAGGCAAAATCCTCAAAATGCCCAAATAACAAGAGTGCCCGGATTACTGGAGTGTCCGGGCTAGCGAGTGTCCGGACTATCGAAGTTATACTGTACGTCAAAACTAACTTGAAAAAAAAAACAAAAATTATCTAATCACATTGAAAGAAGTTTTTGAAAGAAAATTTCAAAATTCAATCAACTAATCAATTGTAACGGTTTCTAAGCACTAATACACCCCTTATAGTTTGAGACGAGCTGCGCTACTGGAACAATAATTTCTTATTTTAAATATACTTATAGTTAAAACCCTACAAATACCAAATTAAAAATTTTTATCACCTTTTATGAGCCACTTCTCCCGGAGGTAACAGTAAAACTGCGTCATATATCGTCGCATATATTGTCGTAAAGTTCGTGTCATAAAAACTAATAAAAAGATGACCGTAAAAGTCATAAAAGGTTTAAAAAGACTTTAAGAAAAATTTCTTCTTAATAGGGGATTAACGGCAAGTGTGTTCACAAGTTGTGTATACAGAGTCGTTGGTATGTATGGAAACGCGCAATTATTTCTTAAAGTACAACATCTAGCAAAAAATATTCAAGACAAAAGTTTTAGGGGTTTTTATAGTCTATGAGAATTTTAAAATATTAAGTATTCAGGATGGGTCAGAAAGCCGTAGAAAAATAAAGTTACTTTTTTTTAATGGAACACCCTATATCTTAGAATATTTTTGGATTTCACATAAAATTACAACTACTTTTTAATAAGTCTAAACCTAATTGTTTCCAAAATATCGTCTTTTTAAAAATTACATTTTTGAACTTTGACAGCTTCTGATTTTCTAACGGTACGTCTTAGAGTAAAACGGCTTACATGTGTTCTAGTTTTTAATTATCTTTCTATAAGTGCCAACTTCCGGTTAAACCAGATGTAATTGATAATCCGGAAATATAGTACATCCGGTTTAACCGGAAGTTGGTATTCTTGGGAAGATAATAAAATACTAAGATAGGGACATGTAAGCTATTTTGCTCTATCCTCTTCAGACCCACGGTATCATATACGATACTCGCGAAAATTATTTTTTATTTTACACTTTGAGCGCACCGATTCGTTTGGTCCCAGGAGTATCTCCCATGATACCGTCGGCGTCGCAAGACATGCTCAGGAAGTTTTGCGCGCAGTTGCCGGTTGATCCAGCGTTAGCATTTGTTTGTTTACATATGAGTGCATAACGGTAAAACACGTGGTGATGGCTTTTAGCATGAACAAACGTAAGTACACAATATTTAAAAACTTATATGGTTTTAAATTGTTGTTATAATGTTATTTAATGTTAGTATGCTGTGTAATTGTAAAAATTTTCACGGAAAAGCTATCAATGTCCAAAAATAGTAGTAGTATCACTAACGATACTTTGGGTCTGTGACAATACATATTTTTTGTAATTCCTAATCTACGGAAAGTGGAATTTTATAGACAGAAATGTTTGTTTCAGGCCCTTTGACGGAAAAGAGCTTAATGACCTTGCTGACACATTAGATTTAGATCAATCTGATATTGATGATGATCTTCTTGATGGGGGTGATGACGTCGAAGAGGAGTTTACTGCCGACCAAAATTTACAGCAAGAAGATATCTTACATTTCGACGATGGTTTTGATTTCGAGGAGGAATGATATGGAATGGGAAGACTTCGAGGAACAGAATATAGAATCTGGGAACACAAGAAGAAGCGTCCGATCTATTCCTGACAAGAGATACAGGCGTCAGGGAAATACACACTTGGTAGAATTAATGAAAAATAAACAAAAATCACGATCCAAGTGCCATTTATCTACTTGTAATAAGTTAACATTTGCCAGATGTAAATCTTGTGGAGTGTATTTATGCTGTAGCATAGAAAGAAATTGTTTTTTAACTTTTCATACGTAATTTCACATTTTTTAAATTTCGTTTATATTATTTTATTTGTATGAGTATAGACCCAAAGTATCATATATGATACATGGTTTTTTCCAAAATTAAATAAAAAAATTTTGAAAACGCATTGATGTTTTGCCTTTGTATGTAGAAACAAGCACATAGCCAAAAAATTAACAATTTAATCGATATGAATTGGCCTTGGGTCTGAAGAGGCTATGGCGTACTGTTAGAAAGCTAGAAGCTGTCAAAGTTCAAAAATGTCATTTTTCAGCAGTTTATTCTCGGAAACTATTTATACTTATAAAGCATTTATTAACAAATAATTATAAATTTATGTAAAATCCAAAAATGTTCTAAGATATTGAGTGTAATAAGAAATGTAACTTTGTTTTTGTGCGGCTTTCTGACTTGTCCTGTATACTTATCTTTTTTTAATTCTAATATACTTTACCTATGCAACTTAGTTTCTAAAAAATGGCGTACTTATTAGTAAGGTTTCTATTAAATTTTGTTAATATGCTTACCCAATTTAACAAGATCCTCATAAGGCACTCTCATTTGGCACTTTACAGAACTTTGCTTTGTTTCTATATTTTAATTTAAATATAACATTATTCTATATTTCGTTCAAAGAGCACAATCAGAGTGACTTGAAAGTTGAATTTGCACGTAGCATCGGCGTGATGTGTCAATTCCTAGAATTTCACACCACTTGTTGCCGCCTGTCTTTTCGGCAACACGTGTTTAGGAATTTTTACCCGGGGCTTTGTAAAAAAAAACGATTAAAGAATAAGTTTTACACTCAATGTGTTAATAAACCCCGCTAGAAGGTTATTTTTACACGCTAATATGGTGTAATTAATTGTCATTGTATTTAATTTTCTTGGTAGAGTGTAAAATGGAATAAATAACACCCATTTAACAAAATTAACTTTTTAGAGAGTTAAATTAATAGGCAAATTTAATTCAACAACTTTGGTCCCATATGAGTGTAAAAATGTGGTAAATTATGTTGATCCGGGTGTTAACATTAACACTACTTTTTTTTACCACTTCTGAAATGATTTTTACCAGGTGGATATTTTATACTGTGATATGTTGATTTTATACAATGAGTAGTTATCACAGTAAATATTTCTTTTATTTTATGTTGAAATATCTTCCAAAAGTATTTCGTATTGAATCTTTTTTTGGGTAAATTTATAACTAAAAGAGGAATCAAAACGATTATACATTTAATCAATGTGTATGTAAAAATGGTATTCTGGAACACACCCTTTAGATGCATAATACGAACCCTTCCGTAATACTTGCACTTAAGACCGGAGCATGCTTGTGCTTCAATAAAACTTATTATTAAAACGATGATTTTTTATCTGGAAGTTGTAAAAGTTTTATTGCTATGTAGCCATTGTATGAGATAAAGACACGCTGCATGGCGTAATGGAATTTAGCCGGGCCTAACTATTCAACTTTTTACAGAGTGTTTCAGTTTGAAAAAGAAATCTTTCGCTTGTCAAACATGTTAAATTATAAACTTTGGAATTAGTTGAAAATTATTTAATATGTAAAAATGTATAGAATTATCAGCATACTGAATGGTTATGTAGAAAGAGAATTTAAATTTATTTAGTAAGAATAGTCATGGCCAACTAATTGAGAGGGAAAAGATTTTTTTTTGTTAGGATAAAGGTTTTAGCAAGGAAAGTCTGCTAGAATTTCTTTTTAATTAATAAGAAGTTTAAAAAAATATATACACGGAAAAAAAAATGTATAAGAATATCCAAAAATATAATAGAAGTAACTATATTTTATAGTTCTATATAGGACAGCCATTAGGTATATTAAGGAAGACTATAAAATTATAGTAAAAACGAGTTAATATTTTTAATAGTTACTACAAAAATATAAAGGAATACAAAAATTCGTTACAGTAAAAAATATTAAACAGGAGTGCAAATAATATAAAAATATGTTGTTCTTTTTTTCTAGCTTCTGTTGTTACGGTTGTAATAATTATTTGTAAAAACTACCAAGCAGTTTTGCACATTTTACTAATGAATATTGTAAAATTTGTAATATCTTTTCGTAAGTTCTATTAATTTTAGTTGAATTTCTACCATCAACTTTTGTTATACTAATTAAATATTTTAGTAAATATTTAAAAGTTCTTTTGTAGTTTCATTTAAATATTTTGTAACATCTTTATTTGCTTTTACACATGGTATAATGAAATATATTGATCTTTCTTTCTTGGTGGTCGAAACTAAGTCTTCCAGATTCCATTCTGCTAATAAATCCTCCAAACTCCACATAACAGCACCATAATACCATAAACACAAAATCAGAGACAAAATTAACCAGTTTGAACTTAAAACACATAAGAGTAAGAGTTAGAGGTACGACCCCTTTGATGGCATAACTGTAAATGCGACGGCGGCGACGGACGCCGCGGCTTTGACTATTCCTGTAAATTATTTAGGGTTTCTACTATGTATATTCATTTAGTAAAATACGAATTTTCCTACGAAAACTTTATAAGCGCTTCTATATTTTTGGATATTTTGCAAATATAGTGTTATAAAAATTCAAATAGTTTATTGTTAAACAGTCTTACTATAATAATTACACCCTTCTAAATTTTATTAAAAATTTAAGTAAAGAAATATAGTAATTTTTACTAAGTTTCCTTTATAACCATTTTTTATGCTTGTCTCTTAATGTAATAAAAAATTATAAAAGCCACACAAGGATTTAGTAAAATTCACAATACAGTTTCTTACTTTTAACTAAAAGAAATGGTTATTTAATTTAACCAAAATGCATTTGTAAAATGTAATATATACCTTGGTAGTGGCATAATTATACTATGTTATATAAAAAAGCTAACCATATTTTTTTATAAATTTAGTTTACAATTTTATTTTGGAAAAGACTGACATAGAGATTTATAGTTATTAAGAGGTTTTATAGAGAAATATACTAAAAAATTCTTACTAAACTAAATTTACAATACTGTTTTTTCCGTGTAATTGTATGTCAGGTGATGCACGGCTTAGTTGAACATAGGAAATTCCATATAAATTTTGAGGTTGGCGAGTCTTGGCTCCCCTGTACATTTTAGAGAAAAATTGTATGGTAAGTTTTTAAAAAGGCCGATATAATAAACGCATTTGCCAACTTTGAATAAATTTTAATAACCAATCCTAACTTAGTCAATTAAATGTGATGCCAAAATTACGAAATTTTCATAGTTTACGTAATACAGCAAACACCAGCACATGATTTCTATGACGCTATTGTCAAAAAATGACATAAAGCTGGACATAACCTTTCACCAATCCGGCAATCACACATTCAAAATAAAAGATGTCATTATGTTTTTCACACTAAGCCTTTACTTTAACATGACATTCCTAAGACTGCAGATTTTCACAAAAACATTAATTAATTAAATTTTATGGAAGTAGTCCATCTCACAGTGGAGTAATATTTTAAGTGAGGAATGAAACACAAAGTCTGCTCCACTAATTTAATAAAAAGTTCAGATTAACATCCCATACATGTTTCGAAGGTATAAACCTTCATCTTCAGTGGGTAATTATTAAGATGTTATTTATGAAGAGACCAATGACATTGTTAAATTTATTTAAACTAATGTTGCAGAAAAATTTTTTAAGAAGACATATGTAACTTTAATTAGGTAACTAATACATATTAAAATTAAAGTAAAATTAACCAAATAAAATGAATTTAAAATGAATTTAGTTTTATTTTAAATTTATTGAAAAACCCAAATTTTACTGGGAAAATGTAATAGGGTACGACCATCATGGTGGAGTCGTACCATCAATAAATTTAAAATAAAACTAAATTCATTTTAAATTCATTTTATTTGGTTAATTTTACTTTAATTTTAATATGTATTAATTAGTTACCTAATTAAAGTTACATATGTCTTCTTAAAAAATTTTTTTGCAACATTAGTTTAAATAAATTTAACAATGTCATTGGTCTCTTCATAAATAACATCTTAATAATTACCCACTGAAGATGAAGGTTTATACCTTCCAAACATGTATGGGATGTTAATCTGAACTTTTTATTAAATTAGTGGAGCAGACTTTGTGTTTCATTCCTCACTTAATTAATTAAATGTTCTCTTAATACCCGAGAGTTGGTGACACCCATTCTTATAACACCAGAAATCAAAACAATGTCTTCCTGGATTTTCATAGAATTGCTAGATCTAGATTTGTTCTTAACTATCATGCACCAAAAATGTTTAATAAGCTTCCGATCCATGTGAGGGAGCTACTACACACAAAAATAAAACGTTTTTTTAGTACAAATGCATTATACTCGGTTAATGAATATTATGATTTTAATTGCAACAGTATTGAATTTTAATTGTCGTGGTTAGTATAAGAGTCTGTTACACCCTTAGAGATAGATATTAAAAAGTTTTAAAATTTCCAATGTTCCTTTGTATCGATCTGTGCATTGTCGCATATGTCAGTTTTGGTATAATTAGTATTTCTGTTTTATTGTTGTATGGATAGGTATAAGTAATAGCGCTGTTTAATTATCTTCATCCAGTGTATGTTTGACTTGTGTAAGTATCTTTGCGATAGCACCAATAAATACTTTGACTTTGACTTTGACTTTGTTCAAACAACCCTCCATTAACAGCTGAACAATATCCTAACCGATCATAAAATCAATTTCTAACTTTAATGAGTTGATATTGATAAATTCTGTAACATTCTAAAAAAATACAGTTTTTTAGCTGGTCTAGATTTTCAAATTTTACATTTTTATCAATAACATTTTTTAAGTAACCCCACAGAAAGATGTCGTTTGGCGAAAGGTCAAGAGACCTGGCAGGCCAAAGGATTAGATGCCGTGGGCGAATAATATTTCCGTTAAAAATATTTTGCAAGTATTCCCTAACCATGAGAGAATAATGGGCAGGACCATCCATTTAATACCAGATCTCCTTATTTCTTTTAGTGCGGTTTCAATTCGATTTTATAGTAGGTTCAAATAGGTTTTACCTGTAAGGTTACCTTCCATAAAAAATGGTCTAATAATGTATTGACCTACAATTGGCGCACAAACATTTAGTTTTTGCGGATATTGCGTCCGAGTATGAACAAGACAATGTTCATTTTCTTGGCTCCAATACCACTAATTTTGAATACTTGGTTCATTGTTGAGGGAATGTACATTCATCGGTAAAACAAATGTTTCTCAAAAAATCCCTATTATTATTTGCTCTTTCCATTACCTCAAACAGAATACCATTTTCCGTTCTTCATCACCTTGCCGTAGCTCTTGATGTTTTTTAATATTTTTAAGGAAAATATTTATGTTTTTTTAAAGTGCGCAACACTGTGATTTGATGTTTCCCTACGGCTTGCCCAAAAATCCTCGTGCTAACCATTTTATTTTCCTTGACGTGCAGTAAAATATCAATATCTCTATTATCCCTTTCTTCAGCTCTATTGACATTCTGAGTTGAGCATTGACAGTTATTTATTACAGAGCCTTTGGACTCAAATTTACTAATGATAAGTTTAATTATTGAAATGGTAGGGATAGGTTTATCAGGGAATTAAACTGAAAATATTTCAGACACTGCTCTTAAGCTGTTTCTTGTATAATACCACTTAATCATAGTTACCTTTTCCTTAATGGAATAGCTCATATTTAGCTATAATTAAAGCGCCTTCAATGAAAATGTTGTCACTGACGCTACTTTCCGTTTTGTCAATGCCAAATAATATTTTGCTGATGTTTGCTGTATTACCTAAACTATGGAAATTTCGTAATTTTGCCATCACATTTAATTGAATAGGTTGGGATTGGCTTATTAACAATTTATTCAAACTAGGCGCATGGGTTCATTATACCGGCCTCTTCAAAAAATTATAATACAATTGTTCTCTAAAATATACAGGGGAGTCAATATTTAGCCACCTCAAAAATTACATGGGATTTTCTATGTTCAATTAAGTCATGCATCACCCGGTATATTCTTGTTTAGTAGGAGAAGAAGCCTATTTTATTTTAAATTGCATTATTTTATGTTGTGGCGAAGAAGTTTTTGGGGTACTGGGTACCGTTAGGATCCAGTAACCCTGTTTTAGTTTAATTTAAAGAGACAGGAAGTAGGAATAGAAAGGAAGGCAGGGGGAGACCTAAAGTTCACACTGTACAAAAAGCAGAAGAATTGGGGAAAATTGTTAATGAACACCAACCAACTCCTATTCGCATTTAAGCCAGCAAGTAAGTGTTTCCTACGGAACCTGCAATATAATCCTGAAATGTTACCTGCAGATGCACGCTCATCGTTTACTCAGTCCAAGAAACTAAACGATAATCTTTAGCACCATGCCGTCATGAAATTTTATTAAATCTTGTAAACGTATTAGATGATGAAAGTATGCAACAATTTACTTTCATCAAGACGACGTGCAATAAATCACGTAACTCTTCATAACTTAAATTTTTTGTAGTAAATTTTCGACAAACGAATCATATTTATCCTAATATACGGACTATGATTGGATGATTCAGAATGAGAATCATGACGGGTTGATTCATGCCGATGGTATGGAGGGTAACAAATATGATGGGATAATTCGTAATGAGGACTATGATAGGATGATTCAGGGTGGGAAATATGATGGGATATTTTATGATGAGGACTATGATGGGATGATTCATGGTGAGAATTATGACGGGTTGATTCATGCTGATGGGATGCAGGGTGAGAAATATGATGAGGATTATGATGAAATGACTCATGGTGAGCACTGTGATGTGATGCTTCATGTTGTGAACACTGATCAGACTTTTTTATATATTTTTGAGAAGTAGACATGCAAATACACGATGATGAAGAGTCTTTTTTACTAGCAGAATCACTACATGAACAACACGTACATGTTTTTAATGAACTCTTTTTAAGCGATGCTTTATGTGTACTTGGATTATATGATTCTCTTTTCTCTGTATGATAGTTATCGTGGGAATTATGGTGGTTAGAACTATGTTGGGATTGTTCTTGTTGGAGTATGTTGAGAAGCTTCATGTTGAGACCCGCTTGCACTCAGTGGCGGCTCGTCCATTAGGGCACTGGGGCACGTGCCCCATCTAGAAAAATCACCCACCTAGAAAATTCCCGAGGTATAAAGGTATAACTATTATTAAGTAAACTCTTGATATTTTGCACTACATTATTTGTTGAACGGGCAACATACTATGAACGAACGGCAACCGGGTGAACCGGGCAACGTACAACGAACGAACATAGGCACCTGGGCACACTATTATGAGCCCCTGCATGCTTCTTTGTTTTAAATCGTATGCGAAATAAGGACAGAGTACTGGATAATAGTAAATTACTGTGGCCTGTGGCTATTCGTTCAGCATTATACGGCAAGTCTGGGCACAGCCCATGATACAACTACAGAAGATATGATATCGCGCAGGTGGGCGTGTCTTTCGTGACGTCAGGCAGTGAGAAAAGGCGGCCATATTCCTGTTGTTTACATACGGTTTGGTGTACGAGTCGGTCTTTTTTAAATTATAAGTGTCCTTTAATTATAAAAAATGAGATGTGCGGTATTTGGTTGTAAGGTTGATAATCAGTGTAAGAGTTTTACGCCTGGTATAAAGTTTTTTAGTTTCCCAAAGGACAAGGAATTGCAAACTGTTTGAAAGCATGTGTGTAAACGCAAGGATAAGTTTATTATTAAAAATGCCCGTGTTTGCTCGAAACATTTCAGCGACGATGATTATGCACGTAATTTAATACACGAATTGTTGGGATATACACCTAACAGTTAACAGAATAAAAACTTTTTTAAGAAATACTATGTCCCAAGATCCCAAGAAAGACTTTCCGCGTTGGCTATGTTGTCCATAGAAAAACAGTTGATTAACAACATTCCAAACTTTAACGAAAAAGTGATAGACAAGTTTGCTTGTCAAAAATCGAGAAGAATAGAGTTGCAGTTCAAATAGTAAATTTAGGTGAGTCTATATTCTTTAAATTATTCGCACAATTTTTTCACGGTATTAGGTACACCCGTGCACCGGACAAAGTATTTTTTTTTTATTATTTTTTTTAAGGCTCAAGAGGCGAATCCTCAAAATAGCCATATTTGGGCGCGGCCCCCGAAAATTTTTTCGCCTGGTACTTTTCAAATCCACGAGCCGCCACTGCTTGCACTGTACGTACTTGTACACGGTCTTGCAATAGAAAACACATTTATTAAAAAAACACCGTTTTCAAAAAAATTTAGATGACCTACGGGCTAGAATTACAAATGAACGTCAGGAAATTAACAAGCAACCCCCCTCCCCCAAGTGCTCATCAATGTTTTCGATAATTAAAACATATTGAAAACTAAATTAAAAGGTGGACACGTCTCTTATTTAGTTTAAATTTATAAGTTATAGGTGATTGCTGTTGTTTTACTGTAACTCTCTTCACAATAAAAACTTCAGAACTGAACAGTTCTATTTTTCATTCACCTTTACATTCAAAATTAATAATTTAAGACATGCGTGATTGATTCCTCGGTATACTCTCAGGACGTTTTTTTCTATCTTACGTTTAATACAAAGCTGCAGAGGTTTTAGTACATTTTCAGTTTTATTACTTTTGGTGTAGTAGACAGTATCTATACATACAGTGTGGCCCAAATTGGGCCTACATGTATGGGGATCTTGGAAACTATAGAAGATAGAGAAACGGTTAAATAGGGAAAGTTTTTGACAATTATATTTCTAACTGAAAACCGTTTAGTACGCGGCCCTATCTTTTTTGGTTTTTGAAATATGTTGAAAAAACCAAAAAGATGTATTTTCGAAAATATGCTGTAGATTTCTTATTATTCACTATTTTGGCAATCTGTAAAAACATTTTTAAAGCAACTTTTTAAGTAGATTTCAGTTCTGCAATTTAATTTTGAACACGACGTTTCAGTTATTTTATACCATCATCAGGTTCATTTTTTCTTATGGGCGCCATATTGTATTTTATACTTAAAAGGTAGCTTATGACGTCCGCTTTTCAACGATGTATTATTTGTTGGAAAATAAATGAAATTGACTTGAAAAATAAAGAAAATTAATTTTCGCAACACGTCAAATTTGACAACTGCACTATAACTCCCTAAATTGAATACCAATTAAAAGGTTTACATTTTGTAGTATTCACAAAACACTGCTTGCATTGTTTCAATCAACAATATTACAATAACCTATGAATCAAAAATAAAATCCAGTAGCCTATGACCAACCACTACCGTTTGAAAATGAAACAAAAATATTACTTGTCAGAACGAGTAAAAGTATAATAGTTTTTATTATTATTACCTAATAATAACGATTTATTTGTGTATTCTGAATTTAAAAGAAAATGGCATTGCGTTTTTCTCACGAAGAAAAATTTGATTTGCTAGAATGTTACATTCATTGCAACGGAAATGCAAACCTTGCATTAGAAAGGTATTTTGAAAATTTTCCTGAAAGACCGCAGCCAAGTGTCAGACTTTTTCCAAAAATTGTTATGAACCTGAGAAACCATGGAAGTTTTGAAAAACCGCGGCCCAAGAGTTACGAAAAAGCAGGTAATAACGAGCGTGACGAAAATGTCAGAGCCCATTTTAATGCCGCGAAGTACCATACAAAGAGTCCTTAAGTAAAATAAATATTGACCATACAAGCCAACTATAGTTCAGGGTTCACGAGAAACGGATTATCCAAGAAGAATGCAGTTTTCAAATTGGTATGTGAATCAATGCGAACAAAATCATGATTTCAGTCGTCTTGTAATTTGGACCGATGAATCACATTTTACCAACTGCGGGGTATTTAATAGACATAACCATCATTTTTGGGCAACAGAAAACCCTCACCAATTGGCTCAACCAAGACTGCAAACCCGATTTGGTTTTAATGTATGGTGTGGTATGTATGGTAAGTAATGTCACCTAGCTTGCTAAATACACAGCAGGTATTAAGTAACCCAGCTTTACTTTTCTCCTTATATTTTAGACAACAGACTTATAGGACCATTCTTTTATAATCATACGTTGAATGGCCAAAGATACTTGGAGCTGTTAGAAGATCAAATATTACCGGCAATTAGAGCAATAGTTCTTCAAGATCAATTGAATAATATTTGGTTTCAACAAGACGGTTGTCCCGCACATAATGTTCGGGAAGTTCAAACTCTCTTAAGACAGATTTGATGACAAATTAATTTCAAACGGCGGACCAGTTTATTGGCCTGCTAGATCCCCTGATATAACTCCTCTCGATTTTTATCTATGGGGTTATGTAAAAAATGAAGTATATGAGTTTGAACCCCCGGAATCTGTACAAGAATTAGAAGAGAGAGTGAGGAATGTGTTTACGAGCATAAATGGCAACACGCTTCGCAGGGTCATCAATACTGTGTTAAAAAAGTGTCAAAAATGTATTAATAAAAACGGCCAACATTTCGAATAAGTATAGTAAGTTAGATATTTTTTCTTATTTTCTTTTTAAAACAATAATTATTATTCATTGCGTTTTTAGTTTTCTTTATTTGAAATGTTAATATGAGATTTTTAACCATAAGGAAAAAATAAAATAATGTGTTATAATATTATGATATTTTAAACAAATTTAACCCTGCCTAATGTGTTCTTCTCAAATTTGACGTGTTGCGAAAATTAATTTTCTTTATTTTTCAAGTCAATTTCATTTATTTTCCAACAAATAATACATCGTTGAAAAGCGGACGCCATAAGCTACCTTTTAAGTATAAAATACAATATGGCGCCCATAAGAAAAAATGAACCTGGTGATGGTATAAAATAAATGAAACGTCGTGTTCAAAATTAAATTGCAGAACTGAAATCTACTTAAAAAGTTGCTTTAAAAATGTTTTTACAGATTGCCAAAATAGTGAATAATAAGAAATCTACAGCATATTTTCGAAAATACATCTTTTTTTTTTTTCAACATATTTCAAAAACCAAAAAAGATAGGGCCGCGTACTAAACGGTTTTAAGTTAGAAATATAATTGTCAAAAACTTTCCCCATTTAACCGTTTCTCTATCTTCTATAGTTTCCAAGATCCCCATACATGTAGGCCCAATTTGGGCCACACTGTATATGTATGGGTATCGTTATCCTTATAGAAAAGTTCCTGATAACACAACTTTTGCAGCTTTATGCAAGGAACCTAAGGGAGTATGGCTGCTTTGTAAAACTGAAGGGAGATAATAGTAAAATTGCTACAAATAATGAAAATACAATCCAACTTTACAGAAAGTTGATGATAATCCTAAAACTACACTAGGCAAAATAAAAAGAAAATACGGATGTTGCCATAACTCTTCACAACAACAATTTTCATCGATATATAATCACATTAATCCATAGGCTGGAATTCTTAGCAAGACTTTCCGAATTGTATTACCAAGATGTAAATATATTGTCCAATATTTTATAGAGCAACTAGAGTCGCTTGCAGAACGTAATAATGGAATCTGAGGCAGACCTTGTTGGATTAGAGAAAGAGAAAATCAAGGCGCTTTCGAAATTAATGTTTGGTGCGATTTATTGAATGAGAAATAGGCTCTCCCAGTTTTAATTAAGAAGCTCTGTATAAGACATCTAGAGGGTGTCTCCTAACCAATTCTAAATTTCTTATAATCGGTTTTTACAAGCACTGTAAAAAATCCTTAATAGTGGTCTGCGATTGGTGCATGTGTAAGGAAAGCTCTATTTTCTGTTAGGAAATACAATCTCGGAAAGGTCTTTAAAGTGATGACGTTCTACAGATAAACGAATTCTTGAACATTGTCGTTCGAGCAGTTCTAAACTAAATCACCTATGCATGAACGGCATTGGGTCATCGTATACAGAGTCTTATGGAAATGGCGTCATATATTTTAATGGGCGATTCTATGGGTTATTCTTAGACCGGCTCAATAATAATAATCGTTAATTCTGCATTGGTAGTCCCATAAAAAAATCATTGTACCAAGGTTTAAAATTTTCTCTTCAAGATCACTTATGTAGATGTCTTCTAGTCCACAGTAACTTTTTACTATGGAACTTTGTTGTTTGCAAGCAATTATATTAATAATAGTAATAATTGGACTCGAATATTGCAGTCTTATTAAATTACATGATATGTAGTTTTTAATAGTTGTTATTGCGAAATATGTTACTATACATTTTTTAACTTATAAATAATCAAAGATCCAGATACAGAATTTAGACCTTAAAATGATATATTACTTGACAAATATTTGCTTTAAATAATTACTTAAAGTATCACGCATTCACCAGCTTGACTAAGACGGTAATGATTTCAACGTCACTACACTGACGCGGAGTGATGTTGATAGCAAATAAAGGGTATACTTTATTCAAAGTCATTTGAAACGCATGCCTATTCATCTAACCACCAAATACTTATAAAAACTAATTTCAATAAGACCTACGCTACTGACTTAAAGCCATTGTAGTTGAATATTTCTACTAGTACCATCAGAAATTCAAACCCGAAAAGATAAGATAATGACGTTTATTTTATTCAATTAGGCAGTGATTGTTACTTTTCACACGGACCTGTCCAACGAATACACGGATTTAGAAGTTAAATACAATAGCCCAACAATTAAATTAAAAATGTGTAGTAAACCAATGTGCGATTTTATTAATCTATGTTATGTGATAATAGGAGGATTTATCCTTGGACCTTATATGAAACTTACAGACTACATCTATTATTTGGTTCTTAATTTCTATTAAATAATAAACATTATAGGAATGACTATGCTCATAATATGTGGCTAAAATTTTTTTTTTTTTCAATTATGATACTAAAAGGATCACCGAGCCTTCAGCTCAAAACTTAGATATTTTAGGATTAAACATATTAATGAATCATATAAACCACACCCTATGGAAAATCAATTGAGTCAACGCATACCCTTTGTAAAATATCAAAGGCCTGCTATTAGCTCATTATTGTCGCGCTTTGATATTTTACGAAGTGGCGATTTTGTCGGTTGCTAGGATTGTTCCCCAATACTATCTTGTTGATTTAGGGACATTTAAATAATTTTTGTTATGAACAAAGTCATCTCATGTCCTAGTGGCTAGGACACTAAAATTTAAGAAGCACATTATTTTACTTATTATTCAATTATTATGAGCACTGGAGAATAGAATTCGCACAAAAAAATAAACCTATAATAATAGGTTTCTTCAAACTCGTGAACTAATTTTTAATCAATAACAGAGTCTACCAGATGAACACTACATGGAGAGCCCTGAATGCTTTGTTAAGTCCTACAACTGGTTAATTTTATTTGATGGTTTAAACTAAGAAAGACTGCTGGTTGGAACAAACCTAAACACAACATTATTATTTGAGTTTAAAATTTGCCGCCGAAACGCCAGTCCCAGGTCAGGTGGAGAGCGTGACGTCATTTCACCAGAACAAAACCAGTTATAAAAAGCTAAGGTAATTATTCTTAACCTAATTTGATATCGCTGATCACAGATCGGACGATTTTTTTCCCGGTCTCTTCTAGTTTTTGAGAAAAAAAGTATAAAACTTTTTCAGTAATAAGGTTTCTTTTTTCTATTAATTTCCTGGTTTTTTTGTTCTCTCTTAAAAATCAGCGATGAAGCTTGCACTAAACTATCTCTCCACAATATAATAACATGTTATCCAAAAAATGACGAAAAACTCCAATTTTTATTAAAATCTGAACAATTGACCAAATGGGAATAATCTGGAAATTGTAGGATATTCCAACTACAGCTTGTCCAACTAAGTCGACTACATTTTTTTAAGAAACCATAAGTAATTACAATGCTACTGCATTTCTACACTAGACTTTCATGGGTTAAAAGGGCGCTAACAGATTCGTTTTTTTTGCTTAAAATTCGCATTTTAAAAATGTTGCCAGGATTAGAAATGGGAAAGGTTCTAAAAGTTATTCAAGGAGCGGGTTGGGTTAGTCATTATTTTGTATTTTCATATAGTAGCCAAGAGCAAGAAATACTAATAATTAGCGGCTAGAGTAAACAGAAAGTATGAGGGAATTAACAATTTTTGAAATTTGGCTTAGAAGAAGTTAAATTATATATTCTTTATCTCCTTGCTGGTTTAAAATAAGTGACAAAAAAGCTTTTAACAAATATTATGTGGTTTCTGAGTGCTGTAACACTTTTAGAAATACCCCACAAAAACTGTTTATAAGCGTGCCTTTTGATCCTGCAACTAGAAAAGTTTGGCAGAAAGCTATGCATCGGAATGTTTTTGTTTCCGAAAGTACCAAGGTTTTTTGGCAGCAATTCTTGAATAATAACTTAGTTTTCTCGAACAATAAAGCATATATTGATCGATTGATTAATTGATATTTTTTCGTATCTTACTTCGTTTTCGGGAAAAATATAAAAGCGACTTCATTACATGTCGACATTTTTTTTTTCTCGAAAACTAAGTAACATACGAAAAAATATCAGGAAACAAAAAAGTTGTATTTCTAGCTGCTTAACCCGATAACAATATAAAATTTTAAAGAACTCAGTGGCGTACATTTTTTTTGTCAATATAATTCGCGAGACTGCCCCCGGGACGCTACTGGAACTTATATTTATCATCTAGTTAGTGCCAATTTAGCATCTTATCATAACGAACATCTCTTCCAAATTTCACCAAAATCGACAAAAGGATATTTGAGATATTAATAAAAATCCGGTTGTTTTTTTAAACTTTTGACACCCTGCATCGTGAAAACCAGACTTTTTAGGACATAATATTATGTTTATATGAACTTTTCTACTTGAATTTGGTTCAGGAATGCGCCTTTGGAAATACGGCCTATTGTTAAGTAACACCGTGTATAGAGTGATTTTTTTCTCGCAAGTCACAAGCACATATTTATAAATTTTTATCTGCAAAATTGCAATTGTAGTGCCTTTTAAAATGTATAGTAATTAATTAGAACCGACAAAAAGCCCGAAACAGATATACTAAATACCTTCCAAAACCTCCGAACTCCAAAATTCCGAGCTCGCCATCCCGTGGAATTCGAGTCGAAACCGCCCCCTTTTAATAAGTGTTTGCGAACTCGATAAAGCTCTAACACGTTTTTATCATCGGCCGTATTGGTTTTGGAGCGGGCGATAAATTAAATACGGCCCCAGCCGCGCCACCCGCTATCCACTGCTTAGGTTATGAACCACCAACTTTTCGAAAGTCGCGCTTCATAAAAACGCGGAATGTCATTAAAGCCATCAGCATTACACTTTTGAATTTCACAACACATTTAAACAATAATTTACAACTGTTTGTCAAATAAATTCATAACGTGATTCAAGAAGTTCTTCGTGTATAAGAACGGATTCTAATTTTTATTTTCCTTCAAGGTTTACCTACGTGAAGTCGGTCATACGCAACATTAAATTTTTATAGTTTGCTGTAATAAGTTGTGTTATGTTATTTATTGGTTTGTTTATTTCTAGTTTGTTGATAGCACGTGTTCTTTTCTGTATTATTTCGTTTTTAATCGATTTAATTTGTGCTTTTCATAGATTTACGAACATAGCCTCCAAAGTATCGTTGGCAGAGTTGCTGTAAACGTCAAAACTCGCTCCTTTAGTAGTAGCGTAAAAAGTGACCAAATTGGCCAAGAAATTCACGACAAAAAGCGTCAATAAATTCAGGAGAAAATTGTATAAGGCTAATAGCTTAAGTTAAAACCTGAATATATTGTGTCGGAAATTGGTGATGACAGCATTGTGATCTCGGAACGTATTAGAGATAGAAAGGCGGTTAAATGAGGGAAGTTTTTTAATACAGCCACTTAGTGCTGCACTGCAGTCGTTGGTGGAAGAGTTGATAACTGCACAGGTTTATTTAATTTTGTCGACTTAACGAACTGTATGTAGTGAAGATGATCGATACTATCCTCAGAAGCATTATATACTGTCAAGATAATACGTATTCTATTTTCAAATAATGCTTGCACAGGTTGGTTTTCTTGTTGAAATACTTGACCCAGTGTAAGACGGGTAAAATAATAATAGCTATATGATATTCACAAACTTATTTTTTAATTAATCACGAATTAAAACCCAAAAACATACAACTAAAAGTAGAACAAAGCTTGCTCCAATAACGTTTTATATTGAGTGGCGTTTGGCACACTTGCATACCCGAACTGCCTTCCCTAAATTCTAAGAATCCATATGTTTATGTTAACACCATAAAAGTTAATCCTAATAAGCTATTTTCTGGCCATGATTTCTCGTTCTTCAAACTGAATCATCGATGGCATAACTTTGTGTAATATATTTTATAGTTGGTTCACAAAACTGTGTATATATATAGCCTGTTCGTCATAATAACTAGTATTTAATTTTAAAATGCCTTACATTCGGCCATCCTGCCGTTTGGCCTGTCCACAGGACATATATATTTAATCAATTCTAGTCTAAATTACTTGAACTATAACTCAATCGTAAAAATCTTTAACAAAATACAATTACTACACTTAAACGTAAACATCTTTACCAAAAATACAATTTATCCTTGTAACTCTCGTTATAATTACAAACTATTTAATGTCAACTGCGAACTACTTTATGCCAACTGCATTATTGAGTGCTGCGAACTGCTTCATGCCAACTGCATTATCGTCAATTGCGAACTGCTTCATGCCAACTGCATTATCGCGAACTGCGAACTGCTTCATGCCAACTGCATTATCGTCAATTGCGAACTGCTTCATGCCAACTGCATTATCGCGAACTGCGAACTGCTTCATGCCAACTGCATTATCGCGAACTGCGAACTACTTCATGCCAACTGCATTATTGTCAATTGCGAACTGCTTCATGCCAACTGCATTATCGCGAACTGCGAACTGCTTCATGCCAACTGCATTATCGCGAACTGCGAACTACTTCATGCCAACTGCATTATTGCGAACTGCTTCATGCCAACTGCACTATCGCAAACTGCGCACTGCTTCATGCCAACTGCATTATCGATCTTATTAGCAAACTATTCCCTCAACATGATCCATGGCTTGATTTTATCCACGGCGACCACAGTCCTATAATTCTTAAGACCTTCTCTTAAATCTTCCACTTCGTAGCGGTCGTTTCTTAATACTCGGTTGATACGAAACGGCCCTTTGAACTTAGGTAGAAGCTTTCGACTGCTGCCTGTCGCTGGATTATCCGTTCTTAAGACCATGACTACCTCGCCTTCCTTATACTGTGTTGCCTCGGATCGTTTTTTATCGAATCGTTTCTTCTGAGCGATCTGATCTGTAGTTATTCTCTTGGATATGTCGGATCGTAACTGATAGAGATCAATTCGATCCAGACATTCCTTTACTTCATTTAAGATCTTTGACTCTGCAATAGTCCGACCCTTATATCCAGCGAGTACTTCCAATGGGGATACTCCTGTGGTTTTATTGCTACTGCAATTTAGTACACTCTGTACTTGTTTAACGTAAGTGTCCCAGGAAGTTTCTGCTTGTCCGCCGGCTGCGGTCGCTAGACAGTTTAAAATCGTTCTATTCGTTCGCTCACATTACTTAAACTACCAACATTACTTAAGTACCCTGCCAATTCACCAATAGACTGAAAATTGGCTGCTCTCGCCGCTAATGCAACGTTTTTATCTAATATACCCTCGATTACACTATCAATTAAAAAAACATCCGGAATTGGCAAGTGAAGTTTATTTAATTTTGCCACCTTCTCAAAACAATAATCGCCCAAATTTTGTTTTGGCTGTGGCGAGTACGCGGCAGCTTCCACTAATAATTTCCCGAATTTAATAGTTCCCGGAAAATTATGTTGTATTAATTGTTTCACGTCATTCCAAGCTAATCCCGAAATTTGAGCAGTGTCATACCATTTGCGCGCATTACCACGCAACCTACTGGTGGCTAACTTTAAAGTCAGTAACTTGTCCCAGCCATGATATGACGCCAGTTCGTCAACCCTTTGAACCCACTCGGTAATTGTCAAATTTTCCGCATTTGGATCGAATATAGGTATGACACTTTCATTAACATAGGAACTTAATGACGTTGTTTGACCACTACTACTAGTACTAGCACTTACTTGTCTGGTGAGTTCGTTTATCTTTTTTTTTAACCTCTTTATTTTCTTACTCTGCCTATCGTCCTCCGATGATGACGAGCTCGATGAAGTTGCTCTAGATCTGTGTGAACGTCGTTTCCCCATTCTACACTAACACAACCAAACTGGTTATCCAACTTCACTAACACTACGATTGAATTCCTTATTAAAAGTACGAACACACTGCACCAGGCGAATTAAAGCAATTGCACAATGTTGTTTGTCTAACACATATTTTGGTAACACTAGGTATAACACTAGACTTAGGTCTATCCCACCGCTGCTATGTAAGACGGGTAAAATAATAATAGCTATATGATATTCACAAACTTATTTTTTAATTAATCACGAATTAAAACCCAAAAACATACAACTAAAAGTAGAACAAAGCTTGCTCCAATAACGTTTTATATTGAGTGGCGTTTGGCACACTTGCATACCCGAACTGCCTTCCCTAAATTCTAAGAATCCATATGTTTATGTTAACACCATAAAAGTTAATCCTAATAAGCTATTTTCTGGCCATGATTTCTCGTTCTTCAAACTGAATCATCGATGGCATAACTTTGTGTAATATATTTTATAGTTGGTTCACAAAACTGTGTATATAATATATATAGCCTGTTCGTCATAATAACTAATATTTAATTTTAAAATGCCTTACACCAGTTTATCCAAATCGGGTAGTTTCTCTAACGTTTTGATGACAGACTCTATCTCAAGAACAGTTAAACGTATAAAAAATTATTGAAGACGAAATTTGTAGAGAATTTTGTACTCTATATTTTTTATAATAAATGCAAATACGATTTGAGGCAAAGGAAGCGAGATATTTCCAATAAACTGATTTTTGCGACCTTTGACCTTAAATATCTAAGGACGCTCACACGTGACCTTATGAGACTTTTGAGACAACATTTAGAATGTCAAAATAAAGGTTTATACAAATATATAGCTTATTCCGGGGTGAAACCCCTAAGGTTATTGCACTAATTGGGCAATTTTGTTGGTAGCTCTTTGGCGTTTGTGCATCGACTCCGAATCTTTTGATTCTTGAGATATATTAAAGAAACTAAAATGTTGCATATTTAATATCGATTATAACTTTTTTACTTCTTGATATTTTTTAAATCTTTAAACTACACTTTTACATAAAATGTGCATATCTAAAAAGGCACTAAATCCCTAGGCAATTAATGTCGGGAGACACTGCATTACAATGCATATCAAGAACTGGTGACACCTATCACGTTTATCAATTGCCCTGATAGCACGCGGAATTAAAAGATATTCCTTAGAATGGCTGCTGCAGTGTTAATTTAATCAAGTAAAGCTTCCCTGGTTACTACTTTTACTGCATAAAAAAATCATTTCGTCCACCCTCACAAACAATAATCCAAGAACACCTTACCTCTGCTTTTATACAGTCATTGTAACCTTTCAGTTTTCTATATCTTCTGTTGGAGTAGGTTACCCGGGAAAAGTTAATTGCTGGAAATGTTTTTGTCTTTAGTAAACTAACCTAAACTAATTTAAACAAAGCTGGTCAGAGTAAATTCTCACACCAGATTCGACAAAACGTTCAACATCGAATGGTGCGGTATGCTTGAGGATTAGCTATTTGGTCTATTGCTATGGGATAAGCGTCCAACTGGACAAGGCTGTTTACGCTTACTGGCAAAAAACTTATTTACTATTCTGGATCAAGTTCTTTCAGTTGTAAGGTCACTACTGTAATTCCAATATAGTTGTGCCCCAGCAATACTTTAGTCTCCAAGTGCAAAATATCTTTAATACCTGTTTAACTGTTAGATTGGCAGAGGTGATCCTCACAATTGGCGACAAGGTCACCTGATTTTAAACCCTTGGATTATTTGAAGAAGTAGTCCGTTCTTGCAGTGGAGTCGACATAATTAAATAAAACACAGTCGGTCTTCCCCCACATATCATATTTGGAAAACTGGTTAATTATTTAATGGTTAGTTCAGGTTAGCCCAAATTTTTCGGACACAGAAATGTCCATCATCAGGGGATACTAGAAGAAAATGGAACAATACTAAATTCAAGTCAGTATAAAAGTAAAGTGGGCTTACCAACGATCGATCAGACTAGCTCTATTCAGTAAAAGCGATGTTCGTAAAGAAGAAATTTATACTGCATTGTGACCTGTGTTTTGAAATAATGAAGAACTAGAGTAAAAAGTTTTTAAATTGTAAGTGGAGAAACTGTTTCAGTTGACCGAGATGTTAGAAATTTTGACATTGTATGAAAGAATTTGAGATGAGAGATATGGAAGTTGGCTTAATTTGGAGGGCAGGGGTAGAATGAAGTAATTGTTGTATTGTTGTATAAGTTGTATAAAATTAAACAACATTTAACGAAGAAAAAGTGGAACGGTTCCGCAGAGTTACAAACAGTAATAAGGACATAACTGGAAAAAATATAAAACTAAGCGAGAACTAGAGCCACCTTGTTTCACATGCGAATGTCAAATATCAGGTTCGAGTGACATGTGATTAAAGACAGACACAAGTGGCAGCTGTATGCACAAATTGTAGAAGTAAAACAGAGTAACTAACCCATGAGCTCGATCATGGGTATTATAGGTTACTACCAAACTTGGTAGGTACCGGATTATCAGTCGATCGTTTAATGAGGAGAGCTAAAGGCTTCCACACAACGACGCGGCCACGGCCACGGTAGCGGTGGCGGCCGCGGTGGCGGCCAATCTAAACACATGGAAATAAATGATTGAAATCATACCAGCGCGGGCAGGTCTAGATCAAGCGGCCTAGGGCAGCGTTCTGATATGCGGTGACGGTCAAATATAACGTGTCAATTTTGACTGCGAGAAGTGACAGTAGAAATGGCAAATAATATGATAGAATTATTAATAGATACTTTTTGATTTAAGCCATCCAAACTATAAAAATATCAGGGCTAAAAACAAAGTGTGGGACGAAATAGGCAAGAGGCTAAAATCAGAAGGTAATTTTATGTTATTACAATAAAAGAAAATAAATACCGATTTGTACATAATAATTTTTCCTTTTTTTTATTTCTTTAAAAGTTTTTAATAATAGTTTCTCGACTGAAAGCATTAGAACAATAAATAAATAACGTTCATTTAATCATTTTTTTCCCAAAACATTCAATCGAAAATAAATTAGTTTAAAGTAATCTAAACAAACAAATTAGGCTGCAAATATTCAACAAATCGTTCTCGTAATTGAAAAGCAAAATTAGGTGCTCTACGTCCATCTATGGGTATATTTTGAAATGCCCCCATGTCTATCTGCGGAGGCTCTAAAAGATCGGTGAAATCAGCATCAGACTTTGTGATTCGTAAATAATTATGTAACACACAAGCTGATTTAACAACACTTATGCATGTGTCCACTTTCAGTTCTAAAGGCCTATGAAATATTCTCCATTTCTGAGTCATTATACCAAATGCATTCTCAACTACACGACGTGCGCGACATAGTCGCTTATTATAGCTTTCTTTTCGAATATCGTTTCGTGATTGTCTGTAAGGAAATGGTCTCATTAGATAAGAAGTTAATGCAAATGCTTCGTCACCAATTAATACACATGGGGTATCTTCGTGTTGCCCTGGTAATGGTCTGTTCGGTGGTACATTAAAGCTACCTTCTCTCAATCGTTTTCCTATTGCGGATGCTTTAAAAATACCACCATCACTACTTTTTCCATATCCACCGACGTCTATGCAGACAAATTTATAATCAAAATCAACAACTGCTAACAAAACTAAGGAATATTTCTGAAGATAACAAAAATAGTTGGATCCACTATTTGGCGGATATTTCATGGTTACATGTTTTCCATCGATACTGCCTATACAGTTGGGAAATTGCCATTTTTCTTGAAACCCTGAAATTATGTATTGCCATTGTTGCATCGTAGGTTCCGGCATATATATTGGTTGCAGATTTTTCCAAATTGCTTCACACGTTTCGATGATAATGTTACTAATAGTAGAAAAGCCCATACGAAAACTGTGGCCGATTGTGATAAGTGAATCCCCGGTGGCAAGAAACCTAAAAAAGAAATGTACCTTGTACTACCACTTATTTCACATTATGCTACAGTCACATGGACACTGATAACCCAAAATCAAATTCGAAACATTTTCGTTAGCATATCTTTTGTTGCGAAAAATATATTATTTATTTTTTTAACGATATCCTTAAAACCCTATATTAGTTTAGGTAACCATTAGGTAAATTCCCGATTATGTCTTACTGAAAACAAGAGCTAGGTATTTCTACTCTTACCACAATGATTAGTTTCTTTTAGTCTTCCCACTTTTTAAGTTCAATTATTGTTGAAAAGCAACCAATGGATGTAGCTTATTAGGTTTATATGATTTAAGTTTACCGTAAAGGTTATTTGTGTTTTTGATTTGTCATAGTTTAATAAAATTTGTTCAAATATTTAGTGTTTTTTAAAAATTATTTTATAAACAGGCAACGTAGCCATATGGCATCACATTATTTTTAACCCTATCCACACAGACTATTTTGGCCTATTTTGTGGTAAAATACTTAAAATGGCCTCCCATGAGATATATATCTATATATAGCAATTATTAATTACTTGCAGTTCAGTTTGGTACTCGCACCTGACACAGGGTTAAAGTTATACCAACTCTTTTTGTTTTTAGGCGATGACCTTAAAAAAAAATGGAAGAATTTACGAGACAGCTATTCTAAACATTTACGTTCCGAAAAAAACACAACCGGACAAGCATTTTAAAAGGTTGATCGTTACAAAACATGGCCATGGGCCCAACAAATGTCATTTTTTAAATATTTCCTAAAATTGGCTAATACGGAGTCGAACATTTCCCTACCCGAGTCAAGAGAAAATGATACAGGACAGCCCGAAGACCAAGTAATGAACGATTCAACAAAACCAAGCCTCTCTGTAATGAATTCAGCAGAAAGTTTAGTATCTTTAGAAAGAGAAATGCCGCCTCCAAAAAAAAAACGTCACAATTCTATGCGACCTAAAGAAGAAACTGGGCAATGTTCTGTAGATAAAGTTGTTAGCTATCTACGATCACGAAAATTAGACCAGCATGAGCATGATGAAATTGATATGGTTTTTTTGGGTTACGCTAAAACCATAAAAAAATTTACATATAAACGGCAAATAATTACAAAATTTCGCATGGCTAAAATTTTAATGGAAGAAGAAATGAAAAATATGGAAGAACAAACGACAACTGCAACTCATTTTACATCATCTTGCTCGTCATACCCATCTATATCCTCACCGGCCTATTCCATTTCAACAAATTTTGAACCTGTATTTTCACCTCCTACACGGCATACTGAGGAAACTTCTGTAGTCACCCTTCATTGGTTCGCAAGGATAGGGGTAAAAACAAACAACTTGTTAGATTGAACATCAAACTTCGTCTATTGTCTATTCAGTAAATCTAAGTCAATGCCCACAAAAGTGCTACGATAGCATATGCAAAGTATAGTTAAAATTGCTTATACTAATTAAACAACTTATTGGTTTCCTAAAAGCGCTGTGCTGGATAATAATAATTGATGTATGCAACTATCGTAATTACTTTAAAAAGGAAATTGAAGTCAAAGACCTTTTGTCTTTGTTAGTCCAGTACACTTCTTATTCAGATACTTCAGCGACAACTTGGTATGAAACTTTTGGACAACAGATATTTAAATTATTATAATATACAAATTTAGACAATAAAAAAATTAAAGCATATAAAACTTACCTTAATGTTATTGCAAGTCGTTCCCTAGATCCAATGGGCTCTCTATAGTTGGTAAATTGCTTCTGAATATTGATCTTTATTAAATCCAGTATAGTATCAAAACAGTGTGGCGTCATACGAAAGTACATATAAAATCGCTCTTCATGTGCTCTTAACACTGGATACAAAGTATAAAATTCACCTTTCTCTCTACGTGCTTTATTAACATCGTGGACCCATATTCTTTTTTTTTTACCCTAAAGATTAAAATTGTTAATAATTTGCAAAAATTGCATGTTTGAATCCTTACCTATTTTGATCCTCTTCATCACAAAGAGCTAATAGTAACAAAGTCTCTTCTTCCACATCGTCTATCATAATAACAAATATTACAAATAAAAATGAAACCTGGACGCTTAAAAATATATTTTCGTATACATAAAAAAACGGCAACTACCTTACAGCTCCACTCACCGCTTTGGTGTGAATACGCCCGACCGCTAATATGATCGCTACCGCGGCCGCCACCGCTACCGTGGCCGTGGCCGCGTCGGTGTGTGGAGGCCTTAAGAGAAAAATTAGGTCGGAATAACCAGGAAACAAACTGAAACCCGAAGTGTAACAAGTTGGACACTGGCATGAATAGTAGTGACCCCTATTATTATAAATAATTGTAGGTAAGAATAGGTGACAGAGTATTATGGTTAGTCTTAAAATAGGTGATTAACACAATGTAATTGTGTATTTAGAAGGAAAGTGTCGCTATGAAAAGAGGTGGTGATAAGATTAACATATTACCTATATTAAAGATTCTGTAAATATACAGGTTAAAAGCTAAATGTAAAAGTAGAGGTTAGGTGTCCTTGTTGTTTGTGGAGGTGGATGAAATCATTTCTTTATGCAGTAAAAGTATAGGAAGCAGCGAAGCTTTACTTGACTACATTAACACTGCGGCAGCTATTCTAAAAAATATCTTTAGATTCGGCATGCTATCAGGGCAATTGATAAACGAGCCAAGTGTCACCAGTTCTTTATATGCATGTAATGCAGTGTCTCCCGACATTTATTGCCCAGGGATGTATATTTGTGCAGATCAATGTTCATTTAAACTTAATGTGAGAAGTATTACTGGTTTTAGTATGTTAACTTTTTGGATCATCATATCAATCTCATAGCTCTGAGGTAGGTTTAAAAAAAACTGAAACGTAGGCTATAGAGCATATTTATCATCAATTCTGTCCTTATTGAGACGAATACACAACACATTATTTTTCCTCGTCTACGTCACATAACAAACAATATTCTTTGCTATCTCTTGTGCTTGTTAAACAAAATTAATATTACTGGCAAAAACATTTGATGCATAATAAAACAAACGTTAATAATTATACAGTTAACCCAAATTTGCTTTCATTTCTGTACAAAATTATGCATAGGATTGTTTAATTTGCATTATAAACAAGTTATTGTATACCACCAAATTTTATATTTGTAATATTCGTATTTTATTTTAAATTATAATTTATTCATTATTTTGATTCTCGGACAGGGAATACATCACATACAAAGAGAATTAAAGATTTAATTCTATTTAAATCCGCTTTTGAAATGTAATCCCTTCTCGGTACTAAGTGACCATTTAGTAAACAAATTATTCAATATAGACAGAGATATACATATATTAGGCTGAGAATTATAATAATCAGTTTAATTCTCTATATGATTTTGGATATTCTTAGAGTTGCCAACAATGAAATATTTACAATACTACAACCACCCTAATTCTTGCAATTTTTGTTTACTGACCGGGAAATCAACCGATTACTATAGCAAGAAAATTGCGTTGTACGTGCCCTGAATGGCCGCAAGACTCCAGTAGTAGTTGGTAGGTTAGAGCTTTTGTAGCTCCTCTCCGTTAGACTTTCACCTTAGCAATTGTCACAAAAATGACCTCAATATTTTTAATAGGTGAAACAGATGTCTATTTTTAATATTTTTCTTTTATTCACACTTACCTACCGAGGGACTCAGCACTCCTAAAAATTTGTACAAGTGTTTTTAAAATAGTCATTTCCGTATTTTTGCCCCTTTGGATGGGGCAATAATACAAAGGCGCGTATTTTTACCCCAATAATAAAATATGTAATAATAAGTATATATTAAAATAAAAGTGTCAAGGGCTTGCGCTCCGATATCCTCTTATAATTCATAGAAAAAAAATTAAAATATATTTAATTTAAGCAAAACAAGAAAACAAAACTTTAATCCTAAATCATTTGAGGGGCAAAAATACGCACGCGTCACCTTATGGGGCAAAAATGCGCGCGTATTTTTACCGCACAATGTTCGCGTACTTTTGCCCCATTTAGCAACACTGCAAAAATTGCCGGGTAATATTCTTACAACCTAACCTCATTCCAAACTCAAACAAAACAACTTAGAGCTACCCTAAGAATAAATCCTAAAAAGTGATTCAATAAAACATGCATTTTTACTTTTATTATAAGTTAATTTTCTAATGAAAAATATACATACAATTGCTAAAAAACTATATTTAGGTACCTCATATTTTATAAACAGTGTATACTGGTGCTCTGGTTTTCAAACTAGTTACTAGGGACTGAGTGCACTGTTTGCCTTGTGAGTGTTTGTGTCCCCACCTACCCTACTACCAAATTAATAATACTTACCTACATAATTCAAGTAATATCAATTAGTTTTAATTTTTTGACTAAACCTAAGACAAAATGTAATTGACGCGGGTTGCAGGGCGGCCGCCTCCATTGAGAATTCTTTGTATTTTCCCGAAACCTATCTAAAAAAAAATAGCCAATTAACACAAAGGGCGGCTGCCTCATTCTTGACAGCTGGTGCATTTTTTTTTTTTGAGAAGTGAAGTAACCATTCTAATTTGAAAAAGGGCGGCCGCCGGCCGCCTTCATATTTTTGAAAACTCCTCGAATTTTTTTTTGACGTCTAGATTTTTTTTCAGTGAAACTGCGGGCGGCTTTCGCCGCCCTTATGCGGGGGCACTCCCAGCACACCACTCAGAAACGGCCCTGTTTCCGGATGGGGTACCGCCACATATCTATAGCCAATATATTTCCAATACGGTGTCCCCCAGTACGCGGTATTTTGCGGAAGCTTCGGGTCTGCGCGGTTCGCGTGTACATTAGGTCCGGTATTAAAATTATTTAACTTAATTTAATTCATAAAAACAGAGAAATATGGTAAATCTCGGTATAGTATGAAATATAAAAATATATAAGGTATGTTAATGGTTAGCACACTAAAAAAAAAAAGTAAAGTGGTAATAAAAGCAGTTTTTAAACAAAAAGAAACTTTTTTTCTTTGAAGTATGGAGGCAACAGTAAATTAGCAGCCGTGTTGACGAAACATATAATATTGATGCGTAATTGGATACACTGTGAACTATTTTGTTAGCATTGCAAGAAGAAAAAATCATTTTTAAAATATTAAATATCTAATAACCACTGTGCGTCGTAAATAAGGATGGTGTCCGCAAATTGGCACTGGAAAGTAAACAGGCATTCATAACTTTACATATATTAACAGGTCTGGAAAAAATTAATAAAAGAAACCGCTCTCTCAACTAAACTTAAATACGCCTCTTAGTATTTAATAGATATCCTAAATAAACCTTAACTAATAAGTCTAATCTCGTAACCAGTTTTTAACAAGGTTTCACAAAATACAATAAAAATAACGCTCACAAATCTCACGATACACACGCCAAACACTGTGTAACAAAAAATAAAGAGACTGCCGGTCCTGGACAAGGTAGACGTCAGTTTAGAGGAATATCAAAAAATCGTAGAAATCCGACGTATTGCGCATGAGTAAAGCTTCCGCGAAAGCAATTTTCAAGGTGATTACCGGGGACATTTTTAGATTTCTCGGGAATTAGCTTTGTTTTTCTACTGGTTGAAATTCAGTGGTTGTCGAACCCTAGTAAGAGCTTACTTCTGTTTGATGTTTTAAATAAATGATTCTTGATTAAACGTTTTACTTATTATCGTTATAATCAGTGATCAAAGGCACGATAATTGTATAAGAACCGACATTAAATTTGTCTCGTGTTGCCGATTACGTTAACCGATTTGATTGAACTTGGTCTTGTTTTAAAGCTATTTCATAGCGGATTTATAGTTTATTTATTGTAAGAACAAAGAGCAAAAATGTGTACTTTCTGTTTAACACCGGCATATCGGCACTCGACTATTATTTTGGAGACTTCAATATAAATTACGGTAAAGAAAATTGTTTACATGCTCTAGCAATGAAAAACCTATTACAGTCATTCAGCTTAACCATTTACGTACACTCACCAACAAGAAAAATATTTTCCACTTTCACATTCTACCGCTAGTTATTGTTGCAATTGAATAAAAGGAGTATGTCTTTGCTCCCAACTTAAGTTTAAAAAACAATATCGACTATCGGTTTGCGCCACTTTTCAGATAATTTTACGAGTAATAAGACTGGTAAAATAAAAACTTAGCCTTCCATTTCACTTTTAATGGAAAAGTGAGGAAAGCACTAAAGCGATCAAAAAACGTCATCTGGCGGTTCAGGCTTAAACTAAAACTTAAGTATTATCATGACATCAGCTATCAATTAGCTTTAATACAAGACCAAGTTCGATCAAATTGGTATTCGGTAGTTATCGAACTTCTTCTGCAACACGAGTCAATCCTCCCCCCACCCCTAAATAATTTTTATAGTGTTAATAGGAAAGTCCAAAACCATCTATCTGTAGAATTTGAATGTGGAAAATAATTTCCGTAAACTTCTAGGGGTCACTTTTGTAATGGATTTTTTTTTCGAAAGATGCAGGACAAACAGTTTTTTTTCGAGATGCAACCGCTGCCCGACCTTAGCGGGGCACCCGGTAGTTCTTCAAAAATTGCTATCAGTTCTAGGCAATCTTTTATTTTTGTCGCAAAATTTATCGTATGGAAGAAAATATAATACAGCAAAACTTCTCATTTCGGCCACCCGTTAAAAACGGTCACCCCTCTGAACGGTCAGTTTTGGCTTCTTAAAATAAATCTTATAGTATTTTTAATAATAAAAGACCCCTCGAATACCGAAACACTTCTAAAACGGCCACGGTCACATGAATCCGTAACTTTTAAGAAAATTACCTTGAATTTTTACCCTTAATTGCGGTCGTCTCGACCCTTCTGGGAATGTTTGCACCCAGCCGGTACTTTATTACTGGTACTATTGGAAATATCGGAGAATGATAAAACCTAATTATGTAAATGGGTTTTTAAGTACGTACAAATATAATTTGTTAAATCTTAAGATGTTTTCATAAAAGGTAAAATTTTATTCAGTTGCATTTTAACAGCACAATAGTCGATCATGTCTCTGAAACGTTAACGTTTATCTTTTAAACAAAAGTTCGAAATCATCGCGGATAGTGAAAAATATGGTATCAGTGCTCGAAAGATAGCGGAAAAGTTTGGTGTTGGAAGGACGCAAGTAAATGATATTCTAAAAAGTAAAATTGAACTGAAAAAACTTTATGAAGAAGGAGGAGTTGATGCAGATCAAAAACGGAAGTTTCAAAAAACAGACGGACTTGCGATTGACCAAATGGTTTTGCAAAGCAAGAAACAAAAACATTCCAATATCCGGACCACTACTAAAGGAAAAAGCTCTGGAAGTGTCAGAAAATTTGAAAAATTGTGATTTTAAGGCATCAAATGGCTGGTTAGATAGATTCTGCAAAAGACATGACATCAATTTTAAAACAAAATCTGGTGAGTCTGCTGATGTGGATGAAGTGAGTGTTCAAGATTGGTTCACTAAGTTAAAATTAATTATCAAGGATTATGATGATAAAGAATTTTTTTAATGCAGACGAAACAGGCCTTTATTATCTCGCAATGCCAAACAAAACTTTTGCCTTAAAGAGTGACAAATGTGCTGGAAGAAAATCAGCTAAGCAACGAGTGACAATTCTTTTTTGCAGTAGCATGGATGGTGAGAAGGAGACCCCATTAGTTAAAGGAAAAAGCAAAAATCCGCGATGTTTCAAAGGAGCACATGTAGACAAATTACCATTAGAATGGGTCTCCAATAAAAAAGCTTTGATGACAACAGAGATAATGATTTCCTGGCTAAAAAAATTTGACACCAAAATGAAAAAACAAAGAAGAATAGTATATTACGTTACAAGACCGGAAAGTACTATTTTACAGGACGAAGCAGGCAATTTCCAGGGCGAGCCGCCAGGCGAGTCCTGGAAGCCTGCGAGTCCTGTAAACGTACTTTCCGGTTGTGTAACGTACAATATTTTTTTTTAAATCGACGCAAGACCAGTGGCGTACAAGAAAATTTAGATAATGGCTTACTACATTAATATAGTTTTAAACAGATTGAAAACTCTATAGTCAGGAATTTTTTTTATTTATAATAGTTATAATAAATATTATTTGATAATAGGTACTTAATAAATAATTAAAATTAGAATTATTCTAATAATTAATAATATCTATTTTTGAACTGTTATGTTAAAAGCTCTAGCAGCTGCTTCAGTTATTTCAAGAGGAATTTCACCTTCATCCACATTCATTTCCATAATATAATCTAACTTTTAACTTTTAAACACAATTTTTAATAAGCAGTATCAAATTTGACAGTTCGTTGCCATGAAACGCCATGAAAGAAACAATCAAGTCAAAGCCTACTTATTATGGGTTTGGTTCGTTTTCTCAAATATTGATCGGAATGTAAAAAAAGGGCCCGGTAAAGTAAAAAGAGGGACCGGTAAAGTACTTTACCGGTCCCTCTTTTATGACTTTCTGGTCTAGACCGATAAAATGACATTTTCCGGTTAAAAAATTGAGTAGAAAGTGGTTGCTTTCCGGTCGATTTAAAAAAAAAAGTACTTTTATTTTTGGATAACGCAAGTTCTCACCCGAAAATACAACTGGAAAATGTTCGAATTGTTTTTCTGCCTCCAAACACTACATCTTACTGCCAGCCATTAGATCAAGGCATCATACAAAATTTTAAAATGATATACGGAAAATATTTGATAAAAAGACTTTTAACTTTTACTAACACCGCTACCGAGGATGCGTTTGAAAAAGCAGAAAAGACCATAAATTTGTCAAGTGCTATGGTATGGATTATTGCAGCATGGAAAAATGTTTCATCTAAAACGATTAAAAAATGTTTCCAAACAGCTGGATTTATAGAAACTCTCCAAGAGAATGAGATTTTTGAAGAAGAAGACGATATTCCACTAAGTCAGTTGTTTTCCGGTATCCCAGGAAATCCAAACCTGGAAAATTATCTTCAAATCGACTCAAACATTTCAACGGAAAATCCCAGTATGGAGATGCAGGAAATAATTCAGGAGTTTACCAGCCAATCTGAAACTACCTAAAATGAAGACTGTGAAAGTAAAGAAAACCAGGAGGTTTTTAGTTCGTCTTTAAAAAGCATGAGTGAAGTTTGTGAAAAAATAAGAGACGTACAAATTTTTTTATTAGGCAAAGAAAATGGCAATTTGGCCATTGATATTTCAAATATCCTAATAAATGTGAAAATGAAGCAGCAAAAATTAAAATTAAAAATATGAAACAGACTTCCATTGAATCTTTTTTTCACAAAGCATAATTTTTTTTCGTATGTAGTGCACATTTTTAAACATTATTATGTATACATATTATGTAGGAGTTATGAAATAAATAGTTATGTCTATATATTTACAGTTCATATTACATAATAACGTATGTGTTTGTAATTAGCCTTTTATTAATTAATGAAGTTGAATTTTATTCACATGACACATATGTTATATGTAGATATGTAATTTATTTTTTTCCTTCCCCTCAAAAACGGTCACCCCCTCAAACGGTCAATTTGTAATAAAATTTTTAGTGGCCGCTATTGAGAAGTTTTACTGTATATAATAGGTCCGATAATATAATTGTAAAAACTTTTTTAATATCCGAGATGTTATCCGTTGCTAAGAAAACGTTGTGATTCTTTTTTTGTGAACATTCAGGAGTTTTTGCTAAAATTCGGAAAATATTAAAATCTTTATCACCCTGTAAATCGAAATCCAAGCATTATAAGATATGTAATTAACTATTCGACTTTAAACTGGCATAGGAATCATCAATTAAAATAAGCACGTAGCAATAAGTTATAGAGACACATGCAGTGAGAAGTGAACCTTTATTCTTGCAGTCGTTAATTTCACAAATATTAAGTACCTACGGCTTGGTGAAATCAACTTTTACCGTAACGAATATCAATTTAATCGAAAAAACTTCAATATATCTCATCATCACCACCATCCCATTATATCCTCAACTAATTACAGGTAATTTCGTTTTTTCCTGAACGATCCCAATTAAATTTCTGGCCATTAAAGCCTCTCCATTTCTATTATTTGCGTTTCCATTAAAAAAAAAAGCTCGTCAAAATATAAAATCGCTAAACAGTGCTTTTCAGCGTTTGAGTTGAGGCTTATTATTTTAAAATAAACTGATAACCCCCATTATATGCCCCTTTCATATTTCAATGGAAAATACGCTGAAATGCAAGTGAATAAAATTCTAATTGAAGTAATATTTTCATTGCAATCTAAATTCCATTTTTAGCTTATAAAGGAAAAAAAACAATTTTATTTCTACACGAACAGTGGAACGGCTTTTTTTTTTAATTTATATAGCGCGTTGTATTTTTATTTTTAGTACAGTATGTTTTTGATTTGATCACATTTCATGGGCGGATCTTCGAGGGGTCTTAGGGGACTCAAGCACCCCCCTCCTCCTCCCATTGACCGGCTAATAACAACATAATTGGAGAATTTAGAACATGCTAAGGACTCTAAAACTTCTGACAAAGGAATGACTTTTAGTGCCACTATTAGAAGAATTGATTTCATAATTGCCCTGGAATTCACCTCATGCATTTTATCTTAAACTTTAAACTCAAGCAAATAATTACAAAATCCTGAACAGGACCTTTCTGCAGCTCTACCAGAAATAGATTTGGTCAAGAAAACTTTAAAACGTTTTAGAAAAAACCAAGGACATTATTTTAACGTCATATAGTCTGAGTCTTGTGAAACTGCAACAAAAGTTGGTTGTACTATTACTATACCCAGAGTACGCAAAAACAAACACAGAGAAGCAACATCCCGGTTTCTAACGAAAAAGGTTATTTTAAAAAACTAATATTCTTCTCTAATACCTTTCTTGGACCATGTTATTACTCAATTGGCAGAACTATTTGATGAAGTATGTGAGGTATTACCACTCGAAGGAATAATTCCAAACCCAAAACTTACACCGATGCCCTGAACAATTATTCCACAATGTGTTTTCCCAAAATACAAACTTTTATATGAATTTTTGCCACATTACCTGTCACAACTGCCACTGGTGAAAGAACTAGCTTTAGCCTACATCCATAAAACACAAGAAGTGAACATTCATAACGTTATTAATGTATTTTTCCTGATACGACCATAGAGGTTGCTAATGTCGGACTGGACAGCTTACATTTTTAATTTTTGTTCTGTCAATAAATAGATATTTCGTACCATAATAATAACTACTCAAACCTAGCCCCAGGCGCGGATTCATTGTGCGCTAACCATGCACGGCATGTATTCGATATATTATTTCATAAGCTTTCCAGGCAAAGAAATATAAAAAAAGTTCTACTTTCGTGCAAAAAATACCTTTAATTTGATAAGGGACTGCTGAAAACATGTAACACCAAAACTCTTCCTTGTGTATGGAACCGCTGAAGCCAAATATTAGAGTAGTAGACAAAATCGAAATTTGGGTGTGATCAAAAAAGAATCTTTGCCTGCGACGCTATTTTGCCGGTTCAAATTCTGCATTTCATCATCGGATTGTTAACATTTAGGTCACTGGTTAGGATATCATAAATGATATTTTTAAAGTTGTGATTACGCCTTCCACATTGTATTTGGGCAGTGGCTCAACCAGGGAGCATAGCTCGGGTCGTCTAACTACCTGTTTACAAGAAATGTTAACTCATCACAAGATAGGTAAAATTACACAAAAATTGAAACAAGCCCTGGCTGTTTTTATGATTCTCTGTTGTGTTTTTTTATTTTTCTTACTTGAAAACCGAGCACCATAATTAAAAAAATGGCATGGAACTCATAAATAACAAAATGTTGTTTTTTTCTTATGCTCTATAAGCTGATTAGTTAAAAAATGTATCATATAACTTAATTTTTTTAAGAAAATATAAAAAAACTAAATCTTGATTAAACAGCGCCACCTAGAAGATGCGGTATGCACTAGCAAGTGCAAAAGTGTCTATTAAACAAGCTTACGCTTATTAAATTTGGGTAAAGCATATGAAAGATACAGCAATTATTTTTTTCACAAGCTTCCCCTATCTATATTTTTGAAGATAGGAAAAAAGTCTTAAAAACAAGTTTCCGCAAAAATAAGCGAACTTTTTATTTCCGTCACTAAAACAGTACCTTAACATAGCGCTTATCTGATAAAATTTTACTTTTAGATATACTCAATAGCCCTGATTTGTCAATTTAAGATTCTTTCTTTTGGGGGTACGTGAGAAACGAAGTTTATAAAAAACGAAGTTCATTGTCAGAAGAGTTAATATGTAATGTCTTTCTTTAAGCTAAAAAATTGAAATAATCGAGGAAAGTAAAAAAACTGGTTAAGTACCAGGAAATTGGCTGAAAAATTTAAAGTGGGTAAGACCCAAGTGACTATGTTGCTTCAAATAAAGCAGATGTTAGAAATTTGTTTCAGGAAGTGGCAACGATGAATAAAATAGACAATTTTCCACAACCAAAGGACTGACACTGGACCAAATTGTTTTTAACTGGTTTTGAAAAACCAATATCCGGGCCCATAATTCAAGCAAAAGCCCTCCCTCGAATCTGCTCAATGTCTAAGACTAGATAACTTTAGACTGATATTGTTTCTGGATAATGCAACGTCTCATCTCAAAATACATAATAAATTTACCATTTTTTTATTTTTTGTTGCCATAATTTCAACAATAGTTGCGCATTTTTTTCAAAAAAACTTTTTGTACAGGGTGTGTCATGTAACAGTGGCTAATACTAACTTTCTTATTTTAAATACAACACCCCTTATATTATTCAATTCTTGGATTCTTCAGACAATTTTAGACAAATTTCATGTACAATATCCTATACATATCTTCAAGTGTTTCGGAAATATTAAGTGTTTTCAGATTTATTGCAAAAATCAACAACACCCTAAAAAACTAATAAGTAATACTGTTTATTTCTTGATAATATTAAAAACAAAAAAAAAAAACATTAATGTAGGAGATATTGAAAATGCTCGCCGCGAACGTCTTGGCAACATCCTAATCTTAAATAGAAATTTCTTCTAACGTTACTGAACATCTCAGGCGTGACCGATCTAGTCGCAAGCGTTATTCGTCTTCTTAAGTCAGCTAAGTCGAGGGGTTTAGTTTTGTATACAATATTTTTGACATAACCCCATAAGAAGAAGTCTAATGGCGTCAGATCAGGGGATCGTGCTGGCCATTCCATCGATCCACGCCTCCCTATCCACCGATTTGGAAATACTCGGTTGAGGTACTTCCGGACATTGATTTGGTAATGGGTGCTCCATCTTGCTGAAACCATATCATATTCGCTGGAAGTTCTGGGTTTGCTAGATCAGAATATAAGTTTGTCAAAGTTGGCAAGGCATTATTTTGGAGTAGTGCTAAATAATTATCGCCATTTAAATTGCCATTAATGAAAAAGGGACCTATGATCTGATCTCCAACAATTCCTGCCCAAACATTAACCTTTTCAGGATATTGCGTATGTTCTTCTCTTATCCAGTGAGGATTTTCCCTAGACCAATAGCGGCAATTCTGACGATTAGCATAACCGTGAAGTGTAAAGGTGCACTCATCAGAAAACAAAACATGTTCTAATTGGATCACATTGTTATCTAACATGGCCATCATTTGTTCACAAAAATACGTTCTCCTATCAAAATCGTCTTCCATGCGCTCATGAGTAGGTATTATTTTATAGGGATACATTTTATTTTCTTGTAATGTTCGAATAATCGATGAATGGCAAACATCGAACATTGGGGCTGTTTTTCGACTAGAAGTATGTGGGTTTTCCTGAAACTCAAGCATAATATCTAATTTGGTATCATCACTTATTGCATTGGCACCTACTTTTTTTATCTGCTTTACATGTCCAAGCTGGCGAAACTACTTTTCTGTTTTACTAATTGTCTTTTGAGTTATAGTCAGCAAATTTGGAAATTTTTCATGAAATAAGCGAGCAACTTCCATTTGTGTCCGTGTTTTATCTCCATAACCAATCATCTGTAGAATTGTTATTTTGTGCATTTCTGTTACATAAACCATTTTGCTGATATGCAGTTAACGAAATTCAAACGACTATAACACTGACAATTACTGTCATGCAGACAGACAAAAATTTGTAAGGTCATACGTTTGAAACAAAAGTAGACAATAGTTACTTATGTATCTAGGGAATTATAATGGTCTTAATTACCGAGGGTAAAGTTTACGTCCCGAGGGCCTTTGGCCCGAGGGACAGCAATTGCCCGAGGTAATTGAGACCCTTATAATTCCAGTGATACATAGATAATTTTATTTCTGACCGATTTTAGTAACATTTTGTTCATTTTTAATGTGGAATAAATGTTTCAATAGATGACAATCAAATTGACATTAAATGTTAATCGTTTGATTTTATGTCAAATTTTTCTTAATATCCCAAGGGAGTTATGACCCTTATAATTCCCGCGTAACTAAGACGTTATAAGCTAATAATATACCGGTCAGAAATAATAGTTATTTATGTATCTAGGGAATTATAATGGTCTTAATTACCGAGGGCAAAGTTTACGTCCCGAGGGCCTTTGGCCCGAGGGACAGCAATTGCCCGAGGTAATTGAGACCCTTATAATTCCAGTGATACATAGATAATTTTATTTCTGACCGATTTTAGTAACATTTTGTTCATTTTTAAAGTGGAATAAATGTTTCAATAGATGACAATCAAATTGACATTAGATGTCAATCGTTTGATTTTATGTCAAATTTTTCTTAATATCCCAAGGGAGTTATGCCCCTTATAATTCCCGCGTAACTAAGACGTTATAAGCTAATAATATACCGGTCAGAAATAAAACTATTTATACCTTTTTTTAATTTCATATCAGTAAAAACATTTTAACATCAATTTTCAACATCTCCTATACCTATTAATGTTTTTTTTTTTTTTATTTTTTACATTGTCGAGAAATTATCAGTATTACTTGTTAGTTTTTTAGTATGTTGTTGATTTTTGCAATAAATCTAAAAATATTTACCTACGACCACTACTGTAAATACTTAAAAACACACCGTCTCCGATCAATGTAAGATTCCTATTACGCACGGTAAAAAAATCGCACAGCTTGGTAAAAAAATCGTACAGTTTTCCTAGCAACCGCTTAGCAACGGTCAATACAGACAAACTTATTCAAAAACTGACATAATCTTAAATCAAATTTGTATGTGAGTAATATTATAAAGTGAAATTAGTTTCATTACATAAAAAATGTCGAGTGACAGTGAAATAGAAAATTTAACTCCGCCCAATATTAGCGAAATTGCAGAAGCTGCTAAAAACAACTTGTTACCGGTGAAATCTGAATATCGATACAAATTTACTTACCAAAGATTTATGGAATGGAGATTAAAAAACGACGTTAAATCATTTTCCGAGAATGTAATGATGGCATATTTCCAAGAACTATCAAAAACGATGAAGCCTTCCTCACTTTGGTCATTTTACTCAATGTTAAAGGCCACAATTAATATAAATTACAATGTCGATATTGCAAACTACTCCAAATTACAAGCTCTCGTGAAGAGAAAATCGGACGACTTTAAATCCAAAAAATCCAAGATTTTGCCAAGCAAGAATATAAACGATTTTCTAGAAAACGCACCAGATGATAAATATTTGTTTATGAAGGTAATATATTGAGCTCAATATAATGTTAGATGTGTAAATTTATTTCAAATCGTCTTTTAGGTTGCTCTTATAATTGGTATAAGCGGTGCATGCAGGAAACAAGAGTTGCGTAATATAAAACCGTCAGATATTCAAGACACAGGGAAGAATCTAATTATTAATATTCCCGATTCAAAAACTAAACGGCAACGTTCTTTTGTGGTGTCAGAATATTTTTATCCCAAGGTTAAAAAATATATAAACTTTCGCTCTGCAGTAAATACAGCTCCAAATTTACCTTTTTTTCTAAACTATATAAACGGAAAATGTACCAAACGGTCTGTTGGTATTAACAAGTTAGGAAAGATTCCAAAACAAATAGCCATATATCTGGGACTACCAAAAGCAGCGACTTATACAGGACACTGTTTTCGACGCTCGTCCGCGACTATTCTTGTTGACGGGGGTGGTGACTTATTAGATTTAAAAAGACACGGCGGATGGCAGTCATTAGCCGTAGCTGAAGGGTATGTGGATAATTCCCTAAATAATCAAACTAACAATTCGTCTAAAATTTCATCTGCAATAGCAAGTACTAGTAATAGTACTAATAGTATTAATGAAAATTTCATTAAGGCAACTAATAATGTAAATCTTACTTATGCTTCAACAAGCAAAACAAACGATATACCTTTTGTCTTCAATAATTGTTCTGTAACTATAAATAATTATTATAATGAGAATAAATAATATAATAAAAAATTACATTTATAAATTTAAATAATCATAATGTAGAATTATTACAATATATACCTTCTCGTTGATGTTATCACGTTCTTAAATTATTAATATTGTTACCAGTTCAGATGGAAAACTAAAACTAAATGAGGGAAAAGAAGGGAATACAAAAAGTCTTCCTCCACCTTCCTTTTGTGGAGGAAGACTTTTTGTATTCCCTTCTTTTCCCTAAATTCTTAACTCCACTTAAAGTATGGACTATTTCTTCAAACTAAATGATGTTGTGTGAATAAGTAGGTCGTAGGTAAAGTATGGTACGTAATACGTGTTGTAATGCAATTACGCACTCATAGAATTACGCACTCGCCGCTACGCGGCGTCGTGCGTAACTTTTCCATTCGTGCGTAAAATGCTTTTTACAACACTTATTACGTAATATACTATTCCGAAACAGTTAAAGATAGGTAAAGGATATTATTGTACATGGAATATGTCTAAAATTTTCTGAAGAATCCAAAAATTGAATAATATAAAGAATGTTGCATTTAAAATAAGAAAGTTAGTATTGACCACTATTACATGGCACACCCAGTATAAAAAGTTTTTTTTTTAAATGCGCAAGTAGATATACCAATCGACGTGTCCCAGCGTTTTTTCGGACACGCCCCCATGTTATTTATTATCGAATTTATTTCATTTGGCAAAATGGCAATTATAAGCTTCATACAATAAATAAATAATATATAGGGTGTTGCTCAAAGCTGTCAAAATATAAAACAATACTTATATTATACAAATCTTTCTTTATTAAGTTTAGAGTAACGCAACCTCTGACGAACAGGTTAGTTGACGACATGACATGGAAAGAGTTGTTATTAAAACATAATTTAATTCATTTTCATTTGCGTTATCCATATATTAAATGTCCATTAAAGCAATCTTAATAGGCATGTAATCTGAAGTTGGCGGCGTCAATAATAATAATTATTATAGATATAGATACCGTCGGACAGCTGAGGCAATAGATTTGCCAGCTAAGGCAATAACATTGCGAATCCGTTAATTGATAGTAATTAATATAGATAATTATGTATATCAAAACCGGATACACGAGATGCCTGAGACGTTTGACATAATGCACGCACCTTATTTATCATGAATAATCGACATCATTTCTCTATTAATATTACATTTAATAAGTTTATGTTTATGGCAAGATAATTATTCGGCCCCGGCGAATTAGCAAGTTAATTTTCCATCACTTATAGTATACTACGCTAGTTTTCTGAATATTAAGTGGAGAAAAAGTAAAACTCGTAGTTTAACTGATATATGTATTATTTATGTATACAGGGCACGGTATTTTTAATAAAGTTATACTGTAGGTCTTTTTTGAACAATTTCATTGATGTATCTAGTTTGGATTAAGCTGCAGACCTAGATAATCTTTATTTCTTTATAAATTGAGCGAGCATTTTTTTAGAAGATGTGACATTACAGTAGTTAGGATGTTCTTAATTAGTTAAGTTTAAATATGTAAAGAAGTCAATTTACTTTTAAGATTGGCACGTCCAAAATGTATTAAAAATTCAACTGGAATTGGGAAGATTGTGCATTAATAAGTCGTTACATGTTGCCAGGTTTTAAAATATTTCATTTCAATTCTCATAACATGTACCAAAATCGGCATGTCATTAAGGGCTTTTTCACCCTACGGTACCTGTTTTACTTAATTTAGCAACGCAGGTGGAAAAAACCCATGTCTAAAGGCGCTCGCACGCTTTTTTATCGCCTCTAACCAACGTTCAGTGTCGTAGACAAGTTTCAATCAAGAGGATATTACAGTTTTATTACTTTGGTGGTTATACAAAACAGCAAATATTATAACGCAGGCAAGTTCTTCAAGTGATAGTAACCAACAAGTTACAAAACGACGTCATTTAAAATCTGGGAGCGTACAATGGTAAAAATGTGTATGAGGGAATTCTAAGTACACATAGTGGAATATCATTCACTGATGCAGCAGAACTTTGTGCTACATTGACTAAGGACTAAGGCATATTGCCGTACTGTTTATAGAACTATCAAGGACAATAGGAATACTGAAGTGTCCGATCAGAAGGAAACAAGAGGGAAAAAGATTTTTATTGATCAGCAAACAAAGTTAGCCATTCGTCGGAAAATGCATGCATTTTTTTTTCGAAATGAACTTCTGAATTGAAAAAAAAATTCTGCCAAAATTGAAAGGGATGAAAATATGCAAAAAAATTCACGAAGAGTTCTAATGCGTACAGTACGAGAATTGAATTTTTATTTCTTAAAACGAAATCGCAAAAGTCTTTTGGTGGAAAAGGAAGAAATCATACTTAGCATAGGCTTAGAAAGTATCTAGAAGAAATACAACAATCTCGCTGTGCAGGGAAAAGAATTTACTTTACGGACGAGACATGGTTAAATGAAGGTCATACGGTATTTGTTCGGTGGTCATACTGTGAATTACATTTGGCAAGATCTCAACAATAGACATGCACGTAACGCCTTTACCAATGGAGTGTCCACTGGATTGAAAGCTTCTGTAGGAAAAGGTCGTCGGTTAATTATAACCGAGTGATTCTGGTTTTCTTGAAGGGGGGTTAAACGTGTTCGAATCTTGTGAAACCGGTGATTATCAGGAGGATATGCACTTGGGAGTATTTGAAGATTGGTTTAAATCCATCTTTCTTACCGCGTATTGAACGTGGGTCGGTATTCGTGATGGATAATGCACCATACCACAGCCGTCGGGTGAAAGCTTTGCCAACTTCTACGTGGCGAAAAGGAAAGATTGTTGACTGGCTCGAAGAAAAAAATATTGCATTTGGCGAAAAATTGCTAAAAGTGCAGTTGCTCGATCTTGCAAGACTTCACAAAAAAAGATATACGAAATATGTAGTGGATGAAATAGCTCGTGTACGAGGTGTTACAATATTACGTTTACCGCCTTACCATTGTGAACTAAATCCAATCGAGCTTATATGGGCACAGATAAAAGGCGAAGTGGCACGTGAAAATAAAACTTTTAAATTAAAAGATGGTAAAGAACTGTTAAAAACCGCAATAGCGAATGTACAAGCAGCAGATTGGCATAAGTGCATATTACATGTCGAGGGCGTAGAAAAAAAGACTTAGATGTACGCGTTGAAGTCATGGTAGAACCTATTATAATAAATCCTGCAGATGACAGCGGTAGCGACAGTAATGAAATGTTTTCATCGTCAGATAGTGAATAATCGCTGTAATGGTAATAATGAATTTAAAATTGTAACGTATTGTCATTCTAACACTTTTTAATGTCGGCTTAGAATATAATTTGTCAACTAATTATTATTAATTAGTGTTCATTAAGTAACAATAGTTAGGAAATTTATAAACATTTATAATTTAATCCACTATTATATATTTCTATTATTATGTAGTATTGTCACAACTGCAGGTTGTTTCCCTAACGGGGCGTGACTGAAAACGATCCGGCTAGAAAACAATATAGACTTTTATTTCTACTCGCCAGTTATTTACCAGGTAGCCTGGATGAAACCAAGCATGTCTCCGGGGGGGGGGGGGGGGGACCTGACCGGCACTGTCGATGGGGGCTCTTAAGGGATGTGCCTGAGGGGCTTTACGTGGCTCCACCTCCAGGGGACGAGAGTAGCTCAGGGGCCCAGGAGAGAGGCCTGGAGTCTGTGAGGCACTTAGGCGCTTCTGGGGGGTAACTAAAGAAAGATCAGGAGAGTGGCCTGGAGTCTTTAAGACACATGGGCGCTCCTGTCGCTCCGCGACCTCAGCATACAGTGGTATAGAGGTGTAAAAAAGATAATATAATGTGGAGCCCGCCATTTTGTTGATAGTATAATAAAAACATTATGAAAATAACATATACCGTCGCTTTATTATTCTTTTTGGATTTTATACTTGCGTAATTTAGTTTCTCTATTTACTTCATTAGATCACTAAATGTAAAAGCTTAATTAATTTTTTAGTTTAATTTATAATAGTATACATAGTACAGATGGGTCGTTAAAAAGGAGTATAAAATAGTGGGATTTCCATTTTTAAATATGGGGAATTCATAACCGGTTGTTTAGCGTAGGTGGCCGCAAACAGAGGTTTTACTGTACAAATTTGGTGAAATTGTCGAGGTTCCATTTAATTACTATAATATGAATGTCAACATCAACTGATTAATGAGTATTTTTTTATCATTAAATACTCTGTATGTCCTATTATACATAAAATAAATACTGTAGTTACTCAATATTTTATTCATTTATCATCAAAAGCTTAAACGGGGTTAAACAAGCGCAGATCAAACTTTACAAATTTGTTTTTAGTTTTACCCCCTGATGTTAGGTGGTTTACAATAAATAAGAATTAGGAGATTTAGGGCCAAATTATCAACTTTTAGTGATAACATCCACATGATTTCCATGACAACAGTTAATTGTTCCAATAATTGTAACCTTAAAATTTGTCTTGTAGTTAGTTAGAGTTAATAATTTGAACCTTAAATGTTAAACTTACAACTAATAGATAGGGTCATGAAATTGCCTGGTGCAAGACAAACAACCCTAAACTAAAGTTAAAAATATATATGAAAATTAGATATCTGTGGAATAAAGTTTTAATGATGCAATTAGGCATTAAAAGTTTAATGGTTCACAGACGAAAGTTTGAAGCTCATGAAAAAGTCACTAAAAGTTTGGGGGAAAAGGAAATGCGATGCGTTTAGATTAAACGGAGACTGATGTGATCGACAATGTCTATTAAACAAAGATATGTCGTTTCTCTAACGTTAAAATATATTGGAATGGAATAATTATACAGTGATGGGCTAAAATATGGAACAAATTCATTTAAAAATCAGGTATTAATTTTTTGAAAAAACGCTCGGACACGTCGATTATAATTTTTTCTTCCGAATTCTTTGTCTTGAAAAGAAATTATACAGGGTGTGTCAAAAGTAGATGTAGCAACAATTTTTTGTATTTTAAATAGAACTCTATTTTTTTCAGTCGAATTTTGAATTCTACGTCAAATTCTGCGCATAATTCATGTAGCATACCCTATCCTTATCTCTAACGGTTTTAGAGAAAAATTACATCATAAAACGAAAATTATTTTATTAAGTGTTGAAAATGCCAACCATTAACTTCTTGACAATATGCCAATCTACTTAAAAAACCCTTCTAAAACATTATTTACAGTATTTTCATTAATTTGCCTAATTTTATATCTAATTTTAAATTTTAAGTCTTCCAAATTTTGTCTGTTTACCGAACCATTCGAACAAAACGTGGCTTCATCGCTAAAAAATATGTTGCGGTGGAAAAATAGATTTAAGTTGCAAATTTCCATCATAGTTTCACAAAACTGTAGTCGGCGGTCGGGATCGTCTTCGTTTAGCTCGTGCAGTAACCTAATTTTGTACGGATGGTACTTTTCTTGTTTCAATACCCGCAAAACAGATCGTCGGCTCACATCATTATTTAGGGCTACTTCAGTGGATGCACTATGGGGATTATCTTCAACTTCTAACAAAATGTTCAATTTTGTGTTTTCACTAATTTTTGGACGACCTGGCCGTAGACGATCCTTTACATTCCCTGTTTCCCTGACTTTCTTCTCAATTTTACTCACTGTAGATCTTTTAATCGATCGTTCTGGATACTTAGCGCTAAACAAGTTACAAACTTCTTCTTGATTTCTTGTTTTGTCTCAACATCCAATTAAAATTAAAACTTCGATTCTTTGAGTTTCATTTAAATGCACCATGATCACCGTTTTTCAAAATTATACCTAAAATTATTTTTGATTGACACATGACTTGCTATCGTAGTGACAATTCATTTAAATTTACCTGTTTACCTTTAAGTAGGTACATGTAGCTTTTTTTAAAGAGAAATTTCGTTTTATTATGTAATTTTTCTCTAAAACCGGAGATAAGGATAGGGTATGCTACGTGAATTATGCGCAGAATTTGACGTAGAATTCAAAATTCGACTGAAAACAATAGGGTTATATTTAAAATACAAAAAATTTTTGCTACATCTACTTTTTGACACACCCTGTATAATTTCTTTCTGAGGCAAAAAATTCGGAAGAAAAAATTATAATCGAGCGTTTTTCAAAAAATTAATACCTGATTTTTAAATGAATTTGTTCCATATTTTAGCCCATCACTGTATATTATTCTTGACAAAAAGAACACATTCTGGATGTTCAGGTTAAGCCACTGATGATTCATGGGTCAGATTCTGGTTCAGATTCTGAAAGTGACATTTCTTTATCTTCAGATTCAGATTAACTTTTAACTGTATGTTTATTTCTGTATTTTTTTATAAAAATGTTATAAATATAAATATGAAATATATTTTTGTATTCTTTTTTTTTATTATATTTATATTTAGAAAGTATTAATTAATGTATTTTTAATGTACATAATTTAAGATTTGATTACGGACGGATATAAAGGTTGCGGTTCCCCATAATAACTACCTAGGGGGTCGCAGACCCACAGCTTGGAAACTACTGTCGTACACCTAAAATTAAACTCTAAGATATTATAATATATATACCAGATACATTTAAAATAAAACAAGTTTTTTAAAATTTTTAAAATTTATTTGAGCTTTTAGAAAAATAATATACAAACTGCTCATTAGATAAAACCTATTTCGTCAATAATATACGTACTTTAAAAATCTGCTCATACATAAATCATCCCACAAGAAACCGTGACTTCCAAATAAACCCATTTCATCAAGTTAATTGTATATATTTTATTGAACTGCTCATAAACGTTTTAATGCCATATATTTTTATTAATCGGTAAAATCATGACCAGCCGAGGTGGTCCCCCGAGACCCGCAGGGGGGACGCCCTGAAAATGGCCACCTGTAACTTGGTAACCGCTAATTTTTTGAATTAAAATATCATTCAATTATTTTTTGATTGGTGGTGGAAAAGTATTGATAGTTTTAGCATTGATGTGCGTTTTTCTTGTGCGTAAGAACATAATTACTGATTGGTCTGCAATTAAACATGAATTTTAATAATTATGACTGAATTGAGGGGCCCAAGGAACACATGATAGGCGCAATTTTGATTACTTTGCAGGAGGGTTAAAGAAACTTGAGAACTGTCTTATTTTGAAATCTATATCTATTTACTAATAAAATTAATGTTTCAACATTATTTGTTATTTCATTACGACTATACCTTTAAATATAACAGTTCTGAAATCTTCATGGCTAATTGAATTGAAAATTATTTATTATTTTAATATTAACTACTCCATTTTTTTAACCGAAATTTTAGAAACAAATCTTAAAGAAAACAGTGTAAGCCGAAGTCGGGTTCTTTGTGTCAGGGCCGCTTTTTTACAGGAACAGACTGGAATCAAACGCTTCGGCAAGGTTTTATTTTAATAACTCTTGGCAATATTATAAAAAGTAGCCTAAATTGATGGCAGTCGACTGTGCTTTCGAGTTTATTCTCTGATTAAAGCTGGATTTATAAACTCGAAAAGTTGGTGAGGTTGAAGTTATGATGAAGTTTGTGAGGTTAGATATTCCGAATTCCGAGCATAAAAATTGGTTATCTCGAACTACCCGGGAAGTTTTCGAACCTTACATGAGCTTTACATCAACAACATGAACGAGTGTATAAATGGAGTGTTCCCTTTAGTTTAAGTTGAACTCCTATTTCCAACACCAACTGAACCTCAACCTTGCCAACTTTACGAGTTTATAAATCCAGCTTAAGTCTCACTTTAACTGTCAAAGAAGTTAAAACTTTCATACATCATTAATTAGATGCAGTGACCTATACAGAGTGGCAAAAAAGTCGCACATAATGCCTGTAACTTTTGAATTACCTCGTTTACGAAAAAGTGACCTTTATGAAAGTTGTTCAGGAAATTATTCCCCACATTTCCACCTGCATGATTTTTTTCTGTCATTTGTGGTTTGGTTGCCATAGAGACCAACTTACTTTTATTAAATGGAACACCCTACATGATTGCATATTTGGATTCTACTGCAAAAACTTTGAATCTATGGATTTCCAATTTTTATTTATTTAAAATTGTTACAATCTTTATAATAACAAAATAAATAGCCTAGAAAATTAAACAACTTAACATCGGAATAATAAACAAGTGAAATCGTTTCAGTGAATCAGGTGTTCAAAATGACCACCATTTTCTGCTAAACAGAGCGCCAGTCGATCCCTAAACCCGTCTACAACGTTTAAAAGGAAGTCCTCTGGAATGGCCCGAATTTCAGCACTAATTCTGACTTTTAAAGATTCTAAGTCATTTGGAGGGTTAACGTAGACTTTATTCTTTAAGTGTCCCCCCCAAAAGAAAAATTCGAGCGGAGTTAAGTCTTGAGATCGCGCTGGCCAATCAATAGTACCTTTTTTGCCTATCCAACGTCCTGGAAATTGTTCGCCTATGTATTGTCTAACATTTGCCTCATAAAGCGCAGATGCTTCATCTCGCTGGAACTATACCTGTTCGTTTATGCCATTATTTACACCAGGTAAAACCATTCTGCAAGAAGGAATTATGTGATTCCTGAGGATGCCCCGATATTTTTCGCCATTTAAATTACCATCTATAAAAATGGGTCCCACAATATGTCTACCAACTGTGCCCGCCCAAACATTAACTTTTTCGGGCCTCTGAGTATGACCCTCCTGGAACCAGTGAGTATTCTCAGCAGATCAATAACGATAATTATTATGTCCATTAACAATGCCATTTAAATGGAAAGTAGCTTCATCCGAGAAAATGATATTTGTTGCGAAGTTATTACCATTATTGCATCATTCCATTATCAGCTCACAAAATTCAGCTCCTCTATCAAATCAAAATCATCCTCGTTTAACTCGTGCACCAACATTATCTTGTGTAGTATCTGACTGATAAGACACACTCAAATTCATTGCCATTGGCCTGGATGAAAGTATTGGATTTTTATGAATTGAGATGATATCCAAAGCTTTGTCTCCCCCGGTTACTGTTTTAGGCCCCTGATCTAGCGGCTTTTCTAACACTGCCTGCTCCTCGAAATTTCTTTACCACTCGACACACCGTAGACTGATTTATTGCAGGCCTATTTGGATATAATTCATTGAAAAGTAGGCAAACCTGATCTTGCGATCTCTTCATATTTCCGTAACCGCTCATTATTAAAATTTCAACTCGTTGTTTCTCATTTAGATGAACCATAGTGTAAACAAATTAGAAATCAAACAACAGAAAATTAAACAGGAACTCAAAATTGACAGGTAGGAATAATTATTATTAGGAAGTTTTTCATTTTTGAGCTGTCATTATCTCGGACACGCTTGCAGAAAATTTGAAATACAAAAAATTCATATGCAGGTGTTCCATTTGAAAAAAGTAAGTTAGTGTCCAACCAAACCAGAAATGGCAGAAAAAGTTCATGTAGGTAAATATGTCGGGAATAATTTACTGAACAGCTTTCATAAAGGTCACTTTTTCGTATACGAGGTAATTCAAAAGGTCTTCTTCATTAATAAAAAATATATTCTTTTTTACTGAAATACAGATATTAAAATCCCTAATTGTAATACTGGACGGATTTTAGATTTAAAATTCTTTGCGAATCTGCTTGTTTACTGATATTTGTTAATTAAAAGTTTTAAGGGGCCTTCTCACTACACAATTAAAAAGGAAATATATTTTGTTTAATAAATCGATTATGATTTGGCTGTTTTCGTTGTTTCATTTTTAGCAATACTAAAAAAGTAAATACGGCCAACCATATTTCTAAATAAGGGAGAGAACTAGTAGATTTTGTATATTAAGTGCATAATCTTCTAAATTTAATGCGCTTCCGGCCTTAAACTATCATCAGTGCTTCCTAAAATGCGTGGAAAAACCCAATTTGTAGAGATGTTTAATTGAGAATTTCTATTTATAGAAAATGTGATTGTAAAAAGATGAATAAAACAAAAATCAATTGTGTGTATATTAATCAATTGCTATCTTTTGTTGAAAGTTATTCTTTAAAAATTTTCGGAAATATTTTGATTTTATTGACTATTTCATTGATTGCTAAACATGGGCTTAAAATATTGTCTAAAAACACCTTTATCTGCGAACGATATTCTACATTACGCGGTAGAATTAGATGCCATTAAAGAACAAATCACAAACGAATTATATTTAAAAAAGTCTATTAATTAAAAATGATATTTATAATTCTCTATATCATACAAAGAAAAATCTCCAAAAAATCAATTTTTTCTTTATCTTCAAACAGAATTCTTAAAAACCTTAAATTAAAAATTAAAAACCCAAATCTAATTATAAGGCAATTGTCTCGTTATTCTCACAAAATTGGATTACGTATCGAAAGTTAAAAGTTTTTTACAGGATAACAATTTCAAAATCGTAACAGATAATCCTCATGACAGGTTGATAAGGAAAACAATTAGAATTTTAAAACATTTTAGTGAATTTCTGGAGGATAACCAGGCATCAAGAAACATTATTTCCAGCAATCCCATCTTGCCACGTTTATACGGATTACCTAAGATCCACAAAATTGACACCCCTATCACACAGTGATAAGTTTTACTAACACTCCCGCCACACTTAATCTTATTAAATCCATCACAAATTTCAAACCTTGACACACAATACTCAATACTTTAGATTTGGTCAATTACCTCAAGACTTTCTACTTGTCTCCTTCGACGTAACAAACTTTATCACTACTGTCCCCAAGTCAGAGGCAGTTGATATTGTTGGAAATCTCCTTAGATCAAAAAACTTAGATGAAGACTTGGTAGTAAACATTTTATCTTTATAGTTTGGTAGAAGTCCATAAGTGGAGTGTAAATATATTCGAATGATAGTTAAAGGAAAGTCTTCTCCACTTTCTTCTTGTGGAGAAGACTTTCCTTTAACTATCATTCGAATTTTATCTTTACTTAATTTTTGTCTATTCCAAAATTATTTTTGCTTCAACAGCAACCAGACAGTTGTTCTTCAACAACCAGACGGACTTTCCATGGGAAGTTGTTTATCTCCTTTCTTGCCTGATGTTTTTATGGATTCTTTGGAAAATAATCACATAATCTCGGAAAACAACCCTAAGATCCTCTAAGGGTACAGGCACGTAGATGATTGCTTATGTTTTCTGAATTGTAATAACGAAGGAGCCCTTGAGTTACTCAATAAACTTAATACCGTACACCCTAATATTTCTTTCACACTTGAAATAGAAAACAATGAAACAATCAATTTCTTCGACATCACCATATTAAAATCAACCAATAACTTACAATGGAGAGGGAGTGGCCTATGCGGACGCAAATTTTGCGCCGGCTTAAGTAGGATTTTATTAGACTGACAAGATTGGAGGGATTACCAAGGGCTGTTATCTTGTGAATCGGCCCATCATGCCAGACGGTGTCAAAGGCTTTTTCAATGTCGAAGAGGATCATACCGACGTACTGATTCCAGTTGAATCCCTTGGTTATGTACTCAGTGAGTCTAAGGGCTTGCAGTTCGGTGTTTAGATTTTCGCGAAAGCCGAACTGTTCGTCTGGGAGTACTTCCAGTTCGGCTGTTTTTTCCTTTAGGCGTTCTAGGATGATAATTTCCATGATTTTTGCCACGGAGTTGAGGGGATAATTTTGGGGAAAAGTGTGGCCTTTTCCGGGCTTAGGGATAATGATTACAGTGGCTTCTTTCCACTTTTTGGGGAAATAAGTGAGGCGAAGTATGGCATTGGCGATGGATGCCATGGTTGGCAAACCTTTGCGGGGGAGAAGTTTGAGGATTTTGTATGAGATCTTGTCGGGGACTGGAGCTTTTTCGGATTTGCGCGAGGGAATGATGTCAGTGACTTCGAGGGGGAAGACTGGTCTAAGGATGTTCTCTGTTTTGAAGGAGGGTCTGATTGTTCTGGCGGTACGCTCCACCAGTCGTTCATTATCGGGGTCTATGCCATGTCATGATTATCGTTGAGTCTGCTACGTCTTTCGTATGTGTTAGCAAAGGCTTCCACCTTGTCTGCTTCCACGTATTTAAGACCCTGTGCAGACTGAATAGGGGGAATTCTGGGGGTGGTTTGGGTACAGAGGGCTTTTTGCATTCACCAGATGCTATTGTCTTGGGGGCTGAGTTCGCAGAGTCTGTTGGCCCATTTGGTTTGTTTGAATTCACGGAGGGCTGTTGTTGTTTGTATATTTAGGACATTGTAAGCGTGTTTGTCTCGAGTATTGTGTGTTTGTGTTTATCAAGGATGAGTTGTCGGAGGTGAGGGGGAATTAGTGCTGTTAAATATCAATAAATAAACATATAAATATAACGATGCATACACGAGATGTTGCACGTGGCGACATCTCGTGCCAATCGAGCTATTCATCCAACCAGACCACCGAAGACTTAGAGGAGACCAAACGCTGGAATGGAACTCGCATAAGCATGTGTTGAATTGCACTGTAAGGTCCCTTTTCTTTTCGTCAGACTCTATAGCCTTGCTAATGAGCCGTTATATGGCGAAACGCGTTCAAGGATTGGGTCTGACGAAAAGGAAAGGGACAAACTTCTTTCTTTTATATAAATATAAGTATAAGTGACTGTGTAAAATACGCAAATAAAAGGAGGTATTTCTTTTTTTATAGGTTAACTTCATGTCATTCTCTAATTTTTATGTACTTTATAGTTCTGATGATGGTTTAAATTTACTTTACTTACCTAAAGTTATCTGGGTTATAGGGGTGCACACCAAAATATCTGACCTATGGTAATAATAATAATATATAGGTGTATTTCATTTTATTACTGATGTTTTTTTGCCACGTTCAACATAAAATTTTCTTACGAACTGTAAAATATATTGATTTAACTATTCCTACTCCTCCACACTACGAAGAAAATTATTACTCAAATCATTAGCAGCCCCATCGTATGCGCGAGACGTGATCATATTGATACACTGGAAAATACGCAATATTGCAGCAAAACGAAGAAACGCTAAAGGGCTTTCTTTCTGCCATAGTTGAGAAGTATAAAAGTAAATAAAAGAGATATGTTATACGCATAAAACTCCAATCAGTTTTTCTACGTCATTATTATCCCTATTAAGAAACTTTTTTATTTGTTTTGCCGAACTAACACTAATAGGAAAAGTAAATATTCAACAAAAGTACCATAACACTAAAATGTATTTTTTTTTTCCAATTGGACAGAAATATATTGTGCCCCCGGAGAGAATACCGCACTCTAGTAAACTTTCTTAATATTGATTTTCTGTTAAGAAAAAGGTCATTCCTGATTAGAAGTTTTTCGAAAGGGAAAATCATGGATCAATGTCATGACAGGTGCGTTTATAACTTTTGTCTACAAGCATTATTAAAAGTAGAGTTTTTAAGGCTTGTTGTCAGTATCTAAAATGTCATTTTATGACACTAGTATTAAAAGTGGATTACTTTTAACACTAGTTTTATTACTAACATTAACATTTTTCTTGTACAATTTGAGCAACCAGAAATATAAATTCCTCCTGCAGTTCCACTAATCAGGGTTTTGTTGTGATTTTGCGGGCTTCTGGAGGGAATGAAAATAATATTACTGGGCGACGACGTCGTAAAATAGGTTTTGCCAATTGTTTTACATTAATCAAAATAATAAGCTAGTATTCTATCCTGCAGTATTTTAATTCTCGGAAAACATCAAGTCTTCTGTAAACATAAAAACGTGCTGTATTCTAAACTAAATAATATTAAATTCACGTCTACGAAAACCGTTAATCGGTAGCTTTGCAATAGGTTTGCGGTTCAAGAATATGTAAAAGCATGTTTTAACCAACAACGGGCAAACATTACTTAAATGCTTCAACGGTCGCTTCTCGTTGGTTGGTTAATATTGTCTACGTGACTACATATGATTGGTGAACCTCCCAGACTAGAGCGCTGTAGCACCATAAACAAAGCAGTGCCCTGTTAGACTTCAACGTAAGCAAATGCTTCAGGCAAAGCGATTTTGTAATGTTAAAGTAACTGATATTTTGGGGACGTGTGCCTGGTAACAGAAGTTACTATTTTTTTAAGGGTACAGTAAAAGTAGCGTGAATTTCGCAGTTAAATATACTATATTTCTTGTGTTTGGTTAAGATGTGCACGAAGTTGCACCTCAGTTACGGTGATATTCAGACGGCAATGAGGCTGTAATTAACTCAAGTTCTGATTCATTCTCTATGGTAAACACCAACGAAATCCTAACGGATCTCGGTGCAGTGCTTTAGGGTTAAGATGATGTATTCATGTTTAGCATTGTAAAAAATGTAATATTGTAAGGGTGATGAAAAGTGAAAAAATAAAAAGACATATCAAAATAATTTGTGTTTAATTGGTCTAGCAAAAATAAAACAAGCCAACCTTATACTGTAGATTGTCTATGTGAGGCCAGGGCGAGCGCCTGTCTAAAACAGCAATTATTTTCCTATTTTCCAGTGAGTTTTCAATATATCCTTCTGTAACTATCAGTGGCGTATTTAGGGGGGGGGGGGGTCCGAGGGTCCTGGACCCCCCCGTGGGCTCAATTTACTTTAACATAAAAAACATAAACAACACGAAACATTATTTCAAATTTTTCAGATCGTTATACATACCTTAAAAAAAATTAATATTTAAAGTACAAATATTGGCGTTTATACTTAAAAATGTGCTTATTTTAACTTTTTTTCGGGTCGGGCGATCGAAACGTAGAATGTCTAAGTTTTGATAGTCCATAAAAGGGCGTGGAACCCAAAAAAATTTTGCCTGCGACGCATTTTTAAATAAGAATGCGAAGATGGACCCCCTCCGTGTCACAATCCTAAATACGCCACTGGTTACTGTTGAGGACTTCCATCCACGCATCGTGTCTTTTGATAGTTTTCATAGGCTCGCACCAGAGTCTGCCAGTAAAGTGACCGAAGACCTACGGAAACAGTGACCAGTGTGACGCTTCGGATCTGGAAGCTTCAAGAACTCGGCTATACCAGCAGGTATTTTACCGCAACTATTGATACCAATTGGATTTTGAGCACATTTGTTATTTACAATTTACTTCGGCATGGATGTTATCTGATCCAGCTGCCTTTCTGTTCCTTTGAGCGTTTATAGCATGAATGACTTCACTTTTCGTGATTTATAGCCCTTTTCATTTGGCTCGGTGTTTGTAGCTGGTGGAGTCTCCGGCCTATTATCATTAAACAGCACTTCAATGTATTGTTTCCACCTTCTTAGCTTAGCCTCTATTCCTAGGATTATTTCGTTATTTTTGTCTCTTAAGATTGCAGCAGCAAGTTTCGGATGCCTATTCGTCATTTCTTTAACTTTGCGGTGTGCAAACCAGGGGGGCATTAGGGTAAATTTAACCCCATTCCTCGAAGGCTTCAATTTTTTGCACTTTTGACATCAGATTATAATTCTTCTATGCCTTTTACATAAAAAGGCTACTCTCTGTAAAAGTGGCTAAATGAAACCATTGCTTCGGAAATTGGCTGAAAACAAACTGTTTTAGAACAAAACTTTTTCCAATTTAATAATAAATTTTTTAAACAAAAGGCTGGTTTGGCTATGGGATCTTGCCTCTCGCCATTATTGAGCGAAGTTTTCATGAATAATCTTGAGAGGTCAATCATGAATAGTCATTTCTCAAGATTTTTGTTGGCATACAAAAGATATGTGGATGACATTTGTGTAGTTTGGTTGGGCAGTGATCTTGATCTTAGGGATTTCCTTAATTTTATTAATAATTTACATCCAAAAATAACATTCACACTCGAAATTGAAGAAGAAGGTAAATTACCCTTCTTAGACCTTCTATTAATTAGGAATGGGAGTCTACAGAAAGCCCTCATCCACTGACAGTGTCATCCAGTTTAGATCTAACTCACCATATTCTCACAAATTTGCCTCCTCCAACTCCTTTCTCTATAGGTTGTTTAAATTACCGTTGTCTCGAGAAGCTTTTAATAAAGAATTAGGTATAATAAAACAAATAGCTATTAATAACGGGTTTCCCTTGAGGTTGATTAATAAACTTTATTACAAATTCCTCAACAAATATAAACTATCATATAATATTTTACACTTCAATCCACAAAATACGATGAACAATTACAGATCTTTAACATTTTTTGGTAACATTTCTCTACAATTAGCAAAATTTTTTAAACCTTTTAATATTTCCCTAAGTTTTAAAACTACAAATACTTTGGAACAACACATAGTTAAAACCAAAGATAAAGTAAATCCTCTGTCGAGATCCGGGGTGTATTCCTTAATTTGTATGGACTGTTCTACCATTTATGTAGGGCAGTCAGGAAGATAAATAGCCACCAGAGTTCAAGAACATCTTAGTCTTGTTCACAAATATCAGAACACAGATATAACTAATACCAACTCAACTTTCGCAAACCATTCATTGGAATCTGGACATCAATTCTCAACACCTACGAATGTAAACATTTTTCACGAGTGCCAAAGGGGTAAAAGGTTAGATTTAATTTAAAAACTAGAAATAACCGAAGCAAAGAGGAGTCCAATACTTAACTGCGTAAACGAAGTGTTTAATTTTGAGCCAAAACTTAAATAATTAACTTGGGTCCCTATAACCTTTTTCTGTGTTCTTACTGTTTTCGTATGGGTATTGACATTATTAATTATTATCAATCATAAAGTAACGTTCAGGTGAGTGTCTTCTTCTTACTTCAGTTTAAGGTAACAGAACACAGTGGCGTGTTGCACTACGACCTGCCACTTATATTTTTAGGGTTCCGCGCCTGAGAGGTAAATTATTACTCCGCAAGCGTCTGGTTTGCTCCCGAAACCGCCATAGTTGTCGAATAATTTTTTAGATTGTTTATTTATTTTTTCGTATCGTTTTACATTTTGTAATGATCCAGTAACGTTTTTAAAAAAAAAAAATATTTTAATCTGTTATGTGTCATTTGTGATTGTGTTTCCATTGGTTTTTAAGTTATTATTCCTAAGGTAGGTTAGGCTTTCAAACTTTATATGTGTAGATTAGATATTTTCGTACGACTCTGGTTTTAGGTCTGATGATGCCCATTGTTTGGGCGAAACATGTAACCACCACCACCTAACTAAAATTATAATTTGACTGAGACCGAGACTTAGTGTGTCTTTATTTATTATATTTAAATCAGGTCTCTTTAAGAATGGCGTACTAGTTCTTTGAGGCTGAAAGCAAGTTAAGATACAGAAATCAATTATTGAAGTCTTAAAGAAATTAGGTCAAAAGAACAATGAGGTTCAGTACAGATATCAAGAAATGAATTATATCAGCTTTATTATTAGTACAAAAAGAAACCTAAAATAGCAGTTCCTGAAAATACCTGCCACCACGCTCAATACATTAATTGCATTTTCTGCGCAATTTATAAACAAATAATGGCATGGCAATTTATCGAATGGTGAAAAGTGCGATACCATCAATGTTCTAAAGTAAAGTAACCAAGTTTCACATAGAACAACTCAGCAAACATACTATTAGACAAATGAATTACTGACCGGTTATCCTAAGCGAACATTACCCCAAATTTTGACAACAAAAACATTTAAATATTCAGATATCTACTTTGTTAGTGTTAATTAAAAAGAAAAGGAAATTTGACTGAAGAATGTACTAAAAATAATATTCATTATTGGACAGTAGCCTGTAAAATATCAACACTTGCACAAAAGCACTAAACTTAAAATCCACAGATAACAAAGAAAGGTAATGTATACACCTGTCTTACATAAAACCATGTAGCATCCTATAAATATACATCTATAACAAAAATGAATGCTACAATGGAAACTTATCCTGAATTTCTCGCAATGCTAATGAAACACCCTGTACATAAAGGTGAGTACCACATTCGATTCTTTTGTCCAATATCTAAAACTGGCATATTCAATTACCAAAGAACATGTACAATAATTAAATTTTTTTATATGTGTCCCATTTTTCGTATGTTTTGAAAAAAGTACGCTTAATAGGTTAATGCAAATAAAGACGTCTTTAAACAACATAAATACTTTTAAATTGTCCCTACGTGAATTTTCATAGGCTCAAAAATACCATGTTGACACACAAAAAAATATTTTATGTGTCCCATAACTGGATGGTTTACACTGTTCTTTTCTAATTTTTTTTTTTCAAATTTTTTCTCACATTTACGAAAATTAATAAATTTAAATTAACATTTGAATTCGAACATTATTTAGAATGTATAGTGTTGTATGTGTCACAATAAATATTCCCGGTTTTAACAATTTAATGTGTAGTGCCCGTAAATAAGGTCACCATGCAAAAAGTCTCCGCCAACAAATAAATTAATATCGCCTTACACGATATTACGAAAATCTTTTCCTACTGCGACTGCCATTTTAGCAAATACAATGTAATTTTAGCGCATATGCAAATAAATAATTTTAGGTCTCAGTGCATTTAAATGGTGGTAAATTTATGGAAAAATGTCATGACCCGCCGGCCACATGGCCGTGGATTTTGAATCGATTTTTTAAAAGTTTTGTTAGCGTATGCATTAGGATGAGCCGAAAATTTTTTTAAATTTTTTTTAAACGCTATAGTGCGGAAAACTTGCCTCTGAGTTAGCTTAGCAAGATGCAAGAAAAATAAAAATAAGCTTTCACATCTGGCGGTGGCGCATCGACCCTAAGCTTTGAGAAAAAATACGATTTTAGTTATTTTTCTAATAAATGGAGGAAGATCAATTAACTTCTATAACAAGGAGCTACCAAACAAACATAATAAGTAATGTTGACAAGAACGGAAGGAAAATAATCCTAAATTGGCAAATATTTGCTTATTTTTGCCTTAAATGTTTTCTTAAAAGTCACAAAAGATTCGAACTCTAAAATCTAAGTCAAAATTTGGATATCTACAACTTAAATAATTTGTTATAGGGAAATCTACTTTTAGTTTAATTTACCTAGTCTTTGAGACATCAAAAATATTTAATCCTAATAAGGAATATGGTTAAGTCATAATTTACTTAATTGTTACTTAATATATGTATTCATAATTAAGGAATTTTTTGGCTATTAAGCTAGGTAAACATTACCTAATTATTGCCTAAAAAAAGTCCAAATAATTTACTGACCATGTAGTTTTAGAAACAAGTAATATTTTGAATAATTTAGCCATATAAATTGTTCCCAAAGTTATAGACCTTTTGTGGTTCAAAATTGAGCTACTGCATAACTTTCTAATTAACCTCAAAGGCTAACATTGCTTGTACAGTTAATAATAATGGGAAAAATAACTTTAAGGTTAAAAATATAAAAAGTGCCATATTTAATAATTATTAGTTTTCCTGTTTATCGACAACTATAAAAAAAAAATAATTAAAATTTTAAGAATTACATAAGGTGAGTGGAAAATCCATTAAACTACGATATCATTCGACAACAAAAGTTTTTTTAAAACTTTAGGTACCTACATAATAATAATATAATGTTTATAATGAAGACACTCTGTTTTTAGGTTAATGGTAAAAATATTTAAAATTATCGTAATAATACATAGAAAAACGCATATTTTAAGGGCGCGTTATGTTTATCGAAGTTTCATCACCATAATTCACAAACACATTTCTTTCGCATCCAAATTTCGGCACAGAAAAATGATAAAATTTAATTATATCACTTTATTGTTGAAGTTATAATAAGCGGCCATTCCAAATATCTCCTTAGGTCGAACTCCATTTTATAATTTATTTTGTCCTGTTGGAAGTGTTGGCATAAGTTGTTGTCTTTTCTTTCTAACGCCAGATATAATATGTTTTCTCTGCATTTTTGTCTAGTGTCTTATTGCTCCTATTTAGGTTATATTAAGGTCAAAAGATTGGTCTCACTTTCCACATTAACATGTAAAATAGGTCTATATTTATTTCACTTCGTTTTAACTTATTGGACAGAAAAACCCTATCAACTTATTTTCGACCTTTAAATTACTTTAGTTTTTTTCCCCACATTGGGCAATAGGAAAACAAATGTAGGTAAATTATCCCTATATATAATTGGTCATGCAAAATATTTGACCCGTTTAGAGGTCGAGTAAAGGTAAATTTAACTTAAAATGTTTGTTGGGTATAGGCATATTTTAGTTGAAGAAAGTATGGAAAAGATAAATATAGCAAAAAAGAATACATTTTATAAATTATTATTAACGCTTTACGTTTAAAAAAAAACATACATTGTTCACAAAATTTGACAAATTTCCATTGAAACACAAAAAAATCTGATTGTGTAAAATTTCAGTATGTAATGAAATATAGTCCTTTGCTTATCTTCACTTTCTTTTGGGAGTCTACTTAAAAAACTTGGCATTGCAGATCTTGAAAGGGGTATAGTTGCAACGCGTCTTTCGCTGTTATAAAAAAAAATTTAGTTAGTTATAAAAAAAAAATTGATTTTTTTTTTTTTTTTTTTTAATCAGAATATTTATTTAAATTAAGTAAAAATAAAAAAAAAGTGAAGCCAAAACTACGAAGCCAAGCTGAGGTGAGAGGCTGAGGGACCGCGTGCAAATGCCCTAGCTCTATAGCCAGAGAGTAAGGGGGGGTTTTAAATAGGGCGCCACCGTTTTGCAGCCAGGCCAAAACGGAAACCTTCAAGATGGCGCTGGGGCCTCACTCTCAGCTGGACTTCACAACTTAGATAGGAAAAAAAAATAAATAAATAAAAGAAAACCACAGGGGGAGCTGTATAAATAAAACGAGGAGAATTAAAATTATTGCTGGCTTTATTCAATATGAAGAAAAAAATATAAATATATATCGATATATGGGGGTTAGTATTTAACCTAAACTTGTCTGTACAGACGTTCTAGTCGATGCTGCGTCCAGGGACGTCAACAAGACGTCAGTAAGACGAGTAAGTAAAACGGGGAGTGAATGCTGTGTAACTACATTGTTTAAGTTACTTCACGTCTGTAGACATTAAAAGACTTACAGTCTGCTTGCTAATCTCAACGATAAAGTATGTGTGATTTGATTTTGACACACTTATTAATATTTTATATTTCGGGCACACCCTGTATGGCAAGAATTAAGATACCATATCACGCTTCAAGCAAACTTGTGCTATATAAAACAAAGAAAACGTTCCAAAATAAACAGTAAGTTGGACCCCGTTATAAAGGAAAAAATTATAGTTTAAATAAAGTTAATTAAGTTTCAAGGTCAAGATTAATTGCATTTAAACCAAATTGACAGTAAACAGTTAAAAAAAAATTCTATAGTATAGGTAAAATGGGGTCCACTTATTGGTAAAACAACAAAGAATTTCATTTACTTAGCCAACGAGACCCATTTTACTCGGTCACAACTATAAAAGCACATTTATCTGAACAAAGCATGTGGTGTTAAATTATGGCCATTTAAAAGCAATATACAGGGACAAATATAAAAGAAAAATGAATCATGCTTACCTAAGGAGCTATAGGGTCTGTAAAATTGAAATTGGGGGTCTCAACGTTGGTGAATGCTCTGATGGTCAGCCCCTTCACGGTCTTAGTGACCCGACTTAACTAAAAGAGAGCCCCAGATGGTGTTTTTAGGAGAACAGTTGAAAAATTGACAAAGAAACGGCATGGTATATTAAAAAAACTCACCTCCAGCGAACAACTGATGACAAAAAATCCCACGATGTGGCTTTCTGTGGCCCCAGAAACCAAAAATGCACAAGCAAAACTAAAGTAGACTAAAGGGGCACAGAAAGTATCGCTTCAGATCCAAAAATCCTGTAGAACAGATGGCTTGAATAGTCCTGGATCTGGAAACGCCTGCTGCCTGGTTGAACGCTGGAAGTTAAGTGAAGTCACTCAAGAATTCTAGGTTAAAAGTTGAAAAACGTGCCGTTAACAGGATATGAGAGAGAAGAGAAACGCCAGAGAGGGGTGGAGAGAGATAAAGCGAAAGAGCGACCCATTTCCGGCCAGAACCACAGAACAATAAAGGTTAGGGCAGAACTACCTGCTCGCTCCGAAAGAGAGAGACCAGTTCACACACTGGCGGCGACACGGAATGAAGTGTTTAGAGCCGTGCGCATTCAATTGCAGATGCTCCAAGCCAAGAGAAATGAAACAGATGCACCCAAATTTAGTTTTACATAAGAAGTCAATTCGAAAATCCTACAATTCACTAAAAATTATTTAAAGAAAACCCAAGTCCTAAGATACCCCTGCCATTCTCAGTGCAAATGGCCATTGAAGTTTAAGTTGCCTAATATTGTTGCCCAAACATATTTCAGAAGAAGAATATTAACCTAGAAAAATTTGAAAAAAATAGGTTTGACAGGTTATCATAACAAAGGAATATATTAATTGGATTACCTAATGAAACCCTAGAATAAGTCTCAGATAGTGTATTCCAGGGAGATATGTGATTTAAAATGGGAGGATAATGTAGCTTTGCTCGGTCAAAGACAACGAAAACAGAGGCCGTTGACCTTAGGTATGTATTCACTTTATACAGGGAAGCAAACATCGTTTTAAAAGGCAAAATTCAATTTTTTTAAACGACACAATACAAGTCAGGCCGTGATATAAGGCATTAGACTTAGAGTTCATTTGTGACAAAATCGGATACATAGTTCTTATACCATCTCTGGAATTAAGGCTGACAACTTTTTGTGACGCCTGATTAAATTTGACGTGGGAATTTATCAAAGTTCCACTCAGACGCCGTTTCAACTAATTTGATTTTTGATCCAATCACTGCATCCGTTACTCTTTGCAGCAAAGGTGGTGGTGAAAGTTCGCCGTTGTTAACCATCTTGTGTGGCAAAGTGGGCCAGGTTCACGAACAAATAAATCTTCAGGACAACTGCCTGATTTTGTAGCGTAACTTATGTCCAGCAGGTGCTGTTGATCTTTGCTTAAAATTTTTCGATCAATTTCTGGAATCTCACACTCAACACTGTCAAAATTTATCACTGGGAGTTTCTCACATTTACTGAGCTTAGTGCCATTCGGACCACTAAATTTTGGCCCAGTCGTTTCACCATCTAAAGTTTGAAACAAATGCCGGCAAGGCAATTTATTGAAATGTAAAAGACACATACTGTAGTGATATTTTACCTTGTTCTTCTTTTTTTTTTTTTTATTTACCATTTTTTACGGTCGTCGGCGTATCAGAGGCCATCTTGAACCGGTCATCGACCGTACGGTTTTTAATCGTGCGGTCTACCGACTGGGGAGTGTGAAACGGCACCCTCATCCTACGAGATATCCGATCTCATCCGGCCTGTCCGGCGTGAATAGGATGGTTTTGATGTCGATTCATTTTACACTCTTCCCTAAGACAAGAGCATGAGGTGTTTCCCAAGCGGTCACCTATCCAAGTACTAACCGCGCTCGACACCGCTTAACTTCGGTGATCTGACGGGAACCGGTGCTTTAAGTGTCGCTAGGCCCTTGCCTTACCTTGTTCTTCAATTGTGCGAATAACACCCGTTTTCCACCGCGTATTAGTAACCGTGCCATCACATCCAGTTACGTCCAGTTCATGACGAGAAAATCCAGCTTCAGTCAAATAAGAAAGAATGCTACTGTCAATGTCTCGAGCAGACCCAGAAGAGGGTGAAACATGATCATCGTACACAGAACCTGGTTGTTGTAAAATTGAGTACTGTTCCTCTTTTATGGTTCTTCGAAACTGCTTTGAGTTTACTTTCTCAATCACGAGAGTGCTCTCCTTCTTTCAATCAAAATATAGTTCTTGAATTGGGTTATGTTTGTTTTTGTTCTGATTTTGAAGTTCTGAGAGGTTAACACATTTTTCCCTTCTAAGTTTATTTTTGTCAACAACATGGGTTTGGTCATCATCACTTGCAATACCGAGATCTTGCAACACACTTGAAACGACAGCTGCAGCTACTCTATCTGATAACCCAGAGCGATCGCTAGTATTTTTGAATTTAACACGCATTTGCCACGGTGATTTAATTTTAGTCAGCAGTTCTTCGAAATCTCCATCGCTGTCAACTTCAATTTGTTTACACGAATCAGAGTTTAGCTCATTTGGTAGGAGAGTTTCTATATCTGCCTTTTTTAAGCAAGACGCCTGTGATAATAAATTACTAGTGGACTAACTTCTTTTATGTTCAACAAACTTCCTTTTATGTCTTTGGGCAATTTTTTTTGTTTCCTTTATATGTTTACAATTCCAATATTACCTATGTCATGCTTTCTTTAAGAGTACAAGAATTTTAGTTCAATGATGGGTATCTTTTTTGCTTTTTCACAGTTACAAATAATAGACACAGGACACGCGCAAACTTCAGTGACCTTTTGGCAATTGCAGTCTAATGTTATTTTGCACTTACATGCAGAGACATGAAACAGTAACAAAGATTTTTTTTAACCTTCATCTCTCGTTTTAAACTTTTCCTTTTCCATGCTTAAATGACTTCATGAGATTACGATAACTGTCATGATATGCGTTTATTAACTGAACAATTCTGTAATTCGTTACTGTTGGAATTGAAGCTTTATCAAACCCAGATTTAACTTTTTGTTCCACAATATTCGAAACTTGAGAAAAGCTAACAGACCTGTTGTTCGTTTTCAAAGCTAAGATATAATGTTCATGAAAAGAAAACACTTCAGGACGTCTTCGTAAGTTAGAAGTTTACTAACAGGTAACTCTTTTGGGTGACCGAATAACGGGCAATTAAACTAGCTGCGAGCAAATTTCTTAGGAACAGCCATGGCAAAGTGGTTAATATAATCAAACTACTAATCCGTTTTAAGCAAACCCTATATTGAACTCATAGAAACAACAAACCTCTCAAGTCATTGTCTGGTTGAACATGCATTACATTGTGAGGTCCATTGGCACAGAATAGAAAAAGCGGTGTGGGGGGACAACAGGAATTGACGAGCTCCAACACGCAATAAAGAGCGTCGCGCGGGTCCTCTGCTCGGGTTCGTCTTAAATGCATTAAATTAAGGATTTTTAAATGCTTTGCGCTGCCTGAAAATAGTAAATTTTTGTTGTTTTCGTATTCCAACGTATTTCTTTGGCTTTGTTTTAAAACCTTTTCACCATATATAGCAGTTTTTTTTTTTTATCTTATTTGTCTATCATTCTAAAACAAACGACTAGAAACTCTATTTTTTTAATAAATTTCAAATATTTAAGAGCGATGCGCTACCGCCAGATGTATTTTTTTTTTTGCATTTTACCAAGCTTCCCTAGAGGCAATCTCAAAATTATTACAGACTATTACAGACGCACAGATGTATCGACAAACCCTGAAATCACCAACTCACATACAAGAGCAAGACCAGACTCGACTTACAAACTCCCAAAAGACTATTTACCTTTACCTATTATCGGTCAAATTCAATAGTAGAGATGCACTAAAATACAGTTGAGAGGCACTGTACCTACGTTATGATTTAACGTATTTGAGGCGTTATACTACTGCATAACTAATACTTCCAGCCAGATAACAAGACACACTCATCAAGGCAAGAAATGCTAATTTAACATTCTTCGTAAATGATAAGGTGTAAAAGCTAAACGAAGAATCAATTGATGTTAAAGGTTTTAGACCTGACGTAAAAAAACATTCAAGAACCAAAGTAATACCAATCCTTATTAATTTTACTAAGTTTTAGCTGTACTGTTTTAAGAATCGTGTTTTTTGTCAAGTAGCACGAAAAAGTAATTCTAAAGGACTAATTGCCTAAAACAAGTATGCAACTTAATTAAATTAATCTATTTTTTAGTTCGTATAAGAACGAATATATTGAAATATTGTATAATAAACCTAATAAAGATAAACTTACGCAGAAATATTTTATGCTTAATTCAAGTATTTCTCTTGCACTAGTTAACTTCAATATCTTTTTAGATTTAGAAAACATATAATTTAAAATAAGAAAATGTATGTTATGTTTCAAAGTTCAACAGTTTTAGGCCAAGTAATAGAAAAAGTTACGTGAAGAACATTTTGCTTGAAATAACAATTTCTTCTTAAATGTACCTGCATTAAATAATATCTTACTGCTTAAATGATTTCCCAATTTTTTAAAACGAGTAAACATTTTCTTATAAACTTATCTAAAGAGGAATGGACAGTCTGGGAGCTGCAGGACTTATTCCTTGTTTAGTATAATATGACAACTCATTTTGAAAAATATTGAAATATGTAAAATGCAGTTCGCAGGTAGCGGAATAGTAACATTTTTTAATTAATAAATTAACGATAAAACAGTTACCATATAAAGTGTAAATTAGGATAATTTAATGGATGATGGGTAGTAAAAAGCACATCAGAGTTAAACAGCATACAATTAGGTACCTACAGGGTGGCTGATTAGTGCGAGGAAGTCCAATATCTCCGTTGTTCTTAAAAATATCGAAATTTATTAAATACAAAGGTTCTAGGATAAACAAAAGCGCACATTTTAAAAATATTTTTGAATATACAGTATGCCCCAAAAAAGTGGGGTTTAGCAAAGATGTATTTTTTCAAAAGGAACACCCTATATGTTATATTATTTTTGGATGCTACATAAAATTACAGTTGTTTTTCAATAAGTGCATTGTAGTTCTAAACTTAATAGTTTTAGAGTTATCGACTTTTCCAAAATGATATTTTTGAACTTTGACAGCTTCTAATTTTCTAACGGTACTTCTTAGAGCAAAACGGCTTACATGTCCCTATCTTACTTTTTAATTGTCTTCCCAAAAATATTAATTTCCGGTTAAACCGGAAGTACTATATTTCCGACTTTCGAGTTACATCCGGTTTAACCGGAAATTGATATTTTTTTGAAGATAATTAAAAAGTAAGATAGGGACATGTAAGCCGTTTTGCTCTAAGAAGTACCGTTAGAAAACTAGAAGCTGTCAAAGTTCAAAAATGTCATTTTGGAAAAGTCGATAACTCGGAAACTATTAAGTTTAGACCTATAATGCACTTATTAAAAAATTACTATAATTTTATGTAGAATCCAAAAATAATATAACATATAGGGTGTTCCATTTGAAAAAATACATTTTTGCTAAACCCCACTTTTTTGGCGCATCCTGTATATCCAAAAATATTTTTAAAATTTGCGCTCTTGTTTATCCTAGAACCTTTGCATTTAATAAATTTCGATATTTTAAAGAACAACGGAGATATTGGACTTTCTCGCACTAATCAGCCACCCTGTATATTTAAATAAATTCTATAAATATTTTAAAAACAGTGTCCACCAACATATTATTAAAAATTCAGTTTCTAGTATAACTTCGGTACTAAACATCATCAAGAATAACGCCGAAACCCCTTAAGGGGTGATTTATAATAAACTCTCCTTACAAGTTTTGGAAAAGTAATTAAAAAAATATTTTATTGTGCAGTTTAGTAACGCAAAAGTGTTGAAAGACATCCTTTCCATTGGTTTATTTTTTGTTATCACTTAGTGAAACTATAAATAATATATGCTTATTCCTTAAAAATAAATTATGACATCTATTCCAATATGTCTTAAAGTAAGTGGTTGGTTTTATCAATACATCGCCTCTAAGGCCATAACATAAAACTGGTCATTCTAAAAATATCTTCAACAGTTTGTCAAAAGTTTTCATTTAAAATATTTCTTCATGTATCAAAAGTTTTATCCCACTTAATAAACGTATTCGCTGTAAATAAAATACGTCATTTTGTTTATGAACTTTAATAGTTACATAATCTCATCCTTTTTGAACTATTTTCATTATCGTGATCTTCAAGTGTCTTTTTTGTTTCTTCAGATAAAATCAATACTTATGTTTCTTACTTGATGATATAGTTTACCCCTTTTTGGTTGTGACATGCGTTTTATGAATAAACCACAACTATTACCGCTCCAAACTCAAATGCTCTCTAAAATGGAAATGCCGCCAAGAAGCCATGTCACGAAGCGCAACCACGTCGCACTAAAAATATTTAGCTTTCCAGCCAAGTACGATGACACAGCAAAATTTCGCGACCCGCTCTTTGTTCAAGAATATCAAAGTATTTTGTTGTAAAAACAAAATTATTGGTTTAGTTAATATTATTAACATAAATACCGCCTACCTTAATTTAAAATACTTAAGATTGCTTTTTTAAGCATGACTTTAGGCTTCTCTCAAAAACGGAATTACTTAATGCGACTGCAGAAACTTGCTACTTCTCTTAGAACATATTCCAATAATTTGTTTTAAAATACTGTTTGTTAATATAAGTTTTTATTCAAAGTAATTATATACTTACACTAAATTTTGTCAGTTCTTTGGTCGAAAAGCATTTATTCAAACAAAGAAACGTAACATTTAAATTGAGTAAATACTGAGAAGAAAGTCTGTATGTTCTTGAAACAAGAGTTCTCTTTTATCCGTGTAGTTTATGCCCGTGGCTTTGTCCACTGTTTCAAGTTCTCACCTTTGACATAAATAGAAGGATTCATGATCATGTTGGTTTTTAGATTTCTATACAGTATACAGGATGACAAATGGGGACAGGGTGAAAACCGATACGAAATCACAGAAATTTCGAAAACGTCAATTTATAAGTAGATCTTTTTTAGTCTATATTAAAAAAAATAAATTAAATACTGGGTGCTTCACAAAGTCAGTACAGAACAATGTACTATTTTTTAAAATTAAATAGTATAGTTTTGATTTATTTTCTAATTCAACTCGTCAGATTTCTTGTAACATATTACATCCATCGGTATAAAAGAGATTACGTAATTTTTATGATCACAATAAATGCTTATTATAACAAACCTCTTTCTCCCTGAACAGCTCGACAATGTGCCAATTTGTAATAAAATATATTCATTACGTTTTGAAGCATAATCGAAGTTATGAGCTGACATTCTGTCGTAATTCTATCTGTTAGTCCTTCAATATTGTCTGGTTTCGTTACATAAACTTCACGTTTTAAGAGAATCCAAAGAAAATAATCCATCGGCGTAAAGTCAGGAGATCTGGGTGGCCATTCTATTTCACACTACCGAAGCACCGATTCGGAAAAGTACTTTTTAAAAATAGCTTTACGTTTATGCCAATATGTGTAGTGCTGAATATTAGGACCTCTTCTAACTATACCATCCGGTAATATTTGATTTTCTAACATCAGCAAATACTATGCGGTTTTAAATGATACCTGCCCAAATGTTGAGTTTCTTAGGGTACTGAATATGCGCTTTATGCCTTCAATGAAGATTCTGATCAGCCCAATATCGACAATTATGTCGGTTAACTGATTTATTGATTGATTCGTCAGTAAAAAAATGTTATTACCCATTATTGGCCAAAGGTGTGCAACTTTTCAAACTAATTTTTTTTTTGATCCGGCAGATAATATTTGGCCTTTCTGACCCCACAATATTGTTTATTAAGGCTTTATGAAGTACATATGTATATACTTGCCGATGTAAACAGAAATCATTGTTACTATAATTATTTAAGTTGGTAGTAGACTTTATTTTTGACAACTTTTAAGACAACACATCTAATAAATGACTTTATAAAATGTAGGCCAATTATATATATTTTTTGGGGTCAGAAAAAAAATATATATAAATAAAATGTAGATCTGGTATCACCTGTATGGGAACCTTGAGAACTATTGGGGATGAAAAAACGGTAAAATGGGAAAAGTTTTAGACAATTTATTTGGAACTAAAAACCAACTAGCATTCTGTCTTTTTTTTGGATTTTAAGATATTTTAAAATAACCAGAAAGTTCCATGGTCGAAAATACGCTCCATTTTTTATTTATTTATTTATTTAGTTTATCACAAACTCTACAGATTTGACAATCCAATTCCAGAGTAGGAATACCAATTAGGTACTAAATTTACTAAGAGTGTTGTAATGCCATATAATTGCTTCTATATATAATGTTAAAGGTTTACTTGTGGTATAATATGGGACATTGAAGTTTATTTGTGATAGAATAAGGGGCTCATCAACTCCGTTATTTAACAATTTGTAGAATTTGTACAGGTATACTGTAGAAATAAATGATCTCCGTTTTGCCAAATGTGGCAAATTATAATTCTGTCTTAATCCCAGTTTGGGGATTGTATATAATATAATATGCTCCGTGCAGTTTTAAGGTAGCTGAGGAATTTATTTTGTATTCGCTCCACGCTATATTTATAAATTTCATATTTTGGACCCCACACAATTGAGGCATACTCTAAGATACTTCTAACGTATGAAACATAAAGTAGTTTTATGTATTATAGATCTCTAAACAGTCTGCAATTTCTAACAATAAATCTATACGTCTGAGAACCTTTGTTGGTTATAACGAGTGATTATTAATTATTTTGCTCAAGGGCGGCTGTGACCCAGTATACATAGTGTAGCAGTAGCGCGTAGATTAAATCATAGGGCGAATTTGCAAGAAAGCAGCGTTGTCACGTTGAAAACCTAAAATAATATTTTTTGACGGTATGTAATATAAAATCCTGAGCTATCTTACTTTGAAAGCCTACTTTATATGGCCGCCTCCTACTTCTAGACACCTTCTGATGTTTCTTCTTACCCTCAGAGACACATTAACCAATACGTTTGGAGAATTATTAATTTCGGCAATTTTTTCTGAAATCCTTCGTTTAAGATCATTTATATCCTCAATTGGTGTTCGATAAATGGAGTTTTTTATAAAAGGCCATAAGAAGAAATCGCAGGGTGTTAAATCGCAGGAACGAGGTGGCCATATTTGTTGCGTATTTCGGCTTATAACTCTGTTTTCAAAAAATTCACTTAAAAAATTTAAATTTTCTCTGGTTACATACGGTGTAGCGCCATCTTGTTGGAAGTAACCTTCCCGCAATTCATCATCGTGAAGCTCATTAATAAATGTTGTCAGAATTTCGATCCGATATCTCTCAGCTGTAATTGTGCCATCAAAGTAAATTGGGCCTACTATTCTTCTAGAACTAATTGCTGCCCACACACCAACTTTTTGAGGATGAAGAGGTCTTTCTACAAAAACATGCGGATTTTGCGTATTCCACATTCGCATATTTTGTGAATTAACATAGCCTGATAAATAAAAATAAGCCTCATCGGTAAAAAATGTTTTTTCAAAAGCACCACTATTTTCTTCTTGAAAATTGTTTAAAAACCATTCACAAAAATTAAGTCTTTGGGGAACGTCATTGGGAAGGAGTTCATGAATAGCCGTAACACGATAAGGGTATAGATGCAGATCCTTTTTCAAAAGTGTTTGACATGTACTGTAACATAAATCCGTTTGCTGAATTTGTTGAGATAAATGCCTAATAGAAGTTGAAGGATTATTTTCCATAATTTGTCGCGCTTCTTCAATAACCTCATTCGATCGTTTCGTTGGTCTTCCAGCCCCTTTTTTATGTTGAACAGAACCAGTCTGACGAAATTTATCAATTAGGTATTGTGACCCAGTACGAAAATTATGAAAGGTCACCGCAACATCAGGAAACTCGGTTCGAAATTCATCAAAGCAGTCAGTAATTCCACACACCGCCTATTTTGTTTCCATTTCTAAAAAAACTTTCAACAATAAAAATTTTTTGTGCTTCACTAAACATTTTTACTGTAGGACTTTCAATCCGGCAACAAAGCTTCACCAAAACTTGATACGCTGAAAAATAAAAAAAAAAATAAAAAATAAAATCATATCCTGCAAATAGCACTTTATAATAGTCAAAAGACGACTCCCCGGAGAAATATTAGTTAAAGCAATAGTAACCTACCTTCAAATAACTGCAAAAATTACAAAATTTCTCCAATTTTTAAACTTTACAAATACACAAATTCAAATAAGACGTAAATGTCATAAAACAATCATGTCATCTTATCTACGCAGTACGGCCATGATGCTTTTAAAATGCATGGCCTCCCTTGAGCAAAATAATTAAAAATCACTCGTTATTAGAGATGTGAAATTTAAACATCAGTTTGGAGTCAAATGTGACCCCAAGGTTGCGTAACTGCGTATGCTTTTAAGGCCCTTTTATTCATTCTATACTTAAAACTAAATTGGGGTTTCTCTCTATGATAGCTCAGTACATAGCATTTAATTATATTATATATATGCATATATACATTTAGGACCATTTACCTGTTACCATTCCACCAATCTGTTCATATCTTTCTGTGCTATTAAGCAATCATCGATGTTTATAATTTTTTAATACAATTTGAGATCATCGGCAAAGATTACAACACCACATGTAAAGTCTGTGCGTTTTAAGAAGTCCGCTAAGCCATAAAACCTCTTGAGCATTATGTCGGTGGCTCTCAAACAATAAATTATATTGAAGGTAATTTTGGATGTTGATGAATTACATTTTCTAAATAAAATTATTTAAAGTAAATAAAAAATTAGTTTAGGTAAAGAAAAATAATAATTTTTTAGCTTTTGTAGTATTCAGACAAATTAGTTTTACGAATTCTTTTTTATAAAGTTTTGGTTCTAAAAAGAACCGATTTTGTAGTCTTGCGACAGAACGTACCTACTTGTAGATAGGTACTACTAAAAGTAGTCTTCCTCTGCATTTGAAATTTCACCCATGCTTTTAGACTCATCAGAATCAACATCATCGTCATCATCATCATCATTCGTAATAATTAACGGTCTTACTTCGTTTATAACCTGTTCTGTCTCATAAGATTCAAAAATAATTTTTTCTGTGTGTTCAATGCATTTCCGCCATTCTTCTTTGCCCGCTTGGCTAAGCGCCTCCTCCCATAACTTTATAACGCTAGGCTTACCGATATTTTTACAGGCATGTTTGTCATAATAGTTCTTGCTAATACCCCATACCAATTCAATTGCGTTGTAATGACAATGGTAGGGCGGCAATCTCAAAACTTGATGTCCATATTTGAGGGCTAATTCGTCAACAACATACTTTTTTCTAAAAGACTGCTCTTTACACTTGCTTAAAAGTTCACTTTTTAAATATAAATTTTCATGGTTTATGTTTTTCTTTGACAACCACTCTTTTATTTCTTCCTTTTTCCAGCTGCTTGTAGGGAATTTCTCTTCGAGTCTTGTATGGTAAGAGGCATTGTCTAAAACAATTAAGGAAGGTTTTTCTAAACTTTTTAAAAGTTTTTCCTCGAACCAATGCTCAAAAATTTCAGCATCCATATTGCCGTGATAATCATCAGTTTTTTTTGTTGATGAAAATATCAAACTGGCATTTAAAACAAAACCTTCTTCATTACCAACATATAATATAATATACCTTTTTCCATTACTTGCACGGGTACTTGAATAACAATGCTTTGAGTCATCCTGCCAAGACGTTTTTGTTGAAGTTCCGTTTGCAAATACCCATGTTTCGTCAAGAAAAACAACTTGTCTTGACAATTCCGATTTTTTATTGTTTAAATAATCCCTTAAAAATTGCCATCTTTTCGAAACAACATTGGACAGCTCGCAAAGCAGTTTTCTGTTGTTCGTTTTTTTTATATTTGAAACCCATATGTTTTAAGATGATGGACAAACTGTTAGTTCCAATATCGAAAAGTTTTTTCTGCTTTATCTTTTCAAGAATAGCTTTGAGGGTATCATATTCATTGGCTTTATACATATCATAAACAATATTCCTAATAGAGAGTTTTATCCCTTGGGATAAATCCTAGGTTTTTGAATGGAGTCGAACCCTTTTATATGGTCTGTCCAAATCCTCTTCACTCTTTTTTCGAAGTCTTCTTAAGGTCTTTTGCACTGCCAAAACAGACTCTAACGGGCCCGAGTTATCTTTTTCTAAAGTAAAATAACGTTCCACTTGTAATACCAAACGGCGTTCACCTGGAGATAAATGCCTTCTAGGCGATGTGCCACCTTGCTGAACATTTTCCATAACTTTGCTTAATAACTGATTTTAATTCACACACAATGAGAAACAAACTAAAAGTGAAAAGCACAACTACTTATTTAAAATAAAGTAGAACATAGATTTAACTATAATAATAGCAAAATAATTTAAGTATCTATTTAATTATTATTTATGCTCAACGCGTAATTCTAAGATAATTTTGTTTTGAAACCTCTGATTTCGCCAAGTAATAGAATACAGTAAACCAGTGGGATGTTCGGTGTGATCAAGTATAGCGAAGGTGCGAAGATATTGTAACTTAACCGACTTACTGTTTTAAAAGCGATAACATCCCTTGGTGATTTAATCCGATATCGGACTTCTTAAAACGCACAGACTTTACCTACGCTACAAATGTCATTCACAATATTATTTAGAAATAAGAGAAACAGCAATGGCCCCAAATTAAAGCCCTGCGGTACCCCTGAGCTAGCTTTAAAGAAAGAGGAGCTATGACCTGTTATTGTAGCTTCTTGCCATCTATTGGCCTATTCTGTAGGGTTAAAAACAAACTCATAACGCAGTTTCTCTATAAGAATGCTATGTGATATTCTGTCGAATGCTTTCGCAAAGTCTGTATATATTACTTTAACTTGAAGCTTATTGTGAAAACTTTCTGATAAATAATGCGTAATTTGATAAATTGCTAGTAGTGGATTATATATTTGAATATCTGTGGCAATACTTTTAATATTTCTTTTGTTTCCACTTTTAAATACCGGACAAAGTTTTGCATCTTTCCAGTCTGAAAAGGTACATGTTTTAATTGACATATTATAAAAGATCCGTAACACAACACAAACCCCCTTTTTATATATGCTGGAATGTTATTCCGACCAATAAATAGCCTTGCTTGCTTATTTTTTAATTGCTTCACACACATCCACATAGTCAATGTCAGTGGCCTCGAATGTTTTGGAAATGTTATTCAAGAAGGGGTTGGTGGCGTCAGATTTTTTTTTTATCATATACCCAGCTAAAATGGTTAGAAAACGCACCTGTAATAGTTTCAGGTTAGTTCAGGTTAGTAGGTAGTATCATATGTTCATTTCCGTCTAAGCGCATTTTATTAGGTATTCAGTAAACACATTTTTTGTTTTTTAGGTATTGCCAGAATGTCCTGGAATCTCGACCAATATATTGCTGCATATTATTAATATAAAGACTTTGTGACACTTTAATAACTCTCTTTATACGTCGATAAATTGCTTTTTGATATCAGAGCTGTTTGTTTTATTAATCTTTAGTCTCAACATTTTATTTTTTTTTTATATCCAATATATTCATCTATTTGGTGAACCACGAAGGATACTGTTTGCTCTTCCTTGTTTTTGAAATACAGATATTAAATATGGAATAGATTTTCTCATAAAATAATGTAATTGTTGCATTAACATCGGTGTATGAATCCAATTCACCCCAATTGAAGTTTTTGAACATTTGAAACGTGGCTATATAATCATCTTTTTAAAATTATAGTCCAGTTTACTATCTCTTTATATTTTTTTTTTGTTTTAAGTGTACTTCCACTGATACAGTTGGATGATGTCTGTTAAGATGTCAAAATGTAACTAAATTAACCCAATTCTATTGCTATGTTTAGATATGTTAAAAGGTACTATAATGAAATCACTGAAGTGTTTTAAAGCTCCGATTAATTAAATTTATATTTCTACCTGTTTTAGCTCTAGATAAAACTTTGCGAGAGTGCGCCTTATTACACTAAAGTCAAATTTATATTTGTCTATAAGTGATAGACGAGGTCTTTTCTTGCCGAGAGACGATAGCAACTTTTCGGGATTATTTGCTTTTCTGTCTTCATTCTCGTTGTGTTTTTTTTTTATCACGCCGATGCTTGCTCCTGTGAACATCGAAACCCTGTCTACTTTTCGTTTAATTTTTTTAAAGTTTTTCCACGAATATATGGCATTTCAAAAATTGTCCACAAAAAGAGACGTCAAGGAAAATTCGCTCAATTAATAAAACACGTAGCCTTTTACCTCCATACTAGTATGCAATATTTCTTAATTTATTATAGCAAAATTGGGTAAAGAAACACAGTGGGTTCTAAAAAAGATGTTTATTTAAAAAGAAAAATGCAAAACAAAAGACAAAGAAAAATAAAAGTAAACAATTTTTTAACCTGAAATTGTATAAAAGGCATTTATTACTAAATGTTTTTCAAAATTTTTAACTAAAAAGGATTGTCTTCTATCAGTAAGAATATGTTTATACAAAGAGAAACTTCTTTCAACATCTACTGATGTAATCGGATAATACTGCAACTTAGGTAGTAAAGGATAAGGCCAAGGTACAACTTTGTTGAATGGTTTACCTTCTTAAATGCTTTTTACTGCAGTTAAGTAATTAAATCCTTTACTCTTTTTTACAGTTACATCCAATTTGTTCCTTACTTGACCTCTTACTTTACCGCGAATGTTGTTACATTTGGCGGAAAAAGTTTCAACAATACTAATTAAGTCTCTTAAACTTAAATTTCTACTCTCTAACGAGGATATTATGTTCGGTATAAAACTGAAATTAACCTTAATAAAAACAAGATCTTTAACTACACTTGCAGTTTTTAACAACTGTTTACTTTGCACAACACACTGCGAATTGTGTAAATCCAAAATTAGTTATTTAATGGTCTTCGAACTGTTTTGCGTAGATTATTGCTGCCTTAATCCATGTTCCCCTACCGAATAATTACAGGTTCTAGAGATAAACTAACTCCTGGTAATCTCCCTATACATCTGCACTCTTAGAGGTGCTGTTTAGAAACACTTTTCTACATTTGAAATTAATTTATTTACTAAAGGATATTCAGTTCTGACGGTTTCTGCGACTCGGTTTATTCCATGTAAAAGACAAGTCACATGTACCATATTGGGGTAAAAGATTCTTAAGTTTTGGCCTACTTTTTTTATATACGGTGCTGCATCAGATAAAGGCACTCAAAACTTCTCATCTGGGACTGGATCTGGTAAGAAAAGCTCGATAGGGACTGCTGAATAAATCGGGTTATAGTCACATTACTTAGTCTAGCTGCTTAGAAGCTATTAAATATGGGTTTGTCGCTTTATCTTCTTGAAGTGCTCCAATCATAAGATGTGTGATATATCTGCCACAAGTATCTGTATTTTCGTCAACAATAATGTAAACTTTTTTATCACCCAGTGAAGCTCTAATTTCTTCTAAAACGGTTTCGTATACTGAATGGACATTCTTCTTTCTAAGCGTGGATTCGTCAGAAATGGTTTGTTGACAATATTTTTGCAAAAATGCGGATTTTGCAATTTTTTTAATGGTATGTTTGCTGCGACCAAAGCCTTGCATAAGTCTTCTTAAAAAATTTACTTTTCAGATTTTTCTTCAACATTTTGAAATGCGTTTTTTACACTCAGCTGAACTGGCTCAGATTCCATTCCATCATCATTCTTGTAACTTTGATTTATGCAGCAGTGTTTTCAAATATTGATCGATTTGGAACTTCTTTTCTCAAACAATAATTTTCACTAAACTCTAACTCTGGGAAATTTTTAATCCACGAAGACGTTTTCGCCACTTTAGATATTCTGAACAAAAATTTGAAATCACTAGTTTCACACTGAAAAATAATCTTTCGACAAACTAAAACAGAGGTGAGGTACATATTACAACCCGATATAAATACAGTTTGTTAAGCAGGCATTATAAAATGACAATAAATATCCCCCAACAATATAGCTGCAAACCCCACAAACCCCCAAACCCCCTTGTGTATAACCAAAATGTAAATCTTGATTATTATATAATTATCTTCAGAAATAATAATTTGGGAAAAATATGCATTTTATTATAAAATTGACAAAATATGCGAAAAATGCATGTATTATGTATACCGGGTGTTGCATCGTCGAGCGGGATATAGGAAATCCCATGTAATTTTAAATGGGGTCAATTATTGGCTTTCCTAATTATTTTAGAGAAAAATTCTATTTAGGTTTATTAAAGAGCACTAAAACCCACATTGAAAAGAATAACTTTATATATTTTTGATGAGCCCGTTTACGGGTTATCGCCGATTTCTTTTTAACTATTTCTCCTTTTTATGGCCCCGTATTTGCGGGCACCAGTCAATGTAAAAGATGACTGTCAAATAAAGTTGTCATTTTGAAATGTGTGCTTTATTGTTATAAAAACTCGTACATCGAAAATATTAAAGGTGTATTTATGAGTACAAATTAATCTGAATAAAACTTAAATAAAGTATCCAATTACAAGGTTAATTGTGACATTTTACATGTTTCAATATTTTACTAATTAATAGGTAGGTACTATTAAATTGTTAGAACTTTAGGATTTAAGGAGATGTTCAAATATTCCTCCATTGACTGCTAGACAATAACCGAGGCGATCATAAAATTCTCTTCTTACATTCGCTAGTTGGTAAACTGAAATTCTATTGCATTCGGCAGAAATAGCATTTTTTAACTCGTCTAGATTTGGGTATTTTTTATCTTTGTATATCCTGTTTTTTAAATGGCCCCAGAGAAAGAAATCATTTGGTGATAAATTAGGAGACCTGGCTGGCCAATTTACTGTATGATTTAAGCCATTAACATTTCCATTAAAAGCACGGTTTAAATATTCCCGGACAGCCAGGGTACTATGTGCCGGGCAGCCATCCATTTGGTACCAAACTTCCTGATTTTCCCTGGCGGCATCATGTAAAGTAGGTAAAATATGATCTTCAAGTAGTTCCAAAAAATATTCTGCATTTAAATTTCGTGTAAGAAATAATGGCCCGATAATATTTTCTCCGAAAACCCCAGCCCATACATTAACTTTTTGTGGATATTGCGTCCTTGTTTCCACAAACCTGTGTTGGTTTTCTTTGCTCCAATATCGACAATTTTGAACATTGGGTTCATTGTTTAAGGTAAATGTGCATTCGTCAGTGAAACAAATGTTTTTTAAAAATTCCCTATCCATGTTTGCTCTTTCCATCATACCAAAACAAAACTCCTGTCGTCGTATTTCGTCCCTATCTCTTAGCTCTTGATGCTTTTCATATTTGTATGAATAATATTTATGTCGTTTCAAAGCTCGTAACGCCGTGGTGTGATCTAATCCTATGTCATCCTCAAGTTTCCTTGTGCTGATCTTCCCATCATTTTCTTCCACGCACAATAAAACTTGCCAGTCCCTATCATTTCTTGCATCTCTTCTTTGTTCCTGCCTTTCTTCACATCTGTAGTTATTTATTACAGTGCCTTTTGTCTCAAATTTCTTGATAGTCCTTTCGACTGTAGATTTTGCAGGTATCGGTCTATTCGGATACAGAGCAGCAAACATGTCTGACACATTTTGATAACTATTTCCTTGATAATACCATTTAATCATCAATATTTTTTCTTCAGAAGTGTAATTCATGGCTAATATTTTCGATGTACGAGTTTTTATAACAATAAAGCACACATTTCAAAATGACAACTTTACTTGACAGTCATCTTTTACCTTGACTGGTGCCCGCAAATACGGGGCCATAAAAAGGAGAAATAGTTAAAAAGAAATCGGCGATAACCCGTAAACGGGCTCATCAAAAATATCTAAAGTTATTCTTTTGAATGTGGGTTTTAGTGCTCTTTAATAAACCTAAATAGAATTTTTCTCTAAAATAATTAGGGAAGCCAATAATTGACCCCATTTAAAATTACATGGGATTTCCTATGTCCCGCTCGACGATGCAACACCCGGTATGCATTTTGCATATATTCCGCCCTTGACTCATGCTTTTATTAATCGGGTGACAGTCTACTGAAAGATTTGACATTTCACCAGAAAATAATTCCGCCAAATCAAAATAATGCATATTCACATAGGTAATTCAATTAATATTTTAATTTTGTCGGTTAATTAAAATTAGTTAGGTGTAATATAGATTAAATAAATTTAAAATACTTGTCACTTCTTAAGTTTGAATGATAATGTTTTCTTACTTTTAACGACTACGTTACATTATGTATTCATAGGATTATTAAACATTATTTTTATAAAACCGAATACATTTCGTAAAGCAATTTGACAACATTCATAAATTCTGGTAGACAGAGACGCGAACGACGGCCTGTACCTAGATTTTTACACTAACATTTGGTTATTAAGCACAATGACAACAACGATGTAATTCTTCTAGGCCTAGTCCAAGAAATACATACTTAACGGACTAGGCCGAAAAAGTGCTACTGTCTCAAAGAAAAAGCGTCCGGGAAGTGGGTACTTTCCGGGCGGTTGCCTAAAAACACATTTTCCGAACACTATAGTATACATTTTAACTAACCTCTTTAAGATACTCTGTATAGGTGCGTCGAACTATAATAACAACAGTTTATATCCCAAAATGGAAATTTATTAAGTTATAAAATTAGTAGAGTCATATATGGCAATAATTTTAGCGTGTATATTGATGATTTTCCTGTGTAATATTCGCTTGATTAATAAATAATTACCCATTTAATAAATTATATTCTCTCTAAATGGAGATCCTGTGCAGGCCTTTATATGTCTAAATAAACTGTATAGAGTGTTTTAAAGCTATAACGGTTAATATTCATCACATTGAAATTACTGCAAAGCTGTAAAAGTCAAGTTGTTCGATAATGCCTAGTGGCATAGGTTACGGTTAACTCCATGCATCAGTTTAACCGGTGGAATGTGCAGATTAAACTGTAACCTTGAAAGTAAACCAAAACAACTGGGTATTAGTCAATAAATCACGGTTTTCATTTATCATTTCGTAAGAAGATGAATTTTGGTGACAATTTTGAAAATTCTACTGATGGCTGTATTTCACATAATGGGACAATTGCATGTCTGATACTGTAGGTTAAAAAGTACAAACTATTTTTCGTTTCTGTGAAAATTATATACAAGGTGGCGCACCCTATACGACGCGGTAATTTAATGGAAAACGGTTAATAAATAAATTGTTACCGAAACGATTAACTAGAACAAATAAATGTAAATTTGTAGTGATTCAAGCAGTAGTAAATAAATTAAAAAACTTTATGAAATATGCTTTCTCAGCAGTGTATTAAAGGTGGGGAGTAAAAATAATGTAAATGAAATAATGCAGTCTTCGTCTACAATTTAATAAATGTATAAACAAATATATAGTTCCTTTCGTGTTTCAGATTCTTAAGCGTTCATCCTCAGGGGATACTAAAAAGGATAACTAGTCATATTAATTATGTTAATATATTAATTGTATTAAGATGTAAATATAATTGACATTTTAATTATAAATGTGAAGTTTTATTTAATGAACTTTAATAAAACATAATGGATCAAAGATTATTTGAAAGAAGATTGAGTTATAACATTTATACAGGAGAAAAGGTTTTTTTTTAATTTTCTTATAATTGGAGAAGAATTATTAACTGACATGTAAATATGGGGCTATGCTCCATATTTTTGACAAAAAATGACGCTTTTGCATTTTGAAAGAAAAACGTTTTTTAAAAAGTAGGTGGTTATAAAAAAATTTGAATATAACCTGTGCTAACCACAACCGTGTTAACTACTACAACGTGATTGAGGTTAATTTAGAGAAAACTATAACATTACAGACGTATTACTAAATATTAATTCTAAAAATCAAAACTATTGTCGAGATCAAATGGGAAAGTTAGAGGAAAGCGATATTAGGTTTACAAAATTCGTACGGGATCAGTAGATCTTTAGTTGTCGACACTGAACGTTTAAAGTACTTGAGGAACGACAGAACATAGACATCTGTCAACGAATGACCAAATTGCATTGTTATTTTTAAAAAGGGGGGCTATAAATGTCTATCGGAGAGAGATAAAAAGCTACACTAAAGAATATACTTGAACATTTATAATTTAAAAACATTTTAAGAACATTTTTTAATAATTAAACAAATGATTCAACTTAAAAAATTCCAACGCCGTTAACATTAACATTAAAGCCGTTGTGTTCCAAAACGGCTGCTTTCAGTGGCAAATAGTAAGGAGCTATTTCTGCTAGTATATAATATATTTATGGATATTTATGGATATTTATGGATAATTTAGAAAGAAAATTGCAGAAAATCCATTTTTTAAAAACTTTATCTATTGACATAAATATGTTGATGATGTTTTGGCATGTTTTATTGGTACTGATAGACAGTTAAAAAACTTCTTAGATTATATAAATAATTTACACAAGAATATACTTTTTACTATAGAATTAAAACAAGATCATACTATTAATTTTTTGGACCTAACTATAACTATTAAAAATAACAAACATGATTTTCAGGTATTTCACAAACCATCTTACACGGATATAACTATTCAGAATTATCAAAACCAATCATCATTTTTCTCACAAAATGTCGGCATACAATAGTTTTATACATAGACTAATCAGTTTACCTCTATCAAACGAAAATTTTAACAAAGAATTAAATATTATTAAACAAATCGCTGTCAATAATGGTTATAGTGAATTGCTTATTGACAAATTAGTTGAGAAAAAACAATACAAACAGGCAATAGAATTAGTATTTCCCGTTAATAAATTTAAAGAAGATAACTTCCAAACTTTAACGTACACTGGTAAAACTACAACCAAAGTTGCTGCATTTTTTAAGAAACGGGGATCAAAAATAAAATTAATAATACTTTGAGCAAATACATTAAAAACAATAAATCAAAAACTAAAAAACAGAATAAATCAGGAGTCTATCAATTAGATTGTGGGTCTTGTTCTAAATTTTATATTGGCCAAACAGGAAGGTCATTTCAGAAGAGAATAAAAGAACATAAAACAAGTTTTTTAAACAAAAAAGAAAATTCCAATTATGCCAAATATTTAATAAATGAAACCATACTTTTAATGATGATTTTAAGATTTTACATTTAAACAACAAAGGAAAAAGATTGGATTTATTAGAATGTATGGAAATAAACAAACATAAAAATACAAATTCGATACTAAACTATCAATTGGACTTGGGAAATTCCCCGTTATTGAACCTTTTTCATTAACATAATATGTTTATAGGGTATTAATTATCTAATTGTGTATGTTCGGGTAAATAGGTTAATATTCTTTGCGTTACACTTTCATTCTTTTTGTAAATTCTGAAGAAGCCACCGTGTGGCGAAACAATTGTTAAGAGCAATAAAACTTAGTGAAAATTTAAAACGCGTGTATTTATTCAATAAGTTTATGATGAATTTCCATCAAGTATCGGCTACTTCCATTCAATAGTTGTTCAGTTAATTATTCCCCACATTTCTACCTGCATGAACTTTTTTCTGTCATTTCTGGTTTGGTTGCCATAGAGACTAAGTTCTTTTTTTTAAATGGAACAGCCTGCATATCATTTTATATTTGGATTCCACTGGGAAAACTGTGAATTTTTTGTATTTATTTTAAATTTTCACCTATTTGCAAGCGTTTCCGAGATAAAGACAGCTCAAAAATGAAAAACTTCCTAATTATAATTATTCCTACCTAATACGCACCAGTTGAGTCAAGGTGTTTTCATGATAGCGACCTAAGATGTGTCAATTTTGAGTTTCTGCTTAATTTTCTGTTTTCTCATTTCTAATTTGTTTAAACTATGGTTCATCTGAATGAGAAACAACGAGTTGAAATTTTAATAATTAGCGGTTACGGAAATATGAAAGGATCGCAAGATCAGGTTGATGATGAAGGGTGTCCGGGAAAAAACCCACAGGAAATAAACGCACAGGAAATAACGGCACAGAAAAAAGCGCACTGTTATGTAGGCGTACAAGAAATATTCGCACGCGGAAAAATGCGCACACGGAAAAAAATCTTACGTGCATAAATGCGCACATGGAAGAAACCGCAGGGCGGTTATAGTTTTTCTAACTCGGTTTTCTAAAGGAACAAACACATTCTATATTGTGTTTGTCAACTTTTCAATGAATTATATCCAAATAGGCCTTTAATAAATCAGTCAACGGTGTGTCGAGTGGTAAAGAAATTTCGAGAAACAGGCAGTGTTAGGGAAGCCGCTTGATCAGGTCGACCTAAAACAGCAACCGGGGGAGACAAATCTTTGAATATCATGCTCTCAATATTTGAAAATCCAACACAATCATCCAGGCCAATGGCAATGGAGTTTAATGTATCTCATCAGTCGGCGAAAAATTTGTTTTAGCAGGAGAAGTTGCATCCCTACAAGATAAAGTTAGTGCACGAGTTAAACGAGGACGATTTTGATAGAAGAGCTGAATTTTGTTAGCTGATGGTGGAAAGATTCAATAGCGATAATAACTTTGCAACAAATATTATTTTCTCGGATGAAGCTACTTTCCATTTAAATGTCATTGTTAATAGACACAATTATCGTTATTGGTCTGCTGAGAATACTCACTGGTTCCAGGAAGGTCATATTCAGAGGCAAGAAAAAGTTAATGTTTGGGCGGGCATAGTTGATAGACATATTGTGGGACCTTCTTTATAGATGGTAAATGGCGAAGAATATCTGAACCTCCTCAGGAGTCACATAATTACTTCTTGCAGAATAGTTTCACCGGGTGTAAATAATGGCATAAACGAATAGGTATGGTTCCAGCAAGATGGAGCACCTGCGCATTATGCGGCAAATGTTAGACAATACATAAGCGAATAATTTTCAGGACGCTGAATAGGCAGAAGCGGTGCTATTGACTGGCCTGCGCGATCCCCGGACATAACCCCGCTCGACTTCTTTTTGTGGGGACACTTAAAGAACAAAGTCTACGCTAACCGTCCAAATGACAAAATTAGTGCTGAAATTCGGGCCATTCCAGAGGACTTCCTTTTAAACGTTTTAGACGGGTTCAGGGATCGACTGGCGCTCTGCTTAGCAGAAAATGGTGGTCATATTGAACACCTGATCCACTGAAATCCACTGAAAAGGTTTCACTTGTTTATTGTTCCGATGTTGAGTTGTTCAATTTTCTAGGCTATTTATTTTGTTATTATAAATTTTTTTTAAATTTTAAATAAATAAAAATTTGAAATACGAAAACTCAGAGTTTTCCCAGTAGAATTCAAATATGTAAACATATTCCATTTAAAAAAAGTAAGTTGGTCTCTATAGCAACCAAACCAGAAATGGCAGAAAAAATCATGCAGGTAGAAATGTGGGGAATAATTTACTGAACAACTTTCATAAAGGTCACTTTTTTGTATATGAGGTAATTCAAAAGTTAGAGGTATTATGGGCGACTTTTTTGTCACTATGTATATAATAATGTTACTCTACATCTAGTTCTGCTTGCCTCTCGATATCCTCATCTAAGTTAGTTATTATCAGAAGGAATAATTATAATCTGGCCCCGACAACAAATACTGTAAATTTAAGGGCATTTGCGACCACACTTAGTACCCATTTTATTGCAGTCATTAAATCAGAACCATTTTTCGTGAAAGGAACTTTTACACACAATTTCGCTTAAAACTTATATTGTTGAGATGTAATTTTATTGTAATTTTTTTGACAATTTTGAAGATCCTCAATATTGCAATTTATATGCTGGTAATATTTATTACTTCTAAGATGATGCACCTACATGCTTTTAATTTTCACACCTCCTTCGGAGGTGCACTGTTCCAATCGAACACCGCACCGTGCAGAAGATGCGTTCGTCATATACAAAAAGTGTTGGCAGTACAGCACCGACGGCCAGGTCTTAAGTTTATGGGTAAATCACTGTAAAATTTTATTGAGGCCACAATGACGATTCGCTCTTGTCTATTTCTGGACGGGTATTTTTAAGAAAAATTGTCGTTCTAGTTTCTGATGAAGGAAAACCTAATAAATATAGATTCTTTGCGATTTCCGTGAAAAGTAGGGTAGGTATACAACTCTCTTTCAGAAATATAAATCCTCGAGAAACTCTATTATATTTATCTATCTAGGACGGTCCAAAGGATTTTAAGTTAAAGACTTCGAAAGTTATAATGTGATAGAAACGGTTTTGTTTTTTATTTCTTTTGTTAAATCTAAAAGCTTTTTTAATAGTTACTTCGACTGGAGCTAATATTTTATGCGGGAATTTTTCTTTGAAATTTTTGGATTTTAGAATAAATTGAATATTTTTCTCATACATTTCGGATTTATAATATTGTACAGTTAAGGCATAACAAGGTAACAGTGTTCCATACATTGTCATTATGTGTCATATTACTGTTGGTATGGTATGGTGGCGTAGCGTATAGGGAGCCAGAGGGGGCGATCGCCGCGCCCTTGGCCTCGTGCCGCCTCTATCGGTATTTCCTAATATGGAAATTTTACTTTGAAACGCGTATTTCGCTGTTGTTTTTTTGTTTATTGAAATTAAATAATAAAATTAAATAATAAAAAAAAAATTATTTATTTTATTAAAAAAAACAAAAAAAGGAGGAGATGGTACTCTTCAGCGATGCTGTGATGAGCACCGCTGAATAAGCCGAACCGTAATTTTAAAATTTAATAAAAAAATAATAAAATTGACGATAAAAAAAAGAAATTAACTAAAGTGGTGGCCAGAGAGCACGCACAGAACCAGCCGTGGAGCACGCGTGCCAATGGACAGCCTAAGTCTGAGGTCACAAGGGGCGTGTTTTAAAAAATCTTTCCAAACAAAAATAAATTGCATTGAAAATCCCATAAGAGATTTTTGCAAGCATTGCTACACGTTTATAAGCGACAAATAAGCAATTTCTTCCAATTATTTGTATTTTTGGTGATATGATTGACCCATTTACAGCCACAGATAGAGGTAAGTGTTTCCTGAAAATATTTAATCGCCATCTGAAAAAGTTTGAGGTTATGTTATTGTTGTTTACATTATTGTTTATTAAGACATAATTGTTAGTTTATTGTAAAATAAAGCTTGTGGTAGTGTTTATTTATTAATATGAAGTAAACCCACTCTATAGCCTAAATAATTTATATTATAGATTCAATATCGGCTAAAGTGGTTACGTATTTTGTTACCCGAACAGAAAATTTTCAAGTTTGTTGTATTCCCTGCAAAGATAAAAGAAAGGAAAGCTCGGACATCACTTATAAGGTACCTAATACAGCAAATATTATTATGTTAAAAAGGGGTAAATGCCTTGGGAGTCAAACCATGTCCTATGGATGCAATTTGATTCAGATCGGAGAAGTTCACACTATGATGAAAGACAAAAGTTATAATATTGTGGTAATTTAAATTACTATCATAAATTTTTTTGTATACTTTATGCAAAATAATATTTTAATTGTAGATTATACTAAACAAAAAATGCAACACAATATCTGTCAACTGTTTATGTTCTAGCGGGAATAAAATATTATCAACTGCATTATTTGGATACTACTACCTATCAGTCACTGATAAGAAGTGCCCAAAAAACTAAATCCAGCGAAGTTAAAACAGCTGAGGAGCTATATCCCAGTAAGCCTTATTCATGCAGCTATGGATCATCAGATTAATCAGCAATTTTAGAAATACTGTAGACCTTAACAACATTTGTGTGAAATTATAAAAATTTAAAGAAATATTTATTGTTATTTTTATTACATTGTTTTATAATCTACATAATATATATTTCAAATTAATTGTATTAGGCATAGCATTGATATCCCTGTGCATACATAAGGATATGAGAATAGTTGTAACTAAAGCGTACTAAAAGTTTTTAAAGGTTTTTTTGAAATTTCTTTCAAATCTTGTATCAAAAAATACTTTTCTGCTTCTAAGGATGCTCCTAAAGCATGAGTCAATATCTTCGGTAACATCTGTCTGCTTACTTCTTTTCTAAAAATAATTTAATATAATGTTGGCCTTGCTTTTCTATTAAAAGTTAAATCAAACTATTAAATGTTCACATTTTTTACTTTAGTTTTTAGGAACGTGAATACATTTTGTATAATAAAAGCTATAACATACCTTTTTTCTGGAGATGTAATGCTAAATTGCCTTTTAAGCGCTGAACTCAAATATTGTAGCCCTATTCGTTCTGTCATTGTGCCCAAAATGGCAGGTACAAACCAAAGAATGTTGGGAAGGTTCTCTGCTCTATCTTGACTTCTACCTTTGTAAAGCAAATAATGGTTCAAGTCCAAGGCGTTTATCCCTTTTTAACATAATAATTGTTCTATTATGTACCTTATAAAGATGCATGCTTATAGGTGATGACCAGGCATTCCTCTCTTCTATATTTGCAGGGAATACAACAAACTTGAAAATTTTCTGTTCGGGTAACAAAATACGTAACCATTTTAGCCAATATTGAATCTATAATATAAATTATTTAGGCTATAGACCAGTCTACTTCATATTAATAAATAAACACTACCACAAGCTTTATTTTACAAAAAACTAACAATTATGTCTTAATAAACAATAATGTAAACAACAATAACATAACCTCAAACTTTTTCAGATGGCGATTAAATATTTTCAGGAAACACTTACCTCTATCTGTGGCTGTAAATGGGTCAATCATATCACCAAAAATACAAATAGATGGAAGAAATTGCTTATTTGTCGCTTATAAACGTGTAGCAATGCTTGCAAAAATCTCTTATGGGATTTTCAATGCAATTTATTTTTGTTTGGAAAGATTTTTTAAAACACGCCCCTTGTGACGTCATCACTTAGGCTGTCTATTGCCCTAGCTCGCGGGAGGGGGTTTCACAAGCGCCACAGGCTTTACCACAGGAAAAGCTGGAAACCTACTAGAACTAGATGGTCGTGGGGCTAGCTCGGATCGTGCGACCTGACACCACACAAACACAAGTTAAAAAAAAGGCACGGGGGAGCTGTATAAATAAAACAAAAGAAATGGAAATAATTGCTGGCTTTATTAAAAAGAAATGGGGGTTAGTACTTAATACTACACTTATCTGTACACTAATAAACAGTTAAGACGATCTTGATATGGAGACGGTAAAAAGAACAGAAGACGGTTTTCTCATTTTCTCAGAGGGGGAAGTAAGATGGTTGAACAAAACTTGTCAGGGGGAAGAAGGATCTTGACGAACGAGAAGCCCCTATTCGGAGCTTTTATGGGGTCCTAATAACTCTTTTAGGGGGTTAACAACATGGTGGGTGCTCCAAAATGTATTGCCCATTTAGGTCCTGGTGACCTGACTTGACTTCGCAGCAAACAACTCCAACACAAAATCCCACGTAGTGGGTCTCTGCTGCCCCGGAATCAACAAACCAAAAATATAACCATAAATCAAAGCAGACTTAAGGGCAACAGAAAATAAAGCCTCTAAACCAAAAATCCTCTAAAGATGACTTGAACAGTCGTGGATTTAGAAGGGCTTGTTGCTTTGTCGGCCGCTGGGAGTCAAGTGAGGTGGAAAACAATTAAGTTAAGTAACATTCCGTCTCCGGTACCATAAAGAGGTAAGTCGTCGAGGATTCAGCGAAAAATTCCAGAACAGTACTGCTCGGACCAAAAATAGGCCGGTTCACATACTAGCGAATGATATTGAAATGTCTAATGGGTTCGACTACCCAGTTGCAAGTATTTAAGCTAAGTAAAATAAAACAGAGGTACCCAAATTTAGTTATTCCTGTATAATCCATGCAACCTCACTATAGATTTTAATTTATTTATCAATACCTAGGGTAGCTTCGGCCTTCAACAAACGGCCCCGTCGCTAAAGCCAGTATCCTTCTTGAAAGACAGAAATTAACCTAGAAAATTTTATAACCAAACTGACAGGTAAACATTAAAATTCAAAAGAACAAAAAAAAACTGTTTCATTAGAAAAGATTGGATAACTACTGCAAGATGAGTGATAAATGAATGATGCATGATTAGATGAATTAAGATATGTGCAAAATGTAATTCAGCCTGGCCAAAGACAACGAAGGAAAGGTCCTCAACATAAGGTAGGTGTCCAGTTTCATATAGGAAACACAACATTGAACGTTTCACTAGTTTCAAAAGCTAAAATTCAAGTCAAGATATGTGATATAAGGTACTATGATTAAGCCAGTTTTATTAACTTATTAGTGACAAAATTGAATTGACCATTTAAGGATGACGTCGCTGGGGGGCAAATTTGACAAATTTAGGTTAAAGTTTATGTCAAAGCCATGAAATTACCATTACATATTTGACAACGGCTATATTTGCCGGGGGGCAAAGTCACAAGTTTAGGTTATACTTCTTGTCAAAATCATATGTTCTTAAATGGTCTATTGTCACAACTTGTAAAGAGATTAATTTATTATTATAATATGTATATGCTGTCATATTAAAAACTTTTAACGTACAACAATAGCTTTTATTGGCTATGCCATGAAAGATCCATACGATGTATTAAGATGTTTTTTTTATGTGGCAACCCTGACACCGGAAATAAGTACGTATTGTCGTGTTATCCATTACGTAGCTGTCATGAACGCTATATTAGTAATAGGGTAAATTGGGGTGAGATGGCCATCGTTTTGCACAGTATGTGCCCATAAATTTTTTGTAATGGTTAGGATTATGACATATTTTTTTTTGTAACAGCTTAACTATCATCCCAACAGCTAAGTAAATAAATAGGGTCAAAATACTTTTAGAATTTTTGTTTTATTATTTATAAAAATAAATTGCATGTGGCCATCTATCCCAGTCCAGTGGGGTTAGTTGGCCAATGCAATAAGGGAAAGATGACCACAAAATAAAAATGAAAATAAAATATAAAAACGTAACATAACAAACTTTTTTTTTTCTCTTGGGGGGTAAAAAAATCTTCCAAAGACGCGCCAGCCTGTTGATCTGTCAGCTGGCCAGTGTTGGATTCAGACCCTCTAGGGTTCTGCCTACCATAACATAACAAACTAACCTAAACTAACCTGAACTAACCACATCTGGCATAATATGCATTGCAACCAATCTTCTTTCTTTCGGGTGCTGTTGTAGCTTTCTCCACATCCTGAACATTCGGTTTTATCTATCTCGGAAAGGGTATCATTCTCCTCTTCGTATTGGACGTCCATATTCTCCTCCTCATTAGAAATTGGCGAAAGTGAGCGTTTCCTTTTTCGAACAGTTGTTTTTCCTGGATTTTTTTTTCTGCAGCGTTCTTTCTTGTTTCTTTGGTTTTCTTTGCGAATATATCTTTCACAATTACAATGTGTTCAGAAGAAGTTAATAGGGTAGCAAAGGACTTTGCTCGTTTTTTCGCAAAAACCACTAGTTTGGGTATCGGATTAATCTGGTCTAAAAGTTTTCCAGGTGTCAAATCTGGAATAGATGTTCCTTCCACTGGAGTTGTGCATCGAGGGGCTGTATGCGCATGGCTAAAGGATGGCCCTGCATCATCCACGATATTGATCGGGCGTCTTACTTCTTGTATTGCTTCAGCGTTGTTCACTTGAGAGTTCGAATGCTGAATGTTCGTTACTTGTGTGGGTATTCCTTGGCCTTCTCTTGTTTCGTTATTTACTATTTGATCAGAAACAGTGTAAGCATGATCGGGTACGGAATCAGGGTTCCAGGGAAATATTCCAGTGGCTCTGAAGCCCGACATTGCATTTCCAGCGGTTGCTGACTTGCCCCAGCTTCTCGTTAAAAGTTCACCAAATTGGAGTCGCCCTAGTTTTCTTTCGGGATGACTCTGCATCCATTCTCTGCAAGCTTGATAGTAGAAAGCTTTAAGAGACTTCAAAAAACCCTATCGAGTGGTTGCAAATAATGAGTAGTATGCGGAGGTAGGCGCAACAAAACGACATTATTAGCTTCAGCTGTTTCTAGAAGTTCAACGCAAGAACAATGAGATTTATGCCCGTCAAGAATTAATAGTGGTAAAAAGTGTTTTTTAAACCAATCTTAATAAATTGTTGCAGTAACATAGGCTGATTTTTGAGACATCACAATATGTGAACCAGGCGGCATTAAATCAGCCCACTCGGTCTTTAAATTCTTGCCTTTAAATATACAGACTGGCGGTAGAAAAAAACCCTCATCACTACAGCAAGCTATGCACGAGATTGTCTCACCCTTTCCCCTGATGTCACTGTAACAACATCTTTTGCTCCTTTTTCGGCTACAACATCTCGATTATCTAATTGAAGGCCTGTTTCATCGACATTTTGTCTAACGCTATAACAAATTGCTTTAATAAACCAAGTTTAATATATATATATATTTCCAATTCGATAATAGTACATACAATTCCCTGTAATAAAAAATCAAGATAAATGGAAATATAGGGAAATATTCACTGAAATCTCTAAGGACTTGTGCGTGAATATCTTATTTTCATAAATCTTGTAATTGATTCATTAAATGCTCAGAATTCTTATGATAATAGTAATGTGTACATAATACAAAAATTTAATATAACATAAATGTAATTTACGTTAGAAAAGTGAATAAACCATTATAATATTACCTAATAATTGTGCAAACTTAATAAGCCTAAAGTAACAAGAAAAAAGTTAATATAGCATTTGTAGACGAATCATTTTCTTTTTTATTAATTATTTAAATATTAAAGTTAGAGAATACATAAAAATGGCGATAATTTACCGAAAATACTCAGCGAGACGGAAATTTTTTTTTTTTTTTTGAATCAATATAAGTGGGTAAGTTTGATAAGGTAGCAGAGGGGTGTAGGTGTAGGTTATGAGGATAAATCTATAAAATTACGAATTTGTTTCCTGGGCAGTGATAATATCCATGCTTTTGTTAACTTTTTAAAGCGCATGTAGCCATTTTCCAGCCTAATGTTTTCTGGAATTAGTATATAAATATATGGTGCTAAAAATGAAAAGGATCTCTGTCCAATCGTTTTATTAGCTCTAAGTGTCTTAGCGTATTTTGATTTTTTGTATCGGGTATCGTGTTTATGTGAAATTGATTCTAGTTCGTGTCTTTTTCTGTGTTGTATACAAACGATTTTAAAACAGTAGCTTTGAGATATGTCCAATAAACCACTTTCCGAAAATAATAAATCGCTAGGGTAATGAAGTGGAGGTAGTAATACTTTTTCAGGATCAACTATACTTTCATTAAAAACATTCTTTTTGCCAGGTGTACCCTCTTCATTTCCAATTTCTCTTTATTCAGTGTTGGTATCTAGCTCTACTATCCCACTCAAATAAAAAACATGAATATTTCATAAATCCAGATTGCTGACCTAATAGAAGGCCTAAATTAAGTCGCCGCATAGTAGCCAGTTCTGATTTTTGTAGTCAATTCTCAATAGAAATTCTTTAAATAAATTTCTTTTAATTGGGTCGATTAACCCACACGAACAGAAGCATAAACATTTCCATTAATTTAAAAGAACTGCCTTAAGGCTTTTTTTTGACGAGTCGATGAAATGTTCTCACTGGTGGTTTCAAAACCTTTTCTTTCAAAATATAACGGATTAAGATCGGGTGACCTCGAAGGCCAATTCCATGGTCCTAAACATTTTATGCATCAATCATCAAAAAGCATATTAAGTTCTAAGGTCACTGCTGCTGTACAATGTACAGTCAAAAGTTAGTCTAGTTTGTCTTGTATAGTTAATATTATTTGTCAATCATATTCTGTAGTCTTCGCATTTCTCTTTTCCTCGTCCTGTTGTAAATAGATTTATTTTACCAGGCCGCCTTGTAGGATTTGGACTGTAAAGAATTTGTATTTGTGCCCTTTAACAGCTGCTTTCACAATTGCGTTGGAAACAAACCTTCTCTTTTTCTTCTTTAGCTTTGATTTCAAAATGTCTGATTTAAATTCCTAACGGTCCTCTGAGATGTCTCTAGAGACACTAAAAATATATCCCCAACTTCTTCCAACTTGTTCCAAGTTTTATATAAGATGGCCTAAGAAAGATGGAAAACATTGAGATACCCAATCTGTGGAAAATGCTGTCTTAGAGGAGTTCATAGCTGCCATCTCGAAATCAATGATCTGGGCCGCTGGTATTAAATTCTTCGAACCTGTAAACAACCTTGTATATATTTCTTGTATTTTTTTGGGTAATAGTGCTGTAATATCTTCTTATATATTTTTACAGTCCCACTTGTGTCCAATAGAATGATTCCGTTAGTATCTTTGCCAGAAGCAAAGAGAATGTAATAACGTTAATATGTTTCTGTTATTCATAATCCCATATCCCTGGGGATATGAGAGAAGGTTTCAGCGTCACTACTTCTTTGTAAAGTACGTAAAATAGTAGTTTCCTTTTGCAGGCATACTTGAACTCCATCTGAAAGATTCCCTGCTACTTCAGCCATAGTTCGCTTTGATGTCACCACACACAAAGTATTATCGTGTGTGATCGATATGATACTATACAATTCTAGACCCGTTGTATGAATAATAGAATAATTGACTTACCTTTTCCAGGATGATGTTGGCATGTCAGTGTCAAATTTCCTCGAGAAGTTGATCCCGACCCATCGTAATATTCCACAACTTTTTAAATGACATAAAATAACTTTGGGAAGATAAGATTTATTCTAAAATATATTTTAGCTTCCGCCCTATATTTATAAAAAAATTTGAACCTCCCCTAATTTCTTTTTACCTAATTATGTTTTAATGAATCCCTTTTAACCTTACATTCCGATTGAAATACAGGTAATATATTCCTAATTATTACTTATTCCTTTTTGGCAAAATCGTAATCCTCCCCTATGAAAATAAATACAAATCGTTAAAACGTAGATTACAGGAGAATTACATAATAATAAAAGTGCTATTGATTTTGAATTTGTTTAATGTTTTATATTTCCAAAATTATTATTTTAAATAATTTGGGTGTCTTGTAAATTATTTTATTCTGTCATTACAATTTCAAAAACACATGCTTTTGTTATTTTATTTTATAAACAATACAACTTATCATTGCAAATTGACGCGATGAAATTAAATTTGATGAATTTGCGAAGTGATACCATAATATATCTACGTATCGTCTCTGATCACCAACCAAATCCGTTACCACCAGCAATAAAGGGCTGCTTCCCCTCAGCATGGAAACATGCTAAAATAATATTAATACCAAAACCAGGGTAGGACTTGACATTGGTCACCAGTTACAGACCCATAACCCTACTTTCCAGTCTTGGCAAGGTTGTGGGAAAACGAATACAGAGCCTCATAAGCTACTATGTATTGGGCCACAACCTATAACTGGAGTAGTTCGGTTGGCGACCTGCTCATTGAACGGTTCGTCAAACCACCAGAATGATGGTCAATGAGTCACCTCTAAATAACCGAAACTTTTTTTTATTAGCTTCACATTTTCACATTATCAGTGATTAATGATGGATTTCAACACGATTAACATCGTTTATATTAAAATTTGTATCATCTTACCAGTCACCATCCACGATCAGAATCTAGTTTATGTATATGCCTCGTACATGCGAAGAAGTTTCCTTATTATACAAATGTATAACTTAATCACAAAACTCCTTTTCGAGTTGAAGAACTCGCTTCCAATCTACTCCAATATTTAAAGTTACATACACATGCATAACTTTTATTTGAGATAGGCAAAGCACTGCAAAAGTTCAGAAGATCAACATTAAAATCTGCATAACTAAATTTAATTGGAAGAGTGCCTTCATATAGATGTTTTAAGTATTTTACGTGTAAACAGTGTAGTAAATGTGTTTAATACAGCAAGTGCATTTCGTTGTGTTTCGCTCAGCTTGAGAAGTGCCAAAAAACAAAAATAATTTAAACTGCTGCTAAATCAATTAAACACACTATTAAAATAGATGTTAAAACACTGGTTGTTTACTTTCAAATACCTCAAAATAAGCTTGTTGACTGCGCTGATCGTGCATTTTTTCATCTAGATCTTGAAATGCTTGGTAAATCCAATGTAGCAACCCTCGAATTTACTGGTGAATTGTAAACTTTTCCTTTGTACATACCCCACTAGTAAAAATCTAATAGATTAACATCAAGTTATTGCGCGACATTCTCAGTCGCCACTCGTCTACCCCTGCTCTAGGTTCTTCAATGCTTCTTTACGTCAGGAGAAACTCCTTTGACATCTGTTGATTATTCGTTACTACTATTTAGCTCTATGGTTTGTAGAAAATTGTAATAAGCTCTTTGCTTAAATGTTTGTGATTCTTACTGTTTTAATTTAGAAGTTATGTTGCAAAAATTTTGGCGTCTTTTTGCTAAATATATAATATTTGTGCAAGTCAATTTTAGTGCCTACCTACTATTGTGGAATGGGATTTGGACCAACAGGGAGCCAACCTTTAGATAACTTGTACGTCCCGATTTGTCCCAATCTTGTATGTGAGTCGGTATTAAGTTGGTTTATCGATACGTCTGCACGTCCGTAATAATTTGTAATAGTTTTCAAGAAAATATCGGCAATTGTCAACATGTGGAAGTCATTATGTAACACTATATTCATATGTCTTCATGTATATGGGCGCGTTCGCGATGATGTTCAGCGCCTTGTTCTGAATCACCTGGAGCTTAGTAAGCTCCGTTATGCTTATGTTGCACCACGGTAGGTGCAACATAAGTTATAGCCGGCCCGACCAATACCTTGTAAGAGGTTGACCTTAGTCCTATTAGCAAGTCTACTCCGCCTGTGAAGCAGAGGATAGATAAAGCCTAACTGTCGCAATGCCAGTCTTATTCTATTAATTGCATTCTGCTTCCAATTCAGCCTTTAGTCTAAAATAAGTCCCAGGTATTTCACCTCCTGGCACCAGTTCCTTGGACTCCACTGATCCGTAGCCTTGTTTCAGGCCTGCGGACGGTACTTTTCGAAAAGAAGATGACCTTCATCTTGGCGAAATTTAAGCAAATCTTCCAAGCCGACGCTGTATCCGGCTGACGACAATTCGCGGTGATTTAGTGGTCGAAGTAATTGCTGTATCGTTAGCGAAAAAATAGAGCTGTGTAAATCTATCTTGCGGAATATCGTGAGTATAAATGTTATACAACATCGGAGAGAGGTGAGTCTTGCGGCGCTCCCACCTTGATTTATTTAATCAAGGAATGTGCGTTCTCTGACGACACCGGAAAACTTCGATTCTCCAAAAAAGAAGCTACCACCTTGATTAAGTATTTCGGAGCACCAAACCTTATCAACTTTGACAAGAGACCATTGTGCCAGAACTTGTCGAATGCATTGCTTAAGTCAAAAAATACCGCTCCCGCCTTCGGCGCCTTCTTGTTGAATGAGGCCTTTGGTAATGTTTGCAGTGAGTCGCGTGGTCTGCCTGACTGTGCAATGTTCGAGCCGGAACCCAAACTGTTCGGCAGGCAGAACGTTGCACATGAAAACAAAGTCGTTGAGCCTACTCAAGATTATCTTTTCGGCGATTTTCCCTAGGCTCGACAGTAGGCTGATCGGCCTATAGCTAGCCGGCGCCGTAGGGTCTTCCCCTTTCTTATAAATAAGATTTTTTTTATCGCGTTTTCAGACACTTGGGAAGTGGCCTTTTCTGATTATCGCCTGAGATAAGCTTACTATGTTTCCCAAAGCTTCGTCTGGTAGATTTCGTAACACCATATTCTTTAATCCGTCAACACCGGAGGCTTTTTTAATATTTAACATGTCCTTTAGGGACTTAACCTCTGTTAAGGTGACTTGAGGAAAGACCAGAAACGGGTGATTGATGGTTTTGTAAATCTGTATCGTCCTTGAAACCCTCTCATCTCTTAACGCGGTTTTCACTGAATTGCTCGCAGAGTTTGTCTGCGAGTAATTCGGCTTTATCCTTGGCATCGATTAAAACCGCACCTGTTTCCTGGTTTTTCAGGTGGAACATGGTTGCTCGTGCGCCTCTGGTCAAGGTGCTAGTTATTCCATAAATGGAATTATCCGCTATAGATAGACATTGAACCTTGTCGTTCCACAGATGCGATTGCCTTTCGCTCAGCAAATCCCTGACTACCTGGGCTTCCTGATTCGCCTCCGCCTTGATGCGAGGATCGCCGGTACGATACGCCCAATTTTTTAGCCGGTTTCTAATATCATCGCTTAAAGTTCCGTATTTTGAAAATCCGGACACTTTTGTGACAAATACTTGAGCCAGAGCTACGTTAATGTCATCTGTGATCTTCCTCACTGCGTTATCAATGTCCAATGAACTATATAGGGGTTGTAATACGTCCATATTTTTCAAAATATTGGTATACCTGGGCCAGTTCGTCGAGGTGCGGGTAACAAAACCTCTACCTTTCTCAAGCGGATTACCCACTTCCATGACGACCGGTAAATGATCATAGATCAAATAACAGATGACTGATGGCTGTGATAATTGAACAGCATTTTTGATCACAAAAATGTCCAAAACTTTCGGAATGCGTGGACTCCTCTGGCGGTAGAATATGGTGATTTCGTTCGTAGCTCTACATCCCCAAATTTTGTCGTTGGCGTTGAGGTCGCCTCTATAATACTACTCCTACTCCAAATTGGAAAAACAAAGGTCACAAGGTGCACCACTAGTACATTTTTTTTTTAGTAGTAGTAAAATTATTGGATTGAACATAGAGTTAAAAATTTAGCACGCAAAATTCAATGACCAGAGTTTTAAAAAAGCCGCTGTGTTGACAATATCTGTACACGGCTTAACATGTTTTCGCTCTTTTTATTACACAATTTAAAATTCTGGTGTTACCTTTCAAACTAAACCGTAATAAGTACACTGTTCCCTGTGTACCCTCGTTCATCGTAAACACTTTACAGAATACACTTAGAACATGATTTCCGCGTCGATATTCATATTTCAACAAAACTAATTTCTGATAACAATGTTTAAACCCAGGCAACAGAAATTCCGGTAAATTTCAATAATAAAACGTATTCAATGAAAGAGCAGAAATCTCTCGAATCCGCGAGATGAAAATATATGACGATGCCGATGATAATGTTATTTCTGAGGAGCTTATTGGGGATTTGGGTACGATTGTTCGTGTCTCTTTTTTCTGTTAAGGTTGTTTGTGAATTTAATGGTAAATTATGTTTAAAAATATGGCTATAAAACTGTTTCAGAGATCTCTCAGGGTATAGATCGTCTCAATTTAAGCACAATATTAGTAAAATATCTAAAATATCCAAAACAAGCTAGTGGCATCAGAAACTTAGGTACATCTAAACCTTGTTAGAGTCCGTCTATCTATCTTACAAAATCATTATAAATGCTAATCTCTAATGCCTGTAAGACTTTGCGGGTGATCAAATGAAAACAAGGACGCACTCGTTGCTGATAGAATAAAAGGTTGCGCTGCTTTAAGATAATAATATATTATATAAAAGCATGGAAATTTTTTTTTTATGTACCTGTATGCAACAAAAGTGTCGTACTGATTTTTTTATGTTAGAAAGATAACGCAAAAACATATTTTAAACATAATTTAATAATAAGTAATAATAATAAAATAATAATATAACGGTATATAAGATACAATACAATTAAAATTATAACATATTAATTAAAACAAAATATACATATACGTACAAAAAGTATCGTGTCAGAAAAATAATTATTACATTTTAACCCAAGTCAGTTTTACTGTCACACTCGTCATCCAAGTTCACAATAATTCTCTGGGCAACAGATCTATATTAACCTATGATTTTTCTATTTTTTGAACATGCGCTATACAATTTTCCCAGCTTTTGTTCGAAATATTTTGCATCCCTGACCGTACTAAAGCTGTCACAGAAGAATTTAATTTTGGCAAAACATTATTCCGCCTTACCGATGCTTTCAGCTGGTGCTATATAGGTTCAATTGGGTTAGTTACATGTTCACATGCAATGATAAGGAGAAAGTCTTAACACGGTATGACCCATTTCTGCCGCCAAAGTGTCACAATAATATTGCTTTTTTATTGAAAATAATTTTAAAATTTCGAGCAATTACTTTTTTGTGTAATTTTCCTCAAAATACACATTATTTTCCATCATATAGTCCTCGATGGTAACTTTTGTGTCATTGGAACACGGAACTTTATTTAACCTACCAATGTGGTAGCTTAATTATCCATCACTATTACACTATTTCGTAGTATATTGGGTAATAATTTGTTTTTAAACCAGTCTTCAAATAGTTCTGCCGTAGTATCATCGTGATAATCAACAAGGGAGTCCTTTATATTTTTGGCTGATAAGGCGTTTAGCATAAATCCGTTTTTTGTCCCAGCATGAATTATTGTTATACGCTTAGCTTTATTTGATGAAGCGTTGGTTCTGCATTGACCCGATAAATCTACCCAACCTTTATCTAGAACTTCGTGTGTGTCATACCACGTCTCGTCCAAATAAATAATATCCCTTTCATCCTCTCTATATCCATGGACTACAATTAGGTATTCCATCCTCCATCTTTTTAATCGGGCCGATTCCCTAATTACTTGTCGTTTGTTAATTTTTCTCATTTTTAAACCGTTTCTTAAAATACATTTCCTTAGAGTCTCACGACAACATTATATTCCTGTATCATCTTTTTTTAATATTTGCAATAAGGTTTTTAAAGTGGGGATCATTTGTTCCCTATACATGGCATATACTTTTTTACGAATTATATCGAGAGTCTTTCATTTTTCTTCTCTCCAGTATAGGTTTATTTACAACAAACCACCACGTTCAAGAAGGGTGGTGTAAACGTCGAAGATTACCTTTTTTATGTCAATTGATAAAATATTACGCTTTAATTGGTTTTTTATCACGACCCGTAGATCCACTTGGCGTACTGGTTTCTTCCCACGGACGAAACTTTCTTAGATATGACGTTTAATTGGCAACAAATAACTTCTTATCTAAACCAATACAAACATCTTACTGAATTTTAAAACCAGAAATCAGCATATTAAAATAACTAAAATAAACCTATTTTATTTTACCCCAATTATTTTAAGAGGATTACTGAGAAAATATAATAATATAATAGTCTTTAAATAGATCCGTACCTGGAGTCCCCAGATCAGGTGGCCGAATTTTACACCTCACACAATAGGTGATTATGACGGTAAGGGATTAGCATTTATAATGAGTTTGTAAGATAGAGGGACTCTACAAATCAAGTATAAAAAAAGACACACATAATTTAAAGTTATTGACAGATACATAATAAAATTAAGACATTATATTTACATTGTAACGTTGTTACTTTCAGGTTGTTCCGATTATATTTTATTTTGTGTCGTAGAAGCGCGAGTCCGTAGATCTACTTCCGTGCGCAAAACTGCTCTTCACTTTAAGGTTATGTTCTCTCAAATCTTCTCTTTATTCTCTGTGACCTTTTCGGTGGGTTCTTGGGCTTGACTGAAAACTGTCATCGGTGTCATTCGATCAAACAAATACCATTAACACAACTAAATTTTAAGTGATTTACCTGATTAATTAATATTTAGATACGCTGATAAGTAAAAATAGTCACCTAGTCACAGAATAACAAACTTAACAAGTTATAACACAACAAGATGTAGTATTTTACAGATTGTCAGCATAGACTCCACCTACGCTATAGTAAGCCTTACCAATGAATGCCTTTCTTACTCTTGGCTTAAATACTTTTAAAATTGGGGAAGTTTTTATGCTAGACGGTAAGCTATTATACATCTAATGTATAAAAACATATGCGAGATGTTACACGTGGCGACATCTCGTAGCAATCGAGCTATCCACTCAACCAGACCAGCGAGGTCTTAGAGAAGACCAAATGCTGGAATGGATCCCGCATAAGCAGGTATCTAATGTCAGGTGGCGCTGAAAGCCAATCGTCGGTTTCAATGAACCGAAAACATGATATAAAGAAAGATGTTTATCCCTTTTCTTTCCGTCAGACCCAATCCTTGGACGCGTTTCGCCGTATTACGGCTCATCGGCAAGGCTATAGAGTCTGACGAAAAGGAAAGGGACCTTACAGTGTTTTCAACACATAACGTATAAATACATATGCGAGATGTTACACGTGGCGACATCTCGTTGCAATCGAGCTATCCACCCAACCAGACCAGCGAGGTCTTAGAGAAGACCAAACGCTGGAATGGATCCCGCATAAGCAGGTTACCTGCATTTATACATTATGTGTTGAAAACACTGTAAGGTCCCTTTCTTTTCGTCAGACTCTATAGCCCTTCCGATGAGCCGTAATACGGCGAAACGCGTCCAAGGATTGGGTCTGACGGAAAGAAAAGGGAAAAACATCTTTCTTTATATTATACATCTTAATGCTTTCATAAATAACAGATCTCTTGGTTAGCGTCAATGAAGGAATAGGAAGAGGTAGATTTAAGCATTGCCTTGTGTTGCAGCTAGATGTTTATGGCGACACTTGTTTACCAGACATACAGTCTCCAAGATAAAGAGACAGTGCAATGTCAAAATGTATTTCCTTAGAAAAATGAGCTTGCATAACACTCTCGGACCTGCGAAGGACAGATATCTGAGTGCTCGCTTTTGCAGGACAAACAAAGTGTTAAGCAGCCCCAGGCTGGACATTACCCAGAAAGCAATATCAGATCTATGAAGAATTTAACTGATAAAAAACGAGGTCTTGTGATATTACTGTTGAAAATTTGCCATTGCAATGAAGGGCAATACTTTTATTCGTATAAATGTATTTCTAGGATTATATACTAAGTCTTTCAATAATTTCTGCAGGTAAGAAGAACGGAAAACTCTCAGTGGAGGAACAAGTATGCCTTCTTAAATGTCCTTCGGTTAGGTGCATGAATCTTAACAAATATTCTTAAAGGGTATAGCTCAGTTTCGTCATATTTAATACATGACATTCATTTGGTATTATTAATGATAATTGCCGGATATTTTATGCTAAAAAGTCAGGAGATGTACTTGAATAATATATCGTCGCAATCAAAAGTCCTTTTAAAAACTGAAATAAAAAAGCCCAGGTCCGTATTAAAAAAAAAATGTAGTGGTAATGATAACTTAAATGATGATAACGCTAACATAAATACAAGGGGGAGAGGACGAGGTAAATGGGGTAATCCTCAAAGGTTCCTTTAAAAAAAATCTACTGCTACTGAAATAACATCTGTGCTAGGCTTTAAATAAGTACCGATGACATAGCTACTTCCTGGTTGAACAGAAAGGGTAGGGGGATCTGTTGAAGGCGATTCTTAACACAAAGCTTCACACTGCTTCTTATCCAGCAACAATTATTTATTAATCAAAATCATTAATATAGCTAGATTGTAAAGGTGTTGAGACTTTTAATTATAGAGCCGACAGCATGGATGTAAAAGTAAAAATATGCCTAACGAGAATAGAGTCACATATACTGGGCTGGGTCAGACATAATCCGTAAAAACCAGTGTTCTCTTGAACCTTCGAACAAACTTAATTAAACACCGAAATAAAATTGAAGAAATAGTCGATATCTTCAGGTGGAATGAAAATAATTTAAATAAATCAATCCACATCTTCCTCCACAATATAGTTCCCTATATGTTTTGAACATCTAAACGTTCATACTCATGCAGGGAATACTAACATCAAGTTAAGTAAAATTTTACTGCATGGTTGTCTAAAAGTTGTCTAACAAGGATTAGGTCGAATTCATGAAAAGAACATCATCTTTCTTTAAACCCTACTAAATATGACAAACATTTCATTAGTACTTTTAATTAAAATTTTGACTTAAGATTTTAGTATGCTGATTATATTCACTGCTTAATACATTTTCAAATTTCAAATCCTAATGCTCCATCCACGTCACATTTCCACCAATAATTTTCTCTTTTTGCTAATACCAACAGCAACACTAATTTTGTCTCCTGAAGATGAAGGTCACTACCTTCGAAACATATAGACGATTTTCTATTATAAAATTGAGCCTTTTGTTGATCCCTATTAAATCAGTAGAGAAAGACTTTTAAACTTTCTTTCCTCTCCCTATTCATAGTAGTGTTAGTAATCATATATTATTATTTTATAATCTACCATACAAAAAACACATTAAGAAATAAAAATCGACGGCTCCGAGCGTTTTCCAAAAACACACCACTGAATTTAAAATGAATTTAGACATTACTTCTGGGACTCACTGTATACATATTGTTGGGGAATGGGGAAACACGCGTTTGTATACCCAAAACTTATAGTTATAATCTATTGGAAATGTAAAATAACCTCTCTGGCGAACTCAATGGCAAGCCTGTTCTTTAGTCAAGTCGGTATCATCTTATATTCTATAGATAGCCCATGCTAGAAGGATCTGCATCTTTAACATGGAAGAATCGCATAACAACAACGACAGCTTACCCCCCGCCGGAGACGCGGCGGGAAGCTAGAGCAGTTGGTCAAGATAGTTAGCTCACTGCGGCCACCCCGCACGATGGTGACTGCAGAATTACGTCACAATATTCACAAAATAAGTCATTTTCTATTTTCATGTGGGAAAGCTAAACAAAAGTATTTTCTTTCGTCAAGTATTATTCTACTGGGGTGTTAGTCGAACGAGACCCGCCATTCTTGGTTCTGAGACGGGTGTAATCGTCAAGTTCCTAAGAGTGTTGTGTTAATGGGACGCGGGCCGAACGAGATTCTGTCATTCTAAAGTTTAAGATGCGTAACAGTGTCGATTTCGTACAAGTTCTATTCCAATAGGAATACGAACAAAGACAAGTTAGAACCACTCTCGCTCGAGATGAAATCCGGCGTGCCGGTTCGGCCCGCGCCCCGCCCGCACGCCAGTAAGTAGTTGGTTAGTTGACGATACAGAGCGTGTCGGGTAGGAGCTAGTCATCCCAAACGAACTATTTTCAACGCTTTATACACAGTGGGTCTAAAAATTACTAATTTTTTAAAGCGTAGATTTAATTTTTATTTATTTATTATATATTCATAATATATTTGTTGAACATTTTAATGAACTTGCGTCTCAAAATCGCATTGGTCAAGCATTAAAAAATAAATTTAAAACTATTACTTTTGTTCATCCGTGTGAAAATTTTTCCTATGACTATTTCTTGTCATTGTATACTAGAGTGCGTATATATTTTACCCTTAAATTTGCTAATAGAGATATCAAGACTAAAAAAATGTCTAAACGAAATTCTAAACTTAAAATTTTGCAAAACTTATAGTTACATAGGCATTTTCGCATTAATTAATACTAGCAGTTTTTTACATAGTATACAAAGTTGGAACAGCATTATTTAATTAATTTTATTAAAAAAATAAAATAATTTTCTTCACCTTGAACCCATTAAAATTACTCTCTTTTAATTTGAAAATTTTCAAATTTTTCTGTCGTAACAATATACATAGTTAATAATACAAGAATTTATTGGAAATAAACTCGTCCTGAAAGCTTTCCTTTCATAATTTAAAACAATTCCAAAAATTAAGACTGTTTATGATCGTTCTAATTTATACTTATATGTTTCAGCAGCTAATACTATACCTAGTTATTTTCTTAACTATGGCATTTTATATTGTTTTCATGAAAACAATTCACCCTGTATCCTCTAAAATGTTTAAATTTTAGAATAGAGAGCTGTTAACTTAAATACAAAATAGTTGGTAAGCTTTCAAGATTTTTAATTAAGTATTTTATAAAAGTATTTGTACTACCTACCTATAGGTATTTAGATTTTTTATTTTTTTTAAATCCTATTAAATATTATATAAAAGTGTGCTTTTGTTATCACGTCGTTACTTTGTTATATTATTATGTCGTTAGAACTATAAATATTCTCAATATGCATCTGAGTTTTATTTTAGACAACTTATAAAATATGCCCTGAATAAATATTAAACCTCATAGATAAAAACCAATAAAAATAATAAGGTAATAGAGGAAAAAAATAAATTACATTAAAAATTTTATTTAATGTAATAATAACATACTTCCGCTTTCTATATAGTTTAGTATCATTCAATTTTAATCCATCAATCAATTTTATTACTATTTTATAATATGTTAGAAAGAATATACTTTGGATATAACCCCGGTAGCTGACACGCTCCCTGCTACGATATCATTACATGTCATTACTCCCTATGCCGACCCCGTATTTCGATGCATACCCCGACCAGCCGGTGATCCTTTAGATCCCGAGACATCAAAGGCCCGACGTTGAGTGGTTCTACTTGTCTTTGTTCGTATACGGTGACCTAAGTTACCGTCATTCGTAGTCTACGACGAGTTATTCTAACTATAAAGCAGTAAGATCTTTCACAGATCTTAAACTGACATCGCCACTAATGCTCAATATGTTTAGCACAATTACGTATACTCGAACATCCCACTATGGTACTAAAGTGCAATGTGCCAGTCTTACAAAGTATCAGTCAGTAAGTGTCTTAAGTACTTAATGTAACTCGGTAGTGAAGTAACAGGTTGTTACACAAATATATAGTAAAGTATCCGATAATGAAACGGCAGCATGTATTAGTATGAGATAAACGTTTCAGTGATGTTTGTCTAAGCAAGCATATACCGCATGATTTTTATAGTACCGATTTTAACAAATGTAAAGCTTAATGCTAGAATTATGTGAATAAATTATTTGTATTAAAGGGGTGTTTAAGTTGAAACTACATATCCACTGAACATAGCCCAACATTATGGTGATAAAGTTTTCTATATGCGACGAATCGGTGAAGTAAGCTGAGTCGCCCAAACGACTGATAAATGATCTTACTTCATACCAACCAATAGTTCCAGTACAGTTTCAGTGTGATATCAACTTTTACATAAAACCTAAATTAACGTCACTTCCTGGTTCACAGGAAGTTGCACCAATTTTTTATTAAGATGCCACTTAAACATAACAGTCACCCACATTTTTTGTTCCGGGTTCCCAAAGTTTTCTTGGAATGCCAATATTTTCTTGTCCAGTGTAGGTTTTTATTTCGGCTATCCCAGTCACTCTGAATGCAAGGAGATTTGGTATGACCACTCTGATGTCCAGACATAACTTTTAAATCATCGCATATTATATAATCCATTTGGATTTTTGATAGTTTTTCAAGAACAATGGCTAAATGCTCGTAACATTCTTTCAGATAAACAGAATGAGCCACATGCGATAAAGCGTATTAATTGCCATTGCGTAGAAATACTGCTTTAGAGCTTCTTTTTGAAGAGTCTATGACCAGCATGTCATATAAACCAGCTAGAAAAATGGTTTTCGGATTGGAAGATTCATTTGAATCCAGCCAAAACAAAGGCTATTTATTTTTCGAAAAGTCGCAGCAGAAGACCTGAAACAAGGCTTCGCGTCAATAAAGTCCAGATTAACTGGTGCCAGGAACAAGTACCTGGGACTAACTTTCGAGCAAAGACTAAATTGGAGGCTAACTTCAATAAATAGAATCATTGCGTCAAATGAGCTCCACATCTACTCCCTGCTTTACAGACGGAGTAGACTAAGTAATAGAACGAAAGCTAACCTCTACAAGGTTCTGGTCAGGCTGGTACTTGCCTATGGAGTGCCATCATGGTGCAACATAAGTAAGTCCGAGCTAAATAATCTCCAGGTAATTCAAAATAGAGCATTAAAGATGATAGCAAATGTCTCTAGGTATACGATGAACAGGGTTCTCCATAACGATTTCAAAATACTGGCGATTAACGAGTTCTTTATTCCTATTACTACAAGCGAACTGATAACAAACTCGCATACAAGAACTAGACTAGACGCAACATACAAACTACCTAAATACTGACTCCCTGTGCGCGAGCCCAATATACACTAGTAAAGCACTGGAAATAGTAGAGAAGCAAAATGAAATAAATGGGATTTGTGTGTATCATAAAAACGCAGACATTTTTTTCATTGATTCCGACAGTTCTAATGTAGTTTTCGGAAGACCCAAATTTATAACTAAATCATTTAATTCTGCTTCCGTAAATCACTGTGATAACAGAATCTTCATCTTCACCTTCCTAGGATTTCTAAGAAACATCAGGTGATGGAGTTTTTAAATTAGTTTTACGTTAACATCAAACTATCCTAAACAGTGCCGCCTTATTACACTGACGTAGCGTAAGATTGTAAAAAAAGGAAGATTATGATTGGACACGTTTAATTCAATAAAAACTCAATCCGGCCCTGAAAAGTTAAAGGTTATATAAGAAAACGGCGAATAAGTTAGATTTTTAGAGCAACAGCAACAAGGCCGGGGCGTTTGGCCCTAATGGCATTCCGAGTCACGGAACGCGCGTAAATATAAAGGGAATTTGCATGGGAAATTATCATAAAAAGCAGCCATGGCAAGCAAGAAACGGTGAATTTGTTGTGACTTTTGATTCGGGGTGATAATGACGATTTATGGGCGGGAGATGCAATTTTCGATTGTTGAATATCATCCAAGGTGAAATCGGGGTGCTTTTAGAAGGTTAGCTATTTAAGAAGGGATGTATACATGCACAGATATATTAAATGGCATTAGGATTTTAATTTATATTTACTTTTTCTAGAGGATTTATTAATATTATTAATTTCCTATGGGATTACGAGGTTTTCACTCGAGGTCAGTGTTCTCACACACTTTACGACATCTTGGCCGTTAGTTTTTTTTTACTTACATCAAAAATTTGGTTAAGAATGTAATAGTTTATTGGGGTTTTGGATCATTTTTAAATGAAATATGGGTTCGAATTAACGTTTCGGTTGGCAAGTTCTTCTGTTCGTACAGATGGTCTTTCAGCTCCTTTTTTATGCTGTACAGAACCTGTTTCCTTAAACAGAGCCACGGTTCTTCTCAGGCAATGATAAAAATCTCCAGCAGTAAAAGCGACGTTAGGAAAATTTTCGCGAAAATCGTCCATGCACAAACGCTGGTTGTATTGCCACTCACCATTTACTCTAATACGCTTCAAGCAGGATTTTTTTTGCTCTTCCGTAAAATACGCATTTAGTTTATTATTCAAGATATTGGATAAATTAGCGATGAATCAAATTATTTGTAACAACTGTTAAATATGATGCGATAATTAATTAATTGATAATGACATCCAACAGGTATTAAGCTATAATATAAATAATAAATTTGGCTCGCATGGTATAAGCGTAAAATAGATATATTTTTTTTTATTTAGATGTTAGATTTTATGGTTTGCTAAAATTAGGTATTTTGTTTCAGGTAAGGCAGTATGCAATACAATTAGAAATAACTACTCTAGAGTATCCGTGGTAAGTATCTATTCTATTCTAAGACAGCAGGAAGTGGGCCACTAATTCCAACCTAAATGATCCTACTAAATAATAAACATTTTAAATAACATTTTTTATTTAATGTATAATAAATAATATGTTACCATAACGCGGTTCTTGACGACATTGCGGTCATTATGGTATACAGAGTGGCAAAAAAGTTGCGCATAATGCCTGTAACTTTTGAATTACCACGTATACGAAAAAGTGACCTTTATGAAAGTTGTTCAGTAAATCATTCCCCACATTTCCTCCTGCATGAATTTTTTCTGTCATTTCTGGTTTGGTTGCCATAAAGACGAACTTACTTTTTTAAATGGAACCCCCTCCGTATGATTGGATATTTGGATTCTACTGGGAAAACTCTGAATTTTTTGTATTTAAAATTTTTATTAATTTAAAATTGTAACACACTTTATAATAACAAAATAAATAGCATAGAAAATTGAACAACTTAACATCGGAATAATAAACAAGTGAAACATTTCCAGTGGTTCAAAACGACCACCATTTTCTGCTAAGCAGAGCGCGAGTCGATCCCTGAACTCGTTGACAACATTTAAAAGGAAGTCCTCTGGAATGGCCCGAATTTCAGACTTTTAAAGATTCTAAGTCATTTGGACGGTTAACGTAGACTTTGTTCTTTAAGCGTCCCCACAAAAAGAACTCAAGCGGGGTTAAATCCAGGGATTGCACTGGCCAGTCAATAGCACCCCTTCTGCCTAACCAACGTCCTGGAAATTGTTCGCTTATGTATTGCCTAACAACCATACCTGTTAATTTATGCCATTATTTACACCCGGTAAAACCATTCTGCAAGAAGGAATTATGTGATTCCTGAGGAGGTCCAGATATTTTTCGCCATTTAAATTACCATCTATGAAAAAAAGTTCCACAATATGTCTACCAACTATGCTCGTTCAAACATTAACTTTTCGGGTCTCTGAGTATGACCTTCCTGGAACTAGTAAGTACTCTCAGAAGACCAATAACGATAATCGTGTCTATTAACAATGCCATTTAAATGGAAAGTAGCTTCATCCGAGAAAATTATATTTGTTGCGAAGTTAATATCGTTATTGTATCTTTCCATCATCAGCTCACAAAATTCAGCTCTTCTATCAAAATCGTCTCCTGCTTAAACAAATGTTTCACTGACTGATGAGACACATTCACAAAATCCATTACCATTGGCCTGGATGATTGTGTTGGATTTTTATGTATTGTATATCCAAAGCTGCGATTGCTGTTTTAGGTCAACTTGATCTAGCGGCTTCACTAACACTGCCTGTTTTTCGAAATTTCTTTATCACTCGACACACCGTTGACTGATTTATTGGAGGCATATTTGGATATAATTCATCACAAACCTGATCTTGCGATCTCTTTATATTTCCTTAATCGCTCATTATTAAAATTTCAACTCGTTGTTTCTCATTTAGATGAACCATGGTGTAAACAAATTAGGAATCAGACAACAGAAAATTAAACAGGAACTCAAAATTGACGCCTCCTAGGTCGCTGTCATGAAAACACCTTGAATCAAGTAACCTGTGTCCCGTAATATTAAAAAAAAAACGAACTGTTGCGTTTCTGAAAGCAAGCGGAGGTTCCCCTGGCTATCTACAGTAGTTTGAATTATTTCCTCTAAGTTGCCCGGTATTGAAACATAACTCCGTAGGGTCTCTCTTTGATTAATTTGTTTTATTTTTAGAATAGGTACTTTGGTCCTCTTGACATACTGAACCGAAACTATTTTTACTTTAAAATAAGAATATTCTATTTTTACTGGGCAAACCCTTCCTCCACGGATAACCCGACTTTCTTTAGTAATATAAAAAATAAAATTAAAAAAAAACAGATTTTTAAACGTCTTTTTATTCGCAAGGGTTTTTAGTTACCTTTAACGCCAAGTCACCACCTTCATCAAGTACAAGTACCGCCCTAAATTTGTACGTACATTATACGCACCTGTGACCAGAACATATTTTTTTTCCTCCATACCCATATCCTATTACATAATATACCGACACCTTACACCATATTTAACTACCACTTTTAATTCTTCATCGGTTAACCGACAGTGACGTATTTCCTTTTAACGGATCTCTATGACATTGTGTATTAAATTTTGAGTAGCAGAAGGAATATGTACTGAATGTTTTTTAACAAGTACCTAAATGATATAAAAACAGAAAAAATTAAATAACCCGAAAGATACAGGGTGGCCCATAAGTCGCAACTTGATGTGAATGGCCAATAACTTTTTAAATTCTTAATCTATAACTACATTCTGTAACGTTTTCCCTAAAATATTCTTGGGTGCCAGTATTCACCTTAGGATAACTAAAATAAACTGCGACAAGGGAACCTATCCACCCTTTAAATGATATAAAAACAGAAAAAATTAAATAACTCGAAAGATACAGGGTGGCCCATAAGTCGCAACTTGATGTGAATGGCCAATAACTTTTTAAATTCTTAATCTATTTAACTACATTCTGTAACGTTTTCCCTAAAATATTCTTGGGTGCCAGTATTCACCTTAGGATAACTAAAATAAACTGCGACAAGGCAACCTATCTACCCTACTCTGGCAACCCTACGCCCTGGAGGATGTACTTCAGATAACAGTCTCCAAAAATGACCTATGTTGTTCTGCCTGAAAACTCAGCCCTTAGCTAGCTCTACTCAGGGTAGGTTCGCTATTTTGTTTCTTGATTGAGCGGTCTAGCACTCTTATATAAGTCTAATATCCTGAAGGCGCCACCTTAGTTTTATTTTACTTAATAGCCTTTAAATGTTCTAGTGTTTGGCTTCAGAGAAAAACAAACTAGGAAAAAGAAACAAATATGTCGCAATCGGTTTCCAATAGCTTCTTATATGCTCTCATTCACTTAAGTCCCTCAAAGTCGCTGTCTTTCAAATAAAAGCCGAATTTAGCAGGGGCCAATACAAATATTTATTTCAAGAAGTAGTCCATTTTCTGTGGCGAGATTATTAAAGAAAACAAGGTCTGTCTATACCACCAAACTAGTTTGGTGGTATAGACAGACCTTGTTTTCTTTAAATATTTATTTGTTATGTCGTGTTATGCCCTTGGCTACTTGGATTTGTAAATGCAAGCTCCTCTTACTTTGGTGGACAATAGGTACTTAAAGTTAAAAGGTAGATAAGTGAAATGTAATAACAAAGTGGTAGTATTAGGTTTCGCATAGAAGTTCTGAAGGTTCAAATTACAAAGTTATCATTAGAAGACGGCACAAGACGGCAACTGTCAGATCTACACCATAAAAAAAACGACTGCTTAGTCTGATCTGGCAGCCACATAGGCCTACATCCAGGAGATTGCCTCAGACTTGAAATTTCGCAAGGTCTGTGCAAGAACCTCTCACAACTAACTAAACTCATCCTAAGAGCATTCTTAAAGTATAATACAAAATCTTACGAGTACCTGTGGTTACTCGATAAGCATACTAGCCATTCGGGCGTATATAAGTTAAAATGTTACAGTTACAAGTGTTAAATTTAGAAGAAACAAATGGCCTGTAGCCGGGAAACATTACTTTATAATAATAAATTGTAACTATATTTACAACAAAATTAGCTGTAACAGACCACCTAAAGTTTTAAACTACTAGAGACTCTTGTGACGTCTCAACGCTATGGCGACATACGCCACACGTTTACAATGCACAAGCTCTGTAAATAACATGGGTGCAAAACTTTACCAAAACACTGTATATCGAACAATACGCAAATGCAAAATATTAATATTTTAGGTTGACTACTTTTTAAAGAGAAATGATCACAGGGTAATGGTACTTAGCTGAAACTTTAGGTGCTACCCATAGTTCATGAAGTCTCGATCTTCAGTAAAACACACACACATGGTCTCTCAAATAGCTAACGTGGATACTGCTACACTGCTAGACTCCAAAAATTCAAACAGTACATGGCAACTGGCACGTCTTGCGTCCAGGCAGCTCCAATAAAAGAAAACTAGTACTTCAGTTTGAACTTGGACTTTAAGCCCCTACCAAAAAAAAAAACCTCAAATAACTAACGAGGGTTCCAATCTACAGAGTGGCGTCTAGTACCTGGCTAAAGTTTACGGACAAGCATTTTTAATCGGCATTTCGCCCATGGAATAGGCAAACTACAAAGCCATATCCTTTTTTTAAACCATTTGTGGATGTTTTATTGACACCACATGGCCTTCCCTGCCGAAGAAAACTAAAATTCGGGAGCTACGTCCACAAACGTGCTTTCCTTCAAGCGTCTATTGTCGAAAGGGCCGGATGTTATTTCGACTCCAACTTACATAGTTACCAAAACAAACGTCGACAAATTAGTCATACCAATCTATGAAAACTAACCTCTTTTAATAACAAAGCCTTGACAACCCGCGTCAACCACTAAAATATGTCTAAATTAACCAGACGTAGTCGTGAAAATCCACAGAATTGTCCGTCTGACACTGACCTGCGTAAGAAGTTATCGATTTTCTTAAAAACAGCTGATTCATAATAGCCGAGACATTTAACCTACATCTTAAATGCAAGGTTAAATAGTTATTCCTGTTGACAACCAATTACTAATCAATTAAAACAAATATTTGAAATAAGACCTGTCGACAAGTTTCAAACCGAACATAGTGAAAATATTGGCTATTACAGGTAATTAATGTTTAAGGTGAGAGTCTACCTAGGTACTTTAAAAAATTAAAACAGAAAACTTAACATAGATAACCAAACTATGAAAATGCAATTTTCGAACCGTAACAATTCTTTACACAATAAAGATAAGTACTGTGTGATTAGTTTGTATTTTGTACGAAGAATTATGTCCTTCAAATGGTGTCCATTAACGGCTTCGCAAAGTCGAGCTCTTTCTAGGGCATGTAGTATGCCCTCTGTTAATATTGCAGGCTGCAGATCTCTTATTACTCTTCAAATATTCTCCTTCAGTTGAATTATGGTTGGTTGGCTTATTAATATTGAAATAACCCCATAAGAGGAAGTGGGGCGCCCAGATCTATTATACAGAAGGAAAAAATAGATGACAATTCTGTGCCTTCATATATTTTATTCCATTAAATTAATTAAATTAAACTAAATTAAAAAAATATGCCGTAACCAGAAAATGCAATTGCAACAACAAAGTTATCCATCCATCGCACGAATATTATTCCTTTCTTCTTGTTGACTGAACGATGATCTCCCAGGTTTTATATTTTTTTGCAGGAATTGTCCCGGTGTATCAGTATCCAACATGTCTCATATATTTTAGTAGGAAAACACTTGTAAATAAATTATCTACATAGAGTTTATACGGCAAATATCTTTTATCTTTTGGGAATTCTCGTAACATCATGAGCAGTGGAGCTGGTAGCCTTGCCATACAAAGATTTAATATTCTCAGTAAAACTTGGATTCTTTCCCTGATACTTGAAATTAAAAATTCTCCAAAAATATCCAGTAGAATCCGCATTGTGGCTTCAGCAGTGAGGCATGTATCCCCATCTTTTTGAAACCACATTTCGGGTCCATTTTCCTTATAAGGGTGTAACACATTTTCCAGCATTTCCCGATATCGTTATCCATTTACAGATATTGCATTACCGTTGTCATTTTCGAAAAAGTTTGGTCCAACTGGCCTCCTAGGTCTCCTGATTTGACAGCGCCCGACTTCTTTTTATGGGGTTATCACAAAGAGTATGTTAACAAGCCACGGTTCACAAATTAGAGGTAGAATGGTTGACATGGTAATGTTCTGACTGACGGCCTTAGCTACCGACGAAAATGATTTTGATCCGTTAGAACCTTTAAGAAGATTGTCTTTGATCTTGTGGTCATATGCTTCTTTGCTTTGTTTTATCGTTTGCCCGCATTGGTGTCGGACGTTAATAAGTTCATTACAACGTTGTCAGTAAAATTGTTTTTCATCTGACAGCTCGCTCGCATATTACTCTGATAATTATCTTTAATTCAACAGGGTGGCTATGGCATGGGTGATACAAATTGAAAGTTAGGCATATAGTATTCAATTTTTAATTTGCTTGTATTATTACTAATACTGCTCTGTCGTTTTAACACATTGGACCAAATCTTTGCGTGTCCACCGACCATAATACCCGAACATCACACCTCGCTCTGCATACCAAAAAAAAAACAATATGGGACATGGAACATGGCCGAGGCATCGCTGGCACGGCAGCCATATTGTTTTACAGTTTTCTTTAATTACAAGAGGCCATAGAAAGCACGGCTGGCCCTTTGTTGAGCCGCCCCATGGGGCTCCATAGGTGTTGGGCGACATCACGCACTCTCGCACGGACCGGAGAAGAATACGATGCAGTTTGGCGGGGTTCCGTTTAAGTGGGACAGGGTTGGATTAGGGCTCGTTATTTCATGAACACACCTCAATAATTTTGTAGTCCTAATCTTTCATTTTAAAATTATAATTGAACATTTTTTAACATTGTAATCTTAGACGATTAATAATAGGGTTAACCTATGAGTTTTCCTATGAGAGTTCCTGCAGATGGCGCAGTATGTTAGTTCCATTGATATATCTCATCGATATGTGATTGAAGTGTCTTCATTAAGTGAAAAGTACTGAAATGTTCAGTTAACTCAAAGATCGATGTTTGATGGAACTGGGGATGTCTGAGAATGTTGACGGTGTCAGCTTTGTAGTTCTTGAGTCATTCATTATTCAAATTTCCTACGAGGTTGTCTCTTCACAAAACTGCAGTAATAGTATACGAATATACGGATTTTAGAATAGCCACTCATAGTCAAAAATTTAAAAGAATAACTGTTTCTTAAGGTGCATCATAGAATAATTGGGCCTTCTTTTATGGAAAGAAATTGTCACGATAAAATTTAGCAGTCTGCTACAAAGTTGGCTTTATCCTTCTTGTATTGGATCGTATAGTTGGAACTGTAGACTGTTTGCATACATTAATGGTATTCCTCTATTATATATATTAGTCGATTAACTGGGGTGGTCGATGAATAAAGAAGAATTAAAATAACTGGTCTGCATTTTACAGTCTTTGTTTATTAAGAAGTATCTACATATATATGTAAATAAATTTAGATATTTTAGTTTAAATTTATCAGAACTAAAATAAATGAGATGAAGCCAATTTGCCAATATATATGGATAGTGTTTATCGAAAAGGAACCAAGCGCCAAATTGAGAAAAATGAGTTAGATGCACCAAGCGACAGACCAGGGTCTAATTTAGTTTATGTAAAAAGATCCACAAGCTATCGCTACCCGAGTGCCATCTATGAGGCTCTGAACCAAACGACATTTCCTTCAAACTGAATTTCTAATTTCATTAAAGAGAACCAAGTGCTGATTCTCTTTAAATTAACGGGGAGTTGTCGCTTGGTTCCTTTTAAAATTTTAATCATTTGCCGGTGTTTTTGTCTTGTATTAAAAGTAGTGAATAATTTAAATAAAAAGTGGTATTTTTTGAATACCAACATTTAGTTTCTATTATAATAAGTAGTGCCATGAGTGAGAGAGCTAAAAGGATTCTCCAGCAAGCTCTAGAGCAAGGGAGAGAGAAAAAAATTCAAAAAATTTCTGTAAGTACACTTTTGAGGTTATTTTTTTTGTATTTAGGAAATAATTATTATAACAATAGCACAGTATGTATATTTCGTAGAAAAATTGTGGTGATTATTTTGACTACCACGCGTACTGAATTCTTTCTTGGTACGTGGTTTAATAAGGCAGAATAAAAATAAAAATATGTAAAAGGAACCAAGGATAATTTTTTGGCATCATTGGTTCTTAAAATATAAATTTTTACCGTATTGTACCACTTTATTATTGAATAGAATGACGGTGTTTCGGTTTATTTGTGTTCGATAAATAAATTATTAAAAGTATAACAGGAGACTTGGAAAAAATGACAACAAACAGAAAAATAAGTGTTGATAAGAATAAAGTGTCCTGGTTGAAAACAAAAGTAATAAAATTGGAAAAGGACAAACCGTTTTCAATTTATTTAAAAGAAACTCACGCTCCTGAGGGCCAATATCAAGAAGTTGATATTTCCCAACCTATACGCGGTAGAAAGGGCAAAAATAATTTTTGTCCACTTACATTGCTATACCCAGAAGGAAAACCGATTTCCACTAAAAAAATGGAAGATATTAAATCACTAATGCGGTTCATTCCATCAGATGCTAGATCGTTCTATAAAATAGGGAACTTTCAAGAATTTGAAGATGACATCGATGGGTTTGGACAGAACTTGGGTTTTGACGTTGAGGAAGTAATAATTAATGAATAAAAGTAGATTTGTATTAATTAAGTTTATTCTTTTATTGAAATATTATATTCTGTAATTTATTGTAATATTTTCAATATAAGATACTGATGTTTAAATAGAACCACTTTTAACTTATCCATTTTTCTAAAAAGAACCAGAAGTATTTTTGACACTTGGTACCGTTCTAAATAGGAAATTTCCGGTTACCTGTTTATTCAAAAAGAACCATCCGCCAAAAAAACACAAAAAACGATTGTTTCTAGTCTTTAAAACTCATACAATCATTTGTACAGTAATATAAATACTGTTTATCAAAATCTACGTAAAAAAAATTTGAGCTTTGTTTACTTATGATTTAGAAACAACTGTTTATCTTTAACCGCTTCTAACTCAAAACATTGATCTGGCGCTTGGTTCCGTTTCGATAAACATCATCCATATAATACTGCACGTGCATACTAACATATGTATTATACAATGTACTGTATGTTTGCTTTGAAATTCTTATTTTTTTAAATATTGATTGCTTCATATTTTTTATTTTATTTTTATAAAATTCAGATTTACATTTTTATAGCAATTGAGAAATATGTGTAGACTTATCAAAATTGTTAACATTATTAAAAAAGTCTCTCATCTTGCGCAGGCTTCAGTTAGGCTTGATATTTTCCACACTGGAGCAAGTTCAGGTTCCTCTTCATCGGTCTCAGAGTTGGGAGTAGTTTCATCCGTTTCTTGGTTCTCTTCAATATAGTTAATTCTGCACTTTCTGTTGGCAAATCGTTATTAATAGAGGCAAATTGTTTCAAGTTCACAAATGTATCCTTAATGTTACGAAACAGTTGTGCAAGCGGAATATTATCTTTTTTTTCGAAGTCGTCAATATTATCTGTATTACACATAAATCCGGCTTTCATAAAGCATTTTTTTAATGTCACTGGGGACAAATTGCGCCAGACCACCGAACCCTATATCAAGACGTTGGTTATGGTAATATTATTTTCGATTCCCTGAAAAGGACAATTACTGTATATACATGTTAATAGCCTCTTAATAATATAGCTTCTCTAGAGCATTTTAAGACTTTGAATTCGCCTTGGTCCAAAGGTTAGCAATGTGAGGTATTATTGGGAGGAAGAAAAATAAGTTTAGCATTATCCAGTATAATTTTTGGATGTGACGTTGCATTATCCAGAAACAATACCACTCTTCTATTCTGCTTCTTCATCTTGGTATGAAATCTGTGAAGTCATGTTGTCATAATGTCTGCTGTCATCCACGCTTTTTTCTTCGAGACCCACTGGAGAGGTAACTTATCAATATGTGCACCCTTGAAACATCGAGGATTTTTGCTTTTTCCTATTATAATTGGTTCTTCCTTCTCACCTTTCAAATTTGCACAGAACACAATTGTAAATCGTTGTTTTCCTGTTTTTTTTCCAGTACACTTGTCATCTTTTAATGCATAGGTTTTTTTTGGTAATGCACGATAATAGAGACCTGTCTCATCTGCATTAAATACGTCCCTTGGGGCATAATCCTTTAAAATGGCCAATAGCCTTTCTTTCCAAGCAGTTACGTTTTCGATATTGATAACTGCTGATTCGCCACATATTTTCTTAAAGGTAATATCGTGCCGACGACGGAATTTTTCTATCCATCCATTTGATGCCTTGAAGTTATCTAGTCCTAGACATAGAGCAGATTTTTCACTTTCCTCAATTATTTCAATTCTTTCGCTTAAAGAAAGACATTTCCTTTTTCCCGCCATATTCAAATATTCACGTTAGTCCCAAAACATACAAAAACTGTTCAAAACAAAACTAATGTTACTAACCGATTTATCAGCGTTTAAAGAAAATTGAATGGATCCGCCTGCAGTGAAGTAATTAGTCTATGTACATGTACAGGGTCATTCAACCAGGACTGAACAGGGGCCTTTTTTTTAAGTTGCTCTGTATTTTTAATAAAACCAATATAGCCATCTAGTTTATGGTTTGCCGTAGAATCTATAATTGCCATTTAAAAAGCGATCTGACTTAAAACAAAGGAACTGTGCCTTAAAGTTGTTGTTTTTTTAATGGAACACCCTGTATGTTTTAAATTTTTATGAAACGCCTTTCTTTCCTGATTTCATAAATATATAATTTGTCTATATTAGCTCAAACCGTTTTTAAAATATGAGCAATCAAATATTTAAAAAGCTGTATTCATTTGAGCTTAATATGTATGAAATGCCTTGCAAAAGAAAAGCCCCGTAATGGCGTTGCATTAAAATAACCTCAGAAAAGGTGTTGGAAAATAAAGTTTCGATTTGTCTAGAATGCCTTGAAAAACAAGCCATGAAAATGATAATATTAATATGTCAAAGAGTATTTATTAGTTAAAATGAAATATTCCCTGGACGAACGATTTCAGATAATCACACTTTTCTATAAAAGTGGGGAAAATGCAAGGGAAACTCAGCGGAGATATTTCGCAGAAGTTAATAGAATCGTATCAGTAAACACAATTTTGACTTTAAAACGTTTATTTGAGAAGACAAAGTCATTACACGACCGCAAACGAAGATATGGAAGAAACGTGATCCAAGAACGTGTAATACTAAATTATTTTAGTATTAACCCAATGAATTCCATAGAGGAAGCGGTAAGAGATATTCTGTATGGTCCAAGAAGAAACAGAGTGAGTTTTAGCACCGTTCAAAGAACTTTAAATAAGCGTAAATTAATTCCGTTTCGAATTCACCCTATGCAACACCTGACGGCAAACCAAAAGGAACTTCGGTTTTAATTTGTTGCACAAATGATTATAAGAGAACAAGATAGGGATCCTGACTTGTTCAAAAAGGTCCTGTGGACAGACGAAGCAACATTCTCAACATCAGGAATGTATAATCGACGCAACGTGCACTATTGGTCTCGAGTAAACTCAAGAAAATACCAAACTATTAAATATCAAGGCACACTACAAAAAATAACTTGGTAAAATTCAGTTATTTTACGTTGGTCACAAATGGACCCACGTAAAATACCGTAAATTTACACAAACATCCTGATCTTATTTTCCTATATATTTTTGGTAACATTCACTGTTATATGAAGTAAATTTTTACACAATATATTTATTATTTTTGATTATTGTTAACGTATACCTGAAATTTCCCTTTTAAAATTACTTTATATATTACTGAAATAAGTTTTTTTCAGTTATCGGCACCCGAATTCATTATATTTACCACTTAAAATGGCGTAATGTAATACTTAACATTTAGTGACGGTTACTTGATATACTTCATTTAAGTAATATAATATTTAATTTTACTTGCTAATTTTGCTGTACATATTTAGAAAATTTACAACTGCTTATATCGGTGGAAAAAAGGTTATATAGAAATAAATAAATAAATATGTTGTTTGCATTTTATTATAAACAAAATTATAAAATATGCATTACAAACAGTATTTTAGAAAATGTAGAACATTTTAAAAACATAAAAATAGCAATAAATTCTTATTTGTTAATTTTGTTATTATTTTTAAAAAAAGAAATAATGTCTTAAAAAACTTAAGAAACAGTGCCTAATTGGTAACAAGCACTCATAATTAAGTATGTAAATTATCTTAGGGGTTAGTTATATAGGTAACCTAATAGGTCCGGACTTTTAGTATATGCATTGCAAATTCAATTTTTTTACTCCAAAAATATAACTACATAAGTACTAAGTCACAAGTTTTAAAAAACAAATAATAATAAATAAGGAAAATATAAATAGGAAATTGAAAATGCGTATACTTTTCATGTTGACCATATTATACTTAAACATAATCATTTTACACACAACTTGTAACATTTTTAAGGACATCAAACTCTGTATTGCACATAAACATAATTAAATAATATTCTTACTTTGTTTGTAATATACAAAACTATCACACCAATATTGAGCTACACAAAATGATTGCTTATCGTTGCAGAACTCACAAAGAAATGACCACGCGGTTTGGGCTTTCATCTTGTGGCGTCATTTTCCTTAACAAGTTATGCGATTCCTTCAAGAGCTAACTTGTAGCAGGGCGGCGTGACAGATTTACAGAACATATAATGTAAAAATTGACGTTAATTAGCGAAGTATTACATTTCGGAATATAAACTGTAATTTTAATTTGTAATTTTATTTTACTTTGTGAATTTAAATATTATATAAATTATTTTCTTTTACAAATGAAATTTGAATAATTAATTTTGTAATAATAAAATACCATAATATATTGAGGATAAATAGTGAATATGTTATGGAACCAAACTGTAATTTTACAGTCATTTTTTGCAGTGCATAACGTCTGTTAATGTATGGTGTGGTATAGTTAACCATAGAATAATTGGGCCAATTTTTTTTAATGGGTCATTAACTGGTCAACGATATCTCCAATTTCTTCAAAATGAAGTTGAAAATCTCATTGACGAATTACCGCTAATGGTAAACCAAAATATTATTTGGCAACAAGATGGAGCACCACCTAATGCAGTTCGTGATGTTGTGGATTTTTTGAATCATTGATACAACGAGTGGATTGGTCGTAATGGTTTTATGAGGTGGCCACCAAATAGCCATAGGGCATTTAAAAAATGTTGTTTACCGCCATAGAAGCCAAAATATTGAGGAAATAAAAATTAAAATTAACAATGAAATTAATAGACTTAAGGTAGAAAATCATATTTTAACAGCAAGTATTGACCGACTGAAAAGGGGCTACCGGGCCTGCTTTGAAAATAATCATTGAACAATTAAATTATTAACTACATATGCGAGATGTTACACGTGGCGACATCTCGTAGCAATCGAGCTATAAACATCTTTCTTTTAAATTATTAACTATTTATTAATTTTATAAACTGCAGTTATAATTTGTAATATTATTTATTATCGTTATTATACACATATTATAAAAACTGTAGACTTTGACATATTATTATTTATCTGGTTTTGTTTTTTAAGGCATTGAAACTTTATTTTCCAACACCTCCTCTGACGTTATTTGAATGCAACGCCATTACGGGGCTTTTCTTTTCCAAGGCATTCCATACATATTAAGCTCAAATGAATACAGCTTTTTAAATATTCGATTGCTCATATCTTAAAAACGGTTTGAGCTAATATAGACAAATTATATATTTATGGAATCAGGAATTAAAGGCATTTCATAAAAATTAAAAATATACAGGGAGTTCTATTAAAAAAACAACAAATTTAAGCCACAGTTCCTTTGTTTTAAGTCAGATCGCTTTTTAAATGGCAATTTTAGATTCTACAGCAAACCATAAACTAGATGGCTATATTGGTTTTATTAAAAATACAGAGACACTAAAAAAAAGGCCCCTGTTCAGTCCTGGTTGAATGACCCTGTACCTATATTTCTTAAGAATTGTGGGTCGTGTTTTACTGCCCCTAATGTAGGGTGTTTTTAGCATTAACGTTTACCAAAAATTCCGATGATGGTCGTTAAACAGATGAGTCCGTAAAGGGGAGTATAAAATTATGGTATTTCCATTTTTAAATATGGGGAATTCATAACCGGTCGTTTAACGCAGGTGGCCACTTTATAGAGGCGGTCGCAAACAGAAATTTTACTGTATCACCAAAAAGAGCCAACAATAGTCCGTGGTCTGTGCTTAGCATACACTTCCAACCAAATATTGCTGTAACTTTTGACAGGTCACATAATATATGCTCAGGGTTCTCGCAGGATAGTATTGTAATCTTCTTCTACTGCCATGAGTGTCCTAGAAAAGAAGATGGTGGGTTTCTCCTCTTGTAAGAAAGAAATTTTCGAGAGATTTTACAATAATATGGATGTCCTGCGCACTCTTATCGTTGCTGTTTAAGTTTACAGCAATAACCGTTAGGTATTTAAGGAAGGTACAAAAATGTATAAATTATTCTCGAATATTTTAAATAGAAATCCGTATTTCGGAAATAATAAAACCCCTGGTATCAAAAATGTAGGGATTTGATCATTTCGTTAGGGTGGAACCAACCCAAATAAGTTTTTTCCAAAAATCTGTGATTAATTAGTAATTACATTTGACCATTACATTTTAAAAAGGATACCTTATAATATAAAAAAAAAAAATATTTTTCGCACCGTTTTGTTCCTTATCACATTTTATTGTAAGTAAGTGTTAGTATTTGGGTGGCTTGGTTCCCTATCGTTTTGAGTTTTTGAGTTATGGTACTCTCAGAAAAGCAGGGTATTGCAATTTTAATATTGTTGGGTTATGGAAACAAGATACGGACTCAGAATGAAGGTTGTATATTATTTAATAAAAGGTATCCTGAGAGTCCAATTACGTAGTCAACTGTGAGTGGGGCATATATGTATTAGTGCTATGTATGGCTATTACCCTATATATACATTATGAAGCAACAACAGAGATAGACGATCCAGGGCCATTTCGACTTGTGCGCATGCGCCGTAAGGGTATTGGAAAATGTACTTTTATTTCTTTAGAACAGGGCAAAAGAGTGAGCCTTAGAAAATTGGAGCAATGATAAAATTACCAAAAATCTTGCTAAAAAATTGTAAACTAAGCTTAAGTCTGTACTTTCAAGTGCTTTCAAATTATTTGTTTCCATTTCTAAACTAGAACGCGTTAAATAACAATTTTATATAACTGGAAGGTGACAACGTGACAACGTCTCATTTTTATTCGACATAACCTCGAAATCTTTAGCAAATGTTAATTTGTTTGACAGTTCGCTTCATCGAGTTGATTTGGTATTATTAACGGCTTTTGTGTACTGTTTATCTTTACTTTTCTGCAAATTTTAATTGTGTGTGTGAAGTGTAATAATTTTGTGACGATGCCGAGGCAAAACAGAATATTTTACATTATTTTAAACAGGCGTAAAAACTTAAACAAAGATTTATCGTTTTACAGGTATGTACCTAGATCGGATCTTTCTTCCTTTTAACTTACCTACGTTAATTTCGTCCATTTCCTAAAGATTATTTTCCTTTGCTGTTGTTGATATACTTAGGTACCTAGCTATTTTTACCGAAAATTGCATGTACTTCAAAGAATCCTACAAAAACCTATTATGTTACTTGTTAAACTCTAAGAATAATTGTAAAATATCTAATAAAAGTTTTACGTTAAGTTACCTGCGTTCTTTTTCTTTTCTCAATCGAAATAATATACAAAATCTTAAACAAATCAAGAACTTTAATGTTTGTTTACAAATTTCGGTCCAGTTGTCAAAGTCAAATGTGATAACCTCATTTTTTGTGCGTTAAAACAAACGTCTATTATCTTTTTCTCGCGCATGCGCACTGCGCGAAATGACCCTGACGGAACAAGGAACCTCGGCTTCACTACGTTTACATTGGTTAAATGGGATACGTGAAGGATATACACAACATCCTCAAAAAGTCAATGAGTGGGTTGGAAAAATTAATAACAGGATTATAGGATCATATTTCTTTGGCGAAAATTTTACTGCTCAGTGTTACTTAAATTTCCTCTCATTTGATTTAATACCTGCATTAGCAGTTATTTATCCTAAAGATGATGATCCAGATATTCCCCATGAAAGAATATGGTTTTAACAAGATGGGGCATCGCCGCACTTTGGCGTAAATGTTCGAAGATAGACGAAATTGAATGGCCACCAAGGTCTCCGGACCCTACGCCACTGGATTTCTTTCTATGGGGATATTTGAAGGAGTACATCAGAATAGACGAGACAACATTGAAGACCTAAAAGATAGAAAAAGGTTGGAGATAAATAATTTACCGGCTGAATATGTTCATCGGGTAATATTTCCAATAGTATTTTTTACAGTTACAAAACATCGTCGAACAAATGCATGGAGTAAAGGAATGGAGGCGATATAAAAATACCCTGTGGACAATGGATGGACCAGATTCGTCGTATTCTTGTTTTAAGATCCACATGTGTTAGAAAATGGACAGAGAGGCGAGGATGGAACCTGCGATCCATACTGAGTATTTCCTTTCTGGAGGCGCGATGATTTTGATTTTCATTGTTGATGGGGCGAGGGCGGTGATTTCCTTCTGCATACGGCCGACGATACCTGGGTACATAGTGGTACGTCCAGAGAGGATAGGTTAGTACGTAACTTAGGTTACCAATTAAATAAAAAGTTGGGGTAGCCACACACACGATTTAAATAGATTTATATAGAAAAAATATTAACTTTATGCGGGTCTTTTGAACAACCTACACTGCGCGGCTTATTTAACGCATAACAAAAAATTTGCCTCAATTTTGATGTTATATATTTTCCAAATTTGTGGTTCGTTTTGATTGATTTATTTTTCTGATTGTAGGCTGTATAGCCAAATGAAGGTCACATGTTTCCTTTACATTTTCTTTTTTGATTCATTTGTTTATCTCTGTTTTTTCATGAAATACTCAATTCTTAGTTCAACGTGTTTTTGTTGACCTAAAATGCATTTATCGGAAAAGTAGCAGGCTATGAAAATGAAAGATTACACAGAAACGTCATAAAGTAAAATGTAACAAAAGCATTATCAGGTTTGATTCTTCACTTTATCACTTTTTAGGTTGCTTTGCATACTTGTATTGGCAATTTCTAATTTTAAAAGTGTAATTAAAAACAAAATGGTCCCCAAAACGCACGTGTAAAAAGAAATCTTTCGCCTGAGGAATGTGCTGGAGCCATAGCACTTGTGGAAGAAGGCTTGCCACAATTTGAAGTGGCCCAACGATATGGAGTGACACAATCTGGAATCTGCTATCTATTAGCATTGGCAGGATTTCGAGAGACTGGGGCTAATCAAAGAAGACCTGGACAAGGACGAGCAAGGGTGACAACGAATGACCAAGATCGCTTTTTGCGAATACAGGCCGTATTAGTCAAGATACAGTGCGTAGAAGGTTGGTAGAAAGCAGTATTACTCCCTATCGAGCCGCAACTGGTCCTCTCCTAACCGTTAACCGTAGAAGGCAGCGTCTTCAATTTACCCAGGAGCACCAAAATTGGGGAGCTCGTGAATAGGGCAATGTATTGTTTAGCGATGAGTCAAGGTTTTGTCTTTTTAGTGATGACCGCCGTTGGGGAGTGTTTCGACGTCTTGGCGAAAGATATGCTCAATAGCTCAATGCAACATTGTCGGAACAGTAAGCTATGGAGGAGGATCTGTTATGGTCTGGGGTGGCATGAGTTTGGATGCTCGCATGGAGTTAGTTGTGATTCAGGGAGGTCCTTTGACAGGTGACCTCTACATATCAGACATTTTAGAACCCCATGTGGTACCATATGCCTCATTTATTGGGGATAATTCTTTATTCATGCACGATAATGCACACCCACACGTGGCAAGAGTGGTACAAAATTATCTCCAAGAAACAGAAATTTTAACTTGGCCTTGGCCGGCAAGAAGCTCTGACATTAATCCTATTGAGCATTTATGGGATAACATGGGTCGACATGTTAGAGCCTTGCTTCCTCCTCCTAGAAACTTAAATGATCTGTCATTTAGGCTTATGGAAATATGGAATCAGATTAATCAAGACGAAATCAGAAATCTCATTTTAAGTATGCCAAGAAGATGCGAAGCAGTAATTAGAGCAAGGGGAGGCAATTGCCGCTACTAAATGTTGTTATTTAATTTTTTTGAACAACTTCAGAAATTACAATCTTTTTTCCCTGTATTTTTTTTGCTATGCTTTGTGGATTCAATAAAATTAATGAATACCAAATACTGATTCTTTATTTACTTTAAATTTTGTTTTTTTTTATTGCTGTTGCATTAATTTAAGCATTTCGTTCATTTTGTATTTTTTAACTAAAAGTTTTTTTATGAAAAACATGTTGAACTAGAAATTGTGTATTTCATGAAAAAACAAAGATAAACAAATGAATTAAAAAAGAAAATGTAAAGGAAACATGAGACCTTCATTTGGCTATAATTGCGATAACTTTTAATGAATTTCCATAAAAAAACAACACTTTTATAACACCCGATATAATACCAAAGTTCTTTTTTTAAGCCAAAGCAATAAAGGCAGTGATATGCTTAAAGAAAACCTACAACTAGAAAAAGAAATCATTAAAATCGAACCACAAATTTGGAAAATACATAACATCAAAATTGAGGCAAGTTTTTCGTTATGCGTTAAGTAAGCCGCGCAGTGTAGTATATATTTCTTCAAAATACCTAAAAGAAAAGTGATATGTAGTGACCTTTTCTAAAAAAATCAGAATTGAAAAAATACTATAAGTGTTGTACCCCTCTCAGGAACTCACTGTAGCATCTAGATTATCTACCATATTATAATGATTTATAAATTTAAGAAAAATAAGTTTATTTAGTGAACTTTTCTAAACTTTATATTCTAGAAAATACAAACTCGATCCTTAAGCCAACAGGCTGACAGGAAAATCTATATGTCCCGCCTGTCTGAAATAGACTGCGGAGCGAGCCTCCCTTCGAATTAATTATTTAGGCGTTTGTGTTATTGAAAGTGGCTTCATTAAAAAATAACGAGTTTATTTTTGAAAAAATGTTGCTTCACCGTCTATGTACTTATAATTTATTAAAAATTAATAGAGGGCATTAAAACGAGAAATAAAGATAAAATTGTGTTTAGGTATAAAATCGGTAGGTTGGATGTAATACATTGAGACTCTTTACACACAGTTAGAGATGGTCAGGATTATTAAACCGTAATGGCTTAACTATGTTTTTAAGTAATCCAAGTAATACGGAATTACAGGCATAAAAAAACTTATAATCCACCAACTCGGGATTACTGTACCAAAAATAATTCGTAATCCAATAATTCGATATTACTGGAATAAATGTAATCGAATTTTATATTATTCCAGGATTACCGTAAATCCATAAACCCATTGTAATTGATTAAAGAATGTTATCGATTATGTCCATTGGTTCAATGGATTAAATCTAATGTTTTATAAAACGCATGGGAAGGTATTATTCATTATTATAACATCTTTTTTAGACGATAATTGGTTAGTATTTATCATTAAACCAAAAGAGAGAAACGATGTGCAGTGTTCAATAGCTTTATATAGGGTATTTCAGAAGTACGGTACGTAATTTAAAAGGGCGATTCCTTATGATATTCTAAAAGAAAAAGTTCATATGAATATGTGTCCGGAGTTGCCCAGTTTTTTAATAAAAATACAGGTGGTGGAAGACCAGAAACTGTAACAACGCCTGAACTAGAAGAAGCTGTACCTGATGCGATAGAAGAAGATCCTCCAAATAGTACCAGGAAGATTGCACTGCAGCTTGAAGTCAGCCCAAAACGTTTGGAAAGTTCTGAAAAGAAACCTCCTGTACCCATATCACATACAGCGGGTCCAAGCTCTACTGCCTGGGGATTTTCACCCAAGATTAATATTTTGCAGGTGGTTGATTCATAGGATGGCACACAATAATAATTTTTTACCAAATATTTTAGTTACGGACGAGGCAAATTTTTCAGGAAATGCTATTATGAACTTTCCCAATGACCATTTTTAGGCCGACGAAAATCCCCACGTTATTATAGAAAGTCATTTTCAGCAACAATTTTCGCTTAACGTTTGGGTAGGAGTTATTGGTGACTACCTAATTGGCCTATTTTTTTTACCGCCAAGATTACCAGGTGAATCCTACTCGGATTTGTTGCGACATTATTTACCCATTTTGTTAGAAAAAGTACCCCTACATGTAAGAGTCAACATGTGGTTTATGCACGACGGGGCTCTAGCTCATTTTAGTATTGTTGCTCGTCAGCATCTCGACATCACCTTCCCTAATCGCTGGATTGGACGTACAGGACCTCAAAATTGGCCAGCTCGCAGTCCTGATATAATTCCTCTAGATTTCTATTTAGGGGCTCTTGTTTGTAAAACTCCTGTACTAGATGTGAGTGACTTGAGGAATCGAATAATTGACAATTGCAATGTCATGAGGAATAATCCAGGTATTTTTGAACGTGCCAGACAATCAATGACAAATCGATTGCAGTCGTGCATTTTATCAGAAGGTGGACATTTTGCTCATTTACTGTAAGGTCGAAATTGTTTATTTTTTCTTTTTGGTTGTTATTTATTGTTGTCCATGGATAGCTGTTAGAATGAGTTAAAGTGATTTTTATTTTTTTTGTCGCAAACAAAGCCAGATATGAAAAAAACACAAAAGACCAAAAAGTTGTATTTGTAGTTGCTTAATCTGAACAAATAAGAAAACTAGAAAACAGTGGCGTACTTTTTCTTCTCAATAATAATTGGCTGTGGTGCCCACTAATTTCAATCTAGTTATGACTAAATAAGCGCCATATTTACTTCAAATAACTGAACCAAATTTCGACCAAATCGGTTTAAGGATATTTAAGACCGTTTTTTCTTTTAAACTTCAATTGTTCACACGAACTTTTTTTCTTAAAACAACGTTACGTCTCTCGATAAATTCTCCATTTATTCGTAATATAGGGTCTGAGTAGAGTGCACGGCTCAATACCATAAATTTATCTTTGAAGATATTTGTTTTTAGTCCAATTTCCTGTCCCACTGTATTAATCCGAGTTGTCACTTACAAACACTGTATCGTCGGCATATCTAACTGTGTTTATTACCTCCCCATTGATTTTCTCTTCAAACTCTTGTGCTTTCATCGCCTTCTTGAAGACTTTATCAGAGTATATATTAAAAAGTAGTGCAGATAATATCTGTCTGTCTAACTCCTCGTTGTACCTGACATTCGTCCGTTTATTTTCCATTAACTTGAACAATGGCTTCTTGACGCCAGTATAAGTTATCTGTAATCCTCAGGTCCCTGCCATCGGCACCAATCCCTCTAAGTACATCCATTAATTTATTATGTTGTATTCTGTCCAAGGCTTTCTCGTACTCAATGAAGCAGGCAAAAATATATTTTCGTTGATCACGGCATTTCTGGAGAGGTATATTCAGAGCAATTAGTGCCTCCCGGGTCCCTAAAGCATTTCTAGAACCAAACTGTATCTCGTCCAAATCCTCCTCACACTTATTTATTATTCTCCCATGAATAGTTCCGAGAAAGACCTTCAAGGTATGGCTCATTAGGCTTATTAATCTGCCACTACATCTCCTTGCTTGTTGTTTTTTAGTAGAACTATAAAAACCGACTTCAACCATATCTCCGTTTTAAAACTATTAGGAAATTTACTAATTTTTGTAATCAGCTAACGTATTATAACATTGTATAGCGTTTTCGTTTATGAAGGTATGGCTCATAAGGCTTATTAATCTGCCACTACATCTCCTTGCTCGTTGTTTTTTAGTAGAACTATAAAAACCGACTTCAACCATATCTCCGTTTTAAAACTATTAGTAAATTTACTAATTTTTGTAATCAGCTAACGTATTATAACATTGTATAGCGTTCTCGTTTATGTCACGGTGCTATAGAATTGCGAAAACTAAATGAAAAAGTTGTCCTTTGTTTTTGGCACAGTGTTGATGGAAGTTGAATAAAAATAATAATGAAGTCTGTAAAAAGGTCTCCTTTCGGAAGGCCGTTTTGTTGTGAGATGTCTGTTGTGAGTTTCTCAATTATTTGAAGGTGTAAAACGAAGGAAATGACTGTTTTTTTTATACTCTTGATTTGAATTAAAATTTTTGTAGTAGCATCGGAACAGGAGATAATTATGGCGATTTCGATGTTTCCAGTCGCATTGAGAAAACGCAGATGTGGAATAACGTCGTCAACTTTCTTAATTCATCGATATTTTCCCTGTGCAATTTCTTCTTGCCATTAACAGAACTTATAACATTATTCTTAGTTTCACTGATGATAAGCAAAATAAAAAGTAATGTTTTCAAATTTTTTAGCAAAATTCATTCACTTTTTTATTAACTGTTTCAAACGTAAATGTTGCTGTGTCAGAAAATAACTTTAAAATAAAATTTTATCTCACAATTTAAGCTCTTATTTCGAGTTTTTCATAGCTGCATATTGAAACTACGAAACAGGTAGCAAAAAGCAAAGTGAATGGTTTTGTGATTTAATAAGACTTATTTAATTATTTTCTCCTTAATTTAAGAGTACTTTTTATGAATTTTAATTTTATCAAAATATCGTTGTAATGAGGTCTTAAAAAAACAGAGCATTGAATATGTTTCACAAAAAGTTCAGAAGTCAACCATGGCTGGTTGGTTTATACAGGGTGTTAAAAATTGCATACAGCGAGGTGGTGGTCATTTCCAACATTTATTGTGCGTCTGATTTAGTTTTATATCTAGTGTTTCGTTGTTTATTGTTGTTTAAAAATTACCGTTTGAAATATTTCTATGTTGATTAAAAAAAAAGTTTTTAAAATTGTTTCACTTGTTGACAAACACATGCATCGATTAATTTAAATCACAATATATCGAAAACGACTGCTTGTAGCGACTTTTGACAAGCATACCATTTTCACGTAAAAATGATAGAGGAATCGATTTTTCTTCTAAAAAATGTGATACATACATACAGGAAAAAATTGTGACTCCCCAAAAGAGAAAAATACCTGTAGGTGGCGCCCCCTACAATTAAGGGCCAAACTAAGATCAAATTTGAATTTCTCATATTCAAAAATCTCCAAACACCAATTTTCGTCCAAATATAGACATTATTTCAAAAATTATTTACGAAAAACAAAATAAAAATAAATTTTTAACACCCTGTATCTCAAAAATGAAGGGCTCCTTAAAGCCAAGAATATTCTAAAAATAGAGTTTTAAACGGTGACTTCCTTGGTTGGTTTTGTCGACTTACAACTTTACATTAAATACTGTCTAGGTTTTGTTAAATTTAGCAGAATATTTTACGTATAATAATAGGATTTTATGTTTGACTTTGATTTAGATTGACACGTGTTTCTCAAACAATGTCAGTGTTTAACCTAAGCATGCGCTCAGAAGATGTCCGAGCTGTAGCTCTAATCCACTCCAACAATGGCTGAAACATACGGTGTATTGGTATCGTTCTGATATGACTGTGTTAAAACACACAGGAACATTATTGCATCGCTTACTTTTTCCAGAGAGTGATTAAATCTTAAGGATAATAAGGTATCATTTGTTTTCGCCGGTATTATATCACATACAGCATACAGCGTGTAACAGAAATATGGAACGCTTTAAATTTCTTTAATACCGTTTGTCCGATTTAGCTAAAACGCGGTATCCGTATATAAAGGTTAATGTTGCCAAATTTACAGTTTTTTAGCAATTTAAATCTTTTTTTTAAATGGGACACCCTATATATTATTCGAAAAAATGATTCCGCAACAAACTCTAAATAACTTTTATATACGTTACTTAATGTCGAAATTTAGCCATTTTTTTAATATTCGAGCTCAAAAATTGAGAATTTATTGAAACATTATTGTAAGGTAATTATTGTTTAAACTTACTTATTACAGAATAAAGAAATTTTAATTAGATGTTTAAAGTGCCTTCCATTGACTTCTTGACAATATGCTAAATATTGCGGAAAAGTATTTAAAACATTAGAAAGAATATCTGTTTCTTCGATTCGTCGGCACCCAACTTCAATTCTTTGTTTTTGGTCTTCTATATCATGTGGCTTTGTCTTGTAGACCACATTTTTTAAATGTCTCCACAAGAAATAATCGAGTGGAGTCAGATCTGGTGACCGAGCTGGCCACTCAATTGTACCCCGTCTCCCTATCCATCCTTCAAAAAATACTTCATTTAGATACTCCCGTACTTGTCTGGTGTACTGTGGTGGTGCACCGTCTTGTTGCAGCCATACTTCGTTATTTAATCCCGCAACGTTGTCTAAAATTTTGTTTATTGATAATCAGTTTTAATTTACTTTAATGAAACTAACTTACGAGGATTTGGAAATAGGATCGCAAGACCAGGAACAATTTCATTTCTTAAGAGCTGCAAATATCTATCGCCATTTAAATTATAATCCATAAACAATGGACCAATTATCCTTTATCCTATAATGCCTGCCCAAACATTAATTTTTTGCGGAAATTGGGTGTGCTGTTCTCGAATCCAATGAGGATTTTCTTTGGACCAATAACGAATATTATGCCGGTTTACATTTCCATTAAGACACGTCGACTCATCGGAAAACATTATTTTATTAATAAAATTTGGATAAGCATCATTTGCTCACTGAATTCTAAACGCCTGTCAAAGTCATCCTCAGAGAGTTCTTGAACCAGGTGAATTTTGTATGGGTGGAACTTCTCACACTTTAATACGCGATCTACCGACATGTGCGATGTGTTGTAATCGAGGCCAATAATTCGAGTAGAGAGGTGTGGATTTTCCTTTATGCTAAGCAAAATATCTGAAGCTTTATCGCCGCTTGTCGCAGTTTTTGGACGCCCAGATTTTGAAATGTCTTTTGCATGGCCAGTTTCGTTATATTTCTTTAAAATTTTGCTTAAGTACTGTGGACCGTGCTATTGGATGTCGGTTGGGATACCTACTTATCATTAAAAATCTCAGCAACCTCCTGCTGTGTTCGCCTTCGATCCCCGTAACCCAATATCATTAATATTTCTATTCGCAGTGTTTCCGTTAGTAAATCCATTTTAAGAATTATTAAAACTAATAAATTATGAAGCACAAATACCTTCTGAAAAGTTTGTCAATGTCGCTGTCAGAATTTAATTGTGTCACAAATTTCCAAGACCTACTTATATCTCTATCAGTTTCCTTGGATAAGAGGTTCTTATGATATTTAAACCCCAATATCAAAAAAATGGCTATATTTAGACATTAAGTAACTTATATAAAAGTTATTTAGAATTTATTGCGGAATCATTTTTTTAAATAATATATAGGGTGTTCCATTTAAAAAAAAAATTATTTTAAATTGCTAAAAAACTGTAAATTTGGCAATATTGCAAATGTCACTAGCAGCTCCACGATAACCTCTTATATACGGATACCGAATTTTAGCTAAATCGGATAAACGGTATTAAAGATATTTAAAGCGTTCCATACTTCTGTTACACGCTGTATATATCATTTATTTAGGGTAAGTTAGTTCAGATTGATAAATGTATTTACAATTTGAGGAGAATTTCATTAAAGCGGGTTAGAAAGCAGATACATTTAAATTCACTATCACATTTGAATTGTTGTCCGTTTTGCTGATAAGTATATTTTCCTTTACACTGACATTTAAATTGTTAAGAATTTATTCAAACCAGTGCGTGCAGCCAACACTAACTGATGAAGAAAATCTCGGAGAAAAATTCTGAGTTTAAATTCAGCTTTAGATAATTGGATTTTTCACGTCGTCCCAGTTTAAAATAATAAGTTTTCATAATTCCATTTAAAATCATTTAGCGAAAAGCCGAAAAGCGACATCATTAACTTCTTAAAATGCATTGTAAAGCCGTTTCAATCCTCTATAATAAGTCTCTTTGTATTGGGGCCAGATTTTTTAAACTGATGGAGTCGGAGAAAGGTTTACGTTATAAGCTTCACTTAAAACCGAAATTAAGATTTTAATGCTGTATTTATTGCGAGCAATTTGCGTATAGATGAACCAGTTAAATTTACGATGCTCTTTGATGGTATCGGCTTTAGGACCTTTAAAAGTCTAGTCGGTAAAGTTCGAGTCTGGAATGGCGATTAGTATTTCATGTCAAAGGTTATTGCTATTTAAATTATACAGACAGCATTATATATGAACAAAATAAAGCCAACCTATTATAAAGTATTTTCAGCGAGTAAACCTGCAAGTTGGCGGTGGAGAATTCATGTAAGCACACTTCAATCGCCTATAAATGAAGACAAGGAGTTCACACCAAAAATTATGAAAACCCAATTCAAAACATCAACAAACCAACTTTGAACGAAGTCTAGTGTGAGAAAAAAGAAAACTTATTTGCATTGTTCCTAAAATATATATTTTGTTTACGTTGGTTGCTACAAATATAATGATGATTGAAGATGTGTTTAAACTAATTAGATATCTCCAGTAGTCTCTAGATGAATTCAATTAATTGAGCTGAGGTAGCGGTTTTCTCAGTTCATTGTACATATTATACTTTCAAGTTATGTCGAAATTTTATCTGATGTTCTAATATTTCCAGTATGTAAAGAACTGTCGCTTTAGTATCCCGAAATCATTGAAAAAACTCCAGATTGTCAAATTTGTACGTCTTGGTAAATAATTAAGTTTAATTCATCCACATCATCTTCACCAAAAAAATGTTCTACTAAATTTATGATAAAAACAGTTTTTTTTAATGGTTTATTTATTATTGCATAATTACAAATATATAGATTTTTCTTATGACCTAAACAGTGTAATTAAACATTGGTATCGATCATTTTACAAAATTAGTAAATTTGGCAACGGATCATGTCTTTATACAATTTATATACAGCTTAAGTTTTCTTGTCAATTCCCAACTGGTGTTTAGTTAATTTCAGAAATTTTTTGTACTGAGGAACATTCCTTATTTCTACTGGTAATTTATCATAGGCAATAGATGCCCGGTACAGTGGACTCATAATTCCTTTATTTGTTCTTATATTATTAAGGTGGATATTACCTTGAGTCCTAGTGCAATGTGTATGCATATCAAAATTAAATAATATTTCATTGTTTGACTTTTGCTTTTTATGTATGATTTTATGCATAAGTTTGCATTGCTCCAGTTCCAAAAGTGTATCCAGTCGATTCAAACCTAATTCTCTATATAAAACCGCCGTATGTGTCAGATAGTCATAATTAAATAATATATTTAATACTTTATTTTGTAATGTCTGGAAAGTGTTAAGGTTCACTACACCACAATTTCCCCATAAAGGCAACAAATATCTGAAATGTGATAAAAAATAGGCGTTATATATATTCATTTTACTTTTTTTTTATAGATAATTTCTATTTTTATATAAAGCTCTGATCATTGGTGCGATTTTGTCTTATACGAAATTAATGTGTTCTTTCCAATTCAGCTTATCATCTATAATTAATCCTAAATACTTTATTTTTTCTACTTTCTCAATAATGAAATTATTTATTCCTATAACAGGGGTCCCTATAGTTTTGTTTTTTTGCTTAAAAATCATGTATTTGGTCTTTTCGATGTTTATTTTTAACCTATTGCACAATAGCCAGTCTTTATATTTTTGAAGATCTAAATTTACATTTATCTCAAGGTTGTCCTCACTGTTAAAACTATAATATACCAGAGCTGTATCGTCCGCAAAGGTGAAATACCGCGCCTTCAACCCCGAGCATCGCAAGCTAAGTACAAACAATGAATACAATAGAGGTCCTAGCACTGATCCCTGTGGCACTCCGGATTCAATTTTTTTGTTTTCACTAAGATGTTTATCAAGATTTACATATTGTTTACCACTTAGTAGATAGGTTTTAATTAAATTATACATAGCGCCTCTGATGCCCAATTTATACATTTTGCTTAACAATATATCAAAACTTACAACGTCAAGTGCTTTTTTTAAGTCAATAAATGCTGCTATTACAATTTTTTTATTATCAATTTCATTTGCGATCAAGTTGACGAGATCTAGAGCACTAAATGTGTTGCTATCTTTAATACATCCATACTGATAAGGGTCCGCAGTTTGTTTCCTTCTTGACATTTCACATTACTTAAAATTATGAAACATTTTTTTGTGTATTTTAGCATGAAAATACAGTTTTGGAAATACACCATTATTGCATTTTAATGTTTTTCCTTCGTCCCTTGTGATGGCTGTCGAAGCAATTAATGTGTCTAATATTTTGTTGAGTTTATTTTTTATCGTTGTTATGACGTCGTTACGGAAAATTCGCAAAAAAAACTGTATAATTAAATTACTATTCAAGCTACCCTTCTTCAAAAAATATTTACATAACATAATCACATCTATGTGTACCAGTCAGTCAAATAGAAACCATGCTAACACTTTTCGATGACTTTCATCCTAAATTAGAATCTACAGTAGAGGTTGAGGTAGAAAAAAATAACTCTATTGCATTTTTGAATGTAGGTACTAATAATAAGGATTAATGATAATAAAATAGAAACTAATTGATACCACAAGCCAACTTTTTTTCAAATATACCTAAGTCTTAACTGTTTACACTCATTTGAACAAACAGTAAACATAGTTAAAAACCTAAATACCCTAGTACAAAAACTTTCGCTCTTAAATTTTCACCAAAAAAACCTAAACAATATAAAAACAAGAAAGAAACGATTAGGTTCAGGGTTTTTCTTAAAAATAACTTGCAGGACTTTCCAACAACCCAGTACAAAAGGGACAAACTAGTTGATATCTCAAAAACAAGAGTAGAACAGATACCTTAACCTTATAAATTGAATAATACCAACAACACAGTCCTAGCAGAGAACTCCGATATCAACACCAATTTTAATTCAACAATTCTAAAATCTTAACACAACAAAAAAATGATAGAAAACATTTACTAAATAAAATGGCGGAAACACAAAGACAGCAAAAACCAAAAACAAGATGTTGAAGTATATATACAGGGTGATGCATGGCTTAGTTGAACAAATAAAATCCCATGTAAATTTGGAGGTGGCTAAATACTGGCTCCCCTGTACATTTTAGAGAAGAATTGTATTATAATTTTCTAAAGAGGCCGATATAATAAACCCACATGCCAAGTTTGAATAAATTTTAATAAGCCAATCCTAACTTATTTAATTAAATTTTATGGCAATATTACGGAATTTTCATATTTTAGGTAATACAGCAAATACCAGCAAAAAATTATTATTTGGGATTGACAAAACGAAAAGTAGCGTCAGTGACAACATTTTCATTGAAGGCGCATTAAGTATAGCAAAACATGAAGTATTCCATTAAGGAAAAAGTAACTATGATTAAGTGGTATTATACAGGAAACAGCTTAAGAGCAGTGTCTGAAATGTTTTCAGTTCAATTCCCTGATAAGCCTATCCCTTTCATTTCATTAATTAAACTTATCATTAGTACATTTTAGCCCAAAGGCACTGTAATGAATATTTGTAAATGCTCAACTCAGAATGTCAATAGAAGTGAGGATTCGTGGACAAGCCGCAGGAAAACATCAAAGCACAGTGTTGCGCACTTTAAAAAACATAAATATTTTCCTTACAAGTATGAAAAACATCAAGAGCTACGGCAAGGTGATAATGTACGAAGAATGGTATTCTGTTTCGAGGTAATGCAAACAGCCAATAATAATAGGGATTTTTTTGAGAAATATTGGAGCCAAGAAAATGAACATCGTCTTGTACTCCGACGCAATATCCACAAAAAAATTAATGTTTGGGCGGGAATTGTAGAACATCACATTATTGAACCATTTTTTTTAGAAAGCAACCTTAGTAGTAAAGCAGTAACCTATTTGGACTCATTACAAAATCAAATTGAACTCGCACTAGTAGGAATTGTACCCGAAAATTAGGAGATCTGAAATCAAATGGATGGTTGTCCTCCCCATAATTCTCTCATGGTTAGGGAAAACTTGCAAAATACGGAAAATTGGCCCACAACATCTAATCCTTTGGCCAGCCAAGTCTCTTGACCTTTTGCCAATTGACGAGATGGGGTCGCTTAAAAAATTTGAAGTTAATGACAAATAATCTTTGTTCGTCATGTTCAGCTTTGCGTCAATTTTTGTCTTCTACAGAGAATCACGTTTCATTGTGATTTCATAAAGACCAAGGCTGGGTTATTGTGGCGGATCCAGCAGTTCTCAATTTGTCGTGCCCGCGAGTGTATTTCAATAATTTCGGTGCCTCCTATTACATAACTGGCGTTTTTTAAAAAATGAAACTTTTTTATTGTTTGAATGACTTTCGTATCACACTTAGTTTTCGAAAAACAAACCGTGAATTCGTTTATTATTCTTTTTCTCGAAATGGTTCATTTTATCGACAATAAACAAAAGGTGCAAGCTAGCTAGATTTATTTTTTTTCTTAGTGTTTATCATACAGGGTGTTACAAAACTAAAAAAGCTTAATATGTTTCAAGGATACTATTTTAAGAAGCCCTTACTAATTTCCATAACATTAAATTTATATTAAATTATATTAAGTACTTTAAAAGTTATTCAAGAAAACCGACTTCCAGCGGCTTTCTTTAGGGGCACATATCTCCGTAGGGAGGGCCTGTAAGAAAAAATTTTATAGGAACTTTTCATCTTATTTTTTCATGTTCTATCTGAATCCGAGAGATCTCCCACATTTTCCCGGACACCCTGTATAAGGCTTGTTCCAACCAGCAGCAGTCTGGGACTAGTTTTGAATCAGAAATAAAGTTTAGCTTGATGAATATTGCATGTTGACCCCAGGAAGCCTTGTTAAGTCCCACAACTGGTTGATTGTATTTGGCAGTTTGAAACTGTCAGGGACTGATGGTTGGAACAGACCTATAATAATTTTAGATTTCTGAGGATGACCGGATAGGTCGAAACGTCGGAAACAATAAATAATTTGATTATAGTTATTTCACTGACCAATATGCAAGTATTAAAGAAATATTGACATCATTTTTGAACAAAATAATAGTTTTATTAAGAGGGAACACCGATATATTTTGTATTAAGTCAATAATCTTCTAAAAATTTTTTTCCGCTACTAACCTATAACATCGCCATTATTGACCGATTATTAACGTTAGAAATCGTTTTTCTCTACCTTATAAGTTATTATTGACCATGGTCAATAATAAGACATTGAAATCCATTATTGACCGATCTTCAAGAATCTATTTGAAGGCAGGTAACTTGATTTTTTGATTCTACAGCATGAATTCATAAACATGAATGTGGTTAGGCAACCAGATAATTATCAATACATGTTAGATTACTTGATATTGTAAAATATCGATACAATTAACATTTCTTCTGCTTCCATCCTTAATTCTGGAGGTGTACACATAATAATATCACTAACATTTTCTTTGCTCATTTTTTAAAAAAACGGAAAACTCGTGAAATCTGATGACATAAATGAACAAAAATTGACATTAACAAAGCCACCTGACAAAACAACAAAATATTTTGCCAATTCCAAAGCGCAGATAACTTGATTAAAAATATACATATACCTACCTATCATTTTTTATAATTATTAATACTATAAAGATAAATGTCTTATTAAAGTTTGTATTAGTGGAAAAAATTTTATATTAACCACGGTTCGCTCCGCTCCTCGTGATTTAAACTTGCCGCTCGGGCAATAATGATGGCTGTCTAATAATATACTATTATAATGCAGAGCGCTTTCGGCCTTAAGCCATAATCAGTGCTTCTTTGTTAGGAAACAGAAACACCTCATTGATAAAAAAAAATTTTCCCGTAAGTGGGACATGAACACCACAATGTAAAAACTGGTCACCCAAAATATTCAGCTTGTAAAATTGTAAACGACAAACATATGGGGCGAACCACTTTTTTGAAAATTTAATTAGTAATTATCATTTTTCTTTTCATTTTTGTTACACGTGGAAACGTGGTTGCAAAGCGAAATTTAATATCATCTATACAACCACAATTCCACGTGTAACAAAAATTAAAAGAAAAATGATAATTACTAATTAAATTTTCAAAAAAGTGGTTCGTCTCATATGTTTGTCGTTTACAATTTTACAAGCTGAATATTTTGGGTGACCAGTTTTTACATTGTGGTATTCATGTCCCACTTAAGAGAAAAATAGTTATTTATGATGTGAGTGTTAAAAGTGATGTTTTATTTTGTGAGTGAAAAAGTTTGTGAAATGAGCGGAGCGAATTGAACAATTTCACGAACAAAATAAAATTACTTTTAACACAAATATCATACAATGTTTTTTGTATAACTGCCCTATTTCGATAATAAAATAGGGGAATTTGTGTAATGTTCTTGGTTAATCAGGTATCAATGTAGTCAGGATACGACAAGAAAAACAGCAGTATCTAGTTCTACATAATAAATACTATATTCCATCAGTCTTCAATTCTCATATATATACAATGTTACAAATGTACGAGGAACAACCTTTCAATTAGTTGTCCTCGGTCAATTACCGTTCATGTTATCAATAATATAATACTATACATTAAACAACACATTCCTAATCTAAACATAAATGGATCAATGGCACCTCCGGCATTGACTCACTGATAGGTCAATTGCCTAGTGAACTTGGTAGTGCCATTTAGCCATTACATTTGGAATGACATTAAACTTCAAAATGCATTTTAATATTCAAATAATCACAAGATTGTTGTGAATGACAAACGTTGCCAACGCTATGGTTACTAACAAATGATTGCTTACAAATAAAAAAGATGCTGTCATTTAAACAATTGCGTTCTTGTCCAATTGTTGTCTTTGGTTCTTGACTGCTTAATATGTTTGTCGATAGTGACATAATTAATAAAAGTGTTGATTTGGTTGTTCCTGTGGATATTGAAAAGTCTGCAAGAGGAGCAACTTTGGAACTCCTAAAATTATTATTATAATTTCATTTGATTTCATCATAAGAAAATGTCGTGTTAAAAATATTTTTAACACGCTTCCACGTAAACAATCACTTTTAACACTGTTGAATGTCATTAAAAGTGTCACTTTTTATGGCAGTTGTACAAAAAAGAGTTATCAATGAGGTGTTCCTGTTTCATTATACACTTAATACAAAATATATTGGTTATGCCTCTTAATTCAAAAAAGTGTCCAGAGATCTTTCTTGGGGGGGGGGGGGGGGATTGGACTTGACTTTTACTTTTGGGTGTAACATTTTTCTACCAAGGGGGGGTCCCTAGTTTGCCCCCCCCCCCCGTGGATCCGCCACTGACACAGTCCTACCTTATCAATAATTCTATTGGCATTTATTTTCTTAAACTTTAACAAAAGTTAATCTCTGGCTTGCTACCGGTTAGTACAGATATCTGGTTACACGAATCTCCAACCTTGTACGAAACCGTGTTTTTACACACTAGCATTAACGCGGGTATCAACGTACACGCAAACATATAGGGTTGCTATCTTAGAACATACACTTATATGAACTTTGATAAATTAAAATTCAGGATAGGCAAGGGCCTAGCGACACCTAAAGCACCAGATCACCGAAGTTAAGCGGTGTCGAGCGCGGCTAGTACTTGGATGGGTGACCGCTTGGGAAACACCGCGTGCTGTTGTCTTAGGGAAGAGTGTAAAATGAATCGACATCAAAACCATCCTATTCACGCCGGACAGGCCGGATGAGATCGGATATCTCGTAGGATGAAGGTGCCGTTTCACACTCCCCAGTCGGTAGACCGCACGATTAAAAACCGTACGGTCGATGACCGGTTCTAGATGGCCTCAGATACGCCGACGAACCGTAAAAAAGTAAAATAAAAAAAAAAAATTCAGGAATTATCATTTCTTTAGGAATTATATACAATGCGTGTATAAAGTCGTCCCTATATTAACTTATAATTAACAAATATGAGAATATTGAAATTTTGGTACGTTCAAGAATTCCTAGAATTTAAATTTTTAAGTGTAAACTCTTATTCCACTTTTTAAAGATGGCGGTAGGGCGTCATTTTGAATTAGATTTTTAAATGGCAGGTGGCTCGTTAAAAGCTATTTTCGATTACAAATGATTCCTGCGTTTTACAAGATTTTATCGAACTTTTAATAATTTTATTTATAAATTTATTTGCCATCTTTGAAAACTTAGTCAAAAACTTACACTTAAGAAGTTGTATTCTAGTTGTTGTACTAAAACGTACCCAAGTCAGGGCCGGAACTTTGGCTGAAAAGCCCCTGGGGCAAAACAAAATGTGAGGGCCCCATTTATAAATTACTTCTGATATTAATATAAAATAAATAAAAATTACAGTATTTTTTCAATTATTATACTTATACAGTGAGAACGTAAAAGTGGGAACAAATTCATTTAAAATTCATGTGTTTGTTTCTCGAAAAAACGCTCGGACCCGTCAATTTTTTTTATTCCTGTTGTGCATTTTTTAAAGCTTCTTTCATGTATACAGGTTTTCCCAAAAACAAGTTGACGGCTTACTTTATTTTTTTAAATATATACCCCTATTTTATAATATTCTTTTGGATTTTGCATAAAATTCCAAATATGTTTCTTGAAATATGTCATATACTTAAATTCAGCCGTTTGCGAGAAAACTGCGATTTAACTTAAAAAAACAACACCATTATTTATTAGCGAAAACAACAGAAAATTCAAAAGAAACTAGAAGTTGCTTTATCAAATGTTGGAAATGACCTCCACCAACAGTATGGTAGTACCCAAGACGATCTTCAAATTCGTGCAGAACGATATTAACGACGTGTCTGGTGGTCTTCTTGAACCGACAATAACACATTTAATTATGTATTATGTTATAGAAGAACCACCGAGCAGTATACGTAGTTTAATTAGACAGAGTAAAATAGATTTTTTGGGGAATCCCCGGCGCATTTTGTATAATGCGGATTTTTTTGTTTAATCGAAATATTTTATTTTTTAACAGTTTATTTCAGATAAACAGGATTTCAGTTAATAGCGATTCGGATAATCGAGATTCCCCTGCACCTCAGACAACATAAAAAAAAATTATTCCTTGAAAACTTGGTCTTTACCCCATTCAACCCTATGCAAAAATACTTAGTTTCATATGAGGAAACAGAGTTCAAACAACAAAGCTCCCCGAACTTAGTAACATCCCTCTTTTGTTCGGAGTTAAAAATGTTACCGAAACAAATTTAATTTGGAGCCCTTTTTGGACCTTCTTTTTTTGCGGCTGAACAATTATATCGTCGACTGTGAGACAACAACTGACAAAGAATATCTTATGTTTTAAAAATAAACATGATTTTAAAAAACAAACCTTTATAAAAATAATACGCACTGGTCTACATTTATTTTGGCGCAGAGTAACTATCATCTCCTATTTTATGGTAAATCGGGTCCGCTGAATTTACCTTTGTGTTTTCGTTTCAAAGATTTTTTAAAATAGTAATTTTGAAAATGCGCGAAAGTTTAAAAACCTTATTTTGAATTTCTGCCCTGAAAATAAATTGACAATACTTCGTATGGAAGCCACACGCCCCTAAAATAGAAATGCTACATGAGACATACATTGTTTATGAGGTAAACGATTAAAAAAATATTAAAAGCATAAGAAACACAATTTTTTATCTTTATTTTTTAAGGTAAGGTTATCAAAGCTAGTTTTGTATTGTATTACTAGACCTACGCCACAGAAAACGTAGTTTTCTGGGCTTACTCTGTTAAAAGTATTAACTTCTATGATTAACTAGATTAACATGATGTGGGAAATATATAACATTGCCTAAAACCTTATAAAAAATCTGTAGTATGGCAACGCAGCAATAACGGATCCGCCCAGATTTCATCATTTTCGTGGCCAGCCGCATCGACTCGACAATACTCGGCATAGCGGATGTTGTTTTCCTGGAGTTTTGTCGCATGCATATATAGAGGCAGCGTAATCCCCACTCCCGGCCCCACCTAGCTAATGAGGATAGTACTGAGAATTTTATTATTAACATTTTGCATAGTGTCGTTAAGTCAGCGATAGAAATTGCGGAAACAGAAACACATACAAAAAAAGGAGAGCATAAGAAGAGAAAAAAGTGCGTCATTAGCCCTTTGGAAAGAAAGAAACAAAAAATAGAGGAGTACGTGAATGCGCACAACGTAAAAGGTTTTTGTAGCTGTAAAGAAAATGCCCGCAGGGCGTACAGGATGTACTTCAAAAAAACATTAATACTCAGTTTTCGTCACTTAATAATGACCAGCAGAAGCTTTTTGCTGCGGGTTGTGTTAAAAAATCGGAAAAAAAGGGAGAAATAGTGGAATCTGAGAATAATTCCCGAAGAACCTTAAGTTTTAAATACACTTTGAAAAATGAAAATGGAGAAGATATTAAAGTATGTAAAATATACCTTCTGTTAACACTGGGCTATGAGTCTGAAAATGATACGATACTGAAAAATGTGCGCAGCATAGACCCAAACCTAATAGCACCAATGCAAGATGGAAGAACTCAGAAGCAGACAGTACCAAGAAGATTTCACAGAAAAGATATCGTAGATTACATCAACTCATTTCGGCCCACTATCTCTCACTACCGCAGAGAACATGCGCCAAATCGACTGTATCTGCCTAGCGATATTTCCATAACACTAATGTACAAGAATTTCCAGGAAAACTACCCACATGACCTTTCTTACGAATTATATCGGAAGGAAGTTGCAAATCTTAACATTTCCTTCACAAAACTCGGATACGAAGCGAGGCTTTTAACATACATAAAGATACAACCCACTTTTTTTTAAAAAACATAGTAGACACAACTTTTGTCTAGCTTGTATCAATAATGCATAAAAATACATCAGAGTTAAAAAAAATCAGTAGGGTATTAAATATTTCCACAAAAAAAATATTGATGATATCTTCACGCACGCCACTGATGGAAGTAAGCAATACCTTTTTTTTAACAAAAAAGTGCAGTTTTATACAAAATCAGTTGACACCAATTTTCAATACCGTATCTTCAAAGACATTTAAAATTTTAAATAAACAAATATTTTTTTTATTATTTTAACACCCTGTATCTTAGAGGGTAAGCATTTTAGAAATATGTCCATATGAACTTTTCGTCTGAAAATGGTATCAGGTATCCTAGATTTTCTTCATGTTCTTAAGGATCAAAATTGTACTTATCCGCAGGTCCTCCTGAAGGTGCCTAAATAGGCTATCTAAAGTCTATTGGGACCTAGGCTGCCTCGGATACTGACTGACTGCGTAGCAAATCCAATTGGTCTTCAAAAGGTCTAAAAAAAAACTGGTTCGAAACCGCGGGGTCAAATTTGAATTGACCAGAGTCCGAATTAACGAAAAATCGAAAGACTGGCTCTAAAAAATACACATGAAGTTTTATAGGTTATATGGTAAAAATCTCAAAAATAGCCATCATCTAGAAAAAATTATGTAGAAAAACTTATCAAATTGGTGCCTTAAATAAAGCTAAGTGTCGAAATCTCACATGTAAAAAATGTTTCCAATTTTTTCCACAAAGGCTTTAGTCTCTGATTAGTGTGCCAAATAGAATTTCACCCAATGACACAGATGACGGTTTTCCGTCAATCTCAAAACCCACAGCAAATATAACGTAGAATAATCGAAATTAGGGCCTAATAAGAAGAGCGGTTTCGCATAATGACGTGTAATCAGGGTCCTGCGGTTGTACGACAGATACAATATGACACGGTAAAATGATAAGAACATACCTGAAAGTAACAACGTCAAGTCTTTGTTTAATAACTTTAATCGGAATTTGCCGCCCCAGAAAAATGCCGTCCAGGGCGGGCCGCCCTCCTCCCCTCGCTCCGCTTCCAAAAATACTTTTCAACTAATTAATGAAAGAAAAAATCTTGTTAGAGGAAATTTAAGTATATACTTGAGCTGAGCATGCCGTTTTTATTCAGTTCGTACAATCACAAAACGATACCGTTTATCTCATGTCGATTTGTAATATCTGACTTTATTGGTTTGACTTGTTAGTACAGGACCACGCAATTATTAAAAAACAAATCTGTATGTGATAAACCGAATTGGCATCCTGGTCCCATCCCAAGAAGATCTTACGCCAAGAAATACTTCCATTATCGGTGGTCTTTCCGAATTTTCGAAATTACCACCACAATTTTTTTACGATCAATGTAAGAGATCAATTTGAATCGGCGGCTTGTGTTTTTATATAATTAAATGCTTGTGGTGTCATCTTAAATGAAAATAAACCACCATAGGATTAAAGAAACCACAAATTATGTTTTAACGAAGCAGAACAAATTGTTACGGCATTAACGACAAAGTGGTTATAATTTTCATAACCATCCGAGTACACACACAACAATAAGTTGTTGGAAAGAGAACGTTTAGCGATAATTATTGTATTAACTTAGACAACTTATTAACATGTAATTGTCAGTTTGAAAAAGTCGGTAGCACTTTTTGTCACGCAAGTGTTGATTTAAAATATTTAGCAAAGGAATTCTTGGTAGTTGATTATGTTAGTTGACACATCAGCAATATTATTATAGGAAGTTTTTAGTTTGGGTCGTTCAGATGAAAAAAAAAATTGTTCTTGTTCAAATTCACACGATTTTTTTTTATTAAGTATAGACACGTATTTGTTTCGAAAAACGCTATTTTCCCGGTAACAAACTTTTAATGTCGTAGGCTCGGGGTTCTTGTAATTAGCATTCGTATACTCTTTTGAACTTAAATGTTACACCTGTTTTATATTTTACCTAGATACCTAAATACTTACGAAGAGTTTCAAAACCAATAAATCGCTTGGCTTTAAAAGAAAGTAATCGTTTGTTTTTGTAGTAGGTGCCGGGTGTTCCACCTAAGGAGGTAATCGGCTATATCTCAGAAAGTAATAACACTAGGACTTTGGGAAACAATATATATCGATAAAAGCGGCCAAGAGAAATTGCTGGAAATTATTTTCAAGTTCGAAAAATGACCGCTAGGGGGCGTAACAGAACTTTCAAAATAGAAATGCCGATTTTCTCTTGATTTTTCTTAATAAAAATATGTAAAAAATATAGCCATTGTATTCTTCATAAAATTATGCAACTTTATGTTGAAAATCGTTTTTTTCCTATTTTCAATAATAAAGTGGTGGGAGAATGTCAAACTTTTTTTCTTTCAAACGCTGATATCTCTGCTTTGGATAAACCGATTTTATTCAACTTGGTCTTGAAAAAAAACCCTTCTTTTCCTCTACACGTAGATCTATTAACTATACCATATTGATTCTGATGGTGGCCACTAGATGGCGTTTTTCCGTAATTCCTCAATGAATAAGGATTTTCTCAAAAAAATCAAATGTTATGATATGACTTTTTCATCATATTTTATTTTAGGCTTATAAAGGCTATTAAATAGTGGAATAAAAAATCCAGGTCCGCATTTAAAATAAAAAAGTTGATGATGGTCGCTCGAATCCGAAACGTCGGATTAAAAAACTAACCCCATCAGCTTATAGAGGAGGAAAAGTTACTATAAGGAACTGAAAACCGCAACGTCATATATTTTGTTAAACCAGAGATTTAATTGATTAGAATTAGAAAAGTACTTTTTAAGGCAAATTTGGAAGATATTACAAAAATACTTGAAAAACTTTCAGTACACTTTAGTTACAATTTCCATGTCCTTATGTATGCACAGGGATATCAATGCTATATATACCTAACATAATTTGAAATATATATTATGTAGATTATAAAACAATGCAATAAAAATATTAATAATAAATATTTCAATACAATTGATTTCCATCAAACTTCAATGTTGTTCAGGCCTACAGTATTTCAAACACAAATTGCTGAGCAAACTGATGATCCAGAGCTGTTTTGCCTTCGCTGGATTAAGTTTTTCTTAGGGCGGGCGTTTCAAAGGCACTTCCTAACAGTGACTGATATGTGGCAGTGTCCAAATAATGCAGTTGATGACATTTTATTTCTGTAGGAACATAAACAGTTGGCTGATATTGTGTCGCCTGTTTTTTTTAGTATACTCTACAATTAAAATATTATTTAGCATCAAGCATATAAAAAAAAAGTGTGATAATAATTTAAATTACCACAATATAATCACTTTTGTCTTTTATCATAGCTTGAACTTTTCCGATCTGAAACAAATTGCATCCATCCAGGACATGGTTTGACTCCAAGGAATTGCTTTTATTTCTTCTATCTTTACAGGGAATACAACTAACTTAAAAATTTTCTTCGCTATGTTTGCAATCGGGTAACAAAACACATAACCACTTTAGCAGATATTGAATCTATAATAAAAATTATTCGGGCTATAGACTGGGTTTATTTTATACTAATAAATAAACACTGCCATAAGCTTTATTTTACCAAAAACTGACAATTATGTCTTAATAAACAATAACGTAAACAAAAAAAATATAACCTCAAACTTATTCAGACGCCGATAAAATATTTTCAGGAAACACTCACCTCTATCTGTGGCTGTAACTACGTGAATAATACTACCAAAAATATAAATAATTAAAAGAAATTGCTTATTTGTCGCTTATAAACGTGTACCAAGGCTCGCAAAAATCTCTTATGAGATTTTTAATGCAATTTATTTTTGTTTGGAAAGATTTTTAAAAACACGCTCCTTGTGACGCCAGAGTTAGGCTGTCCATAAGAAAAGGAAAATCCTTTGTTTACAACCCGAACAGTAAGTAGAATCATTAAAGACAATAATTTACAAACATAAAAATGCTGGAGCTAAGGCCGGGTGATAGGGAAAGAACTGAATTTTGTAATTGGAATTAGAAAGGAGCGAAATTGATCTAGAAATTATAACACATTTTATCTAGCGATGAATCGACATTTTGCAACAACGAAAGATTCAACGTAAGAAATTATCACTTTTGGGCTTCTGAAAATCCTAAATTATTAAAAGAGACTTGATCACACTACAATTTTTCGGCGAACGCGTGGCTGGGTTTGGGGAGCGATAAAATACTTGATCCTTTTTCTCCTAATAAAAATTTAAATGATAACAGATCTTATATGGAAGCTTTACGTAATGAACTTATTGGGCTCATCGAGGAGAATATTCCTTTGGAACATATTTTTTTACCATTCAAAATCAATTATTCAAATAAACATTTTAGCAATGTAAGGCTGTCTTGACATGAGGTCACACTCTTTAAAATCGCACATCGTAATGAAGATATTAAGATTCTAGAATCTTCCCTTAGGTTATATACACTTTTTTAATAAATCCTTGAGTCTGGAAAAGACAAGTTTTCTCTTGTATAACAACTTGAACTTTAACTTTTTAAATTTCATTAAACCGACTTGCATAATACTAAACTCCTTTTATTTCAAGACCTCACGACGCATAAATAAGTGTGGGAAATTTTTCTTATTTTTATTATTGTATGTACCGGGTGTTCCACCTGAGGTAATCGGCTATATCTCAAAAAGTAATAACACTAGGACTTTGGGAAAAAATATATGTCGATAAAAGCGGCCAAGAGAAATTGCTGGAAATTATTTTCAAATTCGAAAAATGACCGCTAGGGGGCGTAAGAGAACTTTCAAAATAGAAATGCCGATTTTCTCTTGATTTTCCATAATAAAAATATGTTAAAAATATAAGCATTGCATTCTTCATAAAATTATGCAACTTTATGTTAGGAATCATTTTTTTCTATTTTCAATAATAAAGTGGTGGGAGACGGTCAAACTTTTTTCTTTCAAACGCTGACATCTCTGCTTTGGATTAACCGATTTTATTCAACTTGGTCTTGAAAAAAGGCCCTTCTTTTCCTCTACACGTAGTTCTATTAACTATACCATATTGATCCTGATGGTGGCCACTAGATGGCGTTTTTCCTTAATTCCTCAATGAATAAGGATTTTCTCAAAAAAATCAAATGTTATGATATGACTTTTTCATCATATTTCATTTAAGGCTTATAAAGGCTATTAAATAGTGAAATAAAAAATCCAGGTCCGTATTTAAAATAAAAAAGTTGATGATGGTCGCTCGAATCTGAAACGTCGGATTAAAAAACTAACCGCATCAGATTGTAGAGGAGGAAAAGTTACTATAAGGAACTGAAAACCGCAACGTGATATCTTTTGTAAAACCAGAGAAATTAGGGATAATAATAATTAATATGGAAAAATAGGCCATTTTTTAAAACATTAATTAATCAAGATTCAAGAAGTAGTCCATTTTCTGTGGCGAAATTATGAAAGAAAACAAGGTCTGTCTATACCACCAAAATATTTAAAATAAATATATAAGTATCTAATATATCTAGATATCTATATATATTTTGGTGGTATAGACAGACCTTGTTTTCTTTCATAATTTCGCCACAGAAAATGGACTACTTCTTGAATCTTGATTAATTAATGTTTTAAAAAATGGCCTATTTTTCCATATTAATTATTATTATCCCTAATTTCTCTGGTTTTACAAAAGATATCACGTTGCGGTTTTCAGTTCCTTATAGTAACTTTTCCTCCTCTACAATCTGATGCGGTTAGTTTTTTAATCCGACGTTTCAGATTCGAGCGACCATCATCAACTTTTTTATTTTAAATACGGACCTGGATTTTTTATTTTACTATTTAATAGCCTTTATAAGCCTTAAATGAAATATGATGAAAAAGTCATATCATAACATTTGATTTTTTTGAGAAAATCCTTATTCATTGAGGAATTACGGAAAAACGCCATCTAGTGGCCACCATCAGGATCAATATGGTATAGTTAATAGAACTACGTGTAGAGGAAAAGAAGGGCCTTTTTTCAAGACCAAGTTGAATAAAATCGGTTAGTCCAGAGCAGAGATGTCAGCGTTTGAAAGAAAAAAGTTTGACCGTCTCCCACCACTTTATTATTGAAAATAGAAAAAAATGATTCCTAACATAAAGTTGCATAATTTTATGAAGAATACAATGCTTATATTTTTAAGATATTTTTATTATGGAAAATCAAGAGAAAATCGGCATTTCTATTTTGAAAGTTCTCTTACACCCCCTAGCGGTCATTTTTCGAATTTGAAAATAATTTCCAGCAATTTCTCTTGGCCGCTTTTATCGACATATATTTTTTCCCAAAGTCCTAGTGTTATTACTTTTTGAGATATAGCCGATTACCTCAGGTGGAACACCCGGTACATACAATAATAAAAATAAGAAAAATTTCCCACACTTATTTATGCGTCGTGAGGTCTTGAAATAAAAGGAGTTTAGTATTATGCAAGTCGGTTTAATGAAATTTAAAAAGTTAAAGTTCAAGTTGTTATACAAGAGAAAACTTGTCTTTTCCAGACTCAAGGATTTATTAAAAAAGTGTATATAACCTAAGGGAAGATTCTAGAATCTTAATATCTTCATTACGATGGAATGGTAAAAAAATATGTTCCAAAGGAATATTCTCCTCGATGAGCCCAATAAGTTCATTACGTGAAGCTTCCATATAAGATCTGTTATCATTTAAATTTTTATTAGGAGAAAAAGGATCAAGTATTTTATCGCTCCCCAAACCCAGCCACGCGTTCGCCGAAAAATTGTAGTGTGATCAAGTCTCTTTTAATAATTTAGGATTTTCAGAAGCCCAAAAGTGATAATTTCTTACGTTGAATCTTTCGTTGTTGCAAAATGTCGATTCATCGCTAGATAAAATGTGTTATAATTTCTAGATCAATTTCGCTCCTTTCTAATTCCAATTACAAAATTCAGTTCTTTCCCTATCACCCGGCCTTAGCTCCAGCATTTTTATGTTTGTAAATTATTGTCTTTAATGATTCTACTTACTGTTCGGGTTGTAAACAAAGGATTTTCCTTTTCTTATGGACAGCCTAACTCTGGCGTCACAAGGAGCGTGTTTTTAAAAATCTTTCCAAACAAAAATAAATTGCATTAAAAATCTCATAAGAGATTTTTGCGAGCCTTGGTACACGTTTATAAGCGACAAATAAGCAATTTCTTTTAATTATTTATATTTTTGGTAGTATTATTCACGTAGTTACAGCCACAGATAGAGGTGAGTGTTTCCTGAAAATATTTTATCGGCGTCTGAATAAGTTTGAGGTTATATTTTTTTTGTTTACGTTATTGTTTATTAAGACATAATTGTCAGTTTTTGGTAAAATAAAGCTTATGGCAGTGTTTATTTATTAGTATAAAATAAACCCAGTCTATAGCCCGAATAATTTTTATTATAGATTCAATATCTGCTAAAGTGGTTATGTGTTTTGTTACCCGATTGCAAACATAGCGAAGAAAATTTTTAAGTTAGTTGTATTCCCTGTAAAGATAGAAGAAATGAAAGCAATTCCTTGGAGTCAAACCATGTCCTGGATGGATGCAATTTGTTTCAGATCGGAAAAGTTCAAGCTATGATAAAAGACAAAAGTGATTATATTGTGGTAATTTAAATTATTATCACACTTTTTTTTTATATGCTTGATGCTAAATAATATTTTAATTGTAGAGTATACTAAAAAAAACAGGCGACACAATATCAGCCAACTGTTTATGTTCCTACAGAAATAAAATGTCATCAACTGCATTATTTGGACACTGCCACATATCAGTCACTGTTAGGAAGTGCCTTTGAAACGCCCGCCCTAAGAAAAACTTAATCCAGCGAAGGCAAAAGAGCTCTGGGTCATCAGTTTGCTCAGCAATTTGTGTTTGAAATACTGTAGGCCTGAACAACATTGAAGTTTGATGGAAATCAATTGTATTGAAATATTTATTATTAATATTTTTATTGCATTGTTTTATAATCTACATAATATATATTTCAAATTATGTTAGGTATATATAGCATTGATATCCCTGTGCATACATAAGGACATGGAAATTGTAACTAAAGTGTACTGAAAGTTTTTCAAGTATTTTTGTAATATCTTCCAAATTTGCCTTAAAAAGTACTTTTCTGCTTCTAACGATGCTCCTGAACTGCTAGTGACATTTCTTGAACATATAGATACATCTTCTGCACTTGACGGTGCATTAGTTAATGGCCCAGCATGTTAACATGCGGGTACAAAACACATAACCACTTTAGCAGATATTGAATCTATAATAAAAATTATTCAGGTTATAGACCGTGTTTACTTTATATTAATAAATAATCACTAATATAAGCTTTATTTTACCATAAACTGACCATTATGTCTTAATAAACAATAACGTAAGCAAACATAACATTACCTCAAACTTATTCAGACGCCGATAAAATATTTTCAGGAAACACTTACCTCTATCTGTGGCTGTAAATAGGTCAATAATATTACCAAAAATATAAATAATTTAAAGAAATCGCTTACTTGTCGCTTATGAACGTATACCAAGGCTTGTAAAAGTACCTTATGGGATTTACAATGAAATTTATTTTTGTTTTGAAAGGTTTTTAAAAACATGCCCTTCGTGACGTCATCACTTAGGCTGTCTATTCATGGTAGGATCCATTCGGCGCTTCCCATAAATAGGCAACCCAAGTTATTTGCTTTGCTACAGATTTCACAAAACAGAAACTTGCTTTTTTCTTGGGTACAAAATGTTTTCTTTGAAGAACTTCGGTATTCAGCACCCGTCTTTCTGCTTGGAACCCGCTGTTTGCCAAGTCGTCTTCTAAGGGATCTTAAGGCTATGGTAGCACTATAATTACTCCTTAAGCATTCTTTAAAAGTGTATATTCTTCTTTTGTAACGCGCATTTTTCGGACTGTTTTGACACTAATAAGAGAACCACTTTTATCTAAAGGTTTACCGTATTTACCTTAAATTTAAAAAAATGCAAGTTGGCCCTATTCTGACCGTGTGGTCAGTCCTATATAAATATTGTATATAAGTAACAAAATGTTGCCAAGTATTCTACACTACTCTATTTGAATTTTAGCGATATGATAATTAGCACCAAGGTTATTAAACTTTAAAAACGGGCCATTTAAAAAGAGCACCCGGTATACAAGTTCTTCTAACCTATCTAGTTGGTGCAGGTCTATCAAAGTAACAATAATAAAACACCCTGGTATAATACTGATGAAATCCACCAAACAGAGAATGCAAGAAGTCTGCGGCTAGTAGTCCGACGTTTGTAATGCGGAGGAATATATTTCTCGGGCCCCAATTATCTCGTTGTCATCCGTAATAATTAAGGGGACAATCCGGACTTAAAACGAACAACTCTCTTTAAGCGACTCATATTTTATCCCGCCATTTATTAAGCGACTTTCTGACAGGACAATATGTGTGTATACCGCCGCCGCTCTCCTGCTGCTGCAGTTGTTGCTGCAATTCGGATGGTAATAATTAGAGATTCTTTGCCTTAGCAAATATAGGTGATTACTTATTTACCAGCCATGATCATTCGTAAGTTATTTTATTTATTATATCCTTGTTCAACCTTTTTTCTTCTCTGTCTGTCTCTTGTTATTTTCTCATCGTCTTTATAGCTTAGCCTCATCTGTTCCAATTTCAGCATTTTTTCTGCTAGTCTAGTAGCATTCTTGCCAAATTCGCAAATAATAAATGCTCATTCAATATGCAAACAAAAAAAGAAAAATTTAAACAGCATCCCTTAAAATCTATTGTGTTTACATTAAAGGATCCAAATAATGAGCATTCTTTAGGTAGGTCCACCCTGAATTTATCGCAAACTATTTTTATATTTAAGGATTTACCATTGTTATTGGCAAAATCCCTTAACCAGGAGCGTGTATTGGGGAACTTTTTAAATTAAGACTCTTAAACATGCCTATTCTTCTAAAATTGTATTAAATTATATTCGTAGGTATTTATAACATATGAAAACATTTAAAAAATCATATTAACTAATAAATTACAATGGGTGGTACTATTTTGCATAATATAATTACAAAAACAAGGTATAATATAGAATCTTCCAAAGAAAGCATTTTGAAAAATCGAATAATTCTTTGTCGCTATGGCTCAATCATAGTGCGATTCGGAAGTTGAACTTTTATTAACATCGTTTATAACAAGCAGTTCAACTATCTCTTCGATTTTTATACCTATCTACCTGCCACATTTTGGCTTCTTCTTCTATCACATGATCGATACACTTTTTTCACTTTTCCGCACTGATTTTAACCATAGCTTCATTAAAGAGTCTTTTTTAATCCACCATTTTATAAGTCCTGTTTTTTCTGGCGACATCTGTCTTTATTTGAGCCTATATAAATTTGATCGGGTTTAATTCGCAGTGGTCAGGAGAGAGGACGAGCAAAGTTATTCCTCATAACTTTGCCATTTCATCGACCAGTGGCGCAACCAAGGGGGGGGGGCTACCGGGCTGCAGTCCCCTCCCCCCCGAGCTAGCTTAGCTCGGGTCGTCTAACTACCTGATTTACAAGAAAAATAAACTCATCACTACTTAAGTTTGGTAAAATTACACAAAAATTGAAACGAGTTCGGCTGCTTTCGTGATTTTCTGTTGTGTTTTTATTTTTCTTACTTGAAAACCAAGCATCATCATTGAAAAAAGGGCGTAGCACCCAAAAATTTTTCGCCTGCGGCGCTATTTCTTTCCCAACCGCCCCTGAACTTATTTTCTGGTTGCGCCATTGTCATCGACTATATATTTTTTGAATGCATTTTTATGTAAATTGGCTAGTACCAATAGTTCTTTTTTTAAGGCATCTAATGGATATTCTATTTGTTGCTATTTCGCTTTTACGCCACGCACTTGTCGGTAACTTTTCCGTCAGCCTAGAGTGATAACTTGCATTATCCAATACAATTATTGCATCTTTTGGAATAAGATCCAACATTTGCTTGAACCATTCTTCAAAGACATCGGCATTCATATCTTCGTGATAATCTCCTGTATTTTTAGATTGGAACATCAAAAGACCATTTAGCGAATCCTTCAGAACTTCCAATATTATGGGTTATGATAAGTCCATGTCCTTTTCCAGATGGCAGTCTTAATCCTGTGGATAATCCTTCCAAAAAAGCTTGCCTTGAACTTTTAATATTTTCATCCTGCCGAAATTAAGTCACAGTGTGGCCTTTATTTAACCATGTTTCGTGTAGGTAAAATATTTTTTTGTTTTCTTCTCTTGGAGTTGGCTAATCGCTTGAATTAGCATTTCTACAAAAGGTTTTGATATTCTAAACCTTGTAATAGATTCTGAATCTATCCAATAGTCCATATTATCAATACGAGGCCTAAAAACCCGAGGTGTTCGCATATTCTCAACAACGTTAATAATCTCTAAATCTTCTTGGTCATCTGAAAGAAGATAATTTATAACATCGCGAACATTCATATAGGTTTACTGTTTACTATAGTTATGCAGCAGTCGAGTTTAATAAGTAAAAATGGCAAAATTGGTTAAATAACAAACATATGTTAAAAATACGCAATTTTTATCCCAAGATTTCGAGTTAACTCATACCCAATCCACGAGTTCAGGGTTAATCCTAGGGTTGGAGGTAACCTCTGATTATACAATCGATTTTACTACTTACTCCTGCATGGATTAACCTCCACGTTTGAGTTAATCCCAACCTATACAAATAGGCCTTAGACTAATACACGGTCTATAATGATTGTTTCTGGAGTTAGTGTAAAGAAATTTGATTATGATATAATAATATGTCTAGTTGAGATTGTTCGTTGCCAACCTGATTTGGCCAATACCAATGTTTCAAGATGTTATAGATATAGCAAGAATAATACTATAGCCAGTACAAGTTATTAACTGTACAGAGACCAGTGAGAACGTTATTTACTTTGGCCTGCGATAATCCAACAGAGAGGGATCGGAATCGGAAATAAAATGTATGATTGGAATGGCAAAGGAACCCAAGATAAGATTGGTAAGAGTGTTCCACGTAACAACATTAAGGTGAAAACCATGGCTCATCAACGTAACAGCTCGTAGAATAATAGAGAGCTTTGAGATGACATGTTTTTAGAGGATGCTGAGGATTCCTTGGACAGCATTCCAAAAAAATACTGTTATTCGTAGAGAATTAAAGATGCTAGATCATAAAAGACAACTATAACCAAAGGCGAATGCTAAAATTAATATAAGATTTGTTGCCCGGATAAAGGATCTAACACGTACTACGTCGGTTTCAGAAGTGATAAGAATAGTGGAAGACAAAGAAGAATGGCGTAGGGTTACATGAGTAACCACGTTTGGAACCTAACAACGACTACTGTGAGAGGGGGGGGGGGGGTCTGTCTGTATAGTGATTCGCGGCTTTACAGCAAATAATTCTCTTTTTTGGTATGTTCTTCATATACACGGTGCTTTATCATTTTTCCTCCAATGATTTTTGCTCCTATCGTAAAATAAAAATGGTTTTAGTAATTTTTTGAAAGTTTGCGATTAACATCCAAGTCTTAACATCTTACATCTTAGGTATTGATTCATTAATTGTCATATAACGTTGCTTAAGAGACACTAGAACTTTTTAATAGAGAGGTTTAGAGCCATTTTCAGTGCTTAGCGTTGCGGTTGGCAGTTGACATACGATGCCGAAATCTAACCTATCAAAGTAAATTCTAAATATAGGTAGTTTTGAATTAAAGCGGACTTACGAATTAGGACGTATGCCAACTGTTTAACGCTAACAGCAACGTTAATTTCTAAAAAACTCGGTAGCTTAATAACTCCCTAATAACTCTTAATGTTAGCGTTAGATTTATGTGAACAAACAAAATTACATAATAGTACTAAATAGGTAATTTAATATTATTTACTAAAGAACAGTCAATTAGCCGGTAGAAACATAACTTAAGATCGATGATCATAATGACTGTGACGATATTTGTCTTGTTTATTTACTGAATTAGCATAAAAGAGTGTACACAAAATACACAATCTAGAAACAAAAAAGCCTTAATATTACACAAAGGAATTATGCAGGTACACACAAGACAAACATACAATGAAAGTATGGGATGAAAAAGAGAAAAACAAATATTGAGTCGCGTCAAACATATGAGTAAACATAATAAAAAGAATAGGGAGCAGAAAATCCAACAACACGCTGGTTTGATGGTCAAGTGATACGTGCTAACGGGGTCAAAATGGGCTTTTAGTAGTAATATACTTATTTTTTTTTTGGCAGGTTGGTCATATAAAATCAAGGTGTGTATATCAGATATTTTTAATTACAAATAAGGTACAATACAGCCCTAAAATTAAAAACCTGTCACAAAGCGACTCTCAAATATGGTGTCGTCTTCAATTGTCATCTACTTAACGATGTGAATTTTCCACACTTCCTATCTTGGTTCGTTGAATTGTCTGTAATTATTTTTGATCCTTATGTAATTTAACTTTAAGTTAATTTTCTTTTTTATTTTTTCTTTTATGTATTAATAATGTATGGACTTAACTAACACATCAATTACTTCTGGGTGTGACTTACGTATTTTACATTGTTTTTTAATAGGTATGTAGGATGTAGGTACCTAAAAATTACTAATTAAAAAGTACTTAAAAAAATGCACAATTCTTCATAAATGTAGAGGTGATTTTATTTCGTTTTTTACCTTACTACCATTGGTCGTAAAGTCCCCGATGCTGAAGTAACTCAACCGAACGGAACGAACGAACGAATTATAGTTTGTGCAAAATAATTTCCCTTGCCCGTCATCAATCAGCTGATAATTGTAAATCCTTAAGATAGCACGAGAAATTTAAATTTGGGCAAAAAATATTAAAATTTCATGCGATATTGAATGTACCAAAAACTTAAACAAGTACGACAGTAAGTAGTTCCTGAGAAATAAGGCTTAAAAGAAATTAAAATATAAAAGTAACAAAATTTATTACCACTTGTGTCAATCAAATAAATATTGAAAATGTCCACCTCCAACCTTCTGCAATTATGAAGGAATTGTTCGAAATGTTCGCAAACATTATGGAGCATTGCGGGAGTTATTTGTCGGCACTCGTACTCCATTCATTGTCGCAAGTGGTCTAAAGAATTCGGTTGGGTAGCATAAGTTTTAGATTTTTAATGTCCTCACAAGAAAAAGTCCAGTGGCGACAAATCAGGAGATCTTGCTATGGAGCACATTTAAAAAAATAGATTTACTGGCCGATAACGGTCATCTTCTTTGTTAAAGCGGGGTCGACAGTGGTTTCCAACAAGTGTAGATACATCTTACCTGCTATATTTCCACGCAGAAAATACAACCCCCAAAAATTCAAGCCTACACATTTAATTTTTCGAGATGTTGAGTATGCACTTCTCTAAAGATTCTAGGGTTAGAGTCCGATTAATTGATTGTGTCGCCTTTTACTTGATGAAAATCCAGTTTAACTACAATTATGTCGATTGACAGTTCCACCAGGAAAAGAACGAACAGCATGTATCGGAGAAATAAGTGTTGAAAATAAGTTATTTTACTTATTAACTAAGGCTTGATTGCAAACGGCGATTGTTATCGTTTTCATGAACTTCATGAACCGGTTTTATTTTATGGGGATGGAAGTTATGCTTTTTTAAAATTCACTGGGCGGTTTTACGCGAAACACCCGATATTTCTGAGACTTTCTTCATGCCAAGTGTGGGATCCATTGCAGTATGATCTAGAACTACAACTTCTATAAAGTCAAATCTGGTCTTATCTGGCGGGTTTACGATTTAACAAAGACATACTTTCAATTTTTCTTTTCTTTTATTGCGTTTAATCACACTAACCAAATAAAATCCGTCAGACAAATATGACAGACGTATGCAATTTTGGCATGAAAGAAAAGGATAGGTATTTTATTTAATTTTCAGCGATTCACAAAAGTTTGTACCTGCCACCTTCGTCTTGATTTAAAGATGTCAGTTTTGTGACTTTGATAGTTTGTGACAAAATGAAAAAATTTTCTGGGTTTTTGCATCCCCAAGCAAAAAAAATGGTACTTAATCTGATTATTTACCTCATCCATTATAAAAGCGGGTTGATTTTCACCTGATTATTCAGCGATAATCTCCCGCTCTCCGGTGAAAATCACCCTTGTCAAAAGTGAAAATCTCACCCGTCAGAAATCCAGCGATAATCTCCCGCTCTCCGGTGAAAATCACCCTTGTCAAAAGTGAAAATCTCACCCGTCAGAAATCGTTAGTTTTTTATTCAGTAAATAATCTTCAAAATACATTTCGGGATTGGGAAATAATCAGAAAATCATTCTCAGATTTTTTGCCATTAGGAAATCGCTCTCGGGCAAGCCCTCCAGCGATTTCCACGGCAAAAAATCTTCGGAATGATTTTCGATAATTTCCCTATCCCTTAATATATTACTACAGATAAGCTATTTCGAAAATGCAAGAAAAAGTGGAAATTCGCCAACCAATATTCAGGAAACAGCAGCCAAAGCACTGGGAATTAGTTTAAGGGCTGTGCAGAGAATTGCGCATGAAAAAAAACATAACATAATACCCAAGAATACTAAAAAATGTAAACGAAGAAAGCCAAAGACTGAAGATTTAAGCGAAAATATTAAAATGGGAGTTCAAAATGTGATTTACGATTTATACAGATCAAAAACCAATGTAACTCTTCCAGTTTTACAAGAAACATTAAAAATTCGGGGTGTTTTGGAAATTGGACTTGAAGCGCTATCAAAATTAATAAAAAAGTTAGGTTTTCGCTATAAAAAAGACTGTAACCGAAGATTTTTATGTAAGCAGCCACAGATAGTGAGTCAGCGTGTTCAGTTTTTAAAAAATTATACGGAGAATTACAGATCGAAATTTAGAAAAGTGGTATTTTTAGACGAAACGTGGATATTTTCAAATGGAAGTGGTTCAAAATCTTGGCAAGATGATTCTGTGAAAAGCGTGAAAAGAAAAAAGGGATGTGGCACGGGAAAGCGGTTCATTATTTTACATGCTGGTTCTGTAACAGGATATGTTCCAGGTGCAAGCTTAATTTTTTCTTCAACATCAAAAAGTGCTGACTATCATTATAATATGAATTGCGAAATGTTTGAAAAATGGTTAAAAGTTCAATTGATACCAAATTTGGATTCTCCGTCTTTAATTGTATTAGATAATGCATCATATCATTCAAGAATTTTAAATAAACAGCCTACTTCATCTTGGAGGAAAAATGATATTTATGAGTGGCTTGAAAAACACAACCAAAATCCTTCACCAAATATGCTTAAATCGGAACTCCTATCAATGGCAAAGTCTCTTAAAAAACCAAGAATATACGCGGTAGATGAAATATTGCGTAAATATGGCCATGAGGTTCTACGACTGCCGCCATATTATTGCCAGTTTAACGCAATAGAATTAATATGGGCCGGGGCAAAGTCTTATTATGAAAAACGTGTAGGTGATGGTCTTAAATCCGACCAAGTACAAATGGTTTGGCAAGATTCTTTGGATCATATTACACAAGAGTACTGGAAGAAATCAGTGGAACATACAGAAATATTAATAAGGGATTGGTGGGATCGAGAACAAGTACTAGATGTCGAAGTAGCGCCAATGATAATTGCTCCATTCGAAGACGACTCAGACGACGAGGACTTTTCAGATTTTATAAGTGACGATGACAGTTTTTAGTCTATAATTAGTTTATAAACGGTTTTCTTTGTTTACATTTTTTAGTATTCTTCGGTATTATATTATGCTTTCTTTCATGCACATTACTCTGCACAGTCCTTAAACTAATTCCCAGTGCTTTCGCTACGGTTTCCTGCATATTGGTTGGCCAATTTCCACTTTTTCTTTTTTTTTCGAAGTAGTTTATCAGACTAAATGCCATTGAATTTTTAGGTTTTAGTAGTAAAATTGTTAAAATAAATTACACTGTTTATTATTGTCGTTTTTAATAAATATATTTAAGGTATACTATTTACAGGGATGGCGAACCAATGGCACGCGACATAAAATTTTGGCTCGCCACCGATCACAAAGTTTACTATGAATTATTATATTACGAATTGCCACGGCACGTCTATGGCCTCATTATACATTTCTTTAGAAAAAATGCACGTTAATACATAAAGATTTGCCACCCCTGTACTATTATGTACATAATTTTTGCAAAAATAATAATATTATATCTGGCTATCTTCACGACTTCACGACAGTTAAAATAATAAAACTATGTATCTTTTCTCCGGGTATATTGATACCTACATAGTCTCACAGCATTTTGATATAAGCTGTGGAATTTTCTAATTGATTTATATGATCCGTGACTTTAGACCCGCATTTTGAGACCGGTTTAGACTTTATACGTTTCTTTCTCCCACTTATTTTTAGCGGGGCGCTCATTGGCTTAACAGGGGCAAAATACGTGTAAAATAAATTTGGAATTTGATACCTCACCGGCTCTAGTAGCTTTTTCTCGTTGACTTTTAAAGTAGGTAACCTATTAAATTGGAAATATTTTTTTAGCCTGATATTACACAACAAAAATTTAGCCAATGTGTAATTTGATTTTTTTTTATATTTAATTTATTATTTTCTGCTGAAATAAACTAAAATTTGTTTAATTTATTTAACATTTTATCGACATTTTTGGTGGTCGCTAGTCAGGGGTTTTACTGTATATTGTTTATCTTATTTTCCACCAACATTTTGGTTATTAAATTTGTTAAATGTAAAACTATTGTGTTAACCGTCTGCAATAATACGAACGCACCCCTGAGAAATTAATTTTGAAACGAGACCCGTCATTTTTATTATGACTGATAGTTTCAAGTTAACGGTTAACCTATTAACATTCAATTTTATGGAAAATCAGCTGTCCATATCCGGCCATATTGGTTTTTATTTACAACATTTTGATGAGCTCTGGAATTTTCGAATTGATTTATATAATCGGTGACCTTTGGACCCGCCAGATAAGACCAGATTTGACTATAGCTTCATTTCTTACAGGATTAAGGTTCGTTCAGGTTAGGTTAAATAGTGTCTATATAATTCAGCGCTCGTTCGGGCACGTAGCCCAGAGAATAATTGTTTTAGCATAATTTGGTTATTTCTTATTGTATAAGGTCTCAGCAAGCGGCTAGAGAACAAAGTTCTCACATATATACATATTTAGACTAGCGAATATTGGGAGTGCAGCAAATGAAAGAATACTCTTTAAAGTTATTCCAAGCGGAAATCTTTATTTCATTTCCATCCTCAGGGAGAAACTTTCTTGAGATTGTTCATAAAGATGTTCGTATAAAATAAGAGACATGTGAGAAGAAAACTTGTTGAAAATTAAAGGCAATTGCAAATAAAGCCAACGTCTGGAGATACTATTAAAACCATTGTATATTGACGAAGAAACACACAATTTAAAATAAAAATCGAAATTAACTGGTTACATTTTGAAATACTGTTATATAATTCAAAGTCTATGGAAATATTAAGCGGGAAAACATGTCCTGCGTGTAACTATTTTTATGTGACTCAGAGTTCGTATGCTGGTTCTAGTACTGCACTTAAATTCCTCAGCATCTGATCTAGAATATATTTTATGCAAAAGACAAACAGTTTTCAAAATAAATAAAGGTGGTACAGTTAAAATTCTTTCTTCTCTAAATAAATGCTGACAGTGTTCATGGTTATTTGCTCTGCACAAATTTCGAATTGCTCTTTTCTTCAACACAAATATGGAGTTTAGCAACTGGCTGTTTGCAAATCCCCAAAAAACATTACCATAACGCACGTGCGATTCAAACAAGGAATGATATACCATTTTAGCGGTTGAGTTACTAAGCTCATTACAGACTATCCCTTGCTTAACACATTTATGTGTTTCTCAAAATTTAGTTTATTATCTAACGTTAGACCTAAAAACTTTGTAAGTGCTTTATTTTGAATATGTTAATCATCAAGATTTATCTCACTAAAACTAAAACCAAAAGTCATTATATTTGTTTTGTTAATATTAAAACATAATAGGTTTGTAGCGCAACATTTTTTAACCTCACATAGATCACTGTCAATAACCAACCTTATATCGTTTTTATTTTCACCATGCCACCGGAGACTAGTGTCATCTGCAAATAATCTAAACGCGCCCTGAATATCCAAAAATGCTAAATCGTTTAAATCGGACCACGACTTAGTGCCTCCGCAATAAGAGCTACCGTACACACTATGTTGCAACCAACTATTTTATAAAAAAAAGGTTGTCATACTCACATCACCACGAACAAACAAGCCTTCTAGTTTGGAATATTTTACAATAACAACAAGGCTAACCAAGTATCCCGTAGAGTTTTTTGTGGAATAATCACATAAACTTAATAGCTCCATTAAACTTACAGAATCGAGATAATTCGTTCGCTATTTTTTTCATTATTCACTATTGCATGACCTTAATAGTCTATTGGAAAACTAATTCTAAAGTTTGATTAAGCACATGCAGACGAGACCCAATACTGATTTCTGTTACAAATGCCAAAATTTGACCGCTCTATAATATTAAGATTTCGGGGTTGTTCTCTTGATAATAACTGCCGAACCATTCTCAAACGTGTCCCATACTTTATACTAGGATTAACTTATCGAATAACTTTGATTAACCTCTATAAGACATTCTCTGTGTGTTCACGGCCTTTATGGAACGACTAACAGGGTTAACCTAGACTCGGCGGGCAATAACTAACCCGAAATTTATTCGGGACATGCACAAAATATAAGCCAAGCCCGATCGATGTCGCAGCTCTCCCGAAATGAACCATTAGTCCTCTCTCTGTGCTCCTTTAATGTCTTTATGGCTCACTTAGGCCCGTTTTTCTCCCCCTCTAGAAACGGTTTAATCTGAAACCGCTGATTTTTCGCCTGCATCTGCAGCTAATAGCCCGGGACATTTTTTTTGTCTGGAGGGTATAAATTTCAATGTACAGGAAAGTAAGCTTTGCAAGCAGTAGTTAAATAAACTGCTGGTCACTCGAAGAAATTTGTATACTGTAAAATTGGTTGGTAAATTTTAAACTTAAATATGTCTGAAACATCAACGTTTAGTTTCAACTGATTTTTACAAATTTCTTTAAGTGTCTATTCTTTAAAGATGTAGGCTATAACATTGGCCGATTGGCCCATTTATATACAACTATCGTTAATAGTGCTGTAGGCTGTAGAAGTCCGTTCGGACCATTGTCTGATGCTACGCAACCACGATATGCGATGTCGCGTCGCGTCGTCCTGAGCTTCTTCTTTCCTCTATTTTCCCTTGTAGAATTTTTCATCATCTAATTGTATGAAAAATACTTTTTTTTTCAATAAGCAATGTTTTGTGTCCATATAATGGAAAGGCAGATAAGAGATTTTCTAAATATATATAATATCTTACCTTTGAGGCAATCCGGCTTTAGAGCGGGCTATAGTTGTGAGACTGCACTTGCTGATGTAACTGACGACACCATTGGAGCTCGCGATGAAAACAGTATTTTGATTTTGTTAGATTTTAGTAAAGCGTTCGATATGCTTAACCACCAAATGCTTTATCAAAGCTTCATTACATCGGCTTTAGCGGAAGTGCTTGTCAGTTGGTCCATTCCTTTCTGTCTGATCGTCTACAGCGGGTGGTGCTTAATAACCAACAATCTACTTCATTGAGTATTAATCAAGGGGTTCCGCAGGGTAGTATTTTAGGTCCTTTATTGTATACTATATATACTTTTGATTTTGTCGCTTCACGCGCAAATCACACTTTTATGCCGATGACACTCAAATATACCATTCGTTTTTGGATAATGAAATTAATCACGCCAAAGAAATAATAAATAATGACTTGAAAGGTTTTTGTGCTCTGGCATCAGAACATCTCTTACAACTTAATCCAAGCAAATCATCAGTAATTGTTTTCGGTAATGACTCCCAGGTTAATACCTAGAGTAAAAAACCATATTGAAATTAATAGTGGTAAGAGTTTGGGTTTGATACTTGATTCTAGGATGCGCTTTAGGGAACATGTCACAGCTAAGCTTAGAATTGCTTACGGGAACTTAAAGCTTATTTATAGCCATAGACACTGCCTTCCACAAGATATTAAAAGGCTACTTTGTGAGTCCCTGGTTCTTTCATACTTTAATCACTGCAATAGCGTATATATGCCATGTCTGGATGCCGTGGATCGCTATCGCATACAAAAAATACAAAATTATTGTTTAAGGTTGATTTATGGCGTAAGAAGAAGAGTCCATATTTCCCCATATATCTTCTTCAATCGAGATGGCTCAATATGTTCAATCGCTGAAGATTATCTATGGCTACCTTTTACTTTAAGATTCTTAAATTTAGATCACCAACTTACCTCTTCCAAAAAATTATATTTAGAACGGATATCCATAATCTAAATTTGCGAAGAAGGGGTATTCTTACAGTGCCGCAGCATCACAAGGAAGTTTTCAAAAGGTCGTTTTCTTACAATGTCTCTCATTTATTAAATACATTTAACAATCTCAATGTTTTTCAGTCACCTCAGACATTTAAAAATAACTTCAAGAGACATTTGCTTTTAGCTCAGCGATAACCCTGTCAATGATTAGGTACGTAAAATGCCCCTGTGCATAGACTAGGGAGGTTAGTTAGTCTGTGTACTGTGCCCCTGTGTTTTGCAATTTCATTTTTAGGTTAGGTTATATTGTGTAAAATTTAGTAAAAAAAGGTTGAATTTTTTGTAGGTAGCACTATAGATATAAAGGCCTGAACAGTATCTGGAAAACCAGATGTAAGTAAATAAGGCCTATTGTTGGTCAGATATTAAGAAATTGTCTATATTGTGTATTTATTATTTTGGCAAACAAAAAATGTGTTATTATTATTATTATTATTATTATTATTATTATTATAATTACGCTTACTTAGTACTTAATAAGAGCTGCTCATTTTCTACAGTATACCTACTATTCATACTGTCTACCTCCATAACTCAATAATAATAAGAAAGGTACTTTATGTGATGGAAAGTAACAACGTTATTTTATTTTGACCTCACATATATCTGAAAATATAAAAATCTCTTTAAGTGTAGTAGTAGTGTAGGAAGTCCAGTAATGCGGTACATTAAAGCAGTTGAAATGTCGTTGTTACCCATTTTCCGTTAATAGCTGACCATGACATACACAGTAAAGTTATAAAGACGAAAGTTTACGACAATAGGATAGAAGTTATTCACCAGCACAAGGAATTTTGAGTACTTTTTGTAGGTCTACAAAAGCTGATAAGAAACCAGGTTCATTATTTAGTATAGATATAGTATATTGTTCATTTGACCTAATGTTGTATACATAACGATTTGATCTTTTTTCCAGGTACGAATGCAAATAATCGGGCTGTAATTTATGCTCAATCTTATAGATTATATATACTATAAAATATGTAGGAAACATACGGTTTTCTACCTATTAGTAAATTTCGTAAAACTTTCTTAAAGAACATTGCCTTATTTAGAATACAGGAGAAAAGTCATACAGAACCTCACATTTTTAACAGTTAACTGCCTTTTCAGTCGAAAAACGTTTTTTACATGTGGCAAACAAAAATATAGGTGGATACCCAACTCAGCTTACTGACAATCTAATATTGTCCCTACCAGATTCTTCGTACAATCAGTGTATATTATTTTTCGAAAGCTTGTAGTCTAAGTAACGTCATTAAGTGAATTTCCGCATTGTTTTGAGCATTTGAATTTAATAATAATCTTTATGTAAGAGTATGAAACGGAACAATATAATTAAATAGTGTCAATAAAATCACAAAGCTACAAAAAGTGACTTATTTCAACAAAAGATAAAAAGGGCGAAACTAAGTGACACGTTGTAGATTCAGTTATTCTCAAAATATCTATTATTCGTCTATTCATTTATTTATTTAATGAACTGGCCAACCAACAGACAGGCAAGCTGTCCAATAAAAGGTTAGCCCATAGTATGTATATAATAATTACTATTTGGTAAGGCATAATACTAGCATGTTAAATTATTAAATATTAACTGAATTAAGGTGATTCCTAACCAGTCTCTTAAATTTAGCAAAGTTACACATAAACATTTCAATATCCTCATTGTGGCATAAGGCGTTGTAGGTACGTTGAACACGAATTAGTGGTGAATTACAATAATAATTCGAGTAAAAACGACCCGTATAAAATACTAGTCTGTGACGAAGTGAATAAGAACCTGCATTAAAGCTTAGAAAATTAGTGCAATACTCGCAGTCGAGTGTATTATTTACAATCTTATATAATAGTAAGATATCAAAGTATTTTCTTCGCGACTCCAGACTTTCCATTCTATAATATTGCAAATTTAAACTGTAATTGAAAGAATGTCGCTGTCTATTAAATTTATAGTTTAAAGTACTGACAAATTTTTTCTGCACAGCTTCGAGACGGGTTATATATTTTTGGTACATTGGATTCGAAGCAGGTGTCGCGTATTCCAAAATAGGCCTCACAAGACTTTGATATAGCGAAATGAACTATTGACTGTTTTGATAATCCCGAGACATACCTACGCTGGATAAAACCCCAATTGCGAAAAGCACGCTGAACAATGTTCTCTATATGTTTCTCGAATAAATGTTTGGAATCCAATATCACCCCCAGATCTATATCATAGGGTTCCATTTTTAGCAACAAATTAAATATTTTTCGCTTCGTGTTCTTGATGTTACTAAGAGTTTTTATGCTGTTAAGTAGACCATTATAAAACTTCATACATTAATAGTATGCACCCCTTTCAGTCATGGCTGATCTATACCTTAGTTAGATAGACATGATCTAAAGTCATTGCTATGTAAACTTGTTGGGACTCATCATTTATAAAAAAAATACCTGTTCTTAAAGAAGAACAATGTACATTTTACTGTGCAATATGGAAATTGCAGTAACCGTTAAAATCTCGTATTCTTTAAGATTTCTTTTACATCAAAGTCGGAAATTTAAATTTAATATTGTCCTAAGCATTCTTTCTTGACATATGAATACCTTGACAATATTTTTGCAATTTTAGATTCAAAATTAGTATAATATAACATCTTGGTTTATGTTGGGACATATCTAACCAATGTTCTAAGACTATAACATGCTTTATTTAGCTTACTAATGATATAATCAATATCCCATGACAAAGTATTATCCAGAAACATTCCTAAAAACTTGGTTTTACCTCTATAATACAATCATTTTTTATTTTTACGCTTTCAGGTTGAACGATTCATGACTTACTTATTTTGAACACAATTGGACCTTAGTCTTGGAAAAGTATACAATTAGCTTATTTTTGATGAACCATTTATCAATTTCTACCACAAGCAATTGAATATCCTGCTCAAAAGTAGTCTTTGCATACTAGTAAGTCGTTAGTGTCATCAGCTTACGGGTTAATTTACAAGTATTATTTAGAGCATGTTATTCGGTGATTCTGAATTATCAAACTTTCGCGAGTATTGAGAGGCAACTTAGGGAAACAGGTAGTCTTAATGCAGCTCGAAAAGGTAGTTTTAAACAGAACTGAAGATGATTCCAAATTAAGCTGTAGACGCGTGGGGTTCGAATTAGCGGTTTCCAAAAATATTATTAATAACATTTTACGAGACCAGTTACACCATCCATATCATGTGCAACAGGTGCAAAATCTTTTGCCAATGTCGGCCGGATTTTGCAGCTTCATTGAAGCAATGAGAATACCAAATGCAACCTATCATAAGAAATTTTATTTACGGACGAAGCTGCGTTCACGAGTTCGGGAATTAGAAACGTACATAACAAACATGTCTATAGCATGAATTTATAATTAATGTTTGGGCAGGTATTAGCAGACAATTTTATTATTGGATCAGTTGCAATGCCAAATCGTTAAATGGGGATAACTATCTACTGTTTTTGCAAAACAATTTACCCGATTTATTGAATGATCTTTCGTTACAACTTCGTACCGGAATGTAGTTTATGCACGACGGGGCATCACCCCATTTTAGTATCAATGTTCAAAGATTTTTAAATAAGACATATTCTAATAGACTGATTGGAAGAGGAAAGGCACCCGTTAATTAGCCAGCAAAATCTCCCGTTTTCATGCGGGGCACTCTTAAATTAAAAGTGTATGCTTCCCCCATGGCTACGGAAGCTGAATTATTGTAAAGTATTATCAATGCTGCAGATTATTTCGAAAACAAGCTCGACACGATGCCCAAAGTACAGTTTAATTTTTTGAAAATAATTATTTATGTATTCAGGGACACGGTAAACATTTCGAACATTGTTTTAAGAACTAAACTAGTGGGTAGTCATTAGAATTAAGACTTTTTATGTTTTTTTTGTTCCAAATAAACAACAATGATGAATTAAAAGTTATCGTAAATAATTGTTGGGAAGAAAAACTGTGTCTGGCGAAAATTTTACCAGAGACAAAAAAGTTTCAAAATGAAGTTAGCTAGTGTCAGAGAAACAATTGAAGTTATTTGTACTAGGGGTAATTAAAATTCACGTGCCATTTTTAAATTCCCAGGCATTAAAAAAAGATCCGAAAATTCCACATTAAGGTATACCTTTGATAACACCATTAAAAAGCTTGGACAATTATCCATCATTTTGGTCCTAGGCTCATTGGTGTACCGACTTTAATAAGAGTGGGGGAAGCTGTTGAAAGTGTAATCATATAAATCGCTGTAACTTATAAACGACTTATCCGATTATAGCAAACTAAAGATGGGTTGGAAGAGAAATATAAGTACTTTTAGCAATCCTAGTCGGTGGTTCATGACAGTTCTCAATGAAAAGGCTAGAGGGTGCAATTTGCAATAATAACAGATTTTTTTATTTTATTCCGAAAACTTAAATCATACGGTATAATTATGATATCATAATCGGAAAGTAGATAAAATTTGCTAGAAAAAACGTAAAAACCCCAGTTCGATACCTCCGTTCGTTTCAAAGTTATTGACAAAAAAATAATTTTTGAAACTTTAAATAATGAAGAAGCGATTGTTTTTATAGTTTCGTAGGTATGTAGGTTGATTTAGTAATAACGGGTTTTGATTTGTCATATTCCGTACTTTCCTTCGCACTTTATCTAGGCTTAAGACTAGTCCAAATTGTGTAAAAGACAAAATTTTAAGCGTGTTTCAAGGCTTACGGGCCATAAAACAGTATTGGAATAATTATGGGAAGCTATTAAAGGAAACAATCGAAATATAATAATAATGGAAAACTTCTTAGGAAACAATTGAAAGACTTTATAAATGTTGAAAATGACCTCCGTTTTGCAAAATACAACGATTAATTCTTGTTCTAGAACTAAAGATGGCTGCTTCAATTTCAGCTTGTGAAATTGAATTTATTGCATTTTCCATTCGCTCAATCATGTTGTCTCGTGTGTTTGGTCGCGTTTTATAAACAATGTCTTTTATTCGTCCCCACAAGTAAAAATCTAACACAGTTAAATCCAGGGATCTAGGTGGCCACGCAAACAAACTACCTCTTCCAATCCAGCGATTTGGGTATCTAACTGTATATGACCGACCAGCAACTTTCACATGCAAATTGGAAGTTCTGCTTGGTATTTGGTATTTCTCTGTATGAAAACGTCGTGACCTTTATTATTTGGGCCTTTTGGATACAACAATACACTCTGTAATAAAGAGAATTACGTAAAAACGGCCTATAAAAGAGAAAATTACCAGCGAATACGTTATCTTATTCTTTAATGAAAATAAATAGTTCACACGTAATGCGTTTCCTTTTACTCGCACAGAGTCGAGCAAAATGAGGCCAAAAAAACGAAAATTATTAATAAAATTATTATGTTTATGGTGGTAACATGAGAAATCTTTATTGCTCCGCAGCACGCGATACTGTGTACATTCTTTGTGTCGTGTTTAAACGTACAAAAATAAGACTAAAAATGGTCTACTGTATAGTTAAGAGTTAAGGGTGTAGCACGGAAGCTTTCGAATTCGTTTTATAGCCGATAAAAGATTCTTTGATGGGAAGACAAAAATGCACACCCTACAAGTTGTTTTGTCTATTTGGTAACCAGTGCCGTTGCCATGCACGGGGAAGTAATTAACTCATCTAGGAATAATAACAATATTTGATATCCATTATTTGTCAGATTAGTCATACAGATATAAATGAAAGGCTCGTGTATAATAAGCCGTGTTAAGATTTCAAAATATCATTTTAAATAATATGATATACCTTACATTTATTGGTGTAGTTATAAAATCGATAAAGGTAATAAATGAATACGATTTTATTACATTTACACTGTTAGAAGTGAACAATCAAATTTAACATTTTCTTTAAGTTCAAGGAGGTCCACTCCCGTTTTTTTGTCAATTTAACTCAAAACGTTTCGAAGTCAAATAGTAACTGATAAAATATGTCAATATTTTATCATTAATTTGACATTATTGTTAAGTAAAAATAACTACTAAGTTAGTTAACTTAACACTTTATTTATGTAAATGTTAACTTATTTTATACACTTTATTCAAGTGAGTTTACAAAAAACATGTTAACTACCTGCGATACTTATTTCTGCAGTGACTTTTACTTTGTAAAAAAGTTAATATTACTGTTGTTTAATCACGTCAACAGCACATTTAACTTTTTTATGTTATTTATTTTGATTTTCGTGCTCATTCAAAATGAGTACTTTTAAACATCAGTTTAACATACCCAAAATAATAAACTGATTATTGTTGGCAATAAAATGGACCATTTTACAATTTATTTTTGATTTAGAAAAGTAAGAAAGCACTATAAATTATTTAAGCTAAAAGAACTAAAACATCTGAGTACATTTTCAGATATTTTCCTTTATGCAACTTAAATAACTATACTATACCTATAACCTACTCGTTAATTTCTCCAAAAATGATAAAATGGAAATACAACTTTAAAAGGTATACATTATAACGCAACATAGTTTTATAGCAAATTATAATAAACCAAAAAATATTTTTAACAATTAATTATCCAACCATCAGGTTACCAAAACAAAAACATCCAAACTAACCTAAACTAACTAAAACATTATAAAAATCAGTAAGTTATATATAAACTTAAGTCTAGTTTACATAAACGCGAATCGCCAATTTCGTTATCATTGATTAATATTAATTATTCTATAAATTTGATTTCAAATTTTACCAGTTCAAATGACATTCGTGATGTAATAAAATTTCGGATATGTCTAATGGTGTTTAATATTAACTACCATATTTTAAAACTATAATAGCCAGGATGTTATTTAATAAGTGTTCGATATTTTACAGGACGATTCCTAAGTTATTTATAAGGCGAAAAGTTCATATAAACATGGGTCCGCAAGACCTTCATTTTTGAGATACACCCTGCATATGATTGCATATTTGTATTCTACTGGGAAAGCAAAAGAGTTTTTTGTATTTAAAATTTCTATTTCTTTAAAATTGTAGCAAACTTATAACAACAAAATAAATAACCTAGAAAATTGAACAACTTCACATCAGAATAATAAACAAGTGAAACCTTTTCAGTGGATCAGGTGTTTAAAATGACCACCATTTTCCGCTAAGTAGAGCGCCAGTCGATACCTGGACCCGTCTATACAACGTTTAAAAGGAAGTCCTCTGGAATGGCCCGAATTTCAGCACTAATTCTGACTTTTAAAGATTGATTGATAAGTCATTGGACGGTTAAAACGTAAACTTTGTTGTTTAGGTGTCCCCACAAAAAGAAGTCGAGCGGGGTTAAGTCCGGGGATCGCGCTGCCTAGTCAATAGCACCTCTTCTGCCTATCCAACGTCCTGGAAATGGTTCGCTTAGGTATTGTCTAACATTTGCCGCATAATGCGCAGCTGCTTGATCTTGCTGCAACCATACCTGTTCGTTTATGCCATTATTTACACCCGGTAAAACCGTTCGACAAGAAGGAATTATGTGATTCCTGAGGGGATCCAGATATTTTTTGCCATTTAAATTGCCATCTATAAAAAAGGTCCCACAACATGTCTACCAACTATGCCCGCCCAAACATTACCTTTTTCAGGCCTCTGAGTATGACCTTCCTGGAACTAGTGAGTATTCTCAACAGACCAATAACGATAATTGTGTCTATTAACAACTAAATGGAAAGTAGCTTCATTCTAGAAAATGATATTTGTTGCGAAGTTATTATTGTTATTGCATATTTTCATCACCAGCTCACAAAATTCAGCTCTTCTATCAAAATCGTCCTCGTTTAACTCGTGCACCAACTTTATCTTGAAGGGATGCAACTTCTCCTGCTTAAACAAATTTTTCACTGACTGATAAGATTAAAACCCATTGCCATTGGCCTGAATGATTGTGTTGGGTTTTCATGTATTGAGAGCATGATATCCAAAGTTTTGTCTCCCCAGTTGCTGTTTTAGGTCGACCTGATCTAGCGGCTTCCCTAACACTGCCTGTTTCTCGAAATTTCTTTACCACTTGACACACCGTTGACTGATTTACTGAAGGCCTATTTGGATATAATCCATTGAAAGGTTGACTAACCTGATCTTGCGGTCTCTTCATATTTCCGTAACCGCCCATTATTAAAATTTGTTTCACATTCAGATGAACCATAGTGTAAACAAATTAGAAATCAGACAACAAAAAATTAAACAGGAACTCAAAATTAACACCTCTTAGGTCGCTGTCATGGCAAGACCTTGACTTAACTGGTGGGTATTAGGTAGGAATAATTATAATTAGGAAATTTTTCATTTTTGAGCTGTCGTTATCTCGGAAACACTTGCAGATAGGTGAAAATTTGAAATACAAAAAATTCAGAGTATTCCCAGTAGAATCCAAATACGCAATCATATGCAGGGTATTTCATTTAAAAAAAGTAAGTTAGTCTCTATGGCATCCAAACCAGAAATGACAGAAAAAATACATGCAAGTAAAAATGTGGGGAATAATATACTGAATAACTTCCATGAAGGTCACTTTTTCGTATACGAGGTAATTTAAAAGCTACAGGCATTATGCATGACTTTTTTACTACTCTGTATAGGTATTTATAATAATATAATGTCACAAAATTATTTATTTATTTTGTTTTCCATAAGTGATCCATGGCCAGTGCTATAAAATAACACATTTCTGTTTTCGACCGCCAAGCCCCGCCATTATTTAAAGTGAAATAACTCAAAAACGGCTGGTCCAAACATAGACGTATTTTATGTTTTTGGAATGTGAAATTTAAGCTGATTTTTCGTTTAAAAATACCCTTAACTTACCATTTTTTTTTTGGTTAACGTATTAAAAACAGGAAAGATCCTTTAATTGTTGTGTTTATCTTTTTGTTCTATCTCCAGAAATTAACTTTTTAAACGGGTGGCATATTATATGGAGAAACCATGTACATAACATTACGTAACACCGTATATTATAGGTTTCGAAAAACATTTTAAGTCTGTGACTCTATTCACGACATTAATTTCTTTCTAATTTTTTAGCAATGTTTATCAACTACTGTAAAAATTCAGTTTAGTTCAACACCGAGTGTTAAGAAATTTTTAATGGTGTGTAAAAAATTAGAAACACCAGGGCCATTAGCTGCAGTAAACATTTGAAATTTAAAGCAAATTTTAACAAGTTTCACAAAACAATAAGTGTACACCAATATTTTAGTCAGTAATTAAGTGAACAAACATGCATCCTTAACGTTTTGTAAATTAAAAAATCGATTCGAAACACAACAGGAGAAAAAATAATAATAATTGTAATTTAGTCATTTTTCTTGTTGTCAGGTTGGTTTGTTTGCAGAAATTTGATAGTTCTATGCCGTGCATCGTGCCATAATCCTTGCGAACGTGTTAAGGTTGTCGAAAATAAAAATAATGTGTATAAAATTTCCATAAACAAAGCAGTCGTTTTATGGGTTAAGATATAGTGTTGCAAAATATGGCTTATGGCAAAAATGAAATATTTCATTGTTTAAGAAGTAAACAAAGAATGTATAAACAACACTGATGGCTATTTTGCTGAATCAGGGTCAAAGTGTTACGCAGTAAGGTCCAGAAAAATTCTGGTCAGCATTTAAAGTTATTAAAACAAATAGGTCCTAAGTTAAACGGGTCTTTGTGAGAAGTAAAAGTATAGTTGTAAAACTATCACAGGCTAAGGCCTAAGCTTATACATAATAGGCCGTATTTATAAAAATAAAGTATTTCCTTCAAAGGTAAAGGTGAAAGTAAAGGTTAGAGCTCGCGAAATAATTGTTCTGAAGGTAGAAGGAAAAGGGTTTGCTTTATTTCGTATTTATTTATAGGAAGAATGGAATACAAAACCCAAAAAAAATATTCACACAAAAATATAAAGTACCTAAACTTAGTTTAAGACTGAATGCTAACACGTGTAGTAAAATAGATATAAATATACAAATGTTCTATATAATCTATTAATGTGAACTATTTGAAGCTATACAGGGTGTTTCAATGTTATATCGACAAATTGAAACAGGTGATTCCTTGACAAAAAATTATGAAAAAGTTCCCATTAATGGAGGTCCAGAAACCCCTCGTTTGTAAGATACAGAGTGTTAAACTTTTAATTTTTTTTTCGTTTTTTTCTATTTATTTTATGCGTGCTTAAAGATTATTTTCTTGGGTGTTTGGTACATTCAAACTTAAAAAACCGTACGGTCATAATTATTATACTTGATATGAATATACAAAGCTACAGCCACACATAACAAACTGATTCAGCTTTCTAAAAGACTCCATCGACTAAAGAAACATTAAGGTAAACGAACAATTGAACAGAAGTACAGAATTTGAATAAATAATCTTTAACCGCGCATAAAATAAATAGGAAAAACCGAAAAAAAATTAAAAGTTTAACACCCTGTATCTTACAAATGAGCGGTTTCTGGACCTCCATTAATGGGAACTTTTTCATTATTTTTTGTCAATGAATCACCTGTTTCAATTTGTCGGTATAATATTGAAACATTCTGTATAGCTTCAAGTAGGTGACATCAATAGTTTATAGAACATTTGTATTTTAATATCTATTTTACTATACAGGGTGGCGCACCGAAAACTTTCCACCCAGGCTTGTATTCTTGTTAAAAAATAAATCAAAATTCGCTCGAACACGGGAACCTTCGTTCTCAGGGGGGACATATTTTTTTGCTATTTTCACCCCCCCCCCCCTGCTTGAACCCCTATGACGGGGTGGCTTTCACCCTTAAAATCTTAAATGGAAAGGGGGTTGAGTAATACCCTATTTTAAAGGGAATTCAATTGCCTTCCAAACGCGACCTTGCTCGTTTATATCGAGTGAATAGTTCCTGAGAAATAGGGCTGGAAAGAAGAGAAAATTTAAAAGTAATAAAATTTATTACCGCTTGTATCAATCAAGTAAATGTTGAAAATGTCCACCCTCAACCTCCATGCAATTGTAAAGGCACTGTTTAAAATGTTCGCGAACATTATGAAGCAAGTCTTCCAAAGAATTGGGTTGGGTTGCATAAATTTTAGACTTTAAATGTCCCCAGAAAAAAAATCCAGTGGCGTCAAATCAGGAGATCTTGCAGGCCATTCAGTAAGACCTCTTCTTCTAATCCATTTTCCGCGAAAATATTTATCCAGAGACTGTCTAACAGGGAACGCATAATGCGGGGGTGCTCCGTCTTGCTGAAAGTAAATATTTTCTAGCCGATAACGGTCATTTTCTTCTATGACATTCGTTAAAGCAGGGTTAATAGTGGTTTCTAACAGATTTCACCTGTTAAATTTTCAGGTATAAAATACGGCCCAATAATACGGTCCCCAAAATTCCAGCCCACACATTTAATTTTTCGGGATGTTGAGTATGCACTTCTCTAAGAATTCTAGGGTTAGAATCCGACCAATACCTGCAATTCTGTCGATTGACAGTGCTGTCAAGAAAAAAAGTGCATTCATCGGAGAAACAAATGTTAAAAATAAATTGTGGATTGCGAATGATCATTTCACTAATTAACTCGCAAAATTGCAAACGGCGATCGTCATCGTCTTCATTAAGTTCATAAACTTATGCGTTTTTAAAGTACGCTGAATCGTTCTACGCGTAACACCCGATACATTTGACACTTTCCTCGTGCTAAGTGTGGGATCGATGCCAATATGACTCAAAACTGCAACTTCTACAGCTTCATTTTTTACAGGATTTTCAACAATCCTTTTTTTGATATGACATATAAATATGTATACATGTGAGAACTTTGTTCTCTAGCCACTTGCTGAGACCTTATACAATAAGGATTAACCAAATTATGCTAAAACAGCTATTCTCTGGGCTACATGCCCCAACGAGCGCTGAATTAAATAGCACAATTTGGCGTATTTTGACTAACACTGTTAGTACTAACATACAGACTCAGATTGCAGAAACTACCGGGAAAGAAAATAATGAATCTTTAGTTCCAAGCCAGTGGCTAGACAATAAAGTTCTCACATGTATACATATTTATATGTCATATTATGATTACCACTATTTATCCTTTTTTTGTTTAGCACTGATCCTGTTTTACGAAATTTTGCCACTAATTGTAGCACGTAAGTATGAGACAAGTGTGCATTTAGATGGAATTCATTATAAGACAGGGCGGCTCGAGCACAATCGTTACTTCTAAAGAGAAGTGAAATAATTTCAATCCTTTCTTAAAGAGTATACGTCATTTTAATCCGTTATTGAACAAGTGAAATACCCAATCCCTTTTGTTAAGATAGTATTCTTTTTTGCGTATTTTTTACCATTTATTTGTTTACATTTAAGCACAAATTTGATTACCATTTAATTTTTTGAAAGGTAACTCAGCCAAATTCAACGAGCAGGGTTCCGTTGGAAAGACAATTTAATTCCTTTTAAAATAAGCTATCGATCATTCCTTTTCATTTAAGATTTTAAGGGTGAAAGCCACCCCGTCGTAGGGGTTCAAGCAGGAGGGGTGAAAATAGCAAAAACATATGTCTCCCTGAGAACTAAGGTTCCCGTGTTCGAGCGAATTTTGATTTATTTATTAACAAGAAAATAAACATGGGTGGAAAGTTTTCGGTGCGCCACCTTGTATATACCATTTGTATACACTTTCAACTTATTAAAAGTGTTCAAAGAACAAGAAAAAATATCATACGCTGAGAGATTAAATAAATTATTACATGTTTTTAGGCATCTCTTGAAAGGAGAATTTAAGTAATAAATTAGTGTAGGACGAAATTAGGTAGCAGCCTCTATGTACGTGGTCTGTTGGACGTATTATTGAGCAGTTCCCTGGTAAAGATGGCATCACAAGAGTTCCAAGCAATCCACACTTAAAATGAAAAGATCACCAGGTCAATAAGACATTCGTGTCCTTAACCACATCAAGAAGAGACTGATAATTAGTTGTAGTTGATATACAGGGTGTCTGGAAAATACGTGTACAACGTTTGACGACAGACTCCTGACGTCAAAATAGGTCGATCTAAGCCAACTTAGTTATATCCAAAATTGTCTCGTTTAGCCGGTAAAGGGCGTCAAAAATTTGTAAAAATATTGGTTTTTCCTAAGTTACGTGAAAACCTGCTAATCGATTTTAACGATTTTTAGTATGTAGACTAATACTATAAAATGACGTTTTCTAGTAGTACAGTCACCGGCTGTAAATAAGTGGAAGTGTTATAAAAGTGATATAATACGTCAACATTTCTCCTGATTTTTTATATCAAGGGCGTTATGACAACCCAGATATTTTTGTCGAGTGACTGGATGTATGTGGAAGCTATTTTACCTCTTCATGATTTTTCGTTGGATGAGCTGTTTTGCCAGAAAAAAAATATTTACAATTACCTGCATACATTAATTATTAACATTAGTAATAAAATTAAAACAAATTACCTGTAACAATAATTTTTTTAGTGACCTTGTTGCTATGGCATTTAATAATTTGACAATTATTGACAATTTGTCACCAGTCTATGAAATTGATTAAAGTATACGATCAACATTCTTGAATTACAAATTCATTTTACCATTAAACATGGGAAATTATACGAAGTCTGAGAAAGTTGACATGCTCCTGGTATACGGGAAATGGGCGTCAAAGTGTTATGGTTTCCATGGAGAGATTTCCTAACCGTCGAATACTAAACCACCAAACATTTGCCAATATCGAGCGTCATCTTCGGGAAACGGTCAGCTTTGAGAAAAAATTTGAAGGCAGGGGTCGTATGCCAACAACTCGAACTGAGGAAACAGAAGAGAACATTCTGGAAAGAGTTGAAGAAGAACCAAGTACCAGTACCCGTCGCTATGAACGTGTGTTACATGTTCCTAAAACGATTGTTAATGAAGTTTTAAAAGAACAGTTGTTACATCCTTATCACGTGCAAAAAGTCCAGGAACTTTTACCGACTGATCCCCCCATGCGGCTTACATTTTGTCAATTTATTAGAAACAAAAGAATCTGTGATCCAAATTTTTGTAGAAAAATATCGTTTACTGACGAGGCGCGCTTTACAAGATCTGAAGTAACCAATCTGCACAACGAATATATTTATTCCGATGAAAATCTACATGCCATTAAAGATGCACATCATCAGCATCAATTTAAATTAAATATTTGGGCAGGTATTATTGATCGCTACCTTATTGGTCCTATTGTTATTCCAGATATGTTAGATGGAAATATTTGTTTAAATGTCTTGCAAGACACATTACCAATTCTTCTGAAAAATTTGCCCCTTTTACTTCGGAGGGCAATGTGGTATATGCATGCCCCGCCCCATTTTTCCGTTGCCGTTCGGGAATACTTACACCATCGATATCCCAACTGATGGATTGGAAGGGGCAATGATGCACCAGTAAAATGGCCACTACGTTTTCCGGAGTTAAAAATATGTGGGACTTCTTTTTGTGGGGCGCTATTAAAACAGAAGTTTACAAGACTCCGGTAAATACACGCCATGATTTATTGATGCGGATTTTAAATGCAGCAACCATTTTAATAACCCCGGGACATAAAATAGCTTCCAAATACATCCAGTCACTCGACAAAAATATCTGGGTTGTCATAACGCCGTTGATATAAAAAATCAGGAGAAATGTTGGCGTATTATATCACTTTTTTAACACTTCCACTTATTTACAGCCGGTGACTATACTACTAGAAAACGTCATTTTATAGTATTAGTTAGTCTGCATACTAAAAATGATTAAAATCAATTAGCAGGTTTTCACGTAATTTAGGAAAAACCAATATTTTTACAAATTTTTGACGCCCTTTGGCAAGAGCAACTCCGACGGCTTTGCTGTAGAGTTAGGTAGGAAGGTTTAATCATTAGTAGGAATTTTTGATCTCTCATTTTAATCAAAAGTCTGCATAAAAAACGTCAAAGTATATTCATCTCTAGGTATATACCTATTATTAATAAGTTCAGTCGAATTATTTTAACAGAACTGTGCTATTGGCTTGAATTTTACATTACAAAGTTAACCTATGGTAATTATTACATCATCAACATCAGGATCGTACCAAATAACGGTTTTCGTTTTTAACTAATATTAACACTAATATAAGAAAATCGACTTTCCCCGGTTAATTTGAATATGCTGATAAAGCCGACACGATCTTTCACCTCAGGTTTGTGTTTTACCGCTCCATTACCGTTACCAATAAATTCGCTAATTTAACGGCCGACATACAGAGAGAATAGAGAGATTATGACGGGCGTCCCACAGTGAGAAAAGGTGATGCAGGGACAATTTCAAACACTTACTTTGGCAGTGGCGGGTTATGCCTAGATTCAAATAGGAACCATTATAAGCGCTACGTACTGAAACAAATCAATACCGTTCTTTCTCGAAGACGATGTGTCCTAACATTCCTAACGACAAAAGCAAAGACTACATTTATCCATATAAAAATATCATGGCTTCCAAATTTAATTGAAAAATCGTTAAAAATCTATACACAAAAAGTTATTACTAGTTTAGAGGTTTTGTAAGTTCCACATTCTGCGACCTCTTGAAAGCCTTCGACTGTGTCTCGGACGAAATCATTTTAAAGAAACTTTAATATTATGGTGCTTCTCGCGGTAGTTGCAGCTTACTATCATGGTTTGGTAAAAGGCAGTAAGTGAGCCCGAGTGTGTTTTGATAAAAAGAGTTTTTTGTGTTTTTTCTTTGCTGCAGATATTTTAAATATTGATTTCCTTTTTGGTCAAATCTTTGTTTGTTTTGCACGAAAATTTTACGCCATACCTATTTAAATTTTAGAAAAAAATATTATATAAAAATTGAAAAAAATCACTTACTGCCTTTTAACATTTTTTTTTGCCAAAGTAAGATTGTATTAAAGGAAGCACTAAATAACAATAAGGGTAAATTAAAGTATTTTATTTAGGGTTCATTTGCTGAAGTTATTGGCGTGTAACGCATTTGTTGAGCTCCGTTTAAAGTTCGAGATATATAGCGAGATAGTGCGTATTTTTTCCGGATTTTTTTTGGACAACTGTTCGAAAGTACATAGTCTAAAATTGGTGTAATTTTGGTGACATAACTCCTTTAATAATAACCAAATAATGATCACAAAGTGCAACACATGAGACAAGAATATCAATCGCAACCACCAAGGTCTCCAGCGAACTGAGTCGTGACCAAGCAAATGTGTTTCGTGTGTACCTTGAGGAGGCTTGAGGACTACATAAAACTTACAGATAAATCTAAATCTGAGGCCGAGAAATTAAAAAGTGAGTTGTTAAGCTTGATCAACACGGTGAATAATATGAACCAATAATCTGAAAATATCAGGTCTTCCTGAATTACCCAATGAGAATGAGAATCTGATAAAAGTTGTACCAAATATAGGATATTTTGTCGGTTACACAGTGGAGGACACCTTGGTCGACGTTGTCCACACGCAATGGGAAGAACAAACCGAAGAGTATTATAGTTCGACTTACGTATAAGCGGATCAGGCACAACATCTAACACCCCAGGACAAGTCTCTTTTTAAAGACACACGTGAAGCCATCAAACAAAAGGGCTATAATCAAATAAAACAACGGCAGTCTACCTCCACAATATATATTTTAATGTTTATATCCTACATGTTTCGGACATAGAAATGTCCATCATCAGGGATACAGTAGTCGATTACGACAGCTCTATTTTGCATAAGCGAAGATCAAAAATATGTTAAAATTGAAAATGCAGGTTCTAATGAATGTTCAAGACTGAATGAGATGTGATATTTGAAATTTTGGTCAAGGTATCTTTGAAGAAGGGGATTCCCAGTCTGCAGCCACTGAGACAGGTGGTGAAGCAATTATGTCATTTATAGCTAATTAGAGGAGATTAATTTAAGTGAGGTGCTCAAAGATGCTTCATCTAACAATTTTTTGTCCAAGTTGAACGGGATCAGCCAGCAGGTGGGAGACAATATAATTTTGCGGCGATTTCAATTGCCCGTTCCTTAAGTGGGCTTATCATGATGAAAATAAATTACTTACAAAGATCAGCTCTGATCAAAGATCTACCTCATTAATCGACACCTTGTCCTTCTGCGGGCTGGCCCAGTTTAACTATATAGGGAACAGCAGGAATAACGTATTGGATTTAGTATTGTATAATGATGTTTCCTTGGTTGGTTCCCTGACACACTGTCCCTCTCCTTTAATCACAAAGGATCTATATTATCCAAGCATAGAGTTCAAGGTATCACATCTTTCGTTGAGAATGAGTAACTCTCCCAACTGTCAATTTCATAATGTCCGCCGAGCTGATTACAATACAATTAAAGTCTCATGGGAGAATGCATTCCAAGATAACGCATTAGAAAATAATATATCTTACTTATATGTATAGTAAATTAAACTTCGCGATAAAATGATAACGTACCATATATCGTAATGCTAAATTTCCGGTAGCACAACGATTAAAGTGATAAAAGAAAAATAGTAATTTACGTAACAAGTTCCGAAAGTGATATTTTACGGGATGATTAGGAACTTGGAATCTTGCGAGGCCCGTAAAATCACTTTTGGATCGTGTTATGTACAATATTTTTTCTGTAGCCGTTTTGTACGTTAAAAAGGATATCGATGGATAACAACGTATGGACTTTACTTAGACAATTACATATACGATAATTCATAGATTGTAGACCAATTATTCATACCTCTCTCTGGACTTTACCGGCAATAATAATTTATAAATAGCCGCTTTAGCAGATTCAATAATCTCATGTGGAATAATTTGAGCCTCACTTCACTACTGATTTTCATTTTTTGGATTTGAAAAGCGAAAAAACACACACCAATGTTACATGACAAGCGCTGTCATAATAAAATAGAAAGTTAATGTTATTGTCAAAGCTGCCTACATAGACACCCAAATCGTCCCGAAAGTAACAAGAATCGTCCCGAAAGTAAAGAAATCGTTTCGAAAGTGAAAAAAATCGTCCCAAAAATAGCTACTTTTGGTACCATTTGTGTTAAGTGGTACTTTCGATTTAATAAATCACACCGAAAATTTTATTTTCGAGATGGCTGCAGAAAAAATAAATTTCATAAAAAATGGAAGGTGCATAACAATTTACAAAATTATAATACATTTAAACTCTTCAGGATTCATTCCAAGCGCCTAATTAAACAATACTGTTTTAACTATATAAATCACATTGAGGCGGAAATAATTGACAACAGTAAAAAATTCTGACATTTTGTATCTGTAGAGCATCACAACAATTTACTTCCCTGCATGTCGGTTGGGAACGAGAAGGCTGATAATAACAAAGATATTTGTAATAATCTCTTTACCCAATATTTTAAAAGTGTTTTTCAGCCAAAATGAAAAAAACCCACTTAAACTGACGCTGATTTGGACGCTTGTGCCCCAACTCTCTAATCTTTATTTCAACCCTCTACAAATACAAAAAATTCTAAAAAGCCTAGATACCAGAAAAGGCGTTGGCACAGACAACATCCCAGCATTATTTGTTGCCAGATGCGCTGATAGTCTGGCACTCCCTTTATCCCTGTTGTTTAACCAATCATTACGCATAGAATCGTTCCTCAATTCATGGAAAAGATCTTTAATGGTACCAATTTTCAAGTCAGGGGATAAAAGCGACATTAACAACAACTACCGGCCTATAACCAAGCCCTGTATATTTGCAAATGTTTTTGAAAAAGCCACATATCAACACCTACTCTTTTTAATCAAAAATAAAATCAGTATCCATCAACATGGATTTTACCCCAAAAGGTCAATAGAGTCAAATCCTATATGCTACTCGGAATTCATTATAAGGAGTATGGATAAGGTTGTCTTTATCTATACGGACTTTAGTAAAGCGTTTGACAAAATTGACCATCTCTTACTCCTGGAAAAGTTATCTCAGGTCGGGGTGGGTGGCATTGTTCTGGATTGGTTCAAGTCCTACTTAACTGATAGAGAGCAGCTCGTTTCAGTTGCCGGCTGTTAGTCAGACATCTTTATATCTACGTCAGGTGTACCCAGGGTAGACACCTGGGACCACTACTGTTTCTCATATATATAGTCGGATTCTTGAACCGTCTCGCAAGATGGTGGACGAGTCACGTGTCACTAATGGCACCCTGTCGACTTCTAGTCTATTTTGTTTTTGTAGGTTGGTAGGTTAGTTGCACTAAATTTCAGATTTATCAGGATTGGACTAAGCTAAATTTGTTAAGCACGTAAACCACATTAAATGTGCAATTTTTTTTAAATAATATATAGTTTTTTTATATAATATATAGTTTGGTGAAATCAGCGTAGGAGCAAAGGGAAAGAAAAAAGGTGTATGTAGTACTTTTTTATTTCTAATTATAAAAAATCTACAATCTACAAGTAAAAGATACTAGTACTACCAAGGCTATTTTGTAATTTTATAAATTAAATTAATATAGGCTGCAATGGCATAGAAATTGTTATATTTTAAGAGCTGATATATATTTTCAGTGCAGTATATTACTATTCATTTATATAAGGAAATAATATTAGTTCATTCTATATTGTTTTTCTTGGAACATAAAATCGATTTATACTTTTTGAAAAAGGCGAGAAAAGAACTTCAGTGAGTTTAAGCCCAATGCAAAAATGTTATGCAATGTTACTATACACTATTACTGTACTGTATTGATGAGTTGCCATAAAACCTAGACGGTATCGTACGGTGAAAATAAAATATTTTTCTCTTCTAACCATCTTTGTAAATCCGCCTTTAACCATTTTTTTGTGGGCCACTTCGCCGTTTGCCTGCTATGATAACTAGCACTATCTAAAATTATCATGGAGGGCTCTTCCAAGTTTGGCAGGGTTTTGCACAGCCATTTTTCAAAATTGTCAGAGTTCATCTCTCCATGGTAGTCACCAGTTTTGCATTTGGATTTAAAAATAAGTCTGGCATTTTCGATAAATCCACATTCGCCTCCTGCATGCAAAACAATGTATCTAAAAATATAAATTAAATGACGATTAGTGTTCACTAAGAGAATTTATTTCCAGAAGGGGGGCCTTCATTTTGGTCTTGTAGAGTAAAGACTATGGTTTTTTGTACCTTTACTTAGGTTAACTTATATTTATTAATTCGTATATTGACCTGTACCCTTCTCCAGATTCTTTCCTGACAGATTTAATGTTATCATCCTGCCAAGATTTTCTAAATGTTCCATTAGAAAAAATCCAAGTCTCGTCCAGAAAAACACATGGTTTTCTATCGGGACCAACCTCAGCGTTTTTCATGTACGTAGACAGAAATCTTTGCCGTTTATCTGCAATACATGGCTTTTCCATAACCGCACGGCGATTGTCTTCCTTCTTATAGAAAATGCCTAAGCTTTTTACCAACCTTAGGAGACTGCTTATGCTTCCAAGATACATTTCCTTGCGATGGAGTTGGTTTTGCAGTTTTTTTATTGTAACTGGTTTTCCTACGAACAATATGGCGTTATATTAAATATGAAAATTACAGAAAAATACACGTGTTTCATCCAGACGCATGACACACTGGTAGAAATAGATACACCAATTTATGCTTAGTACTTAATGGTATGCGCAAATATATCATTTTTGCAAATAAATGGACTGAGAAATAAAATGTGGAAAAAAAAATTGGAAAAAATACTTACTTCAATGGGGCTTATTTGAGGATGTACGTCTTTAAAATAATTATAAACATTTTGCACAAATTTTTGGGCCAACTCATTGCCATCTAAAACAGAAAACGCCTTTTTCTAAAAATTGTAATAATAATTATTATACATCATTTTACGACTAGGTATTTAAAACTTTTTGACTTTGCCATGGCCATAGGGTAAGCATATTGGGTTTATATAGTTATATATACATATATGGTGGAGTAGCATGCAACAAAATATATTCATTAATTGTTTATGGAAAACTCTCCTCCCTAATCCTATCAAGATTATGATTTTTTTTTATTTTTATTTATTAATAAATAATGGGGTAAAAGATAACGCCCTTGGAAGAGTCAAAAAGTTGCAGGGCATAAACGTAACCTTGTTTTCTTTAGGAATATTATCCATTGAGGTACTTGGAAGACAATAATTATGATCCATTATCATTTTACGCCTAAAAAAGATAAATACCGTATAAAAGTAGTTTGCGGTTATTGTATTTAACTTACCGTTCCGTAACAAATAAACACCAAAACACGTAGGTGGTAGGTACGTCCAAAATAGAAGTCTTTAATCAACTTATTTAAATACAAAACACACGAGAACAATTAAAAACCAGCAAAACATTTAACGAGAAAAAAAGCACGTGGCGATGTCACTGATGTCAGTGTCAGTGGTGTCAGTGGGCTTTGGGCTAATTACGGCTCTATGATGGGTTGGGGATATTTCAAAGTTACTGGTTCAGCTAGTTACTGTCATTTGTCTGTTGTCAAATGTCGAACGACGAGACGAGCCGTGAATCCGACTATATCAATGACATCCAGCTCTGTTTTCGACAATGTAAATTTTTATTTCATGTAGATGACTTCAACATTATAAACAAGTAACTGAAACTCGCGACTGTGGTAAAATACAGGATGATCTTGATAGGTTTTATGATTACTGTACTAAGAATTACCTGTTTACTAATCTAAAAAGGTTTTTCTCCATTATCTTTACACGAAGTCGCAATAAAATAATAAATAATTATAAACTTGATGTCAGCTTCCTGACAAGGGAATGCCAGGCTAGAGATCTGGGAGTTATATATATTATATTTGATGAAAAGCTAAAGTTGGACCTTCACATAGAAAACATGGTGGGTAATGCAAACAGAATGCTTAGCTTTGTAAATAGACAAGGAAAACATTTCAGTCAACAAGAAACATTAATTATACTTTACTAGGTCTATGTTTCAAGCCGGCTCAATTTTACCTCGACCGTTTGGAACCCCCTGTATAATATCTATAAATCGTGCATAGAATCTGTTTAGAACAGATTCCTAAAGTATGAAAAGGAGGGTATTGGCTGTGTGCACATAGAAATATACGTGAAATAATTTAGTTGGGTAAGGGCCGCGCCAGGTGTTTCTGCCGCCGTGTGCAAACGATAAGTGGCCGCCCCCTATTACCTCCATACAGTGGCGTAGCCAGCATTTTGGGGCGGGAGGGGCGAAGTATCGTACGGGCGCAGACTGCGGAGCTAAAGCGCCGCAGGCAAAACATTTTTGGGACCACGCCCATTCACCTTCTTCATGCTCCCTAGGAAACAGGGGTCTGGCCCCAAATGAAGTTAAAATCCGCTACCTATATAAAAAGAAATAAATTAAATATGATGAGACGCCAAAGCCGGTTTTATTAAGTTTATTCCGATCGCTTTCGTTTACTAAAAATAAAATAAGACCGATATTGTTTTTTAAGAATTATTTTTTAAGTAGTAAAGGGCCCCAGGCCAGGAGGGGCGGGGGGGGGGCGATCGCCCCCCTGTGGCTACGCCACTGCCCCTATAGAATATGAAAGACGGTGATAGAAGTTCCAAGAAAAAGACGTTTATACTTTTAAGTTTTAATAAAAAACTATAAAATTGTGTAATCATTTTTACAGCACAAATGAAATAACGCATAAATAATAAAAAAACCTTAAACAAAATATTAAACTTAAGCAACTGAAAAGTAATATATTATATAATTAAAACAATAAAATAACAACTCCGAAAAACTAAAATAAAATATTATGCATAAAACGTAGGTATTTATAGAAAAGGCACTTGCCTTGCCCTAATTGTTGCAAAATCCTTAATAATTTGGTCTACATTTAGTTGTTCACATAACTCGGATTCAATCGAAATGAATGCCAAATTATTACTTTCTCCTGGTTCATCGAGGATCTTAAGTAATTTTTAATCAGCTTTAGCTTTAAAAATGATCTTTCTCCGCTTGCAACTGATATTGGAAGGGTTAATAGGATTCTTAAAGCAATCGAAATATTAGGGAAGGTATCAAATAAGTAATTTTTAAAAATATATTGCAAAACTTCTAAAGGGCAAACGATGAGGGGCAATCGCGGCGCGGCCTTTATAAAATAAGTAGTTACTTGATTTTCCGGTGTTATTTTTATTTTTATTGACGCCGGGATATTGCTATATTATATAGACAAAACATTTTTGGATTTTATCGGGTGGCGGCCGTCGCGCGCCGCCCTTTTAGACTTGCCGCCCGTGTGCGGTGCACCCATTGCACACGTGGTTGGCGCGGCCCTGTATAAATTGCGTGCATAATTTATTCGAAAGAATAATTGGTTACAATCGTAGCAGAGCGCTTTCGGCTTTCGCCATCTTCAGTGCTATCTGAAAAGAAAGCATCGAAAGTTCAGTTTGAGGGATATTTATTAATTTTTATCTTAATTCAAGTACAAAATAAATGATAATCAATTCAAGATTGCCTAAAGTGTTTGGCATTTAGGTATAATATTTATTTTGATGTCATGGAACAGTTGCGTCTTAAGTACAAAACTAGATCTTTGGAGCATAGAAGATGGTACACAGATGTAGTTATTCTATTTAAAATAATTAACTCAAAAATCGACTATCCGGAACTTCTGGGGCGGGTTGCCGTTGCTGTTCCTTAGAGATTAGTGCTAACCTGAAAAATGTAGATCGAAAGTCCATTTTTAAAAAAATATCACTTAATGTCTTTAACCAAACCACGGCAGCTAATTGAGAGCTTTCATAAACACGCAACTGCCAAGAAATTTGAAACGATGAACGAGAAGTTGGAAGAGTATATATATTACAGGAGTATATGATTGGTTTTTTGCAAATGAATCAGACAAAGACAGAAAATATGATGTTTACTCTTAGACGAAATCAGAGCATAAATAACTCAACTGAATTAAAGTTTCTTGGAATAATCCTGGACTCTAAATTAACCTTTGAATGCCATGTTAGTGAAACTTTAACAAGAATAACATCAGAGATTTATGTTCTCAGAAGTCTGTGTAGATATACACCTTGTATTACTTAAAAATGAGTGAAGTAATCGGAGAACAAAAAAATCTGAAAATTTAAATTACTGTCAAATGTACTTTCGAAGCCACTGCAACCGAATTATATTTTTGAAGCGTCGCGACGCCCAGGGCTTCAAATGGGCAAAGTAGTCCTACCTAACAACGACTTTTTACGAAATCAAATAATATCCACTTGTTTTCTAGGTATAGGCCCTCAGAGTTTTAAGTGAAAACCCCTGTATTTTGGAGTAGAAGCATTAACTGTTATGGAAATTAGAACCAGAATAAATCTTAAATTGTTTAAAGAATCTACTATTATTTATCCCACTAGTAACTCTCTTTTGGATCCGCCTCTGTGTTCGTAGACCCCATGCACTTTAGAAATGATGCAGAGACAGTAAAAATCCAATCAGACAATACGGAGCCTATATGGATTGAGATTTAAATTTCCGGAAGCTACAATCACTTTTATTTACTGGTTGCTGAAATGCCTTGTCTGGCAGCCCTAAAGGTTAATAGTCGGGATTACTTTAAACGAAAATCGTTGTCAATTTCAGTTTGTTTAGGCTGGGTTTTTTCCTGCTTCACTGGAATCGCTGCTTATTTCATTAAAAAAAAAAAGATTACTGCTCAGTTTCGACCGATATTCACGTATCAGGAGGTTCACATGTACAGTTTTTCTTTAAAATTTGCCACCCCTTTAAAAAGTTTATCTCGTGAGATGGAAAGAAAGATAAATGCAAAAAGTGCAGGATTTTTCCTGAAAGTTTTTACCAGAAAAACAAAAGACGATGATAAAATTTCAAAAATGGTAACTTATGCGTTTTTTCTTACTGAAACACCCTATATTTCTCACATCCTCTCAAATCCTTTTTGAGTTATTATTTCACTTGGCAAATGGAATGGGTGGTCCTTAAGTACATGAAGAAAATCTAGGATAAAATTCCTGGCATTATTTTAAGACTAAAAGTTTATTTATTTATTTATTTATTTATTCCAAGTACATTAATACAATCAGATTAAAACATATTTTCATTATTAGTTTTCAACATTTTGAGACTCGAGCATGGTAGTTATCTGAGTCCTCCCTGACAGTGTCTAACAAAAAAAGAAACAAAGAGAGGAAAGAAAATAATCTTATAGTAGGTACAGTACAGTTTAGTATGATATTGAAAAGAGAGAACAAAAAAAAAATCAAAAAAACATATCACAATTTAGAATTAATAATGTAATAATTAAGTATCACAGTTGGAGGTCAGCCGTTAATTTAAAAAAAAAAACGTGAAAAATAAGCTTGTTTAGCCTAATGGTAAAGGTGTATGTTCTTAGTTCTCGTATATCTTGTGGAATTGTATTGTAGATGTTGATGCGACTGGATAGTAAGCTTCTTTGGCCCAGCCTAGTTTTGGTTTGGATGCTTCTTATGTTATTCTTGTTTCTTAGATCATAACCATGAATGTCATTGTTAAAAGTCAAATGTATATGTGATAGTGTTTCATTTCTTATACATCTGTGCAGATAGGTGCATACTTGGTACTTGTAGATGGAGTCTATGTCCATTATTCCATTTGGTAGGTAGAGATTTGCAGTAGGGTGCAGGCGGGGTAAACTAAAAACTCTTTTAATGGCCTTATTCTGCAGCACTAGAAGTGGATGAATTTTGTTCTCATAAGTGTTTCTCCATATAAGAGTTAAGTAAGTTAAATGACAGTGAATTAAGCTGTTGTATACAAGAATCCTGAATTTTGGTGAAAGGTACTGAGAAGTTCTTCCTAAGATGCCTATGGCTGGTGTTATTTTTTTACACAGGTAGGTGATGTGTTGTTCCCATGATAATTTATTGTCAATGTATAGTCCAAGATACTTAACACAATCCGTTTTTGTCAACTCATTGGAATCCAGGGAGATTCTGATGTCATTCCATTCTCTTTTATTAGATATAACTATATATGTAGAATGGATTTATATGTACATATACCCTAAAATGCGTACCCTTTAAGATACAGGGCGTTAAAGCAATTAAAAAAAAAGTTTTTTTAAAATTTCGAAAGTCCTTGAAGATACGGCATTGAAAATTGGTGTCATTTTATTTTATATTAAACTGCACTTTTCCGTTAAAAAGGAGGTTTTGCTTACTTTCCACCAGTGTGCGTCAAGGTACCATCAATATTTTTTTTGTAATAAAATTTGATACGCCACTGATTTCTTTTAACTCTAATGTATTTTTATGCATTATTGATACAAGCTGAACAAAAGTTGTCGCTACTATATTTTTGAAAAAAACAGTAGTTTTAAAGATAATGATAATGATTTAGAAAAACTGTTGAAAGTGGCCACCTTCTGCTAAAATACAAGCATCTAGCCGTCTTCTCATTGAATTTCTAACATGCTCAAAAATTCCTGGGGTGTTTTTAATATTTTCGCAAGCCATTATTATCCGGATTCTAAGATCTTCCTGGTTTTCAACTGGAGTTTTGTAAACTAAAGATTTTAAATGGCCCCGGAAATAAAAATCGAATACATTTAGATCTGGGTACCTTGAGGGCCACGGTTGATTAGGTAGTGCAACGCCCCTACCGATCCATCGATTTCCGTATGCAGCATTTAAATTCAAAATTCAAAATTCAAAATTCAAAATATATTTAATGCAATAACATGGGTTGTTTTACATACGTCATAATATACAATTACAATTTTGCATGAAATAAAATTTCAATCATAAATTAAAGGATCTAATAAGTAATAAATAACAAATAATAGGTTAAACAATATAAAAGATCAATAGCGACCACGCACACAGACTTCAACTCAGACTCGAACGTGCACACTGCCCTAAAAAGGTCTATAGAACATTTTTATACAAACGATAGATTCAGTAAAATTTAAATTTAACAATTGAAAATTTAAAACTACAGCCAATATAAAGCAATGACATTTTACACTTACACAATTGCGATTTAGTACACATAAGTCATAGAAAATGGCGTTCGTCAAGTTCCATACTCAGAAACTCCTCAAAACTATAAAAAGATCTTTTTTTTAAAAATTTTAGTACAATGGCCCCGAATTTTTTAGTCTCTAGATTTTTTATTGCAGCTGGCAGTAGATTAAAAAAGAGAGGACCGTAATAATTTCTGCCGTTTCTGCTATGGGTTAGCCTGAGAAAGGGCATTCTAATATGTTCTCTAGTCCTTGTGCTATGGCCATGCACCCCAGCACCCACCGGATACCTCGCTATATTAATCTTGACATGCATTAAACACAAATAAATATACTTTGAGGGAAGCGTCAAAAGGTTCAACCTACTAAACTCCTGTTTTACGTCTGCTCTATATGTTAATCCACAGATCACTCTGATTACCCTTCTTTGAAGGGCGAAAATTCTATGCATATGTGGGGAGTGCCCCCATGACAGAAGCGCATAGCAACACAAACTAAAGAATAAGGAGTGATAGCCAGTTATCAGGGTTTCCATTGGGACAATGGTATTTAGTGATCTAATCACGAAAATACTCTTACTCAGCTTACGCGAAAGGCTATCGACATGGGATCCCCACGTGAGAAGAGGGTCAATTGACACTCCTAGATACTTAATGTATTCCTCATTATCAAATGTGTGATGCCTAAATGAAAACACCAACCGTTTTGTCTTTGCTTGGTTTAAAGCCAAACAATTTGCTGAGAACCATTGAGCTGAGGCCGTGGCATGGCGATCCATGGCACTCTCAAGAGAATAGATATCGGGATCAGAAGTAAAAAAAGCTGTATCATCTGCAAAAAGGGCACATGAACTATTTGTGGTGTTACTTAAGCCTAGGTCATTGATATATATGAGAAATAGTATTGGACCCAGTGTCGAGCCCTGTACTACACCATGGGATAGATTTTTAACTTGGGATTTGGTTCCATTCTGTACTACATATTGACAGCGATTTTTTAGAAATGATTGTAGAAGACCTATGCTATTTATACCAAGGTTGTAATATTCTAATTTATGAATAAGCATTGTGTGTGTTACGCAGTCAAAAGCCTTTTTTAGATCAAAAAGAGTCGTTCCCACAAATGAGTTACTCTCAAACCCTTCTGTAATATAGTCTATTAGATAGTCGATGGCGTCGGCTGTTGATCGACCCCTACGGAAACCATACTGATGTTCAAAAAACATGTTGTTCTTTTCAAAATGGTCAATTAGTTGATTTTTTAGAACGTTCTCGAAAACCTTTGAGAGGATCGGTAGCACTGATATAGGCCGAAAACTACCCGGATCCACAGTACTACCACCCTTGTAGAGGGGTATCACCTTTGCCAGCTTCAATACATCCGGAAACACTCCACCAAGTATGCAATCATTAATTAGTTTCGTTAGAGGTGTTATAATTATATTTTTAATCATTTTTACCAAGTTAATATTTAAATTAAAGCAGTCTCTGCTGTCCTTGTTTTTCAATTTATTTATGATATCACGGACCTCATTAAAACTTACCGTGCTAAAGTTAAATTTTTGAAATTGTGATTTAGGTAAAAAATGTTTGTATGAAATATTAGAATTCGGAATACCATTAACCACTGTGCCAGGCACCCCGACAAAGTAATCATTCATTTCATCTGCATCAACATCTATAGTTGGCTGAGAAGAGAGCCTGGGTCTTTTTTTATTAATGATATCCCAACACGCTTTTGATTTATTGTTAGCATTTTGAATGTGTTTGTTATGAAAATCAAATTTTGTATTTTGTACTGCTTTTCTATATTGAATTCTAAAAATATTTCTTGCACTCAAACTTTGAGGACTTGGATTCATATTATAAAACTCAGACAATAGCTGATAGATATTCTCTGGCTGTAGCACTAAAATGGGCGGGAGCTCCGTCATGCATAAAAAACAACTAGTTTCGCTGAGCTAATGGCAAGTCTTCCGATACTATTGGCAGCTCATTTTCTAGAAAATTGCGATAGGTTTGGCCATGCATTTTCATCAGCAAGATCATAAACAAAATGCATATCTGCAAATAAGAGCTGTTTTGTAAATCAGCCATACCTTTAAAACTTTTGAATCGATGAACAATTTAAAAGAACGACGCACTGTGACATAAGCCTACTTTTAAAAAATGTCGAATCAGCGATGTCTTAACATAGTTCTTTTTTACAATTTTACATTTTTTTCCATTTTTTGTTAAAACTACAAATTTTCTCAAAAACATAGTAGATACAACTTTTGTTCAGCTTGTAACAATAATGCATAAAGATGCATCAGAGTTAAAAATCAGTGGCGTAGTATTTTCACAAAAAAGATATTGACAGTATCTTCACGCACGCCACTGGTGGAAGTAAGCAAAACCTTTTTCCTCCGAAATAATATTATTTTCAAAAAATATTGGTCCCAAAATCTGTTTCTGAATGCTGGCTTCTACATTCGACATCCCAATTTGGATTTTCAGTGCTCGAAGAACGTGGGTTTTGTGAGGAAAAAAAACCGTTAGTGAAAAAAAATTACAAAAGTCGACGAATTATATAATGAATTATATGAAGAGTAGATAAATCTTACGCACGCCACTGAGGTTAAAGCCTACCACTAAAATTCATCGTCTCTAGGAAGTTAATATAGTTCCACCCGCAACGCAATGCGAATTGTCATGCAAATGGCCGCATTAAGGAACATTTTGTGTATCCTGAACAAAGATTCATGCCTTGTGTACAATATTATGCATGTTTTATTTCCATCTCTTTTAGACCGTTATACAGGTTTCATGAAACGAAAGGTTTAAAGGGAGCGGCAAATTTATATTTCCTTAAACATTCGAAATTTTGTTTCAATTCTAGACAGTTGCCTCCGTCAAAAAATTTAAAAGAGAATAGATCGTGGTGAATCGGACAGAAGATATTAGTACAAACGTCTTTGCATTGCATGCATTACAGCATCCAAAAAAGCAGTGGGCAATCATGGGGTCCGGTAGACAATAACAGCTGTTTCGTGGTTATTACCACTCGTCAGATGGCCATACCCTAGGTACACCAACTCTGGCATGAGCCCTCTAACACCTTAACAGCTAAATGTAGGAAACATTCAGCAGTGAAAGCACAGGAGCCCCATCTCGAGTTTATTTCATATAACATGATTTTATTAGGTGGTTCAGTATCATCCTTCTCAAATATATATTTCCATTGAGGCAGTATGTTCTCTTTTCTAAACAACTGTTGGTTGTTATGTGTTAAGTCTTGAATTGAAGTGGATATTGTTATTTGCTCAGTTTAAACCACATTCTTTAATACCTTTGCTTCCTCTTATCCTTTTCAGTTTTTTTTTTCTTTTTGTTTCGTATAAGTTTTAGTAAAATGTTTTCCCTTTCTCCAATGCGATAGGTTTCCTTAATATCTTCACTCTTCACACTTATTTTCATTGCTTCCATGATCTTCCTCGTTGTATATCACCTGCCTCGGAACTCCAACTGTAATCAAATTATTTTGTTTTTCTTTTTGTTCCTGGTTATTTATTTTTATCTCCAATGTTTGGTTTCTTTGTTTAAAGATAGAGTTTTCACTTCTAAGTCATCTTTACTCAGTTGTGAGGTTCTTCTGATGTTGTTTTGAAGTCATCAAAACCATCTGATATAAACTACGTTGAGACTTTGGCGGTATTCATTTCCTCTTCAATGGTTTTGGGAACACTTTCCTGTTTTTAAGGTAACCTCACTTTTACTGCTTGGCTTATAACAAGCTACTTTATTTTCGGTATTTAAGAGCTGTGCCTGATGTGCCCAGCTGATGTGGTAACTGAAATTACAGTTTTCACAATTTTTTTTCACGCTTTTTCTTTATCCCCAAAACTTTTCACTTGCTTCATCGCCATGTCCTTACTTACTTTGGACGTTTTTAGGTGTGTAACCAACATTTTGCCCTTTGAGAAATGTAGTATTTTTTTGGCAAATTAGTAACATTCCCATTTTCTTTTATACTATCATCATTTACTTAGGTAACTTTTGTGCTGGCACCGCTTACAAAATAGACCCTACTCATTTTCGTATCTTTTACAGGACTTTCTGGGCAGTAATTTAATTTTGGCCCTTCAAGTGATATTTCTTCTTCTAGAATCGTTTACAAAATATTTTATTAAAAAATCCGAAAAACAATATAAGTGCTGTTTAGCGTTGTGAAAGAAACTAAACAATAGAAAATGTCATTACGACTGTTAAAAAGCAGCTAATACTAGTAAAATTTTTGCGTTATGGGAGCAAAGGAAAATCTCGTTTTTCACACCCCAAATAGGTTTGCAAACATAGTGTTTTAAAATGAGAAAGTGATTTTTTATAAAGCGTATACATCAATCCCTATAGATATATTAAACTAGCTTAACTGAATATTAATAGCAGCACCTATAATCAAAGCACACTTACCTCATCTTTTGCTATAAATGCTACAATATCTGGCCTCCCCAGATAGCACATCAAATTGATACACATTAAACATAACTTCTACCTTATCCAGGATGAGTTTTTTAAAGTGTTACAAAGCAATATCTCGAGATTGGTTTTAAACATTTTCATGAAATTTTGATGAAGTGATAAGGATATGGGAGGACATATTTAACCATGTTTTACCCCTTACTTCTTCGGGATCTTCTTTGGCTTCTAAGTCAGGTAGTGCCTTTAACTTATATTATTCTTTAATGTTTGTGTCGGCCAATCTTCTTATCATTATTTGGTTTGGGCAGAGCCCTAAGCTGCTTAATATGTCGTGTAGTTCTGGAGAGCTGGTCTTGTCGAAGCCATCAGCATTAGTGCCACTCTACAATAACTGGGGGCAGCCAATTCTTCGGAAACTTGTAGGTGGAGCTTGGCGGGGATTGTACGTGAGTTTGTCTAATAAGTGGATGTGTGGCGAGGTCCGTCCGTCTGTAGTAACCCGTTAAAATATTGCCATAAAATTGAGTCAATGTTCGTATGTCAAAGTCCCTGTGAAGTACCCTACTTACAGCATACCTTACCATAACGAAACTAGAGATACTTCCTCTAAAGCTATATATGATGTTTTTGGCTACGATCGAAAAGAGCGAATTTATTGTGTCGTTGTCAGCTGATAGTTAATTTGCAAGATAGCTTCGGGGCTCCAACGACAGTATTGTCAACATTTCAAGCCCTACTACCAGCCTTTGCATCGCCTGGCAAAGCCACTCCAGCTATACCTAACCCTTATCTAGATATATTTTTTGATGAAGAATAATTAGTGTCTGCTCTCCAAGGTGAATACTATATATGGTATAATCGAGTTTCTAAAGAAACAAACCTCGAAACACTCAGGGTCCTTGAAATATGCAACAAAAGCTTTTTCCCAGTCATCCATCATTTGCTGACTATTTTATCCAACCTAACAGTGACCACTGCTACGGTTGAGAGGTCGCTTTTAGCTATGAAGAGAGTGAAACTTCCAAATAAAATCTAAAATTATATATACTCAGGATCTGGACCATCCCCGAAACCTAATCCTGGATACGTGCCTGAAGGTAACCTTCGAACCAGTCATGCCCCCATATTCAATAATATTGTAACTTTGCCAGCAGAAGATTTAGATCTAAACTTTCAAACGCCTTGGTCATGTCTATACAAACAGAGGGACAACAATGAGTTATCAAAAGCGATCCTTAGTAATACTGCAGGATAAAACACTAATGATTTTTAACCATAGGCTAGACATTTGGCGGTTTTGCGAGTAAAATAGAATGAAAATATCTTGTCGCTACGCTAGAAGACTGAATGACTCTTGAACACATGCGGCGTTTTTCCTTTATTGCAGCGTTGTCAATTCGCAAACGTCGGTGTGAAGTTGACAAATTAATTTTTATTTATTACTTTGAATATTAGAAAACGTGTTGGTCGTTGGTGCCAAATCCAGCTCGGAAGCCGGCTTGCTCGCGGGGTTGATATAATAGGTCGAATTTATTTGTTAACCTCTTCCAGATGATTCTCATAAACATCTTATGTATGCGACAGTAAACTAATAGGTCTATAATTTTGTAAGTTGGTGATGTATCCCTTCTTATGCAGCATTATAACTATTGCCCGATCCCATTGGGAAGGTGTTGTCCCAGTTTGTAGGCAACCATCAAATAACTTGCATAATGCCCTTAATAACGTAGTTCCGCCGGCCTTTAGGGACTCGACCACTACGCCGTCGTCGCCACTTGCTTTATTGTTTTTCATATCTCTTATTTCGTCCAAGGTAATATGTGGTATGTCCTCGGACCCCTGATTCTGCACTTTATTTATGTTGGCGTCCAAGCTCACTGCGTTTCTATCGCTATATAGTGTCGCGTAAAAGTCCTCTACAACCTTTAATATTTCCATTTTATTTGTTGTTATTTGGCCACTCTGTTTTGCCACCTTGCAGATATTTTTCCTGCCTTCGGAGAATGGTTTCCGTAGTGATTTCATGCCCTTATTTTGCTCAATCACCCTTAAGATTTGGTTTGTGTTGTATGTTCTTGTGTCCCTTCGCACTGCCTTGGATATCTCTCTGTTTAGGCGTCTTAATTCTGTTGTGTTTGTTGTATGCTTATTTGTCAGGTTTCTTCTTCTTTCCATTAGTTGTTTAGTGCTCGTACTGAGTTTTTCGTTTCGTTGGGTGTTTTGTGTCTGGCATTCTTTTACTGTGGTTTTTATAGAATTTGTAATAAGTGCATGCAGGTCTTTTATACTCGGGTTTAGAACATTCTCCATACACGCTAGGTGTGATTTGATTCTATGCTGATACTGGGTTTAATCTCTAAGCGGTCTCCATTTGCTGGATGTTGGTTGTTTAATAAGCTTTCTCCGCTCGTTCTTGATATTAATTGAAATTTTGGATCGGACCAGCCTGTGATCGCTGCCTATTGAGAACTTATTCAGCACAGTTACATCTCGCACTATTTCCTTTCTGTTAGATATGATAAAGTCGATTTCATTCCTTTTAGAACCGTCGGGGCTGGCCCAGGTCCATTTTCGCTGTGGAGCAGCTTTGCGATAGAAGCTGTTCATTGCAAATAGGTTGTGTCGTAAGAGAAATTCACGAAGCATTTGACCTCTCTCATTCCTTTCTCCAAATCAATGGGTTCCCAACGACGTTTCGGTTTCGTCCTCCTTATGTCCCAATTTACCGTTAAAGTTCCCTATAAGCATGCTGTAGTGGGCAGGCTCTTGCTGTATTGCGGCATTTATATCATCGTAGAATACTTCCACCTCAGCGTCCGAGTGGGTATACCTGGATAATTTTCAACGAGTATCTAGTGTTTAGTTTGTATATGAGGTATATTACCCTATTACTGATACTGTGGATCTTGGTGACGTTTTGTATCTATTTTTGTGTACCAGGAACCCGACTCCTTCTTCGTTTATGTGTTGGCCTCCTTTGTAGTGTAGCAAATGGCCTAAATGTAGTATTAGTTGTTCCTCGTCTGTTCTTTTATGCTCGCTTATTCCTAGTATATCCCATTTGATATGGGAGAGTTCTTCCTCAAGTTTTTGTAGTTTCTGGGCTTTTGATAACGTTCTGGTATTTAGAGTAGCAATGGTCAGTTTTCGGTTTTGGTAGCCTGTCCTGTACCGGAGATTCTTCGCACCCTCTGCTCGCTTCCTTGTCCTTCCGCCGCCTTGGTCGGGGGTAAACAAGCTGCCGGGGACTAAGGGCCGTGCGTTCTGATGTACTATCATTACGGGGGTTTTAGCCATTTGCCTACCACGCTGGCCAGTGCGGGTTGGTAGGGTGGTTGTATACAAGCATATAATATGATTATTATTGTTTAACATAGTAATATTATTATTACTAACCTAAATGAATTTGGAGACGGGGTTACTAAAACGTGTTAAACATTTTGTAAGATAAATTAGATTACCCATAGTCAATCCTATTTAGAGTCTACATCCACCCTTAAATGCCTCAATATACCCTACTATTCCCCGTATATGAGACCAACAGCGGATAACCACAGAATATACAGTATTTGCCCAACTATCTCCCCGTGTGTGTTTGGCAACATTCAACAAAGTGGAGTTTAAATGTGGACTGAAGCCACAATTGAAATGCTATATGAGCTTTTCTATTAACTGGATGTCTGTCAGAGGTCCCCGGTAATGAATTGGGCTTTTGTTTTAACCGTATAGTCGCTTTGCTAAGCCATTTCAATAATGAAAATGTGTGGTCATACTGCCAGAATGCCAGACAGACATATCATATCGTCACGGTCGATCGGTAATGGAATATTTGAATTAGGCGCATATTATTAAAGTATTTCAATTTTGAAACATTAATAATTTCTTTGGGCTTATAGGGGCATAGTAAAAACTTCAGCATTTTAGTTTTTCAACTCTAAAACCGCGCAACAGGCGAATAGACTGAGAGACTTTAACGCTGATACTTGTTACAAATACATTTTATTATTATTCAGCGAAAACTATCCACGTCAAAAAACTCGAAAACACAACAGTTTATTTGTAAGAAAATTACAAAAAGGCTTAAACATATCTGCAAACAGGGACATATTTGCAGCATTTCCATTGAGGGATATTTTCACCCCAGATGTCCTTAGTTTTCTTTGAATGGGAACATATCCTATGTGGTACATCGTTTGAAAGGCTATTTAATGAGGGTTTAGGCTGTCTAACACTTTTTACATTAACCTATATACAGAATGGCAAAAAAGTCGCGAATAATGCCTGTACCTTTTGAATTACCTCTTATACGAAAAAGTGACCTGTATGAAAGTTGTTCAGTAAATTATTCCCCACATATCTACCTGCATGAATTATTTCTGTCATTTCTGGTTTGGTTGCCATAGAGACTGTTGTGTATCCAACTTGGGAATACGGGAAATCTTGGTGAAAATACAAGACTGAATTTAATTATTAAAATAATTTTATTCTAAGTAAGTCTGAAAATACACTGGTTTTAAATCTTTCTCTCGCAAACCAACGTGCATCGTCTTCTCTTCTGTTTGCCCTTTTTTATATATACATTCTTTCTATTCAAGAATTCTAGATAAAGTAGGTATAAAAAATATATTCTAATATACCACAGAGACTAACTTACTTTTTTTAATGGAACACCCTGCATATAATTATATATTTTGATTCGACTGGGAAAACTCTGATCTGAATTTTTGTATTTCAAATTTTCACCTATATGCAAGCATTTTCGAGATAATGACAGCTCAAAAATGAAAAACTTCCTAATTATAATTATTCCTACCTAACCACCAGTTGAGTCAAGGTGTTTTCATGACAGCGATCTAAGAGGTGTCAATTTTGAGTTCCTGTTTAGTTTTCTGTTGTCTGATTTCTTATTTGTTTACACTATAGTTTATCTGAATGAGAAACAACGAGTTGAAATTTTAACAATGAGCGGTTACGGAAATATGAAGAGATCGCAAGATCAGGTTTGTCACCTTTTCAATGAATTATATCCATGGTTGGGCTTCGTGCTATATACAACATACATTAAAATGACTCCAGAGGTAGAAATCTAAAGGTGTTAGATCTGGAGCTCTAGGAGGCCATTTAATGGGCCCTCTTCTACCTATCCACCTTCTAGGAAACGTTTGATCCAAATAGTTTCTGACATGTATACCAAAATTAATATAAATACCCTAGTATTTACCTAATCGTTATCTTGTTCATGAACAAGGTAATCAAATTCAGTATATTTCTTTTCCGAAGTAGATCTATGTAGTAATTAGCTGTCGAGTTTCCATGAAGAAATAAAGGCCCTATAATATGGTTCCCAATTATACCTGCCACTAATGGAACTTCCTCTAAATTTATTAGTTATTTGATTTAGTAAAGTGAAACCTTTATATCCGTCTTTTTATTTTAAACGTGCTTGCGGTGCTGCCAAGTAATTAATTTTTTTCCTGATATTTAAAAAATTTTCAGCGACTCTTTTTTTTTCCTTAATAAATGTGTGTTTTTGAGCTAATTACATTTGGTTTTGTTCTTAGCATTCTTGATATAAAATAATAGGACTACCTATTTTGCGAAGCCTAAGATAAGTTATTCCAAAAACTATAAGATTTAAATAATAGCATGTTTCATAAAAAATCAAGGTATTTCAAAGATAACCCTCATCAGTAAAAAAATACAGGGCGTTCCATTTGAAAAAAGTGAAATAACACATATTTAAATTAGCCTAATTTGTCAAATCGCCAATACGCTTGTAATATAAATTATTTTTACCAAGTTAACTGCTTTTTTGCTCACTTTCATAGGTGGTCCTAGGAAAAGCTATTTCTGTAATAAGTAAATTTTTAAAAATTATTTCTTGGTCGTAGAAAAATTATAATACACTGCGTCCATTAATAAAATTATGGAATAGGTAAAAAAGTACTCAAATTTTAAACATCCATATCTCCATCAAAATTATATCAATCCACTCAATTTTTGATTTATTAGGTAGGCCTTCTCTTGGACTACTTAGCACAAAGTATTTCACCTTACTTTATGTCTTTTTTATACAGGATGATGGCTAAGATACCAAGCCATATAAAATGTGCTGATTTTAAAATTAATGTTTGGAAAATACGAAGCAATGAAAATGGAATTTTATTAGTGTACTGGTTACAGCTTTATGTTAGGTACTTACTGTACAAATTACAGCGCAGTGCCGTTCGTGCCAATTAAAAAAAAAATAAAAAAATAAATAATGGAATAGGTAAAAAAGTACTCGAATTTTAAAATCAATATCTTCATCAATCCATTCAATTTTCAGTTTATTAGGTAGGCTGTCCCTTGAACTACTTAGAACAATGTGTTTGACCTCACTTTATGTCTTTTTTATACAGGATCATGGATAAGATACCAAGCCGTGTAAAATGTGCTGATTTTAAAATTAATGTTTGGAAAATACGAAGCAATGAAAATGGAATTTTATTAGTGTACTGGTTACAGCTTTATGTTAGGTACTTACTGTAAAAATTACAGCGCAGTGCCGTTCGTGTTAATTAAAAAAAATTAAAAAATCGTGATATAACACTAACTTAACAATAGTAATAACAATTTAAAGAAACAACTTAATTATAAGAATAAAAATTAATAACGCGTATTTCCTCCACGGGCATTAACGACAGCTTGACAACGATTTGGCATACTGAGAATCAGATTTCTTATAAAAACCTGATCCATATTTTCCCATACTCTTTGTAGCGTCAATCTCAGCTGAGCCAAAGTTTCTGGTGGGTTAGCTTCTGCACGAACCTCTCTACTCATTCGATCCCATAAATGCTCTATAGGGTTAAGATCTGGCCTTCGAGCTTTCCAATTCATTACGGTAATTCCCGTTTCTGCTAGATATTCCGTTACTATTCTCGCCGTATGTGGACGTGCGTTATCTTGTATAAAAATGAAGTTTTCTCCAATAAAGGGAGCAAAAGGCACAACATGCTCCTGAAGAATTTTCGTAATGTACCTGTCACTAGTTAATCGCTCTACAAATACCAATTCCGTTTTTGCCTCTAGAGATATACTTCCCCAAACCATAATTGATCCACCGTCATAACTAACCCGCTCTGTAAAATTACACTGAGCATAGCGATCACCAGGTCTTCGAAACACTTTTAAACGTCTATCATTGCTGTATAGACAAAAACGGGATTCGTCACTAAATAAAACATTAGCCCATTCATCTTCACCCCATGGCAAATGCTCTTGTGCAAACTGCAATCGTTCACGTCTATGGTGCGGTTCCAGCTTTGGTCCTATCGCTGCTTCGTACGGTTTCAGTTGGACCTCTTTTAAGTGATTAAGTATTGTTTGCTTACATAGTCGAAAATTGTGAACGTTTGACAACCGTGCTTGTAGCTTGGTACTTGTTGTAAATCGCTCCCGAACACATTGCATTGTTAAAAACCGATCCTGATTAGCAGTTGTTTTCCTTGGTCGGCCTTGCCCTGCTCTTCTTTGATTCGATCCATATTCTCGATACCGTTTTAAAATTTTTGATATAGCCCCTTGCGTTTTATTCATGATTCTGGCAATATCAGACTGAGACCGGCCCTGCTCAAACAGTCCTCTTGCATAGGAACATTCTTCTAGAGATATGAATCGGATATTGGCATTCATTTAAAAAAATAAACTAAACAAAAGGCCTTGTCAAGAACTGCCAACAAATTTATAATCTTGATAAATTGACAAGGGCAATTGGTTGACTAGCAACGTAAATCCAAATAGAAGTAAAACGTTTTCAGTCAATATAACTTGCAATATACAGATTTTTTAATTTACAGGAGCGGCACTGCACTGTACTTTGTACAGTTAGTACCTAACATAAAGTTATAACCAGTACACTAATAAAATTCCATTTTCATTGCTTCGTATTTTCCAAACATTAATTTTAAAATCAGCACATTTTACACGGCTTGGTATCTTATTCATGATTCTGTATAAAAAAGACATAAAGTGAGGTCATACACATTGTTCTAAGTAGTTCAAGGGACAGCCTACCTAATAAACTGAAAATTGAATGGATTGATGAAGATATTGATTTTAAAATTCGAGTACTTTTTTACCTATTCCATTTTTTATTTTTTTATTTTTTTTTAATTGACACGAACGCCACTGCGCTGTAATTTGTACAGTAAGTACCTAACATAAAGCTGTAACCAGTACACTAATAAAATTCAATTTCCATTGCTTCGTATTTTCCAAACATTAATTTTAAAATCAGCACATTTTACATGGCTTGGTATCTTAGCCATCATCCTGTATAAAAAAGACACAAAGTAAGGTGAAATACTTTGTGCTAAGTAGTCCAAGGGACGGCCTACCTAATAAATCTAAAATTGAGTGGATTGATATAATTTTGATGGAGATATGGATGTTTAAAATTTGAGTACTTTTTTACCTATTCCATAATTAATGGACGCAGTGTATTTTACTCGCAAGTAATATAGCTGTAACATGCTCATCAAATAATATATCTACTATAAGTTTTTAAATCCACAAATATTATAGTAGAAATAAATTTGCAAACAATCCAAAGCAACCAAAAATAATAAAAAAAAAAAAAGCAATGCTGGACCATAGAGATGAACTTTCGCGACTGCTAGAACGAAACTTATCTCAAAGAAGTCGCCCTAACCACTGCGCCACAAGCAGATTTTAAGAACCTGAACTATGTTAGTGTTTCTTCTCGCCCCCAAATCTGGTAAGACAATTTAAGACGTAATTCCATGTGGTTGCATTAAGTGTCTTATATCACTAACTTCAGCTAATTTTAACATTAAGATTAACCTAATAAAAGATGCAACATCTTTTAATCTAAACCTTTTTATATTCAATGTTGCAACTTAAGAAAGTACACAACTATTCGCAACGTTGCTCTTCATTAAGCTGAACACGGGACGCGCAAATTCAAATTTGCTGCAAGATCGTGTGTTTATTAACCTGGTACAGGCGCCTCTCGCGGTTCTAAGCCGCCCATAAGAATACACTTCTAGTGCGTAACTATAGTTTCCTTTGATTATACTCAGAAAGCACAATTTTATAAGAAAACGTTTTGGAAAATAAATTTTTATTTTAGTACATTGTCCATTATTTAACAACTTATTGTGGTTTATTTATCACTTGCGCTTCGAGGCACGACAAATCAATTTTTTTTAATTGCAACAAACTTGCAATTCAAGAAAATTAAATTGTCGTGTCTCGAAGGTATGGAATTTATAAATAAACCGCAATACTGACTAGTAAACTGTTTAACAATGGGTAATAAAATTTTTAATAAAAGGTAGTAAAGGGTTTAATAAAGGGTAATTAACTATTTAATTAAGGGTAGTAAAGGATTTAATAAAAGCTAGTAAACTCTATTTATAAATGGTAGTACCCTATTTAATAAAGGGTAGTTAAATATTCATTAGAGGGTAGTAAAGTGTTTAATAATGGCAGTTTAATATTTACTTGTGATTAAAAGCTGATTTTTTATTAAATTGTTTATTAGCGGTAAGTGCACTAGTGTTAAGTAAACGAATTTACTTGTTGGTATTAAACTGTCTACCTGCCTCAAATAGTTATGAAGTTTTTACTTGTTATTAAGAGTTTAATAATGGCTATTTAACTCTTTTTTTAGTGTGGCTCCAACAATAAAACTTTTCCTCATACTAGTAAAAAGTTAAGCTGATTTTATATCTAGCTTTCTATCACTTTAAACTTTTCCTAAATAAGCTTTAGAACTGAAGAAATCCGTGGCTTATTTACTTTTAAGGCATTTAAAAACTCTAAAACTTTTCATATTTAACTTAGGAGGTTGACAGTATTTTTCTTTGAAGTCACTTCAAGAAGTTTTTCTCGTAAACATTCAAAGAAATCTGGCACAATTCTTGTAGGAATATTACTAGTTTTAGCAGTTAATAATTTACTTTTTTTTTTGTTATATTATTTAAAGTAAAACACTTTTTTACTTCAATTTCCACTTTATTTGACAATACGACATGTTTCACTGCACTGCAGCTTCGTCAGGTAATGTACAATTAATTTCAAGTTTACGCTATTTAAGTGCATGGCTAATGACAGTGCCAGTTAGGTATTGTAAAAGATAGGGGTTTTTTCGATAATTAGTATATTCTACAATCTAATTTAAATATCAAATAAAATTGGCCTTAAATATGGAAAAGGTTGGTATTTTTCTAACTTAATTAGTATTATAAAAGGGGGTGGGTTATTTACAAATTTAATGTGTCTTGCTTGAAGTTTTATTGTCCTATTGTGAGAAGAATATTAAAATAAATTTAGTAAAGGTGAATTGTTTAGGTCTAGTTGATTATTTAATAACATATTTGTATTTTTAAGCTTGTTTATTTCTAATGATTCGAGGTGATTTACTATTTAAAATAATTTGTATACGTAATAAATTTATAATTATTTTAGTTTACTGTATACCCAAATTAAAAAAAAAGGAAGGATTTGTTTTTACAAAAGTCACGTCGCTCTCTCGCATAATTCCCCGTAAAATGTGGCGTCACTCATGTTGTTTACTCGAGATTAAGTTGGAATTCGCAAGGAGAGCAGTTCCCAAAGTGTATATTCCAAGTTGCTAACGTCAATTCGGCTACACCCCACCCCGCCCACAATCATAATGTAAAGACCAATTCCATTGCTGAATGTACTTTTAACACAACTTGCCATGCCATACGTTAACAGAACAAAACATTATTTGATAAAAAATAATTTTATCAACTTTTAAAAATATATAAAAAATCTATTACAACTCTGAAAATAGTATCGAAACAGCTCTGTCATGAAACCAAAACAGAAAGAAGTATTTTAAGAAAGGTAAAGAAATATTCTCATTTAATGTCGCAGGGTTTATACTATCGACACAGGACGTGAGAGTGTTTAGGGGAGACACTTCAATCTGTCGAGGAAGAACTAATTCAGTCTGAGTTTTCGGTTTCGCCCATTTACCTCCAGGTACCTCTACTTTGAAATTTCATAAAAACTTCGTACAAAGCCGTAAAGAATCTGATTTATTATTTGTAGTTCTTTTTTCCTGCAGTGTTTATGCATTGTCACAAAAAATATCATTCGAACATTTTAAGCATAATTTTAATAGCATGGACAGCGTCCGGTTAAAGACAATGTTTGGAGCGTACTACCGTACATGTTGCTTATGCTATTTTTTTCTTTGACTGGTACAAAAACATTTCGCAAATTCATCAAAAAATCAGCTGCTCTCATTAGTTACTTAAATTAATGAAAATACCTTTGTTGTCATGCATTTGTTTATACCTGATTTTATGAAAACTGTCACGTCGTTCATCGAACTACTTACAGGCCTATCAGCCTGTTGTCGAACCTGGGAAAAATTGCTGTGGAGTTCATTCTTAGCAAACTAAATAATTTTGTGTTTGCACGTAACATTCTACCTAATGAACAGTTTTGGTTTTAGTACTGAATACTGCACAGTAGTGCACAGTTAGGCAAGCGACAAGGTTAACGTCTAATAATATGAAGGGATTTAAAAGAAGAACGGACACGGTATCGGTCTTCTTTGACGTAAGCAAGGCTTTTGATAAGGTCTGACATAACGGTCTCTTATTGAAAATGATAAGACTTGCAGCTTCAAATTGGTGGTAGCTTTGTTTCTGGGAAATAGAACTTTTGCAGTCTCGTCGGGGAACGCACTTTCATGGACTAAACGCATCAGGGCGGGAGTGTCACAGGGCTCACCTCTCTCTCCGATGTTTAACAAGTCGCTTCAGTCTGGCGTCTTTCCTCAAATATGGAAGAAGCGTGCTGTACTAACAATTCTAAAGAGTGGTACAAGAAATTACGTTAAAAACTATCGGCTTAATATTCATAATTCCCAAAGTTATTGAAAAAATCATATATAGAAATATTTTGCTTTAGCAAAAAAATTAAATAATTGTACAGCAGCATCGTTTCTTTCCCGGTCATCAAATCTGGTTAGCTATACGGAATACATTCATGGCTGTATGGATAGGAGAATACAGGTGAATGCTGTGTACACCGACTTTAGTAAGGCCTTTGACAACATTAGTCATAACATTCTCCTGTTTCGTCTGGCTGAGGTTGGTGTGGCATGCAGCCTTCTATCTTAAAAATAGGTCTCAATTTGTTACGATTCAAGGTTTCAATTCAAATCCATATACAGGGTCGTTGGTATGTATGGAAACGGTATATTATTTCTTAAAGCACAAAAGCTAACAAAAAATATTCAAGATAAAAGTTTTAGGGTTTTTTTATTATCTATTAGAATTAAAGAAAATGAAGTATACAAAATGCGTCAGAAAGCCGTAGAAAAATAAAGTTACTTTTTTTTAATAGAACACCCTCTATCTTAGAATATTTTTGGATTTTACGTAAGGTTACAATTGTTTTTTTATTAAGTGCATTATAAGTCTAAAGTAATTAGTTTCCGAGGTATCGACTTTTAAAAAGTGACATTTTTGCATTTTGACAGCTTCTAGCTCTCTAACGGTACGTCTTAGAGTAAAACGGCTTACATGTCCCTATCTTAGTTTTTAACTATCTTTCTAAAAGTGTCAGCATTTGGTTAAACCGGATGTAGCTCAAAAGCCGGAAATACAGTACTTCCGGTTTAACGGAAATTGGTATTTTTGAGAAGATAATAAAAAAGTAAGATAGGGACATGTAAGCCGTCTTGCCCTATAGCGAACCGTTAGAATGCTAGAAGCTGTCAAAGTTCAAAAATGTAATTTTTCAAAAGTCGATATCCGGGAAACTATTAGGTTTAGACTGATGATGCACTTAATAGAAAATAATAGTAATTTTATGCCAATTCAAAAAATATTGTAAGATATAGGGTGTTCCAATAAAAAAAAAAGTAACTTTATTTCTCTACGGCTTTCTAACTCATCCTGTATACTTACTTATCTTTTTCTAATTCTAATAGACTGTACAAAACCATAAAACTTTTGTCTTGAATATTTTTTTATTAGCTGTTTTACTTTAAGAAGTAATCGACCGTTTCCATACATACCATCGACCCTGTATAGCGACCACTGGAGACCCTCAGGGGTCTCACTTGGAGCCATTCCTTTTTATAATTTACATAAACAATATTGCCTCTTGCTTTCACCACTGTGTATTTCTTCTGTATGCAGAGGATATGAAAATTTTTAACAGAATTCAGGCTATAGATGAATGTTATTATTATTAACTCACAGAGTGATCTCAATAGACTAATGGCTTATTATAATAAGAATAGTTTATTTTTGAATTTGTCGAAATGTACCTTTATAATATTTACGTGTAACTATAAACAATTTAACTATAACTATCAACTAAATTGTGAAAATAAGAAAAAAAGTTAACTCACTTCGAGATCTTGGTTGTTAACACCTGCTCTAGACTGTTGGGTGTATTTTCAGACAATGTAAATTTTTTACTACCGTTAAGCCTATACAGTGTGTATATATTCTTATTATATCGAGTCGTTTTTGTTTTGGAAGCGTGATTTGGTCCCGCAGTGCCAAAGATATATTCATAGACTTGAAGGCGTTCAAAATAAATTTTTAAAATACCTCTGTCTAAAGCTGTCAGTATACTAGAGATAATATTATAAAGACCTCATCTCGTTTTCGGGCAATTTCTCTAGAGAATAGAAGAACTATGTCAGACTTGCTAACCCTTCATAAAATATTTAAAAACGCCATCAATGATCCCTCAATTCTCTTACTGTTCTCATTGAACGTTCCTACTACTAAGGCTAGATATTTTGAGCTGTTCCATCAAATACAAGTTGCTCACAAAATTCCCCTCTAGTAAGATTGGAACAGCCAGTCAATATAAAAATATAGACATATTTCTTTTATTTTGCATAAGCTTAAAAAAATGCTTGAAAGTACTTTTCTTAATTTTGTCTGTGATTTTGCCTTTACTTTGCTTTATTGTTTGAATTAATATCATTACTTCGTATTCTTTGTATTATTGTGATCTTTCTATTGACACCTGTTATTGATCATGCTTGTATCTCCAGTTATTGAATAAATAAATAAATATATACACTCACGACAAACCGAAAGATAGACAGTATGAGTTCTATTTATTTGCCGAGGACACTGCAATTACTGCGAAATCCAAACGACCGTGGTTGATATTCTCGAGGTTGCAGCATTACGACAATTCCACTCCATCTACTCCACGCTTTACAGGTGAAGTAGACTTAGCAATTGAATGAAAGTAAACCTCTTCAAGATCCTGGTCAGGCCGGTTTTGACTTATGGTGCGTCCTTGTGGTGTAATGTAAGCAAGGCGGAGCTGAATAAGCTTCAGGTGATTCAAAATAGGGCGCTGAAGCTGATCGCAGATGTCCCTACGTACCGACAATTGATGAACTCTTTTTAAAAATTGTTATGAACTATTACAGACGTACGGAGGTATAGATAAACCAATTCATCTCACATGCGAGAACTATCCAAGACGCAACCTATAAACTAGCTAAAGGCTGGCCTGCTAATGGTCCCAACTAATAGTTAAGGCACTTAAATCATCAACATCGAAATCAGCGTTAAGAAAAAGGCGCCAAATTATCTTGCACCTCTAAAAACTTTAAATCATCCACGACACAACGCACATATCAATCAGGGCAAGAAGCCGATATCAATATTGAACTTAAATGACAAGACTCAATAAGTTATCGAAGATCCAATAACATAAAAACCCAAACAAGATCCCGTATAGTCGTCACGTTGTTGTCAAACGTCCATTCTTCGGGATCTTCATTCGCTTCTAAGTCAGACAGTGCCTTTAACTTTTTTTAATCTTTGATACTTGTGTCGGACAATCTTCTTATCATTATTTAGCTTGAGCCCTAAGTTGCTTATTGTGTCGTCTAATCCTGGAGAGCTGGGCTTGTCGAGGCCACGAGGCCACCAGCATTAGTGCCTCTCTACAATAGCTGGGGGCAGCTAATTCTTCGGAAACTTGTAGGTTGAGCCTGGCGGGGATTGTACGAGAGTTTGTCGAATTAGTGGATTTGTAGCCACGTTCGTCCGTTGTGAAGCAAGCAGTAAATTGAACTTAGCTGTTTGGCAGCCTCCTTTCTTCTCAGTTCAGAGTTTTTCCTTCAGTTGCGTCAAAAACTAGTTCCAAGTACTTGACTTCCTGTACCCAACAGTGGCGTAAAAACCGCCCCCGTGGGCCCCGCATTGCGGGGGGGTGCAGCAAAGCCAGGGGCGCCTTCAAGTCCCCTTGATGAAAATAATAAATCAAATGAAAATCGACGAAAATAATAGTTTCATTATCACAATATTAAAGTTAAAAATAAACAATAATGAATGAGAAATAATGTAATGTAACTTTATATCCTTCTATATTAAACAACGCTTACAAATGACAATATTTTTTACTATAGTGTAAGTGTGAAGGATTTGGACAGGTGCAAAATAGCAGGGCGCTTTCAAAATTTTGCGGGGAGGGCGCACATGCCCTTAGTTACGCCAATGGTACACAAGTCACCTGAATGCCATCTACCGATAACCTGGCCTCAGGTCTTTTCACCCTGCTCTTCGAGAAGAAAATGGCTTTCGTCTTCGCAGGATTCAAGCGAATCTTCCAGTCCGAAAGCCATTTTTCTATAGCTCTGATCTGCCTCTGCAATCTTGTCAGTACCATCGGCGAATAGATACAGCTCATTTTGTCTGTCCTTCGGGATATCATAAATAAGTACATTATACAGTATCGAAGCGAGAGCAGACCGTTGCGGGACTCCCGCCCTGATGTGTTTTGGCTCAGAAATCGCGCTCTCCGACGAGACAGCAGAACTTCTATTCTTCAAAAAGGAGGTGATTATTTTAATTAGGTAGTTGGGGGCCCTCAACCTTATTAGTTTCAATGTCAGAGCGCAGTGCCAGACCTTGTCGAACGCTTTTAAAATATCGAAGAAAACCGCACCCTTGTGTGCTCTCCTATTGAAACTTTGCAACACCCTAGCTAGCCTAGTTGTCTGTCTAACCGTGCAATGCTCTCCCCTAAAACCAAATTGTTTATCAGGGAAAACATTGCGCTCAATGACAAAGTTGACCAAGCGATTCAAAATAATTTTTTCAATTATTTTGGCAAGGCTGGACAGCAAGCTTATCGCCCTGTAGTTGACAACCTGGGTCGGATCCTCATTTTGTTTAAGAATAAGCTTTACCTTTGCTTTTTCCACACACATGGGTAGTGACCCTCCTCGATAATCGCCTGGGATAGGTTTACTAGGTCCCTTATTATATTGTTAGGCAGATTGCGTAATGCTGCATTTCTTATGCCATCTAAACCCGGGGCCTTCCTCATGTTTAAATTATTTAAGATGCCAGCCACCTACTCTGTCTTGACATTTGCCACATTCTGGATCGGGTGGTCAATTCCGTGGTATATTTATTTTGCACCGCCCTGGAGACCCTTGCGTCTCTCTCTGGATCGGCAGATGGATTTTCGCTAAACTGTTCTCAGACCTTTTCCCAGAACAATTCAACTTTTTCTTTGCAATCCGAGATTATTTCATTTTCCAGGGTTCCGGCGAATGACATCGGTTTTTTGGTGCCCTTCGTCAGGACTCTCGACTGCCATCTTCCATGTTTAAATCCCTTATTCTGTCTTCCCAAAGAGCGGATTCGCGCTCATTAAGTTGCAGTTTTAATTTGCAGATCTCCAGTCCGGTATGCTCTATTCTTGACTCTGTTCTTTTCTCTGATTGCATCATCAGATCAGATCATCAGAAGTTGCCCCGAACTTTGAAAATTCGGACACTCTCGTAACCGACGTCAAACGTTTATTATTTCGTGTTTGGCATTTTACTTTTTACTTACCGATCAAGAACTGTAAGCGATTTACTTACCGTTCTCTTAGCAACCTGTAAATATAACTTACTGACGTAACAATAAACTGGGAATATAATTAAGAAAGTTAAATGTTACAAAAAAGTTTATTTTACATGCGCCTTTAAAGTTTTGGAAATATGCAAAATACTCTACATGATAAAGATGTTATAAAACAGCTTTACATTATGTTAGTTTAACTTTAAAACACTTCCTCATTTTCTGAATCAAATTTATAATTGGAAATATCTTATACGGTTTTAATAATAAGGGCGATGATGATGAAATAAAATCTATAAAGAAAAAGACCCTCGTCATCATATAACATATTAGTTTTGCTTGATATGTTCGATCGGTTACAGATAAAAATACTAATTTGTATTTATCTTATTAGATTTTAATTACCTTTTTTTTGTAATGTATCGATTTCCTGAAGATAAGGACATAAAAGATTGGATAATTAGTTTTTTTTTTGTTCGAAATGAGTTTACGATTACGTAAACAATATTATATCACTTTTAAACACCTACCTAGATAACATTTAGAACTATTGATTCTAATTATACATTAGGGTGGAGCAAAAAAAAACTCCTTGTTTTCAAAATTTTGATAATGGTTAGGAACCAAAATGTTCTATCTATAAACACTATTTCGGAATACAACAATTCACCTATCAGTAGTTTAAACGCATCCCCAGCCCAAATCTTACAAAGTAGAAATTTAAAATCGCAATTACCGGTAGTACGTACAAATTTAGAACTTAAAATTCAGATAAATATCTATAAGCATCTTCGAGAACAGAAGGATAAAGTTAAATTACAGTACGTTAAAGTAGTTCGTAGGGATCCGCGAGAGTATAAGAAAGGGGATGAAGTAGTGATCAAAAGTAGTAAAGATAAAATTTGGCATAAAGCTATTATTCTCGAAAAAGCCAAGGAGCCTAGATCTTAATGGGTAAAAAAAGAGAATAACAACAAGATTGTCAGGCGGAATACGGGTCAAATCAAATTATCATACACGAGATCAGAAACCAAATTTATAAGTGAACCTGAGTTCTGAGTTGTACCCTGAAGACTGTATAAACGCAAATGTGTTAAATAATGTGAACCAACAATACAATCCCAATGTTAATACACAACCCCGAATTATTATGCCACAAAATGATAACCCAAGGCGAAGTAGAAATGTACAGCGTAATATTGTTAAATCGCGATCTGGCCGTACTGTGAAGGCTCCCCCCCCGACTCGATCTTTGAGGGGAAGGTGTTCGGTGTAAAACCACTTTTAGTTATTAGAGTGAAGTTAGTTGATAATGATATATCATCTAGTTATAACGACTGTAAAACAGAACAGTATATTTTAAATATATACGAGTGATTAATACCATTATCGGGAGTCTTCATATCCTTATAACACTAACCAAACAAGTGTTATATAGTAAATAGTATTTGCAACTTCAGGAAAAGTTGGCTGTTTCCTCAAACCTCATATACAAATAATGCTTCATAACATCACAATATGTGCCCAAAACCGTAATATTAAGTTGTTTGGAAGACCCAAGAACTATGCAAAATACGTTTTTCCGCGTTTGCCGCATAATTATTTTTAAAATATTCAATTTTAGCAATACTTACAACACAACTACTTAAACAACACGGAACTGACTCAACTCGCCTGACGAAATATTTATTATTTTCACAGAAAACGTAGTTACGACGATTTCTGATGCGTCGGTCTTTTCGGTCATGCGTATTAACGAGCCCAATACGGCCTGTGGTAATGTTGCCAGTTGTTGAATGAAATATTTACGGTTAGTACTGATTCGGAAAATTTGCTAGTAGTGTGACCCCTGAAAAACGTTTATAAAAAAATAACTAGGAAACTTTTAGGCACTAGCCGTTGTTAAAGTTTAAAAGTTGACTTTTTCGCCCCACCCTTTTATACATGTTATACTATTATACTAGTTAGTCAAAAGTCGTCGCGTAACATTTTACGCTTTACATCTTGAAAGCTGTTGAATGTAAATTAACACAATTTGGTTTATTGGGGATTCTAATTATGCCCGATTCAACGGTGATGTATCGGGTGTCGACGAAATCATTGTATATTAACACCACAGCGCTATGTTAAAAGATATTTGAATCAATTTCAGTTTAGGCGTTTAGTCCCAATTTTTTACCTAAAATTGGATTGAACGTCTCTTCCGGATTCACTAATTATTCTCTAATTTTAAATGTCAATGTATTTTTTATTGCAAAATTCCTTTCATTATCATTGAAAAACTAACCTGAACTAACCTATACTAACCTAACATGGGAAAAGTATAGATAAAAACTGTTAAATTGAACCTTTTTATAATTATTTTCGCACGGAGTTTTCAAATTATTTCTTCACTTTTAAATAAGAAAAAGAAATGAGTACAATTTATTGTGTCTCCTAATTAAACTTTTATTCTGGCATATCTAAAACTGAAGCAAAATGCTTTATTTTTAGACTTGGTTTATAGGTTGTTACGATCAAGGAGCAAATGATACCTAGTTTTAATTAGTCGACGTTTCGAAAAATATACTTCCTTCTTCAGAGCTAGTTATGGAAGGCCCCACGAGTCAACATTAAAACAGCACTAACCGAACATTAACCGGTATTGAGATAAAATAAAGGTACATCTTTAAAAGGCGGAAGCCACCTGTATGTTAAAGATGTACCTTTATTTTATGCCAATTAATTATGTTGTCTTTTTCGCATTCAAGGTAGTTTCTAAATCGATTAATCTCGAAAACAAAGTGTCTTACTAGAAGCCAATAATCCGTGCCCATACATTTACTGAAAATTGTTGCTGAAAACGACCTTCTCTAATTTAATGAGGATTATCGTCCGCCCAAAAATGTTCGTTATGAATATTCATAATGACTTCTCTTAAAGAAGAGGCCTCATCAGTAAATAAAATGCTATTATGTGCTAATGTATGCAGCAACCACCTACTAAAATAAAACCTTGACTGAAAATCACGGGGAAGCACAGCTTGCACACGTTGAATAGGGTATGGGTATAGTTGATAAAGAAGCAAACCCTCCAAACAGTTGATGCATTTGTTTAAAGTTGCATTGCTACCTTCCTGACACTAATTAAAGGATCACCTTCAATCTCTCGAAGTATAGCCTCTTCTAACTCACTACTACGTTTAAAACTCCCAGTTATGACAGGGGCAACCCTTTGTCATGGACAGCAGGTTGTCACTATCTGCTGACGGTAGCTCTTTATGTGGAGGCACTAGGTCGTGGTCTGTATACTTACACCTTCCCTTCGTCGTTGGCTTGCCTTGGGCGCCACCTGGTTTGATTGAAGTCCAAACCAGGAAAATATACCGAATGTCAGTGCTATTGGAAATCTATGCAATAAATAAAACTGAAATATTTCCCACACAAATAATAAAGTTTTAATTCAAAAAAAAAATGGTTTATGCCAGCTTTGTGATCATCATATTGTTAAATTTAGCTTGAATTATAAAAAAAAGAATGAGAAAAAAACAGCCTTTCCGGATTTTAAATAGAATTTGTGTCCCTATAACCTCGGGGAAGATTCTAGAACCTTGTAAATCTTTTGATGGTGTATGGTTATAAAAGGGTTACCTTTGTCAAGATGGCTTTACATTTGAAAAAAGTCTGTTAATCCCTCGCTTCTGCTGGGGCATGGCCCATGTGGTTCCTGAAAGCTACCCATGGTCGGTCAGGTGGAATTTAGTCCATATATAGCTTATCAATTAATTTAATTCAACTCAGCGTGGACCAACTGGAACCTGAATGCTCAAGGGCTATCATGTGGCAGTTAAAATCCCATTTGGTTCTCTAACTTAATTAAATGCCAAACCGCAAATCAGCCGAAACCAACAAAACCCCTAAAAATAATGAAAAAGAGAATTAACCACTGAAGCCCAACAAAACAACAAACTAAAAAAAAAAGGAATAAGAAGAAGCTTACCTGTAAAAAGGGAGTGAGACCTCGTGGCCTTTTGCCAGAAAAAAAATGGTCTAACGGCGGCTGGCTTGACCTTCTGGCCTCAAGGATTTTCAGAAAGTAAATTTAAAGGCCCCGACAACTCCAAAGAAACCCCTTCTTCTTTAACAATCAGCTGACACAAAGTTTTGCCAACTTAACCTAACACAAACAAAAAAAAGAAGAGAACAGAGACACACTACCAAAGATCCGAAACGAAACGAGAGTCTGGACTTTTACCAGAACATAAATTAAATAACGAAATGAAGAAAATAATTTCAAACAACTTTGTTTATACATAAAATTGCCAAAAGTAAAAATGGGCTTTCTGCGACTTGACGGAGACAAAAAACGGAAATACATGGTCAATCTATGTGCGTCGCCTGGCGCCAGCAAGCCACAGAAAAGCAGAAGTAGTGCGTTCACCCCATACCCTGACTAACGTTCTTTAATCAAAGATGAAACAACCTAATAACAATTTTTAAGGCCCACTTTTATAAAGTGGTGTTAACTCTAAGAGTTTTCTTGAGATTAACTTTCAATTTACTCTGGGATTCATCCAGCGGTAAAATATCACTCTTAAATAGCTCTTTTATAAATCAAAGTAAATCCAAGGATAACTTTCTTTCGAAGCAGATGCCAATAAAATAAAAGTAGAAGTTAACCTAACCTAAAAAATTAACTACTTTTCTTGTTCGTTTTAAAATTCAAAACGTTGTTCAAATCCTTCTCTATTTTATGCTTAAATCCAATCTTTGTAAGATTTAAACGTTTCAGGCGGTTTTTTCTTCTGTAGTTTCGGCACACGAATAGATTGTTTTCTATTCTTGGGGTTTCAGGTAGTGAACGTGGACGTCTAGTGGACAGACCTTAGACGAGGTAAGGGACAGACTATTGCTAGTAAAATGGAGGACAAGAAAAGAAGTCCGAATTTTATTAACGAGGACATTACTATTTTAATAAAGATTGTGAAAAAATATTCAAACGTTATTGAGTGTAAGAAAAGTGATACGGTAACATGGAAGGAAAAATGGAGTTGATAGAATTACAGAAAGATATCTTAAGAAAGGATATGGTGATAAAAGAGAAGGAACTGCAAATGAAAGAAGAAGAGCATGGGATCAGGATGGAGAAACATCACTTGGAAATGGTACTTCTTAAAAAGAAATTAGAAACAAGTTTCATATAAACTGTTTTATAATGTTTTATATTATAATATGTATTAATATATATTAATATATTATGTGCTCTATTATTCCTCAAACTGTAAATTAGCAAAATAATTATCAATTAAGTTTTTCCGTTCACCTTCACCATATATATTTCTAATTACGAAGCCTTCATCAATATCTTCATCAGGTTCATGTTCTTATTCCTCTGGTAGAGGATCATCATTTATAATTGCTATATTGTGTAGCACGGCCGTTGCAACAATTATGGCCATTATAGTCTGCAGTTTAACTCGCATCTCCAACCGTAAAACTTGGAATCTTCGCTTCCATATGCCGTACGGTCTTTCTACTACATTCCTTGTTCTTATCTGTGACTCATTATATAACTGTTCTGGTTGAGTCTGAGGATTTAAAAGAGGCGTCATGAAATAGTTAGAGAGGGTATAGCCAGAATCACCAAGTAAATAACAATTAGGAAACCTTTCTTCATCAAAGGCTGCTTTTACCCTACTGTTTTGAAATATAGTTCTGTCACTGGTAGATCCAGGCCATCTTGCTATGATATCTATTATTCTTAGTCTTGCATCCGATAATGTTTGTACGTTTAAAGAAAACCAACCTTTCCTGTTTCTAAATAACTCTGCATTCTCTCCACCTAAAAATTAATATAAAAATAAATTTTACACAAAAAGTGTTTAGTATTTTATAAATCTTGTAAAAATGCAAAAAGACAAATAAAGGTAAGATGGGTAGGATATCTCTAAATCCATCAATGTCAGACAATGTAGGGATGCCCTTCAATTAGAGCTTGTCATATTTTATAATACGTTTAAAATTTGCGCGTTAGTGCCCAGTACAATTTTACATAATAATATGTATAAATTTAATCTCTAGTGCTTGATTATTCTGAACTGTGACCACAGTTATTTCTGAAATCTCCTGAAAATTTGCATAGGTACTTATTACTTTAGGTGCTCTATTTATTTTGTGCCTCAAAATTGGTATGAACCTAATTTTGAGGGGGATCTACACTTTTCATTTTGATTGCCGAAATTTTTATATAAGTAAAACATGTTCTGCAAGACACTATACAAGTTTTATTCTTGCACTTACCTGGCGACTGAATTTTTACATGTGTACAGTCAATCGCAGCTACGGCATTTGGAAATCTTGCTATTTCAATAAACTCATTTTTAATGAGCAATATTTCCTCTGCTGTTTGTGGCAATTTTACAAATATTGGTCGTAAGCCTGCTATTGCCTCGGATACCTTTTTTATGATGACCGAAGCTGTCGATTCATGAATGCCTCCAAAATTAGCTGATACTATTAACATACTTCCAGAAGCATAAAAGCGAAGTGTTATCAATAACTGAGTTTGCGGATTAAGTGCATGATTTCTAAAAGTAGAAAGATTATCCCAGTAAACAATTTTAACCAAACTCTCATGATTTCCTAAAATTTCTTGTTTATGTACAAATTATGTGCTATACAGCTATACCTACCCCCCACCCCAAAGGGGCCAAATGTACTTACCGATCTGTCTGGCGCTGCAACAGACCATTTATTCTTTGTAATATCATTTCGACTGATGCTTTAGAAATTCGGAACCGATGAACAAATTCATCATCATTCCACAATACCATATGATTGGGCCGATTACGAAAAAGTCGATTTTGCCTAGGTTGCTCCACAATATCCACATAATCCTCCTCATCATCACTTAAGATATCCTCAAAAATATCATTAAAGTAATTTATGATATCCATTTTAAAAACAAACAACAAACCAATAAACAAGGTTATGTCAAGCAGTATCCTTGGGTTACTCCTAATTTATCCAAGAGTAGGAATTAATCCCAAGGTGACGTCACTAACTCGGGCATAAGCTCGGGTAATTTACCTGGGGCAGGTTACCTGACTTTATAAAAAGTGAGGTTTATTAATCCATGGGTTAACTCCAAGGGTACAGGTTAACCCTACTTTATAAAAGTGGGCCTAAATGAAATAACTATAGAAGATTCACTTTGTAGAAATACGACCGTAAGAATCAAAGGTAAGTCGAACATTCCCCACAAAGTCAATACCGGCAATTTTAAAATTGCTATACACAGTCTCACTCAATCTTGCATTCTTCATCAGCCACTCTGGACATAGGCCTCTCCTAAAGTTTTCCACTTCTTTCTGTCTTGTGTAGTTTGCATCCAGTGTCCACCCGCTACTTTCTTGATGTCGTCGAGCCAGCGTTTCTGAGGTCTTCCTATCTTTCTTTTAGTCTCTCTTGGTCTCCATTATATGATCTTTACTGTCCATCTTTCCTTATCCTGTCTGCCCACGTGGCACACCCACTGCCATCTTGACTTAGCGATGCGTTCTATGATGTCCGTGATTTTTGTGCGTTTCCTGATTTCCTCGTTTCGGAGCCTATCTCTAAGCAAGATTCCTAGCATGGCCCTTTCCATTGCTCTTTGTGTGGTTTTTAGTCGATTTACGCTTTTCTTTGTGAGTGTTACTGTTTCGAGGCCATATGTGGCTACAGGAAGTATGCATGAGTCATATACCTTCCTTTTTAGGTTAATAGGGATGTTTATATTTCTCAATATATGCCGTAGCTTTCCGAACGCCGCCCAAGTTAGACCTACCCTTCTGTTCATTTCTGCTGTCTTGTTGTCTTTCCCTAATTTTATATTGTGGCACAGGAATATAAATTCGTTGACATTTTTGATCGTCTGGTTTTCTATGATAATATTTATTGTTATTTTGCTCATTATCTTAGTTTTGCTTAGATTCATCTGTAGTCCTACTTTCTTTGCTGCATTGTTTAGTTCTTCTAGCATTTCTTTAAGCTCAGTGATGTTGCTCGAAGCCAACACTATATCGTCCGCGAAGCGTAGGTTATTCAGATATGATCCGTCAATCTTTATACCCTTCTCTTCCCATGATAGCTCTTTAAAGACGTCTTTCAGTGCCAGGGTGAAAAGTTTTGGGAATAACGGGTCTCCCTGTCGAACTCCTCGATTTAGTTCAATTTTATTGGTTTGTAGATTTTCATCTATCTTAACATGGAACGTAGCATTTTCATATATACTTTTTATTATGTTGGTGTACCTTGAGTCTATTCTTGCTTGGGTCATAGATTTTACACTGATAAAACTGTGCTCCCTTAATCAAATAATCCGATTTATTTGGTGAATAATTATTGGTAATAAATAAATGTGATTTTAATTAACTAAATTTTATTTAACTGAAATAAATGAGAGTATTTCGTTTTATTTGCGAAATTATTTGACTGTTGGTTGATTTGTGTCAAATAATAGAACCCTTCAAACAAATATCTTACAAAAAAAAACACTAAAATAACAAAATCTAAATAACTAATTATTTAATCAAACTAATTTTTATTTAGGAACTAAATCCCGTTAATCGCTAGTTAAATCACCCAATAGAGTACTATTTAAATGTCTAGGTCATTTAAACTAAATAATTATGTATTTACATTAAATCCTAAATATAAAACAACCAAATATTTACAAATAACTAATTATTTAATCGAAGTACATTTCAAGTTAAGAACTAAATACCTTTAACTTTAATTTAAATCATTCATTGCCGAACTTTTCAAATAATTTGGTCATCCAAACAAATAATTAAGTATTTAAATGAACTCCTGTCGCCTACTTTGGGCTTTGAGTAATTTGATTGGTTATACAAAAGTGGCCTGATCATCGCGTTTTGGGTCAGTGGTGTTCGATGTTGTCTTGTAGAAATTTATGAGTGAGATTGAAATCAAAAATTAAAACGAAGAAATGGGGAATAAACGTAATATGAATAATTATTTAGAAGATTGGGGTATATCGAGGGGTATATCCCATATGTTAGATACTTTTCAAGGTAGGAAACTATATTTGAATATTTTAGTTAGGTACGCATGAAGCGAGTTAAAAAAGTAAGATAAAAGATAAAAGAAAAGATACTTGTAATACCTAATTTAAAATTTCGAACACAAAATCTTTTTAGTAGCCAGGTATTTATAAATCATGGCTACCTAGGTTACAAATAAGACAGTTTTTCTCAATTTTCACCATAATTCAATACCTATCAAACCTCCTAACGTAAAAAATATAATATAATTAATATAATATTAATAATTATTGTACCTAATATTTGCAAATTTGCCTTTATTTAATTTTTTATCAAAGTTATTAACTTCTCTATAATGTTTTATTGACGTATATTTTAAGGGGAACAACAACTAATGGTCGGTTTATACAGCAAGATAACATAACATACAAATAAAATAAGAGTTGAATCTACAGATCTGCCATAAGACGTTTAGAAACACATAACATAACAAAAAATAAGAAATAAAATAAGATATGGTTATCTTTTAAATTTTATGTTATTTTTATGTAAAAATCGTTGTGCGCGTGCGCGTAATTTGTCATAACCTTTATTTTCGGCAAAAATGTGTTTTTCTGTTGGTTTGCCTTGTTATTTGAACACTATAAACAATTTGATAAGGTTTGTGATTATTATGGTATAGGTACTGATTAAACCATATTCAATAGCAACATTTCAATATTTCTTATTTTTATGTGACGTCTGTACAAACACGTACTTGAAAGGTATTTAAACCAAATAAATTTATATTTGATCTAAATAAATATAAAAGACAAGTTAAACAATTATGTACTTGAATAAAAAAACAATCACTTTGATGGAAATTACCGGTTTATTTAAATCAAATCACTTAAATTGTTTAATTAAATAACGTTGTTGTTACGGCAAATACATGTAAAACAAAACTAAAATAAATATGTACTTAATAAAATATATATAAATATCAATCAAATAAACATTTTGTTAACTTAACTTTTAACCTATATACCTTAAGTCATTGAAGCGGCTTATTTAAGTTAGATTACTGTTAAGGAAATAAATATTTGCTTGAATTTTGTATTCAGTGATTAACTCCAAATAAAAAGTAATTTGTATCAAATCAGATAATACTAATTGAGGCAAATAATTCCTTGGTATTTTTCAAATACATATTTGTTTGGCTAATAGGAAACAAATATTTATTTGAGTCAATGGTAAATTTTTTTGATTCAAATAATTAATTTTATCAGTGTACAAGTGCGCGTGTCTCTATGGAATCAAATGCCTTTTGAAAATCTATAAAGGCTAGGTGTATGGGGATATTATATTCTGTTGTTTTTTCAATTAATAGTCTTAAAGCCTGCAAGTGATCGACCGTGCCATATCCAATCTTGCATGGAGCTGTCTAAATGTTTTGGCGCATGGCAGTTTTCTGTTTGGATAACGTTCCTGATAACTTCGCCGAGCTTTTTTTTTTGCTAGGCCATAATTGAAATGCATCTGCGCCATTTCAGCGTTAGGATAGTTATTAATTTTTGACTGGTCATCGCCAAAACAGGTAAATTAGATATCAAGACTTACCTTTACCTCATTGTAATTAACTTTGAGTTTTAATTTTTTCTCTCGAAAACGAAGCAAGATACGAAAACTATTCAACGAACAACAAAGTTGTATTATTAGTTGGTAAATCCAAGAAAAAAATATCAAAATTAAAAAAATGTCAGTGGCGTACATATTTTTGCCAATAAAATTTATTAACGTGCTCCCGGGCACGCCACTGGACCTAATAAATTTAATCTAGTTAGGGCTAATTAAACCCCTTGTCATTATTAATAACGGTGCCAAATTTCCAATAAATCGGGAAATGGATATTTAAAAAAATTATAAAAAAAAATAAAAAAATTTTAAACTTGTAACACCCTGTATATCAAAAACGGGACAACCCAGGACACATGTGTATATGAACTTTGTCTCTTAGAATATCATAAGGAGTCGCTCCCTTAAGTTACGTACCGTACTTCTAAAACACCCTGTATACAAAAAGAAATCCGTTATGCGTTTCAAAGTTCCAGCAGTTTATGATCAAACAGATAAATAAAATAATATCTAGAATTAACTAAACATTAGCGGAAAAACAACTAATAAGTAAAATTTTCATTAAATTTATTAAATTCAAATTAATTTAATATAAAATCCATTTTAAATGAGCATTTATTTCAACGTCTAAAACTGGCCCGGCGGTGTACATCATAATAATAATTAAATTTCAAAACAATAACGTTATATCTCTGTGTATCGCGCAAAAGCCAACAAAAAGTCATTTTGTTGCCCAAATATTTATTATTTGAAATAATTAACGCAACCTAGTTATAATTATGCCGGCTAAATACATATTATAACGTTTATTTAATAATTATTACAGTGCACACATACCTGGTTTGTTTGAATTTGATAAAAGTAGCAATAATAATAACATTAATACTAATAATAATAATAATAAAGTAAATGTTTGCTGCTAATATTAATTCTTTAGAAAATTTTAAATTTTTTAGAAATTTATTAATAAACTTTACGAGCCATTGTGCTGCTATTTTGTGAAATAAAAGATACTGTAGCAATTTAAAAAATTGCAACTATTGACTTTGTGCGAATGTTAGACTTATCTTGATTCTTATACTTATATTTCCACAAAATGCATTTTATAGTTATTTTGTTCAAAACTTGCTTATTAAGTTGTGTCATCTCTGTTTACAAAAAATTACTTCAAATAGTCAAAATATGTGGGATTAGTAATACTGCGTTCGCTTTTCTGTTGGTTAATTGCACAAGGCACTGCAAGTAGAGTTGATCATGTATTTCCGTTTCGATCTCCGTCAAGTCGCAGAACGCCCATTCTTCACTCTTGGCATTTTTTTTATTTTTTTTATTTAATCTATTACAGACTCTACAGATTATGCAATCCAATTACAGAGTAGGAGCAATTACACAAATCAACAATCCATCTAATACTAATTACTTAAATGCTATAATGATTTTCTAATTCTGCCTTAAATTGTTTGAGCGTAATATTAAATATGTCACATTCGGCCCAAATTTCATTTTAATTTTTTTCATTCTTTTGCACATAACATTAATGGGGGAATTACTAAAATTATTAGTTCTTGCTCCTTCAATATAAAAAGTTAAAGGGTTTCTTGTATTATAAAATGGAATATAAAAATTGACTTGTGACAATAACACTGAGTCATCTACTTGGCTGTTTAATAATTTGTACATACAGGGTGACAACTTGAAAACGAACAGCATTTAATATTGCCTCTACCAATGATAGTATGAAAATTTGGCGAAACACGTCAATTGATATATCAAGGGGGAAATTTTTTAAGGCATTTGCGGTCGTATTACTTTCAACCCCCTGACCCCCAGGGCACCTACCCCTAAAATTTTAAATGGCAACCCCTATTTCTTTTGCCATTTTTGTGTTCCTTATAAAATTCTACATAAACTGTATTATTTTTTTTTTCAAAATTGTGATTATTAACCTCACAAATTAATGAAATGTATTTAATATCGAATTTTAAAACGGATTGCATTCACCGCCTCATAGCACTTCGTTTAAAACTGTTTGTACCTACCAATAATTACATTCCAAATTCTTTTATTTATTTACATTTCGTCTTCGATATCGCCACTAGAAAACATAAAATAATTTAATTTTTTTGCCGTTTTCGACAAAACAAGATTCTCGATTTGCTTATTCCTGATATTTCGAACAAATGATAAGTACTTAGTAGGTACTTTATTTTCCGACTCCTGGTGTTCATTATTTATTTCATGTTCTTCTAGAATCAGTGAAATAAGCTGTGAAAGTTAATTTCATAAACATTTCAATAGTTTTTAATTATGAGTGTCGTTTCTTAAAATGGTTTACACTATTTCTGAACGCGTAGAAATGACTTTCATTTACGGAGCTAAAAATCGTTGCTTTGCAAGAACGGCGGCAGTATTCAACGAAAGACATCGTGAAAGAAATGTTGAACACAAGTACATCCGTGAGTTAGCAGCTAAATTTGAAGAAACAGGATCTGTTTGCAATAAGAAAAGGAATGAGCCAAGACTGCTCAATGAGGCCGCTCAGATTGAGGTTCTTGGTGAAGTTGCTATGGCTCCCACTACGTCCCTTCGTAAAGTTGCAGATCAAACTGTCGCGTGAGTTAGTCAGGAAAGTATTAAAGCTTCACAAATTTCATCCATACAAACTCCTAATTACTCAAGAATTAGGGGACGATGACCCGGACAGACGTATTGAGTTTTGCGAAATTATGACGGATAAGATTATTCCTCAGCGCAGGTTAATAAAGAATATCTGTTTCAGTGACGAATGCACTTTTTACTTAAATAGCAAGGTCAACAAACAAAACTGTCGTTATTGGAGCGACCTCAATCCTCACATTATTAGAGAGGGGCATACGCAATACCCTCAAAAAATAAATGTTTGGGCGGGTATATTAGGCAATAGTATCATCGGTCCCCTCTTTATCAATAGAAATCTAAATGGTGAAATTTATGCAGAAATGTTAGACACAGCTATAGAACCTCTTATAATTCGTGAGGTGGAAAATCAAAGGGACGCCAATGGAAATGTTGCTCTAGATGAACATTTGCTCCACTTCCAACAGGACGGAGTGCCTCCGCATTATGTACGCCCAGTAAGAGAGTGGTTGGGTAATCATTACCCAGAGCAGTGGATTGGTAGGAGGGGATCCATAGAATGGCCACCTAGGTCACCAGATCTGACACCGCTGGATTTTTTCTTATGGGGTCACTTGAAATTCGTTGTATTTGAAACTCAACCAAATTCCATTGAACAATTACAACAAAGAATTGTAAAGGAGTGTAGAGCTATTTCACTTGAAACTCTTGAAAACGTCCGAAACCAGTTTGAATACCGGCTGTACTTGTGCTTGGAGAAGAATGGAACCCATTTTGAACAATTCATAAAGTAGGAAAGGTGAGCTTTCCAGTATTTCATTATCATTATCGTAATTTTTCAAGGAGTTGCATTATTTAAATGTTTATTTAAATAAATTTCATTAATTTGTGAGGTTAAAAATCACAATTTTGAAAAAAAAACAATACAGTTTATGTAGAATTTTATAAGGAGCACAAAAATGGCAAAAGAAATAGGGGTTGCCTTTTAAAATTTTAGGGGTAGGTGCCCTGGGGGTCAGGGAGTTGAAAGTAACACGACAACAAATGCCTTAAAAAATTTCCCCCTTGATATATCAATTGACGTATTTCGCCAAATTTTCATACTATCATTGGTAGAGGCAATATTAAATGCTGTTCGTTTTCAAATTGTCACCCTGTCATCCCTCATGCGATCATTCTGCGTTTTTCTAAATTTGGTAATTTATATTTTTGTATTAACTCTGTTTTAGGGATGTTAAAATCATAGTTTCCAGTTTCTTTGTAATTGAGGTATTTTAGAAATTTATTTTGTACTCGTTCAATGCAGTATTTGTGATTATCATATTGAGGACTCCATACCACAGATGAATATTCTAAAGTACTTCTGACATATGAAATGTAGAGCTGTCGTATGCATTTAATATCCCTAAATGGTCTACTGTTTCTAACAATAAAACCATACATATTCAAAGTGAATTGGTGTCTTTTTTGTGTGGAAACTAAGGACATAACATTTTGTTGTATTAAATTTTAATCTATTGTCATTAGACCATTTTATTAATCCATTTAAATTTTCTTGAATTAATAGTGAACCATTAATATTTTTAATTCTTGAATACAACTTAAGATCGTTTGCAAATAACAAAACGTTACTATTGGAAATATAGTTATACTATTAATAAATAGCAGAAACAACAATGGCCCAAAATTGGAGCCCTGTGGTACCCCCGATCCTGCCAGGAAACAGTCCGATTGATAACCCTTTATTATAACTTTTTGTTTTCTGTTTGTCAGATATGATACAAAAAACCCTATTAAGTTAGGATGGAATCCAAATTTATTATACAGTTTTGCTACAAGAATACTATGCGATACTTTATCAAATGCTTTGGCAAAATCAGTGTATATTACGTCAACTTGGTACTTATTGTCAAGACTTTCGGATATGTATTGAGTAATGTGGTTGCTTATAGTAGACCTTTTTTCCATAAATCCGTGCTGACATAAAGAAATTTTTCTAGAAACCAAATTATATATATATTTATAACTTATTGACTCAAAGATTTGAGCTGAAATAGGTAATATCGCTATCGGCCTATAATTTTTAATATCTGTTTTATCTCCATTTTTGTATACCGGACTTATTTTCACTTCCTTCCACTTATCAGGAAAAATGCGAGATTTAAGAGACATATTATACAAAACTTTTAATGGAGTCGAGAAGAAGCCCACCAACCCCTTAACAATGTATGCTGGGAAGTTGTCTGGCCCGACAGCCTTATTAATTTTTAGACCTTTGACTGCCTCATACACATCCTCAGAACGAACATATGGAACATTAACTACATCGAATAGGTTACCCTCGTCAATAAACTGAACATTCTGCAATATTATGTAATAACAAAGTTGTTTGGAATTATTTTGTTTATTTCCTTATTTAATTCATATTATGGTAAAGCCGAGACTCTCGTATCGTCCTAATTTTTTCTAAGGTGTCTCTTGTCCTCTTCTGTGTTTTTGTTTGGGTTATGTTAAGTTGGCACCACCGCAGTCAGCTATTAGTTCGAGCAAAGGGGTTACTAGGAGTTCTCGTGCCTTTGTTAAGAATCCTTCAGACTAAAAGGTCAAGCCAGTTTAGGCTATTCTTTTTTTGTCAAAAGACCTTTTGTTTTTGGGTTGTTTGTGGGGATTCAGTGGGTAATTTTTTTTTTGGATATTTTTAGGGGCTTGGCTTGTTATTGGGTTTTCACGGTTTTCACCGTTTTACTATATTTAAGGTTAAGGAACCACATGTGCTCTAAGCGGGGATATTAAGCCCACGAGCTACCATAGGGTGCTACCACGGTTTTCCTAAACCGAGTTAAAGTCCACCCTCAGACGAACAAGTCCACCTCACCACATCAGGAGGCCCAGCTGATGAAGCTGCCGCAGCGAATGCGTGCTGGTATAGTCCTCCCGATATTCTTTTTGATACGTAATTTAATTAACCTCGTCATTTTAATTTTATTGTTTCCCTCATTGAATCAATTTAAATACTACTTTATTATAAATTAGTTGAATCTACCTTTTTAAAATTTAATTAATGTAATTTTTTTAATGTAAGGCTATCTTGGCAAGCGGTTACAGTTTTATAACCATATACCATTGAAAGAGTCAAAAGGTTCTAGAACCTTCCCCATTTTTATTATAAAACCTTGCGCCCGGAAAGGCTGCTTATTTTTGCATTTATAAATTCAGAAATTTAAATAATGTAACGTCCATTTAAATTTGAAATTTTTTTATAACAAGCCTAAACCCTCTTTTCTTTATTAATTTTATTTAATAGAATCTTTAGTGTTTGTGTAGGAGAATTCTAGTTTTATTTATTGTATAGATTTCCAATAGTACTGACATTCTGTATATTTTTCCTGGTCTAGACTTCTATCAAACCAGGTGGCGCCCAAGGCAAGCCAACGACGAAGGGAAGGTGTAAGTATATTGGACCACGACCTAGTGCCTCCAGATTAAGAACTACCGTCAGCAGAGGGTGACAACCCGTTGTCCATGACAAAAGGTTGCCACTGTCATAATACCACGTACAGAATTCCTTTATTTATTTCGGGTGTGGTTTATCTTTTATAAAACCCTGCAAGAAAAATCCGACGGGGTTAAATCCGGTGACCCTAGAGACGAGTTTATAGGGCCACCACCAACAGTGGCGTATTTAGGAGGGGAGTTCGGGGGGTCTGCCCCCCCCCTGGTCTCGTTAGTAGAGAAAAGTGAAAATCACATTCATTCATTTGAAATAAACAACAGAAACATTATTTCAAATTTTCCAGATCGATTTCATTTCTACGAAAGCGTAGAAGGGCCACATAAAATAAAAATTTCCTAAAATTTCGACTTATAACACGAAATTTCCTAAAATTTCGATTTATAACACGAAATTTTTAAAATTTCGACTAATAACTCGAAATTTTAAAGTAAAGTTTTGTGTTATAAAACGAAATTTTAAAATTTTGTGTTATAAAACGAAATTTTAAAATTTCGATTTATAACTCAAAATTTTAAAGTAAAATTTCACGTTATAACTCGAAACTCTAAAGTAAAATTTCGTGTTATAAGACAAATTTTAAAATTTTGAGTTATAACTCTAAGTTTTTAAGTAAATTTTCGTGTTGTGGGTCGAAATTAAATTTTATTTTAATATTTATTTATTTAAGAAAGAAAATAAAAAGAAAGAAAAAAAATCAAAATACAACATTGCAATCAAATAAATAGAGTTAAGTACTGTGTAAGTGGCGACCGCAGCCTAGTGGTTAGTGTGTCCGACTACTAAGCCGAAGGTCCCCGGTTCGATCCCGGGACCATGCGTCGATCTTTATTTATTCGGTCGTCACCTCGTGGAAGGCAATGGCAAACCACCACGTAGTAATTTGCCTAGTACAACCTCTCAAATAGTGCCGTTCGGAACCGGCGATAAACTGTAGGTCCCATATACCTGTGAAAAATCTGAAAAAAGGCACACATCACAGGTATATGCGAGAGGTCGCCTACGCTCGAATGAGCATGGCACATAAAGAAGAAGAAGTACTTAGAATTAGAAGTAGATTGTAAAATAATTCTCAGTAAATTTTGTAAAGGGAAAAACAATAAGCTCATTAGCGTATATAAAGAGAGATGCTGGCCAATTGGTACAACCAGAGCCACGAAACAAAAAAAAAACATCGTAACACTTTACAATTATCACCCTGTATAATATTATTGTGATTATTTTTATTTTTATTATTATTAATCGTTTGATGTAGGGTACGATATACCTTATTTTCTAAATATCCCCACAAGAAAAAGTCAAGAACTGACTAATCAGGTGACTTGGGGCCCATTTCTGATCAGGAAAATTATTTTTAATATATGTCTCCTTAATATGAAAATTGTGAGCAGGCGCCCTTACTTGCTGAAGAAATATATTATTTAACTGGATCAAAAAGCATCATCGCAAATATCTGTTCAAATATTTTTCAGTATTATCAGGATTTTTGTTTGCAGTTAGGCTTCCTTCATAAATATGAAATTTTATTTCAGACCGCAGGCAGTATAAAGCAGGAAACACTGAAGCCAAATCGGCCATGTCGCTCTCTAAGAAATATGACGTGTTCGTTTCCCTGCGACCAGTTTCTGTGCTGTCTATTTAAAACTTCTGCGCTGCTGAAGGAAGTTTCATCAGACCATATAACTTTTCTGTAAAAATCTTAGTATACAGGGTGTTCCACCGGGAACCGCTTCGATCTATAAATGGAAAGCTATACATAGAAAATTTTTGAAAATTTGACAGTATGCTAATGTTGCTGGAGGCAAACCGGCTAAAATACTTTCAATAGGGTGACACTTCCGGTCACACCGGAAGTAGGTGTCAACTGGCTTATTTTAAATAGAACACCCTATATATTATTACATTTTTGAATTCTGCGTAATATTCTAGGCAGATTTTGTAGATCATGTCCTATACACAAGTCTAAGCGTTTTTGACATATTTAAGGTTTTATGTCAAAAAGTCACGTTTGCAGGCCATAAAAAAATTATCAGTTTCTCCTATAACGAAGTCTTGTTTAATGTGGGTAATGTTAAAAGTAACCTGTTTTAGTAGATTTTTTATAATATTTTAATAACTAATAATACAGGGTGTTCAAACAATAAGATTAAAAATGAAATTAAGAAAACTGAAGAAAATCTACATTTTTAAATGGAAACTCCTAAATTTTATAATTATTTCTGATTTAGGATTAAAAATAAGGGTAAGTTTGTACAGGGTCTTCCAACGAGGACTGAACAGGGGCTCATTTTTGAGCTTCCTTGTATTTAAAAAAAAATCCAAAATATGTATATGTATATATATTCAAAAATGAAACCAAAAATTTATTTGAACCAGAAACAAAAGAGTTACGCTATGGATAAGGTGTTTTTTAAATGGATCATAGCTTTTTTTATACGATTTTTGGAACGAGTGATTTTTTTTTTGTCCGTTCTGATTAAAATATTTAATATTGTGACAGCTATTTTTATTAAATTTTAATGTTTTATCCAGTATAATTTAATTTTAACCTGTTTGAAACATACACTAGGTAATAAAGGTATAATCACCTTTGAATCCTTCAAAGTCAAAAAATTTGACAAATTTACTATAATATTGCCAAAATGAAATATTCATTAGATGAGAGATTGCAGATTGTTATCTTGTTCTACAAATGCCAAGAAAATGCAAGAGAAGCAAGGAGAAGATTTATTGCAAATTTTCACAGAAATATATCCGTCAATACTATTCTAAGGATAAAGAACCTTCGTTTTCTTTCTGAATCACAATTTGGGAAACAAATTGGAAGCGAAGTTCTTTTTGTGCCGGTGTTAGATGTTGAAGTGGAAGGATATGATAAGACTTAAATTTATGATTTCTTAAAGTCCTGTGAACAGTTCCTTGGGTAACTCTTCTGCGTCTTACACTGCCGCCGTATTGAACGTCCCGAACTGCGTCCGAAATTGATTTGGTTGGATTCAGTCGGAAATAATTCACAATGGCACGGTCTCGATTTCTATTCCTTTCTGGATTTCTTTTTCTGTCATGTAATGTTTTATTTTCCTCAAATTGGTTCTTTATCCTTAGAATAGTATTGACGGATATATTTCTGTGAAAATTTGCAATAAATCTTCTCCTTGCTTCTCTTGCATTTTCTTGGCATTTGTAGAACAAGATAACAATCTGCAATCTCTCATCTGATGAATATTTCATTTCGGCAATATTATAGTAAATTTGTCAAATTTTTTGACTTTGAAGGGTTCAAAGGTGATTATACCTTTATTACCTAGTGTATGTTTCAAACAGGTTAAAGTTAAATTATACTGGATAAAACATTAAAATTTAATAAAAATAGCTGTCACAATATTAAATATTTTAATCAGAACGGACAAAAAAAAAATCACTCCTTCCAAAAATCGTATAAAAAAAGCTATGTTCCAATTAAAAAACACCTTATCCATAGCGTAACTCTTTTGTTTCTGGTTCAAATAAATTTTTGGTTTCATTTTTGAATTCTGCAGGAAAAAGTACATCGATTGGCTATTTTGGATTTTTCTTTAAATACAAGGAAGCTCAAAAATGAGCCCCTGTTCAGTCCTCGTTAGAAGACCCTGTAGAAGGTTGTCCGTTCGGAAAATTTGTAGTTTTCGAAATATTGCCAATTTAATATTTTCATAGGGCAATTTGGCTGCAGATATTAAGTTTAACTAGTTATCACTATAACACCCATTGTTTTGTTAATCAAGTTGCTCTCAGGAACCACTTTAAAATAATTTTGTGTCACCTATATCGACTTCCAGTAATTTTGCAGTATTTCCAAAAAACTGTCGAAAAGAGACTATATCGATAATGGGTATAAAACTCATATAAATTATTCAAACCAACTCATTATGTGAATATTGACAAAGAACGGAAACATAAAAGTAGAAAGTAGGCGTAAATTTGCTTTAAAATTTGGATATGCCGGGTGATGCATGGCTTAGTTAAACATAGGAAATCCCATGTAAATTTTGAGGTGGCTAAATTTGGCTCCCCTGTACAATTTAGTAAAAAATTGTTTTATAATTTTTTTGAAGAGGCCGATATAATAAACCCATGTGTCAAGTTATAAATTTTAATAAGCCAATCCTAACTTATTCAATTAAATGTGATCGCAAAATTACCAAATTTTCATGGTTTAGGTAATAGAGCAAACACCAGCAAAAATTGTTATGACGCTATTGTCAAAAATATTATTTGGCATTGACAGAACGAAAAGTAACGTCAGTGACATCATTTTCATTGAAGGCGCTTTAATTATTGCTAAATATGAGCTATTCCATTAAGGAGAAAGTAACTATAATTAAGTGGTATTATACAGGAAACAGTTTCAGAGCAGTGTCTCAAATGTTTTCAGTTTAACTCCCTGATAAGCACAAGGGCGGTTTTAGCTTTTCAACATGGGGGAGGGGGGGTTTCTCAAATCCCAGTTTTTTTAAAAAATGGTAGCAATTACCTATGCATTTAGATAGGTACATTTTTTTTAAACAAGCATGCGGTAATAAATAGAAAAGCTCTCTACTAACCTGAACTAACCAGAAAATAAGGTCGGGGGGGGGGGGGGGGGGGGGGTTAGAAAAAAAATAGCGGAATGATGATGCTTGGTTTTCAAGTAAGAAAATTAAAAACACAAGAGAAAGTTACAAGAACAGCCAGACTCGTTGCAATTTTTGTGTAATTTTGCCTATCTTAGGTAGTGATGAGTTTATTTTTCTTGTAAACAGGTAGTTAGACGACCCGAGCTACCCATTGGTTGCGCCACTGCACATCACCTATCAAGCAATAATATGGAACAAGTTTAATCGGCGACAAGCCATGACGTATGGTAGCGGGCAGCGGATACTGTTCAACAGCAACAAGAAGAAAATGCAATGCTTGGTTGCCACGACATCTCTGCGAAGGCGAGATAGTTATAATTAGCCGCGTAACCTCGTAAGGGTAAATCGCGCGTATTCACTGAGTATGAACGACAACAAGACAATGCGAAGCCAAACGGGCGTCGCGTCGTTTCATCGAGGCGCTGCAAACAGCATTTGATTGTACCTTGTACCTATAGTTTTTCTGCTTTTTTAGTCTTTTTGCTTTTCGCTTGTTTAAAATTCTAAATTCATTGGGGGGGGGGGGACTACCCTATTTCCCCCCCGTAAACCGCCCTTGAATAAGCCTATTTCGATTCATTAATTAAACTTATCATTAGTAAATTTGCGTCCAAAGGCACTGTAATAAATAACTCTAAATGCTTAACAAGAATAGCTGAAGAAAGGGATAATAAAGATCTTGATATTTTACTGCACATGGAGGAAAATAAAATGATTAGCACGAGGATTCTTGGGCAAGCCGTAGGAAAACATCAAACCGCAGCGTTGCGCACTTTAAATATTATTAGTATTGAAGCCAAGAAAATGAGCATCGCCTTCTTCATACTCGGACGCAATATCCACAAAAAATAAATGTTGACGGGAATTGTAGGACATCACATTATTGGACCGTTTTTTATGAAGGGCAACCAGGGGCGTGCGGTCCATGGAAGCGATGGAAGCACTGCTTCCCCTACCGCTTTCATAAGACAAAACAAATTTTATATTAATCTATACCTATCCATACAATTAAAATACCCAAGTATTTATTTCTATCTAATTTCCAAACCAAATCCGGCCCTGTATGCATCCCTGACCAACGCAATATTAAATTTATCGAAGTGATCTCAATACGTGTATACTACACCGTATACGCGTATACGAGTAATAATAATATGGTCTGCCGTGCCACCGTATACGAACAAAGACCGTGCCAAGGGTAAATCGTTAGATCTCGGTATTTCCTTCGCTAAATGCAAGCGACGCCGGGAAAGAAACCGGCAAAATATTTAGTTTGCACGTGTTTGTAGTCGGCGGTTTACGATTGTCTGTCGCGATTTTTCGCCAGGAAAACGCGGTAAACGGTAGAGGATCTGTCTGACATTTGAGTGTAGCAACAAGTGCTTCGGTTGAACGTAGTTTTTCTACTTTAAAGCGTATTAAAAACTTTGTTAGGAACTCAACGGGTGAAGGCAGATTGTTTAATTCGGCAGTGATATCTATAGAGAAGGAGTGTATAAGAGACTTAATGCAAAATCCCAAGTTTAACGAAGATGTAATAGATAAGTTTGCCAGCGTGGATAGAAGGATACTATTACATTACAAATAAAAAGGTAGGTACCTACGTGGTTTTCTTTTTATTTTTGTTTCACCTCAAATTAAAAAAAAAATCTGGCGGTGCCTACATCCCTTTTTTTACCTGAAACACGAAAGACCACGTCGTGATATCCAAACTATAAGCTCTAAAATGATACCATCTATCAGGTGCCGTGATATATATATTGTAAATTCAGTTTCTTTGTTCATAAACAATGTAAATTTACCACATAATAATTACACACCCAGTATCCGTTTAAAATTAACTGTGAATTCAAAGTAAAAATGTATAGATAGTTTTCGGTATTAGTTTCTGTTATAAAATTTTGTTAACTTGTTTTTAACGACTCTTAGGTAGGGTTGGGTCACTAAAGAATTGGTTTTCGACGGGCAAATTCCGTAAAAATTAATAAAAAAACATAGGTAGCCATTTAGAAAATAGAAGAAATATTAAAAAATCATAGGTACATAATCTCACATTTTCGACAGTACCTACATGACAGTATTCTACCTGTATTTAAAGGTCGAAAAATTGCCAATATTTGGGCGTGGTCCTCAAAAAATTTTTCGTCTGCGGCGACCTGCCTACCGGCGGTGCTTCCTCTTTTTCATAACTCACCGCACGCCCCTGAGGGCAACCTTATAGCAGTAACCTATTTGGACTTACTACAAAATCGAATTAAACCCGCACTAGAAGAAGTTGTACGCAAAAATCAGGAGTTCTGGTATCAAATGGATGGTTGTCCTGCCCATAATTCTCTCTTGGTTAGGGAATGCTTTTAACGGGAATATTATTGGCCCATGGCATCTAATCCTTTGGCCAGCCAGATCTCCTGACCTTTCGCCAAACGACTTCTATCTGTGGGGTCACCTAAAAAATTTTATTTATAAAGATGTAAAATTTGAAAATCTAGACCAGCTAAAAAACTGTATTTTGTTAGAATGTGACAGAATTTCTCAATATTAACTCAGTAATGTTAGAAATAAATATTATGATCGGTTGGGATATTGTTTAGCTGTTAATGGAGGGTTGTTTGAACATTTAGTTAATTAATGTTTTTGTGAAAATCTCTAGTCTTTGGTCTGTTATGTTAAATTAAAGGCTTAGTAAGAAATGATTGCCGGATTGGTGAAACGAAAATGTGTTCTTAATGTGAAATCACCTTTATTCACTATATCCAGCTTTACGTCAATTTTTGACAATAGCGTCATTATTAAAAAATATTTGCTGGTGTTTGCTGTATTACCTAAACTATGAAAATTGCGTAATTTTGACGTCACATTTAATTGAATAAGTTAGAATTGGCTTATTAAAATGTATTAAAACTTGGCACAAGGGTTTATTATCGGCCTCTTCAAAAAATTATAACACATTTTTCTCTAAAGTATACAGGGGAGCCAATATTTAGCCACCTAAAAATTAACATGGGATTTTATATGTTCAACTAAGCCATGCATCACCCGGTAGACCCTTTTGCTGTAACCAAATGGATAAAGGCAGTTTTGCACCAAGAACATTAGGATTTAGGCTGGTTGGGCACGGTATCAGATACAATAAACATGCTAACCTATATCTTTATATGAAATCAAAAAATAAAACTATAAATCCTTTACAAAAAGAACAAATTATATTTTTCGTAACAAGTTCTTAAGATGTTACACTCGTTCAGCAAGTGTCTCATCTGCATGTCCTTCACAAAACTCATCTTGTCGTTCGGGTTCCTCCATGTTGTTTGTTGCTGTGTTTTCCATCGACATCTCGACTGTTTCCCGAAGTCACGTTGGTATAGAGGAAGTTCTTTCAATTTATTCCAGGTTTCGCTGAAGTGCTTCTTCAAAAGGTTTTTTACAACAACAGCAATCTTCGCTGCTTTTAAAGTGTTTTTTAACGGAATTTCATCTGGCAATGGAATCGAACTTATTTTAGCATGATTTTTAACAACTGCTTTAGCATGGGTTAAGTCACGGTTGTAACTTGATTTACCTAGCCAAGATAGTTTGCTATTGTGATTTAGTGAGAAAAAATGTTTTGCTTGCAGTGCCAAGATATACTTTTTTAAAGTCACTCCCAACTAAATTCTTTCTGTCGTAAACTAAAATGAGTCTATGACGAAGCTTGACGTTCCACACGGGATTTCGAGAGATCTGATTGGTTCGTCGGATATAGGCTTTTTTGACGCGTTCATGCTAGTTGTTGGGAAAAGGTTAAGTTATCTGGTTGTATAATTTAATAACAAAACAGGTATCAATATAGAAAGAACGGCAATGTTGCTGTCTGCAATCTTTCCGACAATATACGCCGTCTACAACGCCAAGACTAATTTCCTATAATATCCGCCGAAGTAAAACAAGCGTACATGACCAAAAGCAGAGTGTGAAACAGATATATATGTCTTGGTTGAGTAGTGCAACCGCGGTAAGAACAGGAGTTTTATTGGTAGGCAACTACATATACTTACGTGTTTATTAAAACAGCGTCCCCTTCCGACGTTCTTAAAAGCTCTAGGCCGGAAAACGGATTGAGGTTCGAGATGATTGAATTCGGTTTCATAGCTAATTTTAGCCTACGTGGGAAACAGACGGTTTCCCTCGCGCTGTTTACGCGAGTTTTTAGTTGTTTTTACGGTACTCAAGCCAAGTAATTAAGTCGGTCAATTCGCGGAGTTATCCCGAAGATATAATAATATAATTAATATATCCAGGCTTAAATCGGATACATAGCGGCCTCCGGAGTGAGCATACGATTTCCTCGCGGCATTTTGTGCGGGTTTAGTTAATTTTATGGTATACAAGCCATGAAATAAGTTGGTAAAGTCGCGGAAGTACATCCCAAATGTGTGGTAATGTGATTACTACATCCCAACTCGAGTTCAGTTTATCTATTGTAAAAAGCAGTCGGAAAGTCGTGAATTTGTGCGATAAATTCTCGGAAGTGTAAGAATATAATATTGTAGTTTGTTAGTAATATAAAATGTGTAGAGGATTTAATGAAGTAAGTAGTTAACGTACTAAGTTGTAACAGTACACCGTATTTGCTGCTACGCAGCCCAATGGTCAAGATGAGTAACTAAATAACGGAAGTAAAAAGATATAGTTGTGACTGACATATTTTGAACCACGCAACCTATGGAGAAATACATTAAACATTTTATGTTTGGCCAACGCAAATAAAGGCTCGGCCAACACTGATAAACATTGAGCCTTCTGCCGCGACGTCCGATATTCGATAGTAGGTTTAAACGGGATAAGGTCCTCCACAATTTACCAGTATATGCTTTGAATTGCACAGATTTTAAAACAGGATCAAACTCATTTTTAACCGTAAATGGATATAGGCGCTTGCTGTAATACGCCTCAATTTCTGTGTTTTAAGCTTGTTAAGATATTTCAATAACATTAGTAGAAATATACTAATAAATAGGTTAAAAAATTAAAATAGCAGCATGAGTCTAATCATTAGGATAAATTGCCAATCGATTTTAGAACATAATTAACGTAAAACTATCTAATGAAACAGTTTGATAATAATGATTAGTTTGAATAATAGCACTTTAGATGATTAAATCTGCCATGTTACTACAACAGTGTAAACTTTCTGTCAAAAGGAAATTAATTTTATGTATCTTTAATTGTACATGACGACAGACATACACCGTGGTAATTTCATCATCATCTAGTATAAATTATTTAGTTTTTGATAATTTAAGAATAAAATACCGAATGATTAATTTATACCTGTACATTTTTGTTCTTAAAAATGAAAATATATTCATATTATATTTGTTGTTTATCTGGTATTTATTAACATATCTACCTATTTGTCTAATTAGAACATTTTTTATAATCTCATTTAAATATCAATTTGACAAAAATTGATGGTTTATAATAAATTTCGCAATATTTATCAAAGATTTTTAAATAATAATTATTCAAATCGTCTATGACAAAAATTAATTTAAAACTTTTATTGCTCGCCGTGGTCAATTTTTCTTTAACTTTTTCGAATGTTTTTTATCTGCATACTTAACTTTGCTAGTTGACAATCGATTAACATAATGAATGATCAATTTAATTAAAATAATTAATTTTATTACCGTTTCTGATGTTTCTACTGATATGGCTTCGGAATGTAATGATTATTTGAATTTAAATATTTTTGCGACGCACACGAGGTAAATTGTTTCATTGCGGAGGAAAACAAAAATGTTTTATACAGCTGTTTCCGTATATTTGGCAGCAGCCTATAGAGCCTATATTTTTAGTGCTAAAATATCTTTAAATTTCGAAAGCTGAATTATTCTTCCTGAACCGTCAAATTTGTTGATATTGATAAAATAAATGAACATTTGTTTAAAAACGACACGTTGTGTTTTTTAATGGGTCATCTTGCATATTATTAAATATTTTTATGCGGAAAGGTATGCAGGCTATCCCAAATAATAGTACAGTCTACAGGGATCTCATAAACCATCGGACCTACAGAGATGATTAAATTGAAATTTCAAAAATCCCGAATATATTCGATATTTGAAGAGATATGTCAAAATAAATTTGCAATTGCCACTTTTTATCCTCTACAACAATTTTCAATTGAATTTTTAATCCGACGTTTCGTTTTTTCGCAACCGTCATCACCTTGGTTTTTTTAGTCCAAAAAATTTAGTTTTACGCTATATAAACTCTACTTTTTATTCTAAATCCAACGACATATCACACTTATTTTTTGTTAGACGTTTTGGATTACGAAACTCATCATCAATGCAAATGAGCACCTTATTTAATTTTTTTTTTGTTTTTGCTGTTGTATTTAAACTCTAATTGGCTTTAAAAAGATTTTTTTTTATTTTCCATTATTTACAATAATGTTAGATTATAGTGTATTTCAGGAAGGTGTAGAGTAATAAAATGAGAAATTCCGTCCAGTTCGGCTCAATTTCGGTATCGGCCATAGGCGCAGGTAAACTTTGTGCATTAAATTATTTATGATAACTAACCAAAAATTTTAGAGAATTAGGTTAACGGGTATTAAGATAAAATAGTATTGTTTGTAATATTAAAATTTCAAGTAATTGCGTAAGAGGATTAGGAAAGGTATGTTTTCTGGCCTGAAGTGTCAAAATCGAAATATTTTGTAGGGATTAGTTAGGTAGTAGATTATAAAATTACGTTTTGCGTTTAACAGGTACCATTTAACAGGTACCGAGTTTGGCTCTGGCCTCTTTGGCTGGATCATATAAATAGGTGGTAATTTGGAATAAACTTCATATATCGTGTGTGTATGACCTTAATAAGTATATTTGTTTAGTTTAACGCATCAGTATTTGCTGTTAAGCCGTATATAACGAGTGATTTTTAATTATTTTGCTCAAGGGAGGCCATGCATTTTAAACGCATCATGGCCGTACTGCGTAGATAAGATGACATGATTGTTTTATGACATTTACGTCTTATTTGAATTTGTGTATTTGTAAAGTTTAAAAATTGGAGAAATTTTGTAATTTTTGCAGTTATTTGAAGGTAGGTTACTATTGCTTTAACTAATATTTCTCCGGGGAGTCGTCTTTTGACTATTATAAAGTGGTATTTGCAGGATATGATTTAATTTTTTATTTTTCAGCGTATCAAGTTTTGGTGAAGCTTTGTTGCCGGATTGAAAGTTCTACAGTAAAAATGTTTAGTGAAGCACAAACAATTTTTATTGTTGAAAGTTTTTTTAGAAATGGTAACAAAATATATAATATAAAGTAGGCTTTCAAAGTAAGATAGCTCAGGATTTTATATTACATACCGTCAAAAAACATTATTTTAGGTTTTCAACGTGACAACGCTGCTTTCTTGCAAATTCGCCCTATGATTTAATCTACGCGCTACTGCTACACTATGTATACTGGGTCACAGCCGCCCTTGAGCAAAATAATTAATAATCACTCGTTATATTAAGTTAAGTTACTAAGATTAGTAATAAAATGGCGACATTCACACCAACAAAAAGATGTTCCAATAACTCTCCACTATCAGTGAGTGAAAAAGTTATTATTTTAAATGTACATGATTGCATAATATACTATTATCCGAATTTTACTGTACAAGAAACAGTCGACCGATGTTCCCGAATGACTGGAGTTGGAAAGTCCATCGTTTTTAAATTATTGCGGGAGAGAAAGACAGCAGGTCAAGTGGAACCTCCCAAGAAAAGTCCAGGCAGCCCAGTAAAAATCCTTGATGAAGACACCAAAAGTGTAGTTCGAAGAAAAGTTCTAATGGAGCTTGGCCAGGATGACAATATTCCGTTTATAACTAGAAAACTTTTATGGATCACTTTAAAAAATGTGGATTTTGTCTAGGAAAAGCATAACCAAAAGTATTGAATTTGAAGATAATTTGATAAAGAATAAACTATTAGCTATAGCAAATTTACACAAACATCGTTTTATGAAATATGCCGTGGAAGATATAGCAGAAAAACATAGTGTAACTGTGCTGCGCACACCGCCATATTATTGCGAACTAAATCCTATAGAACTTATATGGGCGCAAGTGAAAGGATTTGTAGCAAGACACAACACGACATTTAAAATGAAAGACGTTAAGCTACTGTTTGATCACGCCATTAAGAAAGTGATACCAGAGAACTGGCGAAAAGCAGTCTATCATGTCCTTAAAGAAGAGGAGAAAATGTGGGATCTTGACCACCTGATCGATCGGACCGTCGACCCGTTAATTATAACGTCAAGAGGAGATGACAGTTCCTCAGATGATGAAGAATATTATGATTTTTTATAATTTAATTTTTCTATAATGTATTTTTTGTATTTTGTATTTTTTTATAATGTTTATTAAAAAATAAGTGTTCCTAATACTATGTACATGTACATAATGCCTAAATTTTATTCTGTTAAAATAAAATTCTTTCCTTTTTACGAGTATAATTTAATTTATTATAATTTTTACGAGTATAATTTAATTTCTGTATAATGTATTTTTTTTTTAAATGTTTAATAAAAAATTAGTGTAGCTAATACTATGTACATAATGCCTAATTTTTATTCGGTTAAAATAAAATTCTTTTCTTTTTAGGAATATCCTTACGGCACGCCTTTATCACACCATTTTCAGTTTTTGTGAATGAATAACAATAGGCAAAACCCATAAATTGACTCAATCCCGGGTGGTACTACCTGCACTTGATGAAAAGAAAGAATTTTGCAATGAAATCAATGCCGAATTATGAAAGTGGCTTAAATATTCGTTGGGTCACTCTGTAGTCCCTTTGCATACCTAATGAGCATTTATTACTCTACAATTTTCTGAAATAGACTATAATTTCCAAATGCATATACATGGTGTTTTAGTTGTACCTTAAAGGGATGAGTCTTTATAATATTCTAGGAGAAAAAGTTCATATGAACATGTGTCCGGAGTTTTGATATACAGGGTGTTAAAGTTTCTTAAAAAAGTCGTTTCTTTACAATTTTCTTAAACATCATTTTCCCGACTTTATTGAAATTTGGTACCATTATGCATAATGATGAGGGGCTTAATTAGCCCTAACTAGATTAAATTTATTAAGTCCAGTGGCGTCCCGGGAAGCACCTTAACGAATATTATTGACAAAAAAATGTACGCCACTGACTTTTTTCTTTTCTTTTTTTTTAATTAAGCAACTCATAATACAACTTTTTCGTCCCTTGAGTTGTTTTTCTTGCTTCGTTTTCGAGAAAGAAATAAAAACTAATTTATTGCATGTAAAAAAAGAAATGTCTATGTGTTTCAAAGTTAATGAAAACATTTAAATTAAAAATTTAATTATTTTTTTAATTAATGATATAAGAAAAAGTTCAACTGTTAATCAAAGCAAATATTTAAAATGGCCACCTTCTGATAAAATGCATGATTGCAACCGATTTTTTTTAAAACTTTAACACCTTTTACATCAAAAACGGGGCAACTGTGGACACATTTTTATATGAACTTTTTCTCATAGAATCTCATAAGGAATCACCCTTTTAAGTTATGTACCGTACCTCTGAAACACGCTGCATACTAAACATGATGGCACATAATAAAAATAAACTAATAACAAACCATTAGAAACGTATGAATAATAATAAAAAAAAAATTAGATGCTTATCCAAAAAATGTAACAAGTAGGTATTAACTATTTTTTTACATTTTCATAATTGAAATTATTTTTCTAATTTTCAAAAATTAGTAAGCAATTTCTTCCATAACCTTATTTAATACTTCTGAAGTTATTCTTCCTATTGCGGCTCGAACTGCAGCTTCTAACTCATCATTATTTTAAAAAGTCTTCCAGTAAACTTCAATGCCAAGGAATCCCTGAAAAAAAAACAGTCCATCGGTGTAATATCCGTGGATCGCGGGGGCCAGTTTCTGTGACCACGAATGGCAATTAAATTGTTTTGAAAGCGTTCTCAAATTTTCCATATTATTTCTGGAATTATGGGGAGGAGCACCATCTTGTTGAAACCACATATTATTGGTTACTGCTAGAGGAAATAATAGAGAAAAAATATCTCTATGTCATTTCTTGAAAGTTGTCCGTATCTTTCGGAATTTAGTGTTCCTTCATAAATCATGGGTCCAATAATTCGTGTTTCCAAAATACCGCACCACATGTTAAATCCAAAGCGATGTTGATGACTGGATGTATGAAGTCGATTTTCATTTTGTGTTGACCAATGACGATTTTTCTGTTAAAAATACCATTATTACAAAAATAACTTTCATCTGCTCAGAGACCATTATTGAGAAAATGACGGTTTTCATCGCATTGCAGTGCTTAGTAAACCACTCGCAAAAAGTAATTCTGCGCCCGTAATCGCCTGGTAGTAAAGTGTAACAGATGCGGAATTTATAGGGACGGTATTTTTGTGTATGAAGAATTCTTTGAGATACTGATTTAGGAACAGTATGATCCTTTTCAATTGTACGAAGTCCCACCCATAGGGTAATATATACACAAGCGATATCCCTAAACTACCACACACACAACTTTATCTCTTCGCTGATGATACTGCGATAACTACAACCTCAAGGGCGCCCTGGTTAGTAGTTTTAAGCCTGCAACGTCATATCATACTCCTTCAGAGCTGGTTGGATAGCTGAAAGCTTCGTTTAAACGCAGACAAAACCCAAGCCATCTTTTTTTCAAAAGCAACAATCAATTTACCTGAAACCAGGGTAGAAGTTAAAAATAAATCAATGGAATGATCAAACAAGATAAAATATCTTCGATTGACTTTTGATGAAAAGATGGCATGGGGAGACAATGCACATGAGCGAGTGGCAAAAGCCCAAAAACAGTTTCACACTATATATCTCCTAATAAATAAAAATAGTAAATTAAATTTAAAAGTACAAACAACGTTGTACAAAACACTAGTACGCCCGGTACTTACTTAACGTATACCGACGTGGTGTACCGTAAATAAGATCAAAATGTTAAAAGTGCAAAAAGTACAAAATAAAATTATAAAAGTAATGGTGGGGACACCAATGTACATGATGAAAAATGCATTGCATCTAGACCTAAAAACTGACATACTCAAACAATTTACAGACAAAATAATAACAAGATAATATAGCAGAACAGACAATTCACCAAATAGACTAATTACAGAATCTCACGTACACTCAGACGAAAACGCAAAACATAAATACCCAAGAGATTGGCTCCCTCCTTAACAGATTTGAACACAACTCAATTGCTGAATTTATTCAAACAAAATATTATCAAAACTCATAAAAATACAAAAATTAAAAATCTTGAAGATAACAATAAAATAAACACAAACAAATAAAAGAGTTCAAACAAAAACTTCCAACCAAGTAATCGAGAAGAAATCCCTAGAACTAAAAAGAAGTAAAGGAAAAGGATTCCAACTTAAGAAACTACCATTACTGTACATGTAATTTATAATAATTAGAGTCGAGTTTATTTTTCTGTGTCTTTCTTTTTTTATCTATCAAACAGGTCCCGTGTGTCGATTGTATTTCTTTAAAAATGATTTGTACTGATCCTAAATAGCAAGAACATTAAACTTACTTAATTAGATACAAAAATCGAAAAAACAATAACCATTCCAACAGACTGTTTTTCTATTATCGCCAGATATTTGTCGCCGCATGGCCAATTTTTCTTACTTATCTAAAGTGTTTTTATCTAAATAGTTTTCTTGAATAGTTGACAATCGATTAACATAACTGATGGTCATTGAATAAGGACAATTAATTTTATTGTCCGATTTTGATTTTCCATTGATATACCTAGAACGGCTTTTACTTTTGTAAAATGATAGTTATTCAAATTAAGACGTTATTGTTTCCGTGTTCGAGAGGCTGTGTCTAATGGTTAACGCTTAGAACCGTTAAATTAACAACATGCATCAGCATCGGTTGTCCGCATTATATGCTGAAATCTTTTCTATTATAGTCATTTACTTTGTCTTCGAAGACATGCAATCTGATTATTCGCAGACGTCACATATTTAAGCATTATTCTAAAGGGTGTTTAAATTTGACCTTCCGATTTAACTTAATGATAAACCACACAAAATACTTAAAATGTCATATTTTTGATATTTTATTATTCATCTATCAATTAGTTATTTACTTATATTACCTTAGAAACGGTTGCTATAAACATCATCATAATATCATAGGAAATATTAGCGGGCAATGAAGTTCCGGTGATTTTCGTATTGCCCGGTAATTATTATTAAAGAAAATATTGAACAAAATTTGTATTTATTTTTAACAATTTTTTACACATTAATTAACATATTTTCTTTTTCGGTAACAGAGCTAGCTATCATTTTTGCTAGTCGGTTTTTCGACGTGATGCTTTCCTCTATATAAGGGTCTAGGACGTTCAGCCGTCGCCGTTTCGCCGTTGCCGTTTCGCCGTCGCGACAATTCGCCGGCAGCTGATTCGCCGTGGGCCGTTTTGACGTCAAATAGAAATTAATAAAATACGTAAAAAAGGTTATAATATATATTGCTAAATTTTAACAAAATTGTTTGACAAAAATATACCTACATAGGCAAGTCAATAATAAAGTTCTCAGATATTATACTATAATTATTATATACAACAAAATTATTACATTTCATAATTATGCGCTAAACCTCTGAGATATTCTGTCATATTATTGTTTCTAAAATTATTTACTAAAGACAAAATTCTGTCATCAGCTAGTCTATACTTTTTTAACTTTAAGGGCGGAAGACTACCAGCCACAAGTTGTTCGTAATAGAGATCTCTTCCCCTTTGAACTCTCTTGATACCTTCAATAAATTTCCATATTGTTGGATGATCCATTCCTAATTCCAATTGTAATCTTCTGTGGGCCGCCTCTGCATGGTTGTTTGTTCGATCTTGGCCACTCAACGTTCTCTGATATAGGTTCCACATTTCATGAGGAAAAAGTGGTGCGCGCCTACCATTACCTCGCCTGTTCTAGCGTCCAACATAATTATCTTCAAACCAGTTGAGAAGTGGTTGAAGTTCTACAGGTAAATTTTCAGCGAGAATGTCAATTGCTTCATCCAAATTTTGAATAGGTACAAACGCCAGGGAAGTGACCATACGTGCCTGTAGCGCGAACTGGGGATTATTATTGTAATCCCCAATAAAACCCATTGTACCCAAGTGCTTTTTCATATTTTGCGCCAAATGGAAAAAGCATCCATTTATCTTCGTATCTGGAAAGCACTCCTTCATCGCGGCGAAAGCTACCTGTTCAAAATCACAATGAATTTCTGTAGGTGCCAAGTTTGGTATCAGTTCTCTAAGCATAGTAAACATCTGATTGTATGTAGCTCGTTGTTTGTTTGGTAGCAGGGCGTAAAATATGGGATGGACCCCATTATTTTTTCCTGCCATCACAGTGTAAACTTGAGCAAATAATGGTGGTGCTATTGAAAATGTACTATCAGCATACCAAGTGGTATCCTGCAAATGTGGCAACCAACTTTGCCTACCAAAAATTAAAATTCTGCTAGGCCCTTCCTCGCGGTCTGCCAATAAAAAAATTTCTTCAATGCCAGGTTGAGGTTGGTATATTCGGTAAGATTCTGGGATGATAAGTTCTTCGAGATTTGTAGGATTTGTGGGTGCAGCATGGATCTCATTACGCTTACGCCTTACTGTTTTCTTCAAAGCACATTGATTGGGTAATTTAGCTTGCGCAGCTTGCGAAAGATCGGTCAGGCATCCATTAATTACCTGGACTGTACTCTCTAACGTTTCTGCAGCACGTTTTTTTATACTATTCACCACTTGTGCAACTTCTATAGAGACTGCGGAAGAATCGTGTGTGTGTATATTGACCTTTTTGATTACTTTGTCGTTTCTTGAATGTAATCTTGCCTTACATATGTTTCTCCGTTCACATCTCCAAAATTTTACTTCACCGTCACTTTTACTTAAAGCATCGAAAACGTAAATATATCCATTTTCAAAAAATTTCTCTTTTCCCCTTTTACTCAATATTTTTGCGTCCATTATGAAAATCACGGTTCTTACCATACTAAAGCCCTTATCAAAAATGTGAGTATTTATATAATGAGAGAAAAGATCATCAGGCACTAAGTAATTAAGTAATTAAGTAATTAGGGTTATTGGAATTCAACTCAAATATATATTTAATTGCACCCTATGCTATAATACACTAGTGTAATGAAATTTGTAATTAGGGTTATTGGAATTCAACTTAAATATATTAATTATAATTAATTATTAATATATATTTAAAGCAAGATTTATTAATATATATTTAAAGCAATATTTAATACATATTTTATTAATTTTTACTTGACGTCAAAACGGCCCACGGCGAATCAGCTGCCGGCGAATTGTCCTGCCGGCGAAACGGCGACGGTGAAACGACGACGGCGAATAGTCCCATCCCCCTATATAACCCTCCGCTACGCTAGTGCTAATACTGTTCCTTGTAGCTTCAGGGTTGCAAAGGAAGCATCACCGTCGATAAGAAGTGTGGACGAGGTCCGACGTAGGCAATGTCCTGTATATTCCTTGGCGGTTCTTAAATTAAGAAATTTGGCTATGATTGAATGAACACGTCGTAGTGTATTTTTACCCACAGGCATAGCTATGCATTTACCATTCCGGTATGTAAGGAAAAATCTGCGTTCCTTAATTCCTTTTGGCCTTAATGCAAGGTACTGTCTAACCGATTTAAAGGCATCTGCTTGGTCTCCTTCGATCATAGTTAAACTTTATGGCGTAGCAGTTTTAGTTTCTGGTACCTTGACAAGCATAACAGGCCCCTTATTCTCAATATCATTAATGGTAATTTTTACCATCTCATCCCGTCTTAGGAACCAAAAACTCCCATTACGAGTACCACTTTATGCAGCAGGAAGGTATCATTCGGTGCATTTTTGATAAAAGTTAAAACTTGTTCACCGTCCAAAACTTTTGACTTTTTAGGAAGATATCTCTTTGATTTAACCTTTTAAAATGCTATTAATTGACAATATCTTGAAATATTAATGTTTTCCTTTACTATAAGTTCAGACTTCGCCTGGGAATGTTTTGTCCAAAGGCTATTTGGGGTATATTTTTTCCTACTAAAACAAAGTAAAAATAATTAAAAATTGTTGTTACCAATCACCAAAAGGGTTACATACCAATTCCTGAAAGTAAGCCATCATCAATGTTTCAGTAATCACTGTAATTTGGTTTTTTACTTTCCATTGTGGAAAATTTTCATACTCCTCGTCGTACAGGGCTTTAGACTAATAAGCTTTTCTTAGCTTTTTCAACATTTTCTAAAATATTTTGTGGAATTTCCATATTTTCGTTTATAAAACGTAAATGTTGGGGAAACACCCCAACAAAAATAATTTAAACACATACAAACATGCCACCCGGTACATTAAATTAATTATATCATTCTCCGTGCCATTGCTAGGCAATGATCAGGCGCAACAAAGAAAAAGAAAGTTAGTTGGTTTTTTACACTGAAACAGTTCAGTCGTTAAAGCTGGATTTATAAACTCGAAAAGTTGGCGAGGTTGAGGTTCAGTTGTTGTTGGAAATAGGAGTTCAATTTAAACTAAAGGAACACTCAGTTCTATTTATACACTCGTTCATGTTGTTCATGTAAAGCTCATGTAAGGTTCGAAAATTTCCCGGGTAGTTCGAGATAATCAATTTTTATGCTCGGAATTCGGAATATCTAACCTCACAACTTGACCATAACTTCAACCTCACCAACTTTTCGAGTTTATAAATTCACCTGTTACTCAGGCCGCTCACCCACCCAGTACCCCTTGCCTACAACGGCACCTTTTGTATTTCCCTTTTTAGTTGGGATTTAGAATATAGCAATATTGTACAAGTATTGTCTACGTCTTCAAGCTGTCCAATCTCAACAAATGGTAGAGTTTTGGATCCCAATTTAGATGTCAATTTTGAACGGCCGGTTCCTATGATGTCATTTATGAATGCATGCCACAACTTAATGACATAAGGTAATGACGTTCCATTATTTATGCCATCATCGGCCCTTTTAAGGTGCATGCAGAGTATTTTTTTGTTCCTGATAAGCTAATTTTACAACATCACATTTTCTAGTGAAATTAATGACATTTAAAGAATTTGTGCGTTTTTTTATTAGTAAAAAAAAAACAATAAAGATTTTAGTATTTATGGAGTAATGTTTAGTTAAGTTTTTTGGTTACTACAAGAAGTAGTCAAGTGTTATATCTATTTGTTGCAGTATGTTTGCAATCATTTTTCTATAGACAGTGAACAGTTCTAACTATAAGTGGTAATTATGGACTTTAGGGGCCCCTCTCAAAAATGGTAAAAAAATGAAAAATGTTTCTTGCAATATGTAGCACGTACTTTCTAAACGACAAATCCGCGAGCGGAAAACCATTTTTTTAATTGCAAATATAAAAAAAATGTGAAAATAGGGTACACACCCGCTTGTGACAAAAATGAAAAAAAAAAATGAAAAACTCTTGTTGATTTATGTAGCATATACCGAATTGGAACCAAAAAGGTGGATTAGATGCCGTGTTATTGAGTATGTTATTGAGTGCACGTTTATTGAGTATGCAGATAAGCATCTGATGTGTGGTCTTGCATCTTGCAATGTTTCTATTTTTCTACATAATTTTAGGAAAGTTTGGAGAAAATAGTACTGATTCTGGTCTAAAAAGAACCGTACGTACGCCGCAATTAAAGGAAAGTATTTCAAATGCTGTAGATGACACTCCATCAACGAGCACTTAGAAATTATCAGCACAGTTTAATACATCGAAAACAGTAGTACATGAAGTTTTTCAAGAATAGCTGTTATATCCATATCATGTGCAAAAGTACATAAACTGGTTTCTGAAGATTTTCCTCTTAGAATGCAGTTTGCAAACTGGCTACTGGATCAGCAACGAAATAATGTAAACTTCATTAGCATTATTCTTTTTACGGATAAAACAAGGTTTACCAAAAATGGTATCACCAACTTACACAACGCACATGCATGGGCTGATGAAAATCCTCATGCAACTATTGTTTCCCATCAACATCAGTTCTAATCAATTAATATCTGGGCATGAATCATTGGCAATTTTTTTATTGTACCGTTCGTATTGTCGGAAGGCTTGAATGGATAACTTTATTTGGAGTTCCTCCTGAACGCCTTTCAGGATTTAATAGAGCCCTTACTACTTGAAATCCATGCACGATGGGGCACCACCTCATTTGAGCGTTGGGGTGCGGGAGCACCTGAATAACGTCTATCCAAACGGTTGAATAGGCAGAAGAGGACCTATTGCCTGGCCTCCTCGACCTTCCAAACTAACGCAGTTGAATTTTTACCTGTGGGGACTTCTACAGAAAATCACGTTTCATTGTGATGTGATATGGACCACGGCTGGGTTATTGTGGCAGGTGCAGCAGTCCTCAATCCGTCGTGGCCACGAGTTTATCAGACCTCACAGAGCCCATGTTGAACCCTCTTATGAAGTTTTTCAATAATTTCGTTTAGGTGCTATCATATTACATCACTGCGTTTTTGTTAAATTTTTGTATTTTTTCGGATTAAACAACTTAAAATGAAACTTTTCTACTGTTTGAATGACCTTTCGTAACACACTTTGTTGCCAAGAAACGAAATAGAATTCATGATCATTTTTATTTAAAATTAGCCATAAATTCGTTTAAAAGGGGGGAGTGTGGCTGTGTACACTTTGGAAAATTTAGAAACGAAAAGTTTTGTATTAAGTGTATAATCTTAACTTCAATGCAGAGCGCTTTCGGCCTTAAGCCATCATCAGTGCCTCCTGAAAGTGAGGAAATAACCTTTGTAGACATCTGAGTAAGTTTGAATGTAGTAAAAATTTTTAAAAATATTCTATAATTTTATATTATATAATTAGGTTGAATGTATTGAAATTTTTAATTTTGACTAAAGCATGGTGTTCTTAGGGTTATGTACTCACTTTGTCAGGAACCAGGAAGGAAATACTGCCGAACAAACTTTAGTGGACATTTTCTTTAAAACTATTACAAAGAACACTACATAAAACACATTAAAATACTTGTATATGGGACGAAACTTTGGGGATGAACCACTAAGAGGTCATTTTAATTTTTATTTTTATTGTAACATTTTAGCCGAAGTATTTTTGGCGGTATGGTTTCTGATTTCTATTGTAACAAGTGACAGCACTGACTTTGACATTGTTGAGAGTGTCGAAATCGAAAGAGCGGGTTATTTAAATTTGAATTAAGGTTGAAAGTATTTTCGGTTTATAAATTTAGATTAAGGTTGGGTGAAAATTGATTTTAAAATTTGAGTTTAATTTAATTTTGTTAGGTTTAGTTTTTAGTTGAGGAGGCGTCTATGTAATGGGACGTAACTTCTATTCAGGCTTACTTGTGTGAGAGTACCTACCTTTTTTTTAGGCTAAGGTGTAAGTTAGCTAGATTTATTTTTTTAAAGTCTTTATCATACAGGGTGTTACAAATTCTTTAAGAGGTCTTTACTAGTGTCCATCACATTAAATCTGTATTAAGTTATATTAAGTATTTTGAAAGTTATTCAAGAGAAACCCATTTCCAGCGAAAATTTTATAGGAACTTTTCATCTTATTTTTTCATGTTCTATCTGAATCAGAGAGATTTCCCACATTTTCGCGAACACCCTGTATAGACAAAAATTTTGTAGATAATTAATATGTTTTTTCTTGAAAGGAAAATAAAAAAATAAATACGCAGCGCGCCGGTCAATTATCCTGTTTACCATGTTCCCTGGAGGTCTATAACTACACAACTTTTAATAAGTAAGTGGACATTTAAAATGAAGAAACCGATTTTTTAAAAATTTATTTGCAAAATCTTCGTCTTACAAAAATAAACAAGTCTATTCAACTAATAAAAATCATTTAGCTGCAGGATGTTCTAAATTAAATGCGTTTTATTGCTAACTTGCTTATTAGTACACCCACATCAAGAATTATTAATCTTTTAATACTTTACAGTTACGTTGTTTTAGTTTACTAATAAGCAAGTTTGCAATTGTGTGCATCAAATAAGTTAAAACATCCTGTGAAAAGTAAAACACAGACCAACTTTAATATTATTAATAAGATCCAATTGCTACAGTATACGCTCGATTAAGTAAGCGTTCTTTATATAAACCGAGATATAAACTATATATATATAATTCAGTGAACACTAGAAATTCATTGAATTAAGTACTGTTCTTTGAAGTGAATTTTTTGTAGTTTTAACGATAATACTAGTGTGCCAAAGCCTGCTCCATATCCATTAAAAATATTGACACGCACAACACTAACACCTAAAGTTTCAAGTTGATGAGCGTCGTAATCGCATGCGAAGTAGCCGAGGGCTGCTTGTTGTTGCATCTAAATGCCGATTGGCCAATATTTAAGACTTTGGTGGAGATATTAGACAATAACGACTTTTAAAATTAGTATATATTCTTATTTTCTTCTTTATTGCAAGAAGTTACATATTTCGAAGGAAAAACATTGTTACTTAAATAGATTTTACTTGTAATATAGGCATACTCAATGTAAGAAAAAAAAATTTTTAATCCATTGGATATTATATTTTGTTTTGAGAATACCATGACTTTACTTTTAAAAGAAATATGTAAATCGTATATTTAAATGGAGTAAGTATGCATCGTCAAGAGAGTTTCTGTTATGTTCCTTTTAAAATTTTAATACTAACTTAAAGTTTATAGTATCCTTGTTTGAAATCTTGACTTTAACTTAAAGTAAATACTAATTGTTAAGCAAGCCAAGTGTTGTTATTTAACTTGCGTCAACAGTTCATGAGGCTTTTATGTTCCTCGATTGTAGGTTAATTCCACTGATTCTTTTATTTACTGAGTGAAGAAATCAAACAAGCTTTTCACTGTGGTAATTTGGCGTTTATTTCTCCAAATCACACAAAACTTCTTTAGTACATGATTTACAATAACATACTATAACATAAATATTCACTACTGATTTACAAATACATAACTAGTCACTACATTTGTTTAGTACATTTGCTGGGTGCATTTTTAGAAAATGCTATTTGTTTCAATCCGACGGAAAGAAACCACGTGCGCTTGTTGACATACAACCTTGCTTTATCGAAGCCAAAAGTGTAGTAGTCTACAAAATGGAAAACTATACCATCCGACAGCAAGGCCACGCCCCTGTCATGACGATCAACCAACAATGCACTCTGATAGGCTACCCAGCCGCCATGTTAAATATACTCTTAACATCTAAATGTAGAACATTGCTTTTTTCTGGAATAACGGTCGACTATCCGCTTTTATATGTATTTTAAAAGATGATATTTGCAAATTTTATGTTTATTCCGGCAATAATAATATTCGTTCCGCAAACATTAATACATTTTGCTCCTTTATTGAAATAATATTGAAATCAGATATTTAACAGTAGTATTGATTCTATAAAAACATTTGTGGCATTTAATTATATTATTTTTAATGCATTTGGGTGATCGTTTTCCCAACACCAATTCTAACTTCAAACAAGTTTGTATGTTATTTAAAACTAAAATGTTTACTCATATCAGGAAAGCTAATTGAGTAACCCATAAACTAATTTCAAAAGGGTTTTTAAGCAACCGAAATATCATTTCTAATAGCAAGTTCCTATATCTTTATATTTAGTAGATAAGTTTTAGAAAAATATCTACTTTAACGGAGTATTCGGTCGAAAATATGGAGGTATACCCGCCTGCCCGACTTTGCCCCACTTTCCCCTACTCCTTGACTGACACTACCAGAATTCTTTTATCCCGAAAAAATCATCTCGCTTAAAGAACGTTCCTGAGGCCGTGCTTCCCAGAAAGTATACCATTGTAAGATTAAAAACCCAAGTAAATCGATTTATTCGTATAGCATCCTGAAGGAATTTTCATGCAGTGTTTTGTACATAATCATAAAAAAATTATACAGAAATACCGAATCTCGAATGAATAGTATAGTTAGTATACAATATATAATTGTCGGAGCAGTCACTTTTAAAAATAGATCCACTTTTTGTAGCCTATGTGTGTACATGTTTTCTTTTTAATCAGTAAGGGATATCTTTTGGTAACAATAGAACAATGTTTGTAGAGAACATCCATGAAAAATGAAAGAGGCTTCTAGTTGGGAATTCGAGTGGTCTTTATATACAAAATGATATATTGTTAATCATCATTTATATCTAGCTTCATTTCATTTAGGCGGTGTAAGACATATTTTAATATTCAGGCGACAATTACTTCTATTATTATACCTAGACACTAATAAATTTACTTCCAGAGTTTATTTCAGTCAATTAGCGATTAATGTTTCCCTTTGTTTTTAAATAGGTACATTGTATTCTTCAAATTAGTGCCTTTTAATGGGCTTAGTTCTTAATCTGTACGGTTTTAAAATCATTTTAAAATAGTACCTACAGATTTTTGACTCTCTAGGGTAGCTCAAAAGAGAGGAACAATATTTTTTTTTTAAATAGAACACCCTGTATATGTTTGCACTTTTAAATTCCCCTCGATATTCCGCATATCGTGGCAAACATAGTTTTTAATTGTTTTGCAATGTTGCCAAGTTATTTAAAAATATTCTTTTCTGGAAGAAAAAACTTGGCACCTTAAAACTTGAAATATACTTAATTGAATTAACTCAAGACATTCGAAACATTCTCAAGGGTATCAAAGATAAAGACTAATTCAAGACTCAAGACCCTCAGAACATTCCATATTTTGTACAGGGTGTGCCCTACAAACGTGTCAACTTTTTACATTTTAAAATTAATTTACTCTTTTTTTTCAAATAGAGCGTCCTGTATTTTAATATTTTTTGCCCTCTAAAACTTTTGTTAAAGGGTTCATTAGTTATTTTTGCTCATTTTGACGTAATCTTTTTTTTTAATCAAAAGTCTGGGAAAAATGTTTTTTCTTTTAATTTTACTTATTTAAGTTGCTTTAATCAGTTTATCTAACTGCTTACATAAACTATCTAATCAAATGTTCAAAGTGTCCTCCATTAGCCTAGACACAATCTTCAAATTCTTCGCTGAATTCTTTAGTTGTCGGAGACATTTTGTACACCTGATCTTTAACAAATCAGACTTTTTATTAATACAAATATTACGCCAAAATGAGCAAAAATAATTAATGAACCTTCTAACAAAAACTGTAGAGGGCAAAAAACTATACAAGATAAAATATTAAAATACCCTGTATGTTCCATTTGAAAAAAAAAATAAAATAAATAAATTAATTTTAACATGTGAAAAGCAGTGGCGGCTCGTGACGGAAGTTTGTGGAGGTTCACAAGCATCAAGCATGGCAAAAAAAGAACGAAATTTTGCGCATATCTCCGCCCACCACTACCCCTTCCTTTTATTTCACCCCTCCGTTCTAACCACAAGATATTGTGTAGTTAAGTGTCAAATTTACGAGTAAAAAGGTTTCCTAATTTTTTTGTTCTTTTTGTACGTAGATATGTTAATAAAACAAAATATTAATTTAAATTGAAAACTTACCAATAACAGCATACTTGGGAAGCAGTAACTAGAAAAGTCAACAACGACAACATAAAAAAAACTAAAAATATTTTTGAAAAACAGAACTGATTAAACACAGTGTCTAAACAAAAAATGCATTCTTCTGTCTTTAAGTTTAACAAATTTCTCAGTAACTAAGTCATTAAAGTTAGGAATATCTTGCAACATTTTTTAAAAGAATAACAGGACTGAGGGCAAAAGCAGAAGATCTTCTGTTAAAACAGAAGATCTGGCAACACTGCATGACCTACACAAGCTATGCCGCGCTTATGCAGGGTTTTACCGCGCTACACGGATCAGCAAAACATATAAAACGATCTCTCAAAAACCATCCGAAAACAAGGCGGCGGCATGCAGCACAGCAAGAGCGTGCTCATTTGAGAGGATTGAAATCCCATTTATAGCCGTGCACTAAAAAGGGATGGGGAGGACAAGGTGCATTTATTACCGGAAGCGAACCGTCCATATCAAGTAGCGATAGGCATGGAGCACATTTTTCCTGCGATAAGCATTCGGGATTAGAGACCTGCTACAAAATATTTAGTTAGCGAAACGATAAATGGATAGGGAGCTTATAAAGTCATGTTAAAATTGCTTTGTAACAGACATTATATTGTAAACTAAATATATAATTTATAGTGAATATTTGTCGGTCGATGTGGGGCTGAATCTTATGGAGGCACGTGCTCAAGTGCTTCTATATAAGAGCCGCCACTGGTGAAAAGTTGACACGTTTGTAGAGCACACCCTGTACAAAATATGGAATATTCTGAGGGCCTTAAGTCTTGAATTAGTCTTTATCTTTGATACCCTTGAGAATCTTTTGAATATTTTGAGTTAATTCAATTATATTTCAAATTTTAAGGTGCCAAGTTTTTTCTTCCATAAAAGAATATTTTTAAATAACTTGGCAACATTACAAAATAATTAAAAACTATGTTTGGCACGATACGAGCAACATCGAGGGGAATTTAAAAGTGCAAAAATATATAGGGTGTTCTATTTAAAAAGAAAATCTTGTTCCTCTTTGTTGAGCCACCCTATATAGTCAAAAATAATTTCACGTTATAACTCACTTACTGTCCTTCAACTTTTATATTAACATTTCTTGTGTATTATAAATATAAACGGAACTATTCTACTTTGCCACACTAAACGGCCACCCTGTATATCTATTGTGTAACTGAAGATCAAAGCTACTTTTACGCATTGAATTTTTTGTATCGTGTTTTATTTCTTGAAATCGTTAAATTATTATTAGAGCAAATTAATCTGACTTTTGAGAAGGTTAATCGGTTCTGTATGAAGTATTGTTTTTAATTATTATTAATAATATTTTCATTAATTATCCAATACTTTTTGTTTCATGGTTGTTTTCCATGACATGTGTTTCGTTAAAACACAAAAAAAACGAGTATTGCTTTGCAATTTTGTTGATATACTTAGGTACTGCATCATTAAATTTTGCATACTCGGAACACATCAAAGCTTTTTCTGTTCAACCGGAGAGAATAGTTATTAACAATATCAGTGTTACGAAGAATATGAATTTACAACACAAATATTGATTGATTGATCTACTTTCACTCTGCTGGTTGATGCACCTAGGAAAAAGTTTTTTTTTTAAGTCTCCAACCTGCCTTCGATGCTCAAGGCTCTCCAGGTTGTTTGTCAGATCATGGTCACCGATCAAGCGAATGGCTCTTCTTTGAATGGAATCCAGTAATCTAGGAGCAGAGCCCCAAATATGCAAACAATACTCCGGCGATGGTCGAATTTGGGCTTTATAGAGTATCAAAAGTTGTTGGGGTGTATAGAAGTTCTTAGTTCGGAAAAGTATTCCAAGCTTCTGCCTTGGCAATGACCGCAACGTGACTATGCCCAGACATATGACTATTGAAGTTGACGCCCAATAAATTAATTGATGAAGCTAAGGGAATGGAGTGTCCCGCCATGACTATATTAAGATGTGAGACCTCTTGCTGCCTATAGAGATATGCATTGGCAGCCAATGTCCGAGCATCCAAAGTAAAAGATGAAACAAGTGTGCTGTCATCAGTGAAGTTATATATAGGATTTTTAGTTTTTTCCCAGAGATCGTTAATGTATAGTAAAGCCATTTTTGGCGGTAGGGTTTTGACGCCATTTTCGGTAGAAATAATCGCTCGTTCTACATTTTTGGAAAACCAAGGCTTGCCATTAGAGGGGCACTTGAGAAAGGGATGAAGGCTTCCATGCCAGTAAGGAAACCCTCCGATACTTCTCTAGCACAGATGGATGGATCGTTAGAGGTAAAAGAAAGGTTCCGTCAAGGAAATGTTTGAAAATGCTCCTTTAGGTTATCCCACTTAGCGATGTAGATGTATAATGCCAGATCTTGCGTGGTTAAGGAGGCTGTTTGGCACTAATTAGTAGTTTGTTGAGTGCCGAAATTATGGTCAGACGTTCCTAAGAGAGGCTTCACGGTGACAGTGTACAGGACGGGGTTTGAAGTTAAGAAAAGATACATCAAACTAGCAAAAGCACCATCTCGTTCTGGAATCCGAGTTGGTTCACCCACGAGTTGGGTGAGGACAGAGCTGATGGCAAGGGATTCGGCTTCGCGACTTTCTCGTCAATTGTAATTGAGTATTTGAGTCAGCTGACATTATGAACGTTAAAGCCCCCAAGGATGACAAGTTCGGAATTGGGATGGTGGGTTTGCAAAAAGTCGATGGTATTAGCAAATGAGGAGAACAAGTCTCTATAATGGGTATCACTTGGCGGCCGGTAAAGGCACCAGATGAATTTAGTAATTCTCTGCGTTGATATTTTAAACCACATTACATCAAAGTCATTAGGCTCAAGCATCTCCTCTCGTTGACAAGAAATATCACTGCGGATAAAGAGACAGAGGCAAAAATTGCGCCTAAATCGGTGATGGAGGCGTATCCAGGATATAAATAGCTGACCGTACGATGATCTGACCTTTGTTTCAGTTAGTGCGAGTACATGAGGTTTGGTAGATTGTAGATATTGATGGACTACATTGATGTTCGAGTTCAGTTCTCTTATATTGCAGAAGTCAATTTGGAAGCTGCTTATCTTGGATGTTTTAACAACTTCAGTTGTCACACCATTTCCATTTTGAATGTTGTTTGAAGGACCCGCCGGGCTATTGGGAATGGTTGATGTTGGGATAATTTCGCTCTGATAGAAATGTTATATACAAGAAATTGAAGGTTTCCTCATAGGGTCTATAATAATATGTGTATGGGATCGTTTCCTTTTCGAAGTACTGTATGATTAAATTTAAAAATTATTATTAACTGATACAAAACAACATTTGAATATAGACATAGAGTTTTCCGGAAATATCCATAATCACGTGACTAGGATGCATAATAATGTGTACCAGGGAAATGCAATAAGCAAAGACCTATGTAATCAAATATATCAAGCAACACAAGAATACAAGAAGTTACCTATTGACATCAAATTTGGGTGAGTTTAGTTGTTTAATTAAATAATGTCAATAGAAAACATAAGTTACTTTAAGAAATTTAGAATGTGTACACTCTTGAGTATTTATCACTGTCGTTTGAGTTGTAATTTTTTAGAGTTTTATCCTTGATACCAGTGGTTTTAAAACACCCTTTCAATGGAATAATTTACGATATTTTCTAATAATTAAAAAGGAATATCTCTTTTCCTTATCATAAACTCTGTAGTCGAAATCAATATATCAAGAATTATTACTCTGTATGCGCAATACATGAACATTGACTGATTAACATGGATGTCACACATTCATTAGTAAATAATGGTATGGTTTCCATTGTAATGTAATCAAAATCCTATTTATATTCAAAACGCAACTGTTTTCCAATTCATGCATACACTGTTTTACGGCTACCAAGAGTTTTTGGTAATTTCTGGTAAAATGGTACGATGTAGCAAGAAAAAAAAAATAAGGACAAGGATGTTAACCCTACAAAGCTACGAGGTGTTCCATTTAGCTGGGGGAACAAAAGTAGACTTCTCTCACATACAGTGAGCTCAAAAGGGTTGGAATAAATTCGTTTAAAATTCAGGTGATTATTTTCTGGAAAAACGCTTAGACATGTCGGTTATTATTTTTAATTGCAAATTTTTTGACATAAGAAATGTGTATACAGGTTATCTCAAGAAGAACATCCGTCAACACTATTTTTTTAAATAGAACACCCTGTATTTTATATTATTTTTAAATTCGACGATACATTCTAAACACTTTTTGTATAATATACCATATCTCCAAAATCAACGGTTTTCGATATATTGACATATTAATATTTTTCTGAAAAAATGCTGAGATCCGTGGATTTTTAGTTTTAATTGCGCATTTCTTTATTATCATTGTAACCTGATACCTGAATTAATTTATTTTGACACAGACATTTACTTTTTGTAAAAAATTCTTCAAATTATGTAGATCTATCTAACTTCAAGTAATTCTGTAAAAATGACGCGGTTAAGTGAAAAAGATAGGATAGAGGTACTAATGATGCTGGGCTATGGAGATAGGATGCGAACCCAAACCGAAGTGTGTGAGTTATTTAACAATAAGTACCCAAACCGAGCACCAATATCTCAATCTGTTGTTAGTAAAATTGTAAAAAAATATAGGGATTTAGGGCATGTTAGAGACAATTATATTCAAGGCAGACCTAGGATTTCACAAGATGTACAGTTAAATGTCCTCTTAGCTGTCCAAGAAAACCACCATAGTGTTACTCGCGGTATTGCCACGGAAAATAATATTTGTCAAGCAACCGTATTGAATTATTTACACAAAAATAAATGGCATCCCCATAGGGTACAGTTGGTTCATGAACTTAATGAAGATGACCCGGATAGAAGAACAGAATTTTGCGAAATAATGATGAACAGATACATTAAAGATCCTCAAATTTTAAAAAATAATTGTGTTCTCTGATGAAGCAACGTTTACTCTAAATGGGCATGTAAATTACATTCCCAACAATAACTTATGGTACCAGCAAGACGGAGCACCAGCCTTTACACACGCCCGGTGCTTGAGTACTTGGATACAGTCTTTCCTGCCAAGTGGATTGGTCGACGGGGTCCAATAGAATGGCCGGCAAGGTCACCAGATTTGACCCCGCTAGATTTTTTTCCGTGGGGCTATTTAAAATCTAAAGTATACTTTAACAGACCTAACAATATTGATGAACTTAAAGCTCGAATAAGGCATGAGGTTAGATTAATAGAGCCCCAGGTAATCCATAACGTTTTGGAAGAATTCAAATATTATAAACTAAATAGATGTAAAGAGGTCATTTTTAATTGTAGTTTTCGTACCAGAAAAAATGTCAATATATCGAAAACCGTTGATTTTAGAGATATGGTATGTTATACAAAAAGTGTTTAGAATGTTTTATAGAATTTAAAAATAATATAATATACGGGGTGTTCTATTTAAAAAAATTAATGTTGACGGTATATGTTTTTCTTGAGACACATATTTCTTATGTCAAAAAATTCGCAATTAAAAATAATAATCGACATTTCTAAGCGTTTTTCCAGAAAATGATCACCTGAATTTCAAACGAATTTATTCCAACCTTTTTGAGCTCACTGTATATACAGTTGTATGGTTTTTTTTTTCATACCGTTTACCAGTTTTTAATTGTTAAAAAGCTCTAAGTTTCCCATATGCTGCATTCTTTTCTTTTTCATATAAATATATAGTTCCTTTTTTAACTCATACGTTGTTAAGGTTTTATTTCCAACACTTTAAATAATTTAAATAATATCTACATATTTTATGCACTTAAGAGTGCAAAAATTCAAATTTTACTTCCAACATAAAACGTAAACGCTTCATATATCTAATTTGGCAATAAAAATATAGCGATGAGCAGCGTTTTAAAATTTAAAATATCTCTCAAACTGAGCGTGAAACTCCGGATATGAAGAGATCTGCGAAGAAGTGCAATAAATCCTCAACTTTATGATACAAACGATGATGGCCGCAGCGCGCCCGGCTCCCCACTTTTTAAAAGTGGCTTATGAGACGTTTTTTTTCATTTTGCTTTTTATGAGAGTTTTTAGTTTCATTGTGTTATGCTACGTTCTGTAATTCTTGCCGAGATAGGCACATTTTTGGAGTCACGCGATGCCAGAACTATCAATGATTACAAAAAAACTAAATCATATATTTAAATTTCAGAGCTCTTTAATAGACAGAGTTGAACTGGCTCAACGATTAAATATAACTCATTTGACATTCCAGCATTATTTGTCGCCAAATGTGCTTTAAGTCTAGCGCTCCCTCTCACCCTGATATTCAACCAATCATTAAGAGTGGGGTTGTTTCCCAAATCATGGAAAAAATCCCTAATTATACCAGTTTTTAAATCTGGCAATAAAAGTGATATTAGTAACTATCGACCAATATCTAAACTGTGCATTTTTGCTAAAGTTTTTGAAAAGGCAATTTATGAACACCTCTTTCTTTTATTAAAGAATAAAATTAGTATCCATCAACATGGATTTTTTCGTAATGGGTCGATAGAGTCAAATCTCATTTGTTACTCGGAGTTTTTAACTCGTAGTATGGATAATAGAATTCAGGTTGACTCCATCTACACCGACTTCAGTAAGGCTTTTGATAAATTTGACCACCTTTTACTTCTAAGAAAGTTATCTGAGGTTGGTGTACGTGGTATGATTCTGGACTGGTTTGACTCCTATTTAACTGACAGAGAGCAGCTTGTTTCAGTGACTGGCTGCAGGTCGAATAACTTTATATCTATCTCAGGTGTACCTCAAGGTAGCCACCTGGGGCCGTTACTATTTACCTTGTACATAAATGATATACAGACATGCTTTCATCATTGCAAATTTCTATTCTATGCAGATGACCTCAAATTATACAGAGAAATATCTGAAGTAAGCGATTGCAAGAAATTGCAAGCAGACTTGGACAGGTTTCACATTTATTGCAATGAAAATCATTTATTTCTTAATCTAAAAAAATGCGTTACTATCACGTTTTCCCGCAACCATAATAAAATGGTCTACAACTACAACCTTGGTGGGCATTATTTAAAACGAGTGAGTCAAGTTAGAGATCTGGGAGTTCTTTTTGATGACAAGTTGTTATTCGACATTCATATACAAAACACTGTCAGTAGTGCGTTCCGGATGCTCGGATTTGTAAATAGACAAGGCAAACACTTTAGGCATAATAAAACATTAATATCTCTTTATTACGCATACGTCTTCAGTCGTCTTAATTTCGCTTCTTTTGTTTGGAACCCACAATATGTTGTTTATAAGTCGTGTATAGAATCTGTCCAAGATAAATTTTTAAAATGTTTAGCATTTAGGGATAACATTAGATATGATAATTTGGGAATGCTACGCTCTAAGTATAAGTTGTTGTCCTTGGAACATCGAAGATCCGTTAATGATATACTTAACCTCTATGAAATAATTAACTCAGAAATTGATTCTCCTGAGCTGTTGGCATTGGTGACCTTTAATGTTTCTCAGAGGAATTTTAGGAATATAAATTTATTAAAATCCCGCTTTTCTCGGACAAATAGTTCTTTAAACTCGACTTTCTCGAGAATGTTTAAATTTTCTAACTCGGTATGTGATGCAGTGGACTTTTTTTCTACTTCCTTACAACCCTTTAAGAACAAATTAAAAGGAGTATTTATTGACTTTTAGTATTTAGGTTAGTAAGTACCTATTAGGTTTTACTTAGATCTGTTTAGTTGATAGAATAAGTACACTATGAACATTTGAATTAAACTAAATTGTATTTGTAAATAGTGGATACCTTTATGGGAGCATATCCTGTTCGTATCCCAAAGAAAATAAATGTATAAATGAAATAAATAAATAAATTAACTACTAACTAACCTATGAAATGAATGATTCAGTAGAAATAGAAGACACAAACACCTTTTTCTCTGATCATTAGCCACACTGAAAAAGGGATCTTTAAACCAAAAGTACACGGTATTCATTGAAAAATTTTTTCGTTTCCATTTAGCCAAAAGGAGTTTTCCTGAGCCAAGAACAAATAAATTTAATAAGAGGGAACAAAAGTCGTTTTTTTTTTGTATTAAGTGTATAATAAGATATAGAAAGTATTTAATGCAGATGAGACAGGTCTCTACTATCGTGCATTGCCAACAAAAACATATGCATTGAAAGATGACGAGTATACTGAAAAAAAACAGCAAAACAACGATTTACAATTCTGTTCTGTGCAAATATGGAAGGTGAGAAGGAAGAACCACTCATAATAGGCAAAAGCAAAAATCCTCGATGTTTTAAGTTAATTGTTTAAGTTACCTCTTTAAAGGGTCTCGAACAAAAAGGCGTGGATGACAGCAGACATCATGACAACATGGCTTCACAGATTTGAGACCAAGATGAAGAAGCAGAATAGAATAGTGGTATTGTTTCTGGGTAATGCAACGTCTCATCCCAAAATTACACTGGATATCAAACTTATTTTTCTTCCATCCAATACTACCTCACATTGCCAACCTTTGGACCAAGGCATTATTTAGAATTTTAAAATTCTCTACAGAAGCTGCCTTATTAAGAGGCTTTTAACATGTATAGACAGTGGTTGTCCTATTCAAGTCTCCACAGTGTTCGAATGGAAATTATCTGTTAGAATTACGCCACAAAAATAAACAAAAAATTTTAATTTTAATTAACAAATATTGCTTTTTTATTACCAAAGCAGTTCTTAAACTAAAAGAGGTATTACAAGATTGTAATGATGTAGATTATCATGTAAACAACGTTTCTCTCAATGAACTATTTATTTATATTCCTAAATCTTCTGTAACTTTATATTTATTTATCCTTATATAAAGTCATCGAATTATTTATTTATTTTATTTCACAAAATTATTATTTATAATTGGCGACTTCATTGCAAAGACAAAACTAGCCTTTTTCATTCAAAGTATCTTCTCCCGACGATGATATTTAGCATTGCCTCCAACGCTTTGTTAGTCTTCCTCGTGTTCTTCGGTCTATTAATTAATGTGTTGTTCATTGCATTTCTTCTAACTGATCATCTCCCATTCTGTTTACGTGTCGATTTTAGAATCTCCCCCTTTGTATGACTCACCCGGTGTCCCGCCAATTCATCGTACGACATTTTACCGCGCGACTTTTCATCGCCGACAATTGAGCGCGCGACAATTCATCGCTACGACACTTCATCGCGCGTCAATTCATCGCAAATTCTTCTGTTAATGATTTTACAGATATAATTTCTATATTTTTCATTTTGGGTCATGTTGAGTACTATAATTACTTAATACTATAATTACCTAGTCCTCTTAAGGGGTTAGTTCAGTCTTCCTGAATTAATATTCCCCGGTGAACTTGAAAAAGGCGAATTGGAACCAAAAAGGTGGATTAGATGCCGTGTTAGCGCTTTTTAACCAATATAAGTCTATATATCTTCTGTTTTAATAGTTACAATATATATATAACAATACGGCGATAAATTGTCACACGATAAATTGTCGTAGCGATGAATTGTCTCTGCGATGAATTGTCGGCGGTGAATTGTCATTCGATGTATTGTCACGCGATATGTTGACGCTAAATCGACTCACCCAGCCAGATACTGATCCCATTTTTTTAGTCTCCCAGGCTTCGTTATACTCATTACATCGTATAGTATTTTCCTTGCATGGCTTGCATCTCTACCGTATGGATGTTCTTGGTGCGATGGCGTCTGATCTTGTCTCCGCCACATAGGCCAGTACAGGCCTGACCGAGGTTTTGTAAATTCCTATTAAGCATTTCTTGCATATATGAAATATTTTAAGGAAGCTGAAATACAGTTAGCTTTCAATGTCTATGTGTTCACTTTTCGAACTTAAATACTATTTTGGGGTTTTATTAAAAACCAAAAATAAAGAACCTTGGTCTGTTAAATAACAAATCCCAACGACTCTAATTCATATAATACTGTACATACTGTACATATAATGCGGTAATCACAGTCTAAATTGTAACCGAACAAGGTCTCCAATGTGTTAAAGGTAATCTGTGTTATCTGGTCATCTTTAAAGAGGCCAGTAAACGAAAGGTTATTTAAGGGCCATGCACCTAAATGCCTCAAAATTTAAACTTGCTTCATATGTTCGTAAAGATAACGCTACTAATAGGGTATTATCGGATTATTTGTTACCCAACACCCTCCCGTATAAGATAATGAAAACGCTTAATACCGGATCCCATTTCGCTTTCGAATCAAAGCAGAAAACAATACGTGCACTGCCTGTTATGTTATACGTTTCATTACGAGAACCGATAAATATACGGGAGTGTATAATAATACTTTCATCGTGTTTTAATTATTTTTTTCTGATTGGACGCCTTTCAAATTTTGGCCGCTTTCTAAAACGGTCGTTTAATACTATCAATTAGCCAGATCAATTGATATAACGCAGTGCATGATGTTGTAGGGATGGGCGATTCTCGATTAAGTACTAAATTCTCGTACTAAGGTCTACGCCGAGTGAACATGATTGAACACGATGAACCAATTGTGGACCCCCTCGTTTACACAGTAAATAATACATTAAAGTACGGATTATTTCCTGACCAACTAAAACTAGCCATAGTAGTCCCTATATTAAACAAAGGCCGAAAATTACCGTATTAGTTTGCTCCCATCATTTTCAAAAATTTTTGAGTGGACAATGGGTACCTAACCATATTATGAAGTTCATGTTAACGCATGACCTCTTTAATGGGGTTCAACATGGATATTTAAAGGGCAGGTCGACTCAGACAGCAGTGCTTCAGTTTGTTTAGCGGACTTTAGGGTCTTTGGATGACGGAATGATCCCCTTGGGAGAATTTCCTGACCTCTCAAAGGCATATGATACATTGAACTATGAAATCTTGCTTGTTGGACTGTATGGAATTCGGGGAATGGTGTTGAGATGGATCAGGTCATACCTATCGGAAAGGTACCAAAACATAACAATAGGTAAGGGAAAGAACCGCGTAACATCTAATAGAGCGGAAATAAAACTAGGAATTCCACAGGGAAGTATATTGGGCCTCTACTATTTATTATCTATGTAAATGATATTACAAAACTACTTTCTATTGAAAATAACTGTACTTTAATAAATTATGCGGATGATTCCAATTTCCTTATAGTGACTCTAAGTCTGCCAAATATTATTATAAGAACTAAACGAACAATGATGGAGGCAAATGAGTGGTTTGCCAAAATGCTACACTATTTAAAACCACGAGGTCTACATTGGAAGAAATGGAACCGTTGGTCATGAAATGGTCAACTAAAACTGTCAAAGACGACAAAATTTTTGGGAATGGTCTTGGATAGCACTCTATCATGGGGCCATCATGTAGAATATGTTCTTAAACTGAATTGGGTATGTTACACTTTACGCATTTTAGTTAGATATCTGGATAGGCAAACATGTAAAATGGTCTACTATGCAAATTTCGAATCACACGTCAGATACGAAATTATTTTGTATGGAAATGTAGAGACGTTGAACGATTGTTTATATGTCAAAAAAGAGCAGTAAGAAATTGGGTCTCAACTTCAGAGAAAGGTGTAGTCGTAAATTTAGAGAGAACCATTTTCTTACTGTCCCTGCAGTTTACATACAGCAATGTGTTTTATTCTTTTTTTAAAAACAGATCCTTGTTTAGATACAGTGAATCACAAAGTAAATATTAATATCCAACAAGAGCGAAGAACTATACTTTTAATACTTTCCCTAAACATAAGCTGACATTGTACGGAAGTGGTGCTTATTACAAGTGTGCGTTAAACTATACAATAGTCTTTTAAGATACATCAAAACTTGTGACAATATTAAAAAAGTAAAAAAAAAACGTATTTAAATTACTGAAAGACATTGAACCTTATAATATCGAAGAGTATTTTGTAAAAATCTAAAATTTGTGGCGTAAATTTTGCCTAGAGTATCTGATACTATTTTGAAATAAATAGTGTTTTTTTATTATTATTATTATTATTATAATTATTATTTAAAATTTTCTGACAGGTCGCAAGACCTGTCATGCACTCCCTCTACGGGGAACATTCACTCGTCCCAGATATTCCCGATATCAAAAGGATTGAGCTCTGTGGGGGCCCTTTCCCTGTTATTGGGCCCGTGGGATTCTTCTTTGGTTAACCATATACTTTTTGACTGTTCGGCTTGTTGAAAGTAGCACTGCTTTCTGCATATCCTTGTAGAGATCTTGAGGTACGTCTAGTGTTCTAAGGTTTTCCAAAAGCTTGTTTGGGATTACTCCTGTTATTGAAACAATAATCGGCATGGTTTCGATGCTGTCCATATTCCACTGTGTTCTTATTTGCTCCTGTAGGTCTCCATACTTCGCTATCTTTTCAGCATGCTTCACTAGAAGGTTGTTATTATTTGGTATAGCTATATCTATCAGAGTCGTTTTCCTGGCTCTCTTGTCCACCACTACAAGGTCCGGTCTGTTGTGGGATACCGTCTGATCAGTAAGAATAGTCCGATCCCAGTACATCTTATAGTAGTTGCTTTCTAAGATTTTCTGTGGTGTATATTTATAATATGGGATCTTCTCGTTTTGGACAAGCTGTAGTTTTACTGCTAACTCCTGGTGTAGGATCTTGGCCGCTGCATCATGCCTCTCCATGTATTCTGTTGAAGAAAACATCTAGCATCCTCCTGTGATATGTTGGATCGTTTCTGCCGTTTGACATCCATATCTGCATTTATCTGCCTGTACTAAGTTGTCTCTAAATATGTATTTCAGGCAGTTTTTAGTTGGTATGACCTGATCTTGGATTGCCAGTAGAAATCCCTCCGTTTCAGGAAACATCTGTCCAGAGATGAGCCAGTAGTTCGACACAAGACTGTCGACGTGATCCTGGGCTGCCTCGTTCAGGTGTCGTCCGTGCAGAGGTTTTTCCTTCCATATCTGTAGCTTTTCTTAATTAGTCTCGTGATGTTGTGGGACATTCTGATCCCTCAATCTTAGAGGAGTGGAGTGGTCAGCTTCGCAGATAGCATGGTGTAGGTCTGGAGTGTGGGCTTTATTGCAGAAGTACTCCCTTAAGTTGGATTTGTTGATCCATTATTTTTCCTATGTCTGCCAGACCTCTTCCACCTTGATGTCGTGGTAGAGTAGTCCGCTCTACAGCACTTTTTGGGTGATGTTTGAGTGTTTTGGTAAGTTGAGTTCTGATTTTGCGCTGTAGTCCTTCGATGTCTTCGAAACTGAGCAGGCGTAGGTGTTAATTGCTTTGAACAAGTTCTTGCTGTTCAGTTTCGTTCTCAGAAGCCTTTTTGTTCTCTTAAAAAACTCTTCCCTTATATCTGTCTTCATCGCTGCATGACTAATGCGTTGAGCCTGCTTCATCATCAAGTATTTGTAGTTCTCGCCTTATCCCATTGCATGAATCTCCTGGCCATCTTGCATAACGAACGGGTTTTGCTGTATTTTTCCCTTTATCATGGTGAGAGTACGACATTTATCCAGGCCAAACTGCATTCCGATATCACTGGAGAATTCCTCCACTATTTTAAGCATCTGATCCAGTTGGTTTTTGGTAGCGGCCATTAGTTTCAGATCATCCATATATATAAGATGGTTAACCCTACTTGCTTGTTGGTTGCCGTTTTTGATAGCAAATCCATATATTGTGGAGTTTAGTCGGTTGGAGAGAGGGTTCATAGCTATACAGAACCACAGAGGACTCGAGGAATCACCCTGGAATATTCCTCGTTTTATTGGAACTATATCCGGTGGAAATATTGGTGGTCCCCTCATTAAGATGGGTCTTGGTCTTCCACATTCCCATTGCGTGCCGTAGAAATTGTATCAAGTAAGAATCGATTTTGTAGATCTTTAATATGCAAGGGAGCCACTCGTGCGGTGCGGAGTCAAAGGCCTTCTTGTAATCTACCCAGGTGGTATAAAGGTTTCTGTGCTTAGAATAAGCTTGATTGCTGATTACTGAATCAATTATTAATTGTTCCTTGCATTCGATAGCTCCTTTGGTGCACCCTCTCTGTTGTGGGGCTATAATGTTGTATCCTTCACAGTAGGATTATTATTATTATTATTATTATAATCTACAGACGCCACAAGACACATAGGATCTAAACAATATTCGAAAAAGATTAATATAATACAGTGACTAAAGACTAAATGTGAACGTAGGTGGGAACAGCTTTGCGAGGCCCTCTATATTTATTCCGTAGAAGAAAACTGAAAAAAATACTAATGTTTTTAAAAGTTGGAGTTCCTTATATAATTCGAAAGGCTGTATGTCGCTGTTTTCGTCATCCCGAAGGACTGTCCCTAGATCACTATAATGCTTGTTAAGGTCGTCTTTTGATAAAGATTTCAAATAATGAATGTCATAAGTAAAACCAAGGTGTTCAAAATAATCATTTAGCGATTTGAATCGACATTCAGTATCGACTATAATAGCATCTATCAGTGTATTAAAAAAATTAGCTCTGTATTGCATTTCAACGGATTGTATAGGTTCATCAGTATATTCATAGTCGAACATTCGTTTCTTCCTTGCTAACTTTTTTCTTTAAATTGCTATGGAATCTCATAATAGTATATTAAAGTACAAGTTTTATAAAGCTCATTTTAGCGCACGCGTCCATGTTAGAAAACGAGCCGCTTGCGGCGAATTTTATAACGAACAAGTGCACTAATAGCTTTATAAAGCGTGTGCTTTATACTATTTTTTTATATTTTGGCATTTTTTTTAATAAATCAATCCATATTTAAAAAGAAAATAAATCATACAACTTTTCAACATTTTTAGGCCTAAATTTTATGTTGGTAATACAATCAAATTATTTATCATAGTAGCCTTGAAATAAACTAATAATTTTATTTCCGTGTCAGCCATTTTGTCACGAAGTTGTCTGATTTTTCTAACATACCTACATAATTTTAAGAAATGGAGCAAGATGAGTTTAGTTGACGTTGACAACGTGACGGTATTAATAATACTCGTCCCTCTCATTTATGGTTAATCGAAAATCCCCACGCAAGGTAATTTTCAACAAAAGTTTTTGGTAAGCGTGTGGTGTGGTATGATCGATAGTTGTTTAACTGGTCCTTTCATTTTGGAGAATCGCTTCACAGGATACCACTACTTCAATTTTTGACAAAATGAATTACAAAGACTACTATAGGATGTTCCTGTAAACGTCAGAATGCAAATGAACGATCATCACGATGGAGCTCCTGCACATTTCCCTCGTCCGGTCAAGCTACTTTTGGACGAAAGATTTCAAGGGCGTTGGATTGATCGCGGTATTCCTATTAATTGGCCTCCAAGATTTCCAGACCTTACAGCACTAGATTATTGTTTGTGGGCTGATGTAAAAATAAAGTGTATAAAGTAAAAGTAAACAGTCGGGATGCACTAATTCGACGTATTAGAAGTAATGCAGCCAATATTTAAGGAAGAGAGACATAAATCAATAATTAGGAGAGCAACAGACGCTCTTCGTAGATGAAGCCGAAAATATTTAGAAGTGAATGGAAAAAGCTAGTGCCTAAAAATAATTTATGTTTCAATAGTTAATAATAACTAATAAAGTTTACCTCCACCACACCCAGAGGTTACAATAATTTTTTCGCTCATTCCTACGGTCAAATGAAATAATGTTCTGCACGATACTGCCACGCCATTTCGATCGAAAGTTAAGTCTTTTAAATGCTGATATATATTTTGCGATTACCCGCTTCTTAAATTGATATGCGTCGAATACGAATGCCTATTACTTTTGTAATGAGAGGTATTAACGATTTTTTGTAACTTTCACAATATTTCAAACATAATTATAAAGTAGGTTATGTATTTATAATGATACTAAAATAAAGCTATTGCCTTTTTTTAACTTAAAACATAACTTATAGCAAAGAGCTCATTTTTTGGAAAAAAAATTGTTTAAGTGAATTTTTAAAATGTAATTTTAAGATCTAGCATTGTCGCCTGGCTTTTTAATATTCTTAAAGTCGTAAACATATCCTATATTTCAAAGTTGTTAAAGAGCATATTATGAAAAAACACAAATCAACTTTATACTCGCCTGACACGTAATTGCAACCAACGAAACGGCTCAAACGGCCTGGTCATTTTTTTATATTTCAATAGTAGGGTGGACAATGGATATGAGGTAAACTCTATTTACACCGATTTTAGTAAAGATACGGACAGGCATGCTCATAAAAAACCTGCTTGTAAGCATGCTGAATACTGTTGCTAAAATTGAGAGCGCCATACAAAAACAAAATACTCATATGCGAAATGCTATTCCAGCTAAAGTAAAACTGGAAATTACATTAAGATATCTAGTTGTCTGAGATTCTTTATACACATTATCAGCACTTCACAGGGTTGGAGGATCTACAATATCTGAATTTTTACCTAAAGTTTGTGCTGCAACATCCAAGGCTTTGAAGGATTATCTGCGGGTAAGTAAAATAGTGCTGTGAATATTTAAAACTTTTATTTAGTTCCATCATAAGTCAGTTATACTCATAGTTCAGAAAGTTGCCAGGCTTCACTCAACATATCTATTCCAATATGACTTTGATGCGATTGGACATTGCGTGCATGTGCGTCGTTTTGTGTGTTTGAAGCAGGAATTGGGGAATAAGTGATGGGTTGAACGTCTGGAGCTGAAAGTGTGTTGATTTGTGTGTTTGGAGGTGAAAGTGTGGAATAAGTTATGTATTAATTGTCTGGAACTGAAAGTGTGTTGGTGTGTGGGTTTGGAGCTGAAAGTGTGGAATAAGTCATGGGTTGAATGTCTGGAACTGAAAGTGTGTTGGTTTGTGTGTTTGAAGCTGAAAGTGTGGAATATGTACGCGGACAGATAAACTTGGGTACATATTTCGACGTCTAACCGAAGTCAAAATTTGTTGTACTTCAGTCTGCACGCCTAATGATTCGTATAATGGAAGTTGTAGTAATTGAGATGTAACGTTTAGTCCAAGAAAATGGAATTCATTTTCATCGTCGTAGAAAAAATATTTTTTAGGCGATCTAGGGCCTCCGCAACTTCAACGGATTCAGCTGGTTTTCTCACTTTCTTTCGCCTTGCCAGCATTATTTTTCAACAAATCGTGGTACTAAATATACATGACTCTACAATATTACAAATATCATGCTTACAAATTCTTGCCGGTGCAGAATTTAAAAGAGAAGATGAGGCAGCGGTTACATTATTGCCAAGAAGTAATCGGGCATTTAGCAGTAGATGCAGACTTTTTAAATATCATTTTCACAGATGAAGTGACGTATACCACCTCGGGCATGTTTAACAGAAAGATCAAACGTTATAAGGAAATGGAAAATCCCCACAATATTCAAGTAGTAAAAATACAGGGGCGCAGATCAATTCATATTTGGTGCGGCATGATGCGTGATCAGATTATTGGTCCCATTATTTTTGATGGGAATTTCAATGGTGAGAGAATGACGTTAAGAATTATTTAGAGAGTATTCCATTATGCCATTATAATAATCTTATTTGGCAACAATATGGCGCACCACCAGACCACCACACAATCCTATGCCTAATACAAAATATTTACAGAATTGTTATAATTTCTGGATAGGGAGGTTTGGCACGCTTAGATGGCCATCGAATAGTCTCGATCTAAGCCCATTAGACCATTTTTTTGTGGGGCTACTCAAAAAACAGGATTTACTATAATAGGCCTGAAAATATAGAAGTTTTAAGACGAAGGCTCGGACATGAAATTTTTTTACTCAACACAGATCATTTAGATTTCTTTTCAAAATCTATCAATATTAAACTTAGAAGATATATGTTTGATTGTGTAAATAACCAAGAAGGATACATAGAAAATATGTAAATTAGTAGTTGTAGTAGTTATATTATAATAATAACAATAATAAAGCATTGTTCTCCAGACCGCCTTAATTTTTAAACTTTTAATGTATAGATGTTTATTAATAGTCAAATATGTCAAAAACGGCTTCCCAAAGTATCAACATATCATATATTTTTAAAATCAGGATACAAAGATCTTTCATTTTAGCGAACAATAATATACAGAGTGTTTCATTAAAAAAAAAATATGTGCATCTTTTTCTCAACTTTACGATGCGCTTTTGTTTTTGTAATAACTGTAAAAGATAATTCACGAAAAATCCTCTAACGTTTGCATTCAAAGTCTGTTTCTAGTTCTCAAAATAAAACGTCTAGGTAGGGTGCAAAATATTAAAAGAAAAACTGTACAATAGAGGGTGTTCAATTTAAAAAACGAAAGTTGGTATGGACTCCAGCCAAGCGACTTGCCCTGTATATATTAAAATATAATAAAATAAAAATTTCTTTACAATCAATTAATTTTTCTTTTGAACTTTTTTTATAACTCTTTCAGCTTCCGAGAAAGGGTACTGGGTCATCTTACGTGGACCACCCTGTGGATTTTTATGTTTCAAGCCGAAAATCGAAAAGGTGCCCTTTGCTGTCTTCAAATGTGTGCAATGTACAATAAGCTGATAACATAATATGCCAATGAGTGCCCAGAAGTGAATAGGCAACCACCATTATGTGTTTTAGTGAATACTTCCATAAAATCGTTGTTTCTTCTAGAGTTTGTCAAAACACCTGGCGCAGCTTACACATAATTAAAATAAACTATTATTTTTTTTACAACGTAATTAATTTTTTATTACTTCTCAACAAATTGACAACAATAAGTAATAGCTCTGTTGCACTTTAAAAGCAACAACTTATAACGGGTTAATTTTTATAACTGCCATAAGTGCTAGAATGGTATATTAGTTTTAAATACATAACATAATGTTGCGGTTGAACTTTTGGACGTTTACACAGAACTTCATAGAGTTTACTCTTTTTTTACCATAATACTTCGGAACAACTGCTTCTAGAACCCGTGGCGTTTTCGGCTTCATTGAGTCCTCAGTTACCAGATATAGGGCTAATTTAAAATCGTCAGTACACACAGGAGCATTTCTTTCTCGTTTTACATAACAACATTGAGAAATTTTGTATGCAATATCATCTTGCAATGGAGTTGAGCTTCATAGAGCATTAAAAGTTGTTGGGGTGTATAGAGGTTCTTAGTTCTAAAATATATTCCAAGCTTTTGCGAGGCTGCCTTAGTAATGGCCGCAACGTGACTATACCAAGACATATGACTATTAAAATTGACGCCCAATAAATAAATTGATGAAACCAAGGGAAACGAGTGTCCCGAATGACTATATCCGGTTCTTCAACATTAATTTTTATAGAAAAAACTGCCGCCTGGGTTTTTTTTAGCGTTAAGTTCTACTTGGTTACTGTCACCCCAAGATAGAATTTCTTCCAGGTCTTAGTTGAGATGTGATACCTCTTGCTGCCTATAGAGATGTGCATTGGCAGCTGATGTCCGAGCATCCAAAGTAAAAGATGACACAAGTGTGTTGTTATATATATCAGCGAAGTTATATATAGGACTTTTAGTTTTTCCAAGAGATCGTTAATGTATAGTAAAAAGAGGGTGGGCGACAATATCAAACCTTGAGGGACTCCGGCGTTGATGCTAAATGTGTCTGAAAGAAATCCGTCCAGCGCAACTCGCAAAGAACGGTCTTTAAGAAAGCTTGACAACCATAAACAAAATTGAACCGGCATTCCGTATGCTTTCACTTTAGTTAGGAGCCCCTCATGCCATACTCGCTCAAAGGCCTTGGATATGTCCAATGCTACCGCACGGGACTCCCCATGATGTTCTATTGCGTTGTTGCTATTACGGATTTATATTCAAATATCCTGTCTGAACACTTAGTCCTTAGAGCTCTTACAAGGCCTTATTTTCGCTAAAGTGTAGTTTACACTATCATATTATATCAACGTAAAATATGCAGCGTAAAATACGTTTGGCTCTTAAAATACTATTATACGACGTGGCCACCCATACAGCACAATCATAGTTCAGAAATATTTTGTATTAGTTTCTCCGAATTTCGAACCATTTATGATATATTGGTGAAATGTTTCAGAAACCCAAAAATGTCCCATAAAAGTAATGTTTTATTTTATGTTTCTAAAACATTTCCTAATTGCATTTCTGAAATATTTCAAAAACTATTATTCTTTTTTTTTTTTCTTTTTTTTTTCATTTCCCACGTTTTGCGGAAGTACCGCGGTTGTGTTCGCACTAAGGTTATATTGAATCTTTTGTTGAACTTTTAAAGATTTTTTAAAAAATTTTTCATATTTAAAAAAAAAAACCTTTCTATAAAATGATCACGTTTTATTATTTTTCTAAAATATGGGGCAAAGCCCCTTATTATCACATAAGCTAAATTAAGACATTTAAAAATCTTTCAGTAGTTTTTACAAAATTCTTTTAATATAAAAAAAAAAAAAAATTCTTTTAAAATAAAACCTATGATTTGAAAAATTAAAAGAAAACTTCTCTCCTCCAGAGTTCACATTATTTCTTTATTTAACTTAACACATGTGCTACTCCTCTTAACTTAACCATGCAAACTCTTGATTCTTAATTTTTAAACAAACTTTTCTTTAATTACCTTCAGATGTCATTATCTTCTATTATCATACTTAAATATGTTCCACTTATCTATATTACAAAACTTATTTTTAACTTTACTTCTCATTCAATTTATTTAACCATTTAATGCACCAAGTTCCAGCCTTTTTTGTTGTACTCATTTATTTGAGACAACTTATTATTTCGAAGTTAAACTCGATGTTGGTATCCCCTGAAGATGAGTACCTACTTAAGTGCTCGAAACATGTCGGGAATCTAATAACTTTTATGTTAACAATTAAACTGTGGAGGAAGACTGCATTGTTTTATTTCATATTATTCTAATGTTTCTGAAGTTATATAAAATGGAATAATGTATAATTCAATATCAAGAACATATTATTAAGAAAGTATATAAAGTATTATTAAGCAATAAATGTAAATATACAAAATAGGATCCTTAGAGATAAATCTTAAATTCTTCTTTATATGGGGCCCTGAAAGTAGAAATTAAAAAATTAATAATTTTAAGTATGAATCATAATAATATTATGTTGGTATAAAGGTGCATTTATAAAACGTTTCGTCACCGCTATTTCATTATAAAGACAGAAAAGTTTGTCCCAAATTTATTATCAACTGTATATCTTATATAGGTATTCAAAGTTCTCACATTTCAAACGATGTTTGCACTGCGACAACCACAGTGCAACAATTTCTTGTACCTCTAGTTCTGTCCAGGAGGAAAAGGATGCCTTACTGTATATTTTATTATTCTACTAATGATTTTGTAATTTAAAAATTTTTCATTCTTCCTCTGCCCCTTTAATGTTCAATATTCTAAATCACAACAGTAACAACTCAAGTTTGATAAATAATAAACTTAAGCGGGGAAAGTCATAAAATGAACCTAACCTACAATTATTATTATACCTATTATTAAAACAGATACTTACCTCAGTTTCATTATCCATATCATAATTACATTCAGTAATAGCACAGTTCACCCATAAATAATAATGTCTAATAATAATTGCTAATTGAACCTTACACAAATAAAACATAAAATAAGGGGACCCGTGAGGGGAATAGGTTGGTTTTTGTGCATTTGGTCCGTCAAGTATCAAAGACAGGGTGTGTCAACTGTCATTTTGGGTGTAATGAATCTGAAATATTTTATAAATATTCTCGATAAAATATTACCTGTAAAATTTCTTAATTATTTTGTGAGATATTTCAGAAATATTGATATAAAAGGTTATGTTTTTGAGACATTCGAAATATATCAGAGATACTCCTGGGCAGGGCTTAAAAAAATAAGATTTTTTTTGGGAAACCGGACAATTTCCCGAGCTTGCTGAATCAGATTCGAATTTTACATAATGTCGGTTTTCTTAATTTTATAGTTTTTCTGGTTCGTTTAGGTTTTTTTTTATCGTATCTGAAATAAAGGAGAAAAGTCTAATTAGTGTGCTTTTTTGCAGTGTTTATAATCAATATCCTGACACCAAATCGTTTGAAGAATTTCAGATTCATCATCATCAAACAGCCCTTATCACGTCCATTGTTGGACATAGGCCTCCTCCAAACGTCTCCAGTTCTCTCTGTCCCTGGCTGTTGCAATCCAATTTGTCACTATCCTCCTCAGATCATCCGTCCATCGAGTGGGAGGTCTGCCTCGGCTACGCTTGTCAGTTCTCGGTCTCCATTCCAACAGTTTTTTGGTCCATCTCCCGTCCTCTATTCTCGCGATGTGTCCGGCCCATCTCCATTTCCGTGTAGTGATTCGCTGTATTCGCTGTATAATATCAGATTAGCACTGACAAATTATGGCTTTTTAGTTTGTAAAACAATGGGATAAAGGTTTACCTATGGCTGGTTATCAATTTCCTTCATGTAAATATTTAGTCAATTTTAACCACGGCTTATATTGCTTAGGCGAATTTTATCATTGCGCTGTTAATACCAACCTCGGGATATATTTCAAGGATACCTTTGTTGGAACAATTGTTGTCATGGAATTTATGTGGCTGTTATCGCTAACAGGATATTGACAAAATAGAAACTAACAAGGTCAAATTTCCAGTAGAAATATAACTAGTGCATGAAATATTTCCGGAAATTTTTGAAAATTTTGTCTGAAACCAATTTTTTAACAAAAGCATGAGTGCATTGCACCTGAAAAAATCCCGAACCCGCAGGGTGAGGGATTTTTTCTTTGGTGCAATGCACGAATGCTTTTTTTTTTAAATTGGCTGAAGACCAAATTTTGAAAAATTTCCATTAGGAAATATTTTAGGCACGTGTTATGTTTTGATCGGAAATTTCCCGAGTTGATAAAAGTTTATTTAGGTAGTTGCTAAAAAGTTGATTTTGATATATTTATTTATTTAAATAATACCATACTTTAATAACAATTAATATTTTTTCTAATGCTAATAGTAACTAATTATAATAGCCTACTACACTAAATTTATGCTGATTTAAAATTTTGACAGGTCGACTGTTTTGATGTTTTGAAACTATAAATATCAAAAATGACAATTATCCCCGGGATATTTCCAGATGTAATTTTCAAAACGGATGCAATTTCCACTTATCAATTTTTTGAAATTTCCGTGTAAAATTTCCAGTTAAATTGACACTAGGGAAATTTCCATTTAAATTAAACAAATAGCATAGATACGTAACAAACATGTTACTTTCTCACCTTTTCCAGAAAATCAAATTAAAATTCTCGCGAAGTCATGCAGGTCTTTATCCGGGCGAAAAAATAGAGTCGTATCGATCGCTCCGTCCGCCACGACGACGGGTAAAGAGCCCTTTCCGCACCTTTTTCTCCGTGTCACCAGGCCCTTCATTCACCTTGCAGGGCTTCTAAACCCTGCGTATGCACGCACAGAATATTATGACCAGTGGCGTACACGAATCATTTACAGTTGGGTATAAAAAGCTTTCAAATTAACGGGATTTAAGTAATGTTTATTTAAACCATTTGGTGTGTTTACTAAATTGAATAACTCGCAAGAAGTAACAAATACATAACTTGAATTACAACACTTTTTTTGGTTGTTAAAACTGCATTCTTTTCTTTAATAAAACAATGTTAAAACTATTTTATATATAATTAATATAAAATATAATAAATCTTAAAAACGTTCCCGTTCATGATGTTCTTTAGATTGTGCAAGCTAGAATATGCACTTTTGCCCGCGTTCTGTGCTCTGCTTTTTACACTTTATACACCACAAATGTCAGTCTTCGGGCTTGGTGTTGTCTGTACAGGGTTATCCAACCAAGACTAGACAAGGCGATTTTTTGACTTTTCCTGTACTTTTATAAAAAAACTGAAATAGCCATCTTAAGTCATTTTCTCCCGCGAATTCGAATATCTTCAGCAAAAAACAATTGAACATCAAACAAAAGTACTAGGGGTCACTTTTAAATGGGATGCCGTATTTTTAATGAGCTTATCCGATTTCTCATATAAATTTTGATCTAAAATGTTGGATTTTTAATTCAAAAACGCCTTTTTTCTTCAGTTTTAAATTCGGAAAATGTTCGTCTACCGTAAGATTAATACCTGATAGATGGATACCCGTTTCACCTGTTCACCCTTTAACCTGCTTTAAGGCGTCCGTCAGTTAGACAAAATAATCAAGTTTCAAATTTCTATATATTTTTCACGAATTAATTACAAATTTAGTAGTTTTTGCAAATCTATTATTGCTTACGTATAAAAAAAGTATGACATATTAGAAAAAACTATAAACTAAAGTGAATAACTTTAATCTCAATAATATAATTGTTCTATGTGTCCTCCATTATTTTCAAAACATGACCGATGCCCCCTTTTCAATCTCTCCAAAGAATCTCTTACAATATTTTGGTCCTGGTTAAGTCTATTAATTTCATTTATAATTTTTTGCTGAATGTCCTCCAGACTTCTGTTGGGTCGTTGATAAACTACATTTTTTAAATGACCCCATAAAAATGTATCCATTGGCGTGATATCGGGGCTATTTGGTGGCCAATGAATTGTTCCGTTACGGCCAATCCACTGATTGTAACGCTCGTTTAGGTATGTTACCACTTCTCGAACTGCATGAGGCGGAGCACCATCCTGCTGCCAAATGATATTGTTGTAGGCTTGCAATGGCAACCTTTCCAAGAAATCCTCGATATCTTTATGAAGAAAATGGAGGTATCTTTGGCCTGTTAAAGAGCCACGATAAAATAGTGGTCCAATAATTCGATTTTCTAACATCCCACACCAAACATTAAGTGAGCTCCAACCTTGAAACTTTATCATTTCATATCTATGAGGGTTAACTGCTGCCCAGTATCTTGTATTTTTCCGATTGTATACCCCCGATGTTGTAAATGATGCTTCGTCACTCCATAGAATTTTATTATATAAATTATAATCTTCGTCTTGCTCTCTCATCAGCATTGAAGCAACAAATCGAAATCGCAGTTCTTTTTGAAGCTGTGTTAAGTATTGAACGGGAAGGCTGCAATATGGTTTTAGACCACATTTTTTTAAAGTTCTGTGAACTGTTCCATAGCTTACTCTCCGGAGCCCTGGGCCATACCTTACTTCTCGTACCGCTTGCGGAATAGAACTCTTCGGATTTATAGTAAAATATTGAACAATAGCTCGATCCCTTATATTCCGTCTTATCATCTTTCTTGGCTTATCTTTCAATGTCTTACTTTCTTCAAATAGGGTCTTAATTCTGAGAATTGTATCCACTGAAATGTGTCTCTGGAAACTCTCAAAAAATGTTCTTTGTATTTGTCGAGCATTCTCTCCACTTTTGTAATATAATTTTATTACATTTAGCCGTTCTTCTAAAGAATATTTCATTATTTGTAATTAATTCGTGAAAAATATATAGAAATTTGAAACTTGATTATTTTGTCTAACTGACGGACGCTTTAAAGCAGGTTAAAGGGTGAACAGGTGAAACGGGTATCCATCTATCAGGTATTAATCTTACGGTAGACGAACATTTTCCGAATTTAAAACTGAAGAAAAAAGGCGTTTTTGAATTAAAAATCCAACATTTTAGATCAAAATTTATATGAGAAATCGGATAAGCTCATTAAAAATACGGCATCCCATTTAAAAAAATATCAAAGTGACCCCTAGTACTTTTGTTTGATGTTCAATTGTTTTTTGCTGAAGATATTCGAATTCGCGGGAGAAAATGACTTAAGATGGCTATTTCAGTTTTTTTATAAAAGTACAGGAAAAGTCAAAAAATCGCCTTGTCCAGTCTTGGATAACCCTGTACAATATTTTTAGAGTAACTGCATTTATACAGCGTGTTACAAAATCTGGAAAGATTTAAATATCTCTAATACCGTTTAACGTCTCTTCGACTAAAATTCGCTGTCTGTATGGGTGTTTCAGAATAAGATGCTGATCCTTAACGGTGTGAATCCTTAGGAGATTTTAAGAAGAAAAGTTCAAATTAACATATATCATTAACCTATCAACTTTCGAACTACAGGGCGTTAAAGTTTTAAGAAAAAAATCGTTTTTCTATCATAACTTTAACAACTATCTAGCTATTATTATGAATTTTTCACACAAAATTTTAAAAAATTTTAACCAGTGGCTTCCTGAAAGGGTTTGGACTAGACATTTTGGAAAAATATTATGTACGCCACTGCTTTTTCTCAAGATAAAAATTATTTTTAAAATACTCATTCATTTTAGGCCAAATTTAATATCTTGCCTTTTTATCGTCCGACAAACAGTTTCCGACAAAAAAAAATAAAAAGCATTAAATGCGCATTCGCTATGTGCCTATGGTTTATTTTTAACATTAAATTAAAACAACTAACATTAAATAACGTATGAACAAAAACGAAAATAATTTAGATTAGCTGTTGAAAGTAGCCACCACCTGCAAGAATGCATGCTTCAGCTCTTCTCCTCATTGAGTCTCGTACCCTTTGAAAAATTCCTGGAGTATTCCTGATAGTGTCGAAACAAACTATTATGCGGTTTCTCAACTCCTCTTCAGTATTTATTGGGATGCTGTAAACCAACGTTTCCAGATGTCCCCACAGGAAAAAATCTAGACTGTTTAGATCAGGGGATCTAGGTGGCCACGATTGTGTTCCTCTGCGCCCTATCCATCGATTACTATAATGTAGATTTAAAAACTCTCGTGCTAAGAGACTGAAATGGGCAGGTGCACCATCGTGCATAAACCACATACGATGTCGATTAAAATAGGGACGTCGTCTAGCAAATTTGGTAAAGTGTGTTCAAGAAATTGGCGATAATTGATTCCGTTCAATCTGGCTGGTAAAAAATAAGGCCCAATTAAATAATCACCAATAATTCCAGCCCAAACATTTACAGAAAATTGCTCTTGGTGGTGGGATTCCGTAATGGCATGTGGGTTTTCTTCTGCCCAGAAGTGTTTGTTATGAATATTTCTCTCATGTGTAAAAACTACCATATGAAGCGGGAAATTTTCGACGAAAATTTCCCTATAGGTCCGTATCTAAGTAACAATAATTAATATTTACAATAGCACCTTGTAGGTGTATTATTGTGTTGATATTATGTATTGTGCTTTCATTTTACGTACTCCAGAAATATTCTACCGAATTACATTCGTGCATCAAAATAGACCTGATAATTTTGATGCACTTATGTAATTACTTACGAAAATTTTGTATGGCGTTCCTGGAAAAATTAGCTTCGTCCGTGAACAAAATTCTGGCATCGAATTGGGGATTTTCGGTAACCATTTGAATAAACCATTGGCAGAAATTGATGCGTAATGGAAAATCCCTACGAAGTAGGGCCTGGACCCGTTAAATATGGTACGGATATAACAAATAACTTTGAGGAATTCTCCAGACTAGGACACTCGGAGCTAGGACATGAGTAATATTTAAAATATTCCCAATTTTTCTGGTACTTATATTAGGGTTTTGTTCCACTAAATTTAAAACAGCTTCTTCGGTTTCCGGTGTTCGTGTAGTTTGGTGTGCCCCTTTTAAGTAATTTTTTGTTTCAAAAGATCCCGTTTCACATAACTTTCTGTGAGTTCCTGAAATCGTTCGTGCATCCGGAACTATTCTATTTGAATAACGCTCTTGGTATAATCGTCTGGCTTCGAATGTATTGCCGTCAGCAAGCCCGTACAGGTAATGCATATCCGCAAACTAGACATTTGTAAAATTTATCATGATAATTATACGTTTAAAAAGTATTACGTTTTTAAAATTTAAGTTAAGTGCAAAGCCGTGTACATAAATAAATAGCTGTCAAAACTATTTGGCATTAAATATTTCGTTATTGTATTGTTTCCTTAACAAAGTTCATAGCCTACTTGTCAGAAACCATAGGCACATAGCGAATGCGCATTTAATGCTTTTTATTTTTTTTGTCGGAAACTGTTTGTCGGACGATAAAAAGGCAAGATATTAAATTTGGCCTAAAATGAATGAGTATTTTAAAATAATTTTTATCTTGAGAAAAAGCAGTGGCGTACATAATATTTTTCCAAAATGTCTAGTCCAAACCCTTTCAGGACGCCACTGGTTAAAAAATTTTAAAATTTTTCTACACTAAAAAATGGCTATTGATGCTTAGAGGGCATGTCTGAAAAATTCATAAAAATAGCTAGAAAGTTGTTAAAGTTATGATAGAAAAACGATTTTTTTCTTAAAGCTTTAACGCCCTGTAGTTCGAAAGTTGATAGGTTAAGGATATATGTTAATTCGAACTTTTCTTCTTAAAACCACCTAAGGATTCACACCGTTAAGGATCAGCATCTTATTCTGAAACACCCTGTATAAGAGCTTATGGCGGAGCTGCTAATGGCATTTCGTCGCCCAGAAGTCAAAACCTCGTATCTCAAGTTTTAACGGTTTGGAGTTACGAGCGTTTACAGTAATACCTACTACTGCGCACCGATTGTAAGGGCCCGTACCACAATAGTCACGATCAAGAGCACGCATTACTGTAAAAACAAGAACTCGTATCCTAATTCTGAGTTCAAAACGTCGTATCTTACTACTTGACCGGCTTAAAGGGGCCATTAAAAATGTCATGTGCTGTGATTCCTCTTCTACTTAACAAGATACCTGGCATTTCAAAACAACTTCCACCAGTTCCACTTCTGAATCTCACCCTAACAATTCCACTGGTCTTTTAAAAATTTCACAACTCATTTTTGACTCCACTAGTTATAAAAACGTATATAATAATAATTTAGATAACTCAGAACCCTTCGAAGACTCCGGTTCGAGTTATCATCCCACAGACATCTCGACAGAATCAGAAGATGAAATTGAAGACAAAGTTAGTAGGAAAGGTCAGTGTTCGGTGCAACAACAGTCGTGGGTGAGTGAGACGCGTCTCCAACAAAAACTAAACGAAAGAGAAAGGGCCAGGGCGACCCGTCTTTATGGAAAAGAAATAAAAATAAATTAATGGGAATGAAAGGAAAAGAATATTGTGAAATATTAAAAGTTAAAGAAAACGAATTACTCACTAACGTAAAGAGACATCAAAGTGAAATCATCATCAAGATGTAATTAATCATCTAAATGCTTAAAAGCGAAAGAAAAAAGAAAATGTTCGCTTATTACCGAAGAACAGAGTAAAGCTATATTTGAACAGTTTTGAGAGCATATGAACTGGACACAAAGGAAGATTTTTTTGTTGCTACTCTAGTTAACAAAGCACCAACTAAACAAAAAAGTATGAATACAAAATCCCAACGTGCTCTAAGTTTATCTTACCACTTAAAAATTAATAACTCCCTTGGACCCGTCTGTAAGCAATTGTGTTTAACAATTCTGAATTTAGGCGAATGGAGTGTCCTTAACTGCGTTGAAGGTAGCTTAGATTCTAGTATAGTAGAAACGACAAATAAGTTTTCATTAAAATATAGACCGATTAATTCTAAAAAATGTCTTAAAATTAAAGAGTTTTTTGAGCTACTTCCTAAAATGCCTTCGCATTACTGTCGAGCTTCGACTAGCAAGCTGTATCTGGAAAGTTTGCCGTAGCGCATGATGTATTCCTATCAGAAATGAATAACCTTAATATTGACATTTTTCATCTCCGTAAAGATCAATGTGATCTATGTTTTTTGTATAAATTGGGACATGTAACCTTAAAAACGTATACAAAACTTATTACAGAGAAAGATAGATCACGAAGAGAAAAACAATTTGATAAAGAAAGAGCTTTGACTGGCGAACTATGTGTATTTACAGTGGAGGTCCAAGCAGTTCAACTCGTACCGTATGTACCGGCAGGAATGATATATTTTAAGCAAAAATAAAACCAGCAGTACAAAAGCTGTTTTTTGTACAAACGAGGAATGCACTATGAAGATAAAAATCCCGAAAATAACTCATACTCACAGATCTATAATCAGCTGAAATAGTTTAAATTTAAATTTAGTTTAAAAAAAATTAAATGCTTATGTCAAAATTATATTATTAAAAAACGATTCCTAAAAGAATTCTAAGCAACTTTGACATTAGGTACTTAATGTCTAAACTTATTATATTTTTTTGATATTCGCTCTTAAAAATTAATAATTTATTGAAATATTGTGAGGTAATTGTGTTACCTATTGAAAACAGATTAAATGAATTAAGTTGTGTGTTTAAAGTGTCCTCCATTTACTTCTTGGCAATGTGCTAAACATTACGGAAAAGTAGGGAGAAAAATTAGGGAGAATATCTGTTTCTTCGATTCATTCACACTCAACTTTTATTCTTGCCTTTAGCGCTTCTATATTATCAAGAAATAATCGAGAGGCAAGAGACCGAGCTGGCCACTCATCTCTCTATACATCTTTTAAAAATTACATCTTCTATCAGTTTTCGCGGATAAGCAGTTCTTATCATATTTAAACCCGAATATCAAAAAAAAAAAAATGGCTGGGTTTAGACAGTATAGCTATTTTCCTAACAAGTGCAGAAAATCGATTTTTCCGCACGCAAATGCCGTTGACAGCACGACGCGTAGCGGAGTGGTGTCAAGCATTTAAGTGCGGAAAAATAGGTTTCTGCACGTGTTAGGAACAATAGTTTTTCTACTAGCGTGAGGAATCAACAACTGGTTATATACACCATAGCAACTAAGATATTTCAAAGGTAATATGATGAACAGTGACTTCAAATCGTACAGCATTTAATTTAATTAAATTTAATTTCAAAATATAACAGTGCGGAAAAATCTTTGCCGCACGGTGCGGAAAAGTGGATTTTCCGCACTAAAACATTTAATTTCAAAATATAACAGTGCGGAAAAATCTTTGCCGCACGGTACGGAAAAGTGGATTTTCCGCACTAAAACATGTGCGGAAAATGCGTTTTTCCGCACGCTAGGAGAAAAAGTACTTTATGTTCAAGTAGTTTAGAATGCTTTGAGGAATCATTTCTTTTTTAATGTTATTACCTTTCAATCATTTTTTTTTGAAAAGTTGATGAAAAACTGTAAATTTGGCACCATTGCAGCAAATATCATTTGCAGCTCGCCATAAGTTCTTACATATAGATAGCGAATATTAGTCGGAGAGACGGTGTTAAAGATATTTAAATCGTTCCAGACTTTTGTTACTCGCTGTATGTAGGTTCAGTCCAACTCTCCCAAAGCTGAGTACCGTATAAGGCTACATCGCACCGGTTTAAAAATCTGTAAATAAGCATTTTAGGTTAATAGTTTATTATTTTAAAATAAGGATATAAATAATAAATTTCCAACTTTTTCTATTAGGAAACAATTGCCACAAATACAAAGCGTTGGATTTTTTGTTTAGCAGTTAATATGGCTTCACAATAAATTTGTCCCTACGTGCCATGCCTGGCCGACGATGTCACTAAAGTAGGAGGTTTGTTAGAACAAATTAGAGGTGGGAAGTTCGATTCTTTTTGGTGACTCAATTCATTTGATTCATTCAGTTAAAAAGATTCGTTCAGAAAGATTCGTTCTTAAATTATTCACTTAGGTATCTACTTTTAAATAATTTTACGTTTTAAACGCGAAACTGCTAAATCGATGTTTGTTTAAATAACAGCCAGTCGTTTGTTATGAAGATTGTTGCCATAAGTGGTAACAAACTACCCAAATGTTGAGCCCAATGTTTACGTTCTTGAAATGTCTTTAATGAATAATAAATATATTCCTATCCAAAAATAATATTCTTCTCTAGTTTATTAAAATTTGTTCAACCATTTGTACAGTTACACTATAAAAAAATTTCAAATAAATAACAAACAAATCAAATATTTCATCCCATACATTTATCTCTTTTCCTTCTACTGTACTTTGCGTATCTAATTAAACTGCTGTCTTCCTCTACATCATGAAAATGGAAGACGGCATCCCGCATCGCCGAGCGACGGCCGTCGGCTAACTCTCGAGCTCGATCGTTCAAACTGCGGACTTGCGAACGAGTGAATTACTGAACTGGTGAATTGCCTTTTCGAGTTTCGGGTAAAGTGAACGAAATGCGACTTTGATTCATCAATTCTTTAAATTATTCCTGACTTGGTGAATCAAAAAAGAATAGAATCTTTTAGGAACGATGAATTAATTCTTTCGAGTCGGTGAAGTGATTCGTTCGTTTTGAACGAATCGTTCGTGAACGACACACCTCTAGAACAAATACGCACTATCATCAGCGTGTAAAAATGGTCTATCATTTTATTTCATACGCAAACGTTTTGTTTTATAAATTGGTGTTTTTACATTTTATGTAAATTTCTTAACCTATTTTATACAGCAACTTTTGACCAAAGGTTCTAATTACTGGTGATGGCTTACGATACTTGACGTTGACAGCGCTACGCTCTACCTAACCTCTGCGCAAAACCCACCAGGAAAGGTCGAAAATCGTCATTTTGAACTATAACCGATTCCCTGTATGTATTTAATTATTTTCAAGAAATTGGGATATTGTACATTAAATACATTTTTTAATATTTTCACGAGGATTTTAAAATATCGACTAATTTACCCACAATCAGCGAATATTCATATATACAGAATGGGGCAAAATGGTTGCCTCGATTTGGGATGTGAATAAACACCAAACCAAACAAGTTAAACAAAAAAGCTATTTATTCTTGGAAAACATATATCATGCCATTTGGAAATGGTATGTTTTAAAAATCACGGCACTTAAATGACGGCCATTATTGTCAATGCACTCGTGACGGTTTTCTCTAAAGCGCGCCATTACCCTGCAGGTCATGTATTGCTGTAATTTCTTGCCTTAAAGCCGCCGCCTTAAGATCTTCCAAATTTTCTGGGTGATGTATAAATTTTCATCTTAGATAACTGGCTAGGGGTCAGACCAAGCGAACGCGAGGGTCACCCGATGTCACCTCGTTTAAGGCCACAACTTGTTCTGGTATTGGATTTTACTATAAATAGCCGACAATTTCGTATTAGATTCAGTCATTCACGGGGGTTCAAACTGATAAGATCTATTTAGCTGCAGTCATCATATGACGTCACAACTCGAGTTGATGAGTTGTTTTTAAAGTAATTAAAAGTAAATTACGCATTTAGTTAAAGGTTCCCTAAAGCATAAACTGGGACTTTTCTGGTAGTTGTAATATTATATATCGGACCAATAAAAGTTTTATTAAAGTTACGAAGTCGTTTATTTTGTGTTTTCAAGTTAGAATAAATACTTAGGCATAAAAAGTGTTATCAAATAGAAGTTATATAGAGTCAGAATAAGACTACTATATTATACAGAGTTAGGGAAAAAAACTTGAACATTTCAAATTACGTTTTAACTAAGCTGTTGTGAGTCAGACACATGGTCTTAAATTTCGCAGCAGCCTTGGACAGAATGCAAGACGTGCTGCTACCGTCTTCGCCGAGCGGCTTCCTGGAGGCCTGGATTATCGATGCCATGGGTGGAGACTCACCTAATGGACAATCAGAACTCCAGGGAGTCAGCTATGACTTTTCCGTCAACGCTGCGAAGGTGGCAAAGGGCCCAGACCGAGATGCCAAATCTGCACTTGGTGTCCAGGACCTGTTAGGGTTCCCTAAACCTCCGTCCGACTGCCGGCCGAGTGGCAAAGAAGTGGCAAGCGACCCAAACCCCGTGGGTGACTCACCAAAGGCATTAACAACTAAGCCTGAAGAAGAGGATCTCTGGTCGTGGTGTGAAGATGTACAGCCGTGGGGAATGCTGGGTGAAAACGAAGTTAAAGAAGATTATGTCGAACTAGCTGATCGTCAGCGAAATTTAAATTGGAGTGCGCCTGCGTCGGAGCTACCTGGGAGTGGTGACGCATGCGAACGCTTCAAACTTTATCAAACGCAAACTCACTCAAATCCGGAAACATTACTCGAATAAGGGAGTGACACGATTCTGCTTAAAGAATAAATCTGTTCGATCGTCATCATTTAAGTCGTCCAATTTTGAACAAAGAAACTTATCTACCATGTCACAGTAACGATTTGAGTTCACAGTTACCGTTATTCCACCCTATTCAAAAAAATAAGGACCCCATACACACAAATCACTTATCGCACCCCAGACGGTAACTTGGGGACTGTGAAGTAGTCTCTGATGGAGTCCCCGTGGGTTATTTCCTGCCCAGTAGCGGTAATTGTTTATTAACAGTGCCCGATAGATGGAAATAAGCTTCGTCGCAACAGATCAAAACTGCTGCTTGGGGAAAGCTCTGAATAATATTCCGAGAAAAAGTTGTACACGTTTCACATCTTGAGTCCTGTTACACCATCAATTTGTAGGGGTGGATTTGAAGTGGTTTATGTAAATTTCTTCAAACACTTCTACCCGACATCCTTATGTCAGCGTGGGAGACTGCTGTATAGTAAGAATCAACTAAGAAACGGCCACCGCGTCAGCCCCGTGAAAAAGTAAAACGTGTTCTATCTCAGTTTGACTTTAAAATATCCGTGTCTCGTGTCACTTAAGATCGATAATCTGTGGTCTAAGCTGATGATGCGATAGCCTTTTCTTAGTTGATTCTTACTATACTGAAGTTCTTACTTCATTGTCATTTTCTGGCGTTGTTGCGGTCTTCGGTCGGTCAGTAGGTTTCCGTTTAAGCGCAGAACCTATTTGGCGGATGTTTGAAACCCACCGATGAATTGTTTTCCCATCATGAACGTCTCCATGACGACCGACACCAAACTGAATACGGATGGCACGCTGCGTTATTTTTACAAATTCGCCGTTGTTTTATAACTCTTCGACAACATAGGCGCGATGCATTCCATTCCGAGCCATATCGATATTTGAAAATGGCATGAACCTACCGACTTAAAACGACCACTTACGCTGCTTTACCTCTTCCACGAGCCGAGCAATAATGCTTCAAAATCAGGGCACCCATTTTGCTGCACCCTGTACATACTCTGTAGAATTAAAAAACGATGCCTCTCCTAACCTTACTTACTTATAACCTTTCTTTGTTTCAGGTACTGGAGATAACCATGTTGCATCCTGACCGTTTTAACTGATCATCACTATCTACAGGACTATTTAATTCTGGGTAAACTTAGTAGCTAGTTACTTACATGTTACGAGATATTATTTAAACCCGTCTCTTAATGAAGTTACGAATAACTGTGTGTATGTTCCCATTGTAAAACTAAATACATTTTCTAATTTTTTATAACGCTCATCGGGTTTACTCAAGGAGATTCCATTAAATAACAGTTTTAGAGGTTTCATAAATCGCCCTATGATTGGTTGGTTAGAGGCGAGGGTCAGGTCAACCTGATCTTCTTTGCACTGCAGCTTTACGATTGATTGTGCTCCTCTGCCTCGTTAGAAAAGTCCGGTTTCTCTGGTTACATCCAGTAGCTTTTTCTCAAGTTTTTCATGTGAAAGAGGGGCCCCATGTTCAGTTGCTCCAAATATGTTTAGTCTTCTGCGAGCCAACGCATCGCAGTGGTAAATGATGTGCAAGGCGGTGAGTAGAATAGTTAATTTTAGCTAATGTAAAAGAAGTAAAGTAACTTATTCCTTTATTAGTCGGATCGATATAAGAAGCCTCAACAAAGTTATGGCAGCTAAAATGAGTGGGGCATGCCGTAGATAGTGCCTTCTACTGGTTACACAAAAACTATGGATAATTTTGAATTCCTTACCTCAAGAAATTCCAAAACCCCTAATTTTGTGCTGCTATGTCGTTTCGTTAAGAAATAATCGTAAAAAAACAAAAACAAAATTGAAACTTTGACACCCTGTATCTTGGTTGTTATCAATTTTAGGATAAGGCAAGTTTGAATAAATCGCATTATTTCGCCTTAAGGAGTCTGCTGTTGCTTTGTGTCCCATTATTTTTGGGACACCCTGTATACAGACGGTCCACGGATAGGGTTTACAATAGCAGAAATGGATGAAAAATTTCATTTTTCGGGAAAAAGTCATTCTTGATAAAAAGTTTTGCTTGTAAAAAAAATGCAATTCACGAAGAGAAAATTTTGATTTTTTATACAAACTTCAAAAACATGATTTTTCTCCAAGAGTAAACTACCTTTATTTTTCATTTTTACCAAAATGCCAATTGGAAAACTTATTTAGAATAACTTTTGTAATTTAAATCCGATTTTTTTAGTTTTTCCAATTTTTAGAGGTAAATGAAAATTTTGCTGCTCAATAAAAATATTAATATAAAATTTTATCAAACTCTATTTTCATAATGGGTGGTGTGTATCTTATTTTAAAATTTTAAATGCATTCCTACCATCTTTTGCAAAAACAAGGATTTTTTTTACCTTTTTATTAGGTACTTTGCTTTACGTATGGGGCAAATTTGAAGTTGTTAAATAGAAGTTGAAGTGTTTTGAAAATGTTGACCTTAGAACAAAGGGTTCATTTAGTTCAATGTTGCGGTGCGGGCGAATGTTCTTACAACTTTGTGATAGAGAAATTTATTCAAAGATATCCTAACGTTTACGTCTCAAAAATGTGTGTCAATGGTTTTCTTCTTATTTGAAGCACAAAAAGGGTAAGTTTACAACGTATATTTTCATGGATTATCGATATTTTTGAGAGATTTTTGCCACATAACCTGAAACTCCATAGCTTTTTTTAGAGTAGAATTATTCTTCCTTCTACCACATCGTAGCCAAACCAAGCTTTGACTTGTGAGTTTCTGGTCCATTTTAATGAGGTATTTGTGAGGTCCATTCGAAGGCAACATTGCTAGGTAGCCACAAGAGCAACCAGCCACCTCCACGAGAACCCTTATAAGTACCTTCAATTTGAAACTGCATATATCACACGTCAAAGAATTAATACATTTTTACACATCATAAATTATTAAGAAAATTTCAGCAAACTGGTTCAGTTTTCAATTAAAAAAAAAAAAAAACTATGATCAGAATGACGTAGCTTCCCTAATCGTATTGCAGTCTGTTGCTGACAATCCTACCCTTTCATTAAGAAACCGAGCTCAAGAACTTGATGTAGTAAAAAAATCTCAAATTCGGAATATTTTAAAGGCAAACAAAATATTTCCATTTAAGCCAACTTTTAATCAAGCGTTGGAAGAAGGAGACGAAGCCAAACGTTTGGATTTTTGTCTTTGGGTCGGAGACAAAATTGTAAGTGGAAACAGTAATTTTCATAAATTTATCATGTTCTCTGATGAATCGACATTTTCAGCAAACGGGAAAGTGTCTTCTGCGCATATTAGATACTGGAGCAAAAATAATCCCCATTTCAGAATTCCTGCTAGAAGACAATATTACAAAAAAGTAAATGTCTGGTGTGCGATTTTACATTATGGCATTATTGGCCCATACTTTGAAAACACGTGTAACCGTAGGAGTTACCTTGAAATGTTGGAAACATTCTTTTTTGACAACCTAGAATAATTGCCTCTCCAATTTAGGAACAAAATGTACTTTTAACAAGATGGATGCCCTGCGCATTTCGCAATTGAAGTGAGGGAATGACTTGATAATACATTTGGCCACAGATGGATTGGTCGGAATGGTCCGGTTCTATGGCCCCCAAGGAGTCCCGATTTAACTATTTCATGCCTATCTTTGGGGGCGCCTCAAACAATTAGTGTACTTCCGTCCAAATGAGAACGACGTACAGCTTCTAAAACAGCGAATTGTTAAAGATGTTCAAACAATTTCCATTGAAGAAATTCGAAGAAGTTTTGACCACATTTGTTTACAGCTGGAAAAATGTGTTGAATATCGAGGAGGGTGTTTGAATAGCAAATTATAAAATTATTATTTATTTATAATTTATTTATTATTTGTTGTTATTTTAAGACTTTGTTGTGATATATCCGGGGTCAATTCATTTGTGAAATTCAAAATACATATATCTGGTAACACCACAAATCAGTTTTTGAAATTTTTTGATGCCCCTCTGTAAGATATAAAGTCATTGAAATTGTATGTATTTCGACCGCTAATGCTATCCAAAAAAAATTTTCATTTACCTCTAGAAATTGAAAGAACTAAAAAAGTCAAAGATTTATTTTAAATCTCGGATTTAAATTTATATTTATATTTATTTAATTACGGCAAAAAATCCATTACAACGGTATTCTAAATAAGTTTTCTAATTGGCATTTTGGTCAAAAATGAAAAGCAAAGGTAGTTTACTCTTTGGATGTTTTTGAAGTTTTTTCGAACCCTGTATAAAAAATCAAAAATTTCTCTCCGTGAATTGCATTTTTTTTACAAGCAAAACTTTTTATCAAGAATGACTTTTTCCCGAAAAATGAAATTTTTCATCCATTTGTGCTATTGTAAACCCTATCCGTGGACAGTCTGTATATAAAATAGTCTAATAACGATATAAAATCCGCTATATAAAATATTGTCGTCTCCAGATTATTAAGTTAAACCTATGAGTACTTCTTTACTTCCAAGATAGGTTATCTACTGCAATGTGATGTTGAAAAGAGACATGTATGTGCCAGCTGAACATCGCAAAAGAACGAGATCGCCATTACAATATCAGTCTCGATAACAGAATTCCATGATGGGATCATTTGTTATTGGATGTTATGTTATACTTATGTGTTATTTATATTCCTTTCAACCCCTGACTTCCTAACTTAGTTACGTCATATAACTTTAATGTACAAATGTACAAAAAATATTACCTATGCCCTTTGATATACCGGGTGATGCATGACTTAGTTGAACACAGGAAATCCCAGGTAAATTTTGAAATGGCTAAATATTGGCTTCCCTGTACATTTTAGAGAAAAATTGTATTATAATTTCTTGAAGGGGCCGATATAATAAACCCATGTGCCAAGTTTGAATAAATTTTAATGAGTCAATCCTAACTTATTCAATTAAATGTGATGAAAAAATTACAAAACTTTCATACTTTAGGTAATACAGCAAACACCAGCAAATTTTTATACCGGGTGTTGCATCGTCGAGCGGGACATAGGAAATCCCATGTAATTTTAAATGGCGTCAATTATTGGCTTCCCTAATTATTTTAGAGAAAAATTCTATTTAGGTTTATTAAAGAGCACTAAAACCCACATTCAAAAGAATAACTTTAGATATTTTTGATGAGCCCGTTTACGGGTTATCGCCGATTTCTTTTTAAGTATTTCTCCTTTTTATGGCCCCGTATTTGCGGGCACCAGTCAAGGTAAAAGATGTTTGTCAAATAAAGTTGTCATTTTGAAATGTGTGCTTTATTGTTATAAAAACTCGCACAATGAAAATATTAGCCATAAATTACACTTCTGAAGAAAAAATATTGATGATTAAATGGTATTATCAAGGAAATAGTTATCAAAATGTGTCAGACATGTTTGCTGCTCTGTATCCGAATAGACCGATACCTGCAAAATCTACAGTCGAAAGGACTATCAAGAAATTTGAGACAAAAGGCACTGTAATAAATACCTGCAGATGTGAAGAAAGGCAGGAACAAAGAAGAGATGCAAGAAATGATAAGGACTTGCAAGTTTTATTGTGCGTGGAAGAAAATGATGGGAAGATCAGCACAAGGAAACTTGAGGATGACATAGAATTAGATCACACCACAGCGTTAGGAGCTTTGAAACGACATAAATATTATTCATACAAATATGAAAAGCACCAAGAGCTAAGAGATAGGGACGAAATACGACGACAGGAGTTTTGTTTTGGTATGATGGAAAGAGCAAACATGGATAGGGAATTTTTAAAAAACATTTGTTTCACTGACGAATGCACATTTACCTTAAACAATGAACCCAATGTTCAAAATTATCGATATTGGAGCAAAGAAAACCAACACAGGTTTGTGGAAACAAGGACGCAATATCCACAAAAAGTTAATGTATGGGCTGGGATTTTCGGAGAAAATATTATCGGGCCATTATTTCTTACACGAAATTTAAATGCAGAATATTTTTTGGAACTACTTGAAGATCATATTTTACCTACTTTACATGATGCCGCCAGGGAAAATCAGGAAGTTTGGTACCAAATGGATGGCTGCCCGGCACATAGTACCCTGGCTGTCCGGGAATATTTAAACCGTGCTTTTAATGGAAATGTTATTGGCTTAAATCATACAGTAAATTTGCCAGCCAGGTCTCCTGATTTATCGCCAAATGATTTCTTTCTCTGGGGCCATTTAAAAAACAGGATATACAAAGATAAAAAATACCCAAATCTAGACGAGTTCAAAAATGCTATTTCTGCCGAATGCAATAGAATTTCAGTTTACCAACTAGCGAATGTAAGAAGAGAATTTTATGATCGCCTCGGTTATTGTCTAACAGTCAACGGAGGAATATTTGAACATCTTCTTAAATCCTAAAGTTCTAACAATTTAACAGTACCTACCTATTAATTAGTAAAATATTGAAACATGTAAAATGTCATAATTAACCTTGTAATTGGATACTTTATTTTAGTTTTATTCAGATTAATTTGTACTCATAATTTAGGAACAAAATGTACTTTTAACAAGATGGATGCCCTGCGCATTTCGCAATTGAAGTGAGGGAATGGCTTGATAATACATTTGGCCACAGATGGATTGGTCGGAATGGTCCGGTTCTATGGCCCCCAAGGAGTCCCGATTTAACTATTTCATGCCTATCTTTGGGGGCGCCTCAAACAATTAGTGTACTTCCGTCCAAATGAGAACGACGTACAGCTTCTAAAACAGCGAATTGTTAAAGATGTTCAAACAATTTCCATTGAAGAAATTCGAAGAAGTTTTGACCACATTTGTTTACAGCTGGAAAAATGTGTTGAATATCGAGGAGGGTGTTTGAATAGCAAATTATAAAATTATTATTTATTTATAATTTATTTATTATTTGTTGTTATTTTAAGACTTTGTTGTGATATATCCGGGGTCAATTCATTTGTGAAATTCAAAATACATATTTCTGGTAACACCACAAATCAGTTTTTGAAATTTTTTGATGCCCCTCTGTAAGATATAAAGTCATTGAAATTGTATGTATTTCGACCGCTAATGCTATCCAAAAAAAATTTTCATTTACCTCTAGAAATTGAAAGAACTAAAAAAGTCAAAGATTTATTTTAAATCTCGGATTTAAATTTATATTTATATTTATTTAATTACGGCAAAAAATCCATTACAACGGTATTCTAAATAAGTTTTCTAATTGGCATTTTGGTCAAAAATGAAAAGCAAAGGTAGTTTACTCTTTGGATGTTTTTGAAGTTTTTTCGAACCCTGTATAAAAAATCAAAAATTTCTCTCCGTGAATTGCATTTTTTTTACAAGCAAAACTTTTTATCAAGAATGACTTTTTCCCGAAAAATGAAATTTTTCATCCATTTGTGCTATTGTAAACCCTATCCGTGGACAGTCTGTATATAAAATAGTCTAATAACGATATAAAATCCGCTATATAAAATATTGTCGTCTCCAGATTATTAAGTTAAACCTATGAGTACTTCTTTACTTCCAAGATAGGTTATCTACTGCAATGTGATGTTGAAAAGAGACATGTATGTGCCAGCTGAACATCGCAAAAGAACGAGATCGCCATTACAATATCAGTCTCGATAACAGAATTCCATGATGGGATCATTTGTTATTGGATGTTATGTTATACTTATGTGTTATTTATATTCCTTTCAACCCCTGACTTCCTAACTTAGTTACGTCATATAACTTTAATGTACAAATGTACAAAAAATATTACCTATGCCCTTTGATATACCGGGTGATGCATGACTTAGTTGAACACAGGAAATCCCAGGTAAATTTTGAAATGGCTAAATATTGGCTTCCCTGTACATTTTAGAGAAAAATTGTATTATAATTTCTTGAAGGGGCCGATATAATAAACCCATGTGCCAAGTTTGAATAAATTTTAATGAGTCAATCCTAACTTATTCAATTAAATGTGATGAAAAAATTACAAAACTTTCATACTTTAGGTAATACAGCAAACACCAGCAAATTTTTATACCGGGTGTTGCATCGTCGAGCGGGACATAGGAAATCCCATGTAATTTTAAATGGCGTCAATTATTGGCTTCCCTAATTATTTTAGAGAAAAATTCTATTTAGGTTTATTAAAGAGCACTAAAACCCACATTCAAAAGAATAACTTTAGATATTTTTGATGAGCCCGTTTACGGGTTATCGCCGATTTCTTTTTAAGTATTTCTCCTTTTTATGGCCCCGTATTTGCGGGCACCAGTCAAGGTAAAAGATGTTTGTCAAATAAAGTTGTCATTTTGAAATGTGTGCTTTATTGTTATAAAAACTCGTACAATGAAAATATTAGCCATAAATTACACTTCTGAAGAAAAAATATTGATGATTAAATGGTATTATCAAGGAAATAGTTATCAAAATGTGTCAGACATGTTTGCTGCTCTGTATCCGAATAGACCGATACCTGCAAAATCTACAGTCGAAAGAACTATCAAGAAATTTGAGACAAAAGGCACTGTAATAAATACCTGCAGATGTGAAGAAAGGCAGGAACAAAGAAGAGATGCAAGAAATGATAAGGACTTGCAAGTTTTATTGTGCGTGGAAGAAAATGATGGGAAGATCAGCACAAGGAAACTTGAGGATGACATAGAATTAGATCACACCACAGCGTTAGGAGCTTTGAAACGACATAAATATTATTCATACAAATATGAAAAGCACCAAGAGCTAAGAGATAGGGACGAAATACGACGACAGGAGTTTTGTTTTGGTATGATGGAAAGAGCAAACATGGATAGGGAATTTTTAAAAAACATTTGTTTCACTGACGAATGCACATTTACCTTAAACAATGAACCCAATGTTCAAAATTATCGATATTGGAGCAAAGAAAACCAACACAGGTTTGTGGAAACAAGGACGCAATATCCACAAAAAGTTAATGTATGGGCTGGGATTTTCGGAGAAAATATTATCGGGCCATTATTTCTTACACGAAATTTAAATGCAGAATATTTTTTGGAACTACTTGAAGATCATATTTTACCTACTTTACATGATGCCGCCAGGGAAAATCAGGAAGTTTGGTACCAAATGGATGGCTGCCCGGCACATAGTACCCTGGCTGTCCGGGAATATTTAAACCGTGCTTTTAATGGAAATGTTATTGGCTTAAATCATACAGTAAATTTGCCAGCCAGGTCTCCTGATTTATCGCCAAATGATTTCTTTCTCTGGGGCCATTTAAAAAACAGGATATACAAAGATAAAAAATACCCAAATCTAGACGAGTTCAAAAATGCTATTTCTGCCGAATGCAATAGAATTTCAGTTTACCAACTAGCGAATGTAAGAAGAGAATTTTATGATCGCCTCGGTTATTGTCTAACAGTCAACGGAGGAATATTTGAACATCTTCTTAAATCCTAAAGTTCTAACAATTTAACAGTACCTACCTATTAATTAGTAAAATATTAAAACATGTAAAATGTCATAATTAACCTTGTAATTGGATACTTTATTTTAGTTTTATTCAGATTAATTTGTACTCATAAATACACCTTTAATATTTTCGATGTACGAGTTTTTATAACAATAAAGCACACATTTCAAAATGACAACTTTATTTGACAGTCATCTTTTACCTTGACTGGTGCCCGCAAATACGGGGCCATAAAAAGGAGAAATAGTTAAAAAGAAATCGGCGATAACCCGTAAACGGGCTCATCAAAAATATCTAAAGTTATTCTTTTAAATGTGGGTTTTATTGCTCTTTAATAAACCTAAATAGAATTTTTCTCTAAAATAATTAGGGAAGCCAATAATTGACCCCATTTAAAATTACATGGGATTTCCTATGTCCCGCTCGACGATGCAACACCTGGTATGGCATTGACAAAACGAAAAGTAGCGTCGGTGACAACATTTTCATCGAAGGCGCCTTAATTATAGCTAAATATGAGCTATTCCATTAAGGAAAAAGTAACTACGATTAAGTGGTATTATACAAGAAACAGTTTAAGAGCAGTGTCTAAAATGTTTTCAGTTCAATTCCCTGATAAGCCTATCCCTTCCATTTCATTAATTAAACTTATCATTAGTGAATTTGAGTCCGAAGGCACTGTATTAAATAACTGTAAATGCTCAACTCAGAATGTCAATAGAGCTGAAGGATAATAGAGATCTTGATATTTTACTGCACGTAGAGGAAGATAACATGATTAGCACGATGATTCTTGGGCAAGCCGTAGGAAGACATCAAACCACAGTGTTGCGCACTTTAAAAAAACATAAAATTTTCCTTACAAGCATGAAAAACATCAAGAGCTACGGCAAGGTGATGAAGAACGAAGAATGGTATTCTATTTTGAGGTAATGGAAAAAGCAAATAATAATAGGGATTTTTTGAAAAAAATTTGTTTTGCCGATGAATCTACATTCACCCACAACAACGAACCAAATGTTCAAAATTGCCGGTATTGGAGCCAAGAAAATGCACATCGTCTTGTTCATACTCGGACGCAATATCGAAAAAAAATAAATCTTTGGGCGGGAATTGTAGGACATCACATTATTGGACCATTTTTTATGGATGGCAACCTTACAGCCGTAACCTATTTGGACTTACTACAAAATCGAATTGAACCCGCCCTAAAAGAAGTTGCACGCGAAAAATGGTATCAAATGGATGGTTGTCCTGCCCATAATTCTCTCATTGTTAGGGAATACTTGCAAAATATTCTTAACAGAAATATTATTGCCCCACGGCATTTAGTCCTTAGGCCAGCCAGGTATCCTGAACTTTCGCCAAACGACTTCTTTCTGTTTTAAAATCTAGACCAGCTAAAAAACTGTATTTTGTTAGAATGTGATACAATTTCTCAATATCAACTCAGCAATGTTAGAAATGAATTTTATGATCGGTTAGGATATTGTTTAGTTGTTAATGGAGGGTAGTTTGAACATTTAATTAATTAATGTTTTTGTGAAAATCTGTTGTTTTTGTGTATCTGTAGTAGAAACTACTTTTGTGTTGACTTGGTGAATAGATCGTGCAAATAAATGAAACTGTATCAGCGTATGGATAATGTATAACTGTACAATGTATAACAATTTTTTTATGTGCTTATATGATCGGATCATAAAAATAATTTGATTATCGTCGTGTTCTCATCACTCCTGCATGTTTAGGACGCGATGTACCAAATTTATCAATAACCCCGATATTCCTGATGCCCTATTTAATAATCCTCCCGCAAGGGTCGGCGACCTCTCCCTTCATCCCCCAATCGACCACTGCTAATCTCCTATTTTCCTACGTCACTGGCCTACACCACCGCAAACCCGGATAATTGTCGCACACGTTAGACACTCGAAATCACATCCTTCGCTACGCCAGGGTTGCGCTGTCAAAGGGTTTCCAACCCCCCCACCCTTTACCATGCTTTCGTCCCTTATGACACCTCTTAACTTACTTTTTACACCCCACGTCTCGTTAACGGCGTGGAGGTTTTTTAATTCCGTGCCTTATTCGTTCTTTTATCCTCATATATGTGCGGATTGGGTTTGTTTTGATGTATATGCACGATCGTTAGCATAAGTAATGTCAGAATCGACAGGCATGTATTTCGATTGTCCTTTTCAAGTTCAATGTGGCAAATATTTATAAATGCTTTATTGACATTTCTCTTTTCTGATAAGTAATAAAGTTATCAACCATACATATTTTTAGTAATAGTAATAAACTCTATACTATATTACTATACAGATTTGTGACTAATCTACCTACATGACACATATAGTTCTATAATATCTCCGGTCATGGGGTTTTCTGTGCTAAATGTTTAACCCTATGTTGTGATTTATTTTACTGGATCAATACAGCTGAACATTCAAACAGATAAAGATAAGGGTTCTTAAATTGAGTCAGCTCAATAACTATCCAAAAATATGTACAGTAATAACCGAAAAATGCGGCTACTTTTTTTATAAAAACTATCTTTCGATGAACCCTGTAGTCTAACAAACCTATAGCTGCAGATAGACAACTCATGAATTTTTCTGATGTTTATACAAGGCGTATAAAATCTTTCCTCATTGTCTCTTTATATGACCAGCCCAATCTGATTATACAATTTTAATATTTTGTTGTTTGGTGTTGTCTTTCAATGGTCCGAATATAACCCTGTTTTCATTCTTCTTAGTTTGGCAACATGGCTGTAACGATCCAAGAGTATTAAAACTGAAGACTTCTCTTGCTCCGGCTTCATCAATCACATAATAAGAACTGTTTTTTCTCATTTTGCTTATTGGCTTCTTGAGTAAGCTTTTGCTTTTTTTCCCGGTACAACCTTAATATATTTTCCTAGTCGTCCATTAAACTTTTTCATCTTCTTCCTTCACATTTCCCAAGATCAACATCCACTAACTCTCCTTTGTTCCCTGCCTCATTCTTTCACATCCTTGACAACAGTCCTTGGATGTCAAAATCCACCGGTTCAAACAGATGCCACCTGATGTCAAAATCATCAGGATCGAAAATCTCCCGTAATATTGTCGTTTCAATAAATGTGAACTAATTGATGGGGCCTTTAAATCCACCCCACATTAATTAACAAATTATACTTAGGATACGGTAGTTCGCAATATCTCAATCTGAGATCGTCTAAGTAATCTCGCAGTCCCCAATTAATGTAAACGTAACGTACTATTAATGTAAAAAAGGGTTTGTCTCACCTTGGATAGTGTGGAGGGAAATTATAGAATCCTCCATGGAGTCGTGACGGCATGGTACTCTATATGTGGTCCATATTTCGACTGTACCATTCATACCTAAACTCATACTGTATAGGATTTAGGTAGGTACGTGGCACGATGTAAAGTAAAGGATATTATGGAATAGAAAGTCAGTGTAATGCGAGGGTCTTAATTCCTAAATAGGGGTGTCTGTGTGTTTACTCTCTTCACGATGCGTTCTATAGCGGTGCTAAAATACACTCGCGATCGTTTGAAAACACTGTGGATGGTAAAGAGAGACGAATCGCTTTGATCTATTAATGATGCACTGGCTTAATTCCCTAGTGGTTATATTAATTTTTTTTTTTGCCTATAGGTTGCCCACTGGTTCGTTAATTTTCTGCTACCTTTGATTAAAACAATTGTTTACTTAAACACTGTTTTTATTCCTTGATGTAGGTGATGGTAGCATGTTACAATGATTCACGACAAAGACACTGGTCGATACTTAACGTTCACATTACTAACTACTTTTTTACATTTTTTCCTAACTATCACTTGAAAGTACATCACAAAAAACGCTCCGGCATTGTAGGGAGTTAAAGTTAAAAAGAAAAGGCCTTAAAATCGTAAAACACGTGATGAGAGCACTTGCCTTATGTAAGTTACAAACAAAAATAGCAGATATTGAATTTCCATGCACGCTTTTGTAAAGGTTGATAAGTAGTCTGCTATGCTATGCAGAGTTATTCTACGCTATGGAGGACACTTTTTACATGCTCTATCCTACTCCAAAAACATTCCATGTCCTGAAGAATCACCGTAGAGGGGACGGAAAATAGGGTCTTTAAATCCAATTACCCGCAAGGATGATTCAGAAAATCCTGGATTTGAAGCCGGTTGCCTGTTTCGCTGCTAGAAGACAAGTAAGCCCCCGAACAATATTATTAAAGTGTGCATGTAAAAAGTGTCATCCGTCAACCATGCCACAGAGGTGGGGGAGATAAAGCAAATTTCAGCGAAACATTCCCGCACCGATTTACGGCTCAAACGAAATAGGCCGGTCCAAATACTAGCGGTTGATATTGAAATACGTCCAGTGGGTCCTGACTGCCCGGTTGCAGGTATCTAAGCTAAGTGAAATAAAACAGATGTACCCAAACTTATTCCTGCATAATCAATGCAACATCACTATAAATCTTCCTCAAATAATCCATAGCCAAGCAATATCTTCGACATTCGACAACCGGTCGTTCGAATTCGGTTGCTTGATATAGAGGCCATTACATCTTTGAAGAACAGAAGTTAACCTAAAAAGTTTTGGAACTAAAACTGACAGGTAAAAATGAACCACCAAAACAAAGGAATTTTCACAAAAATACTGGTATATGAGATGATAGGATAGTTGATGCCAGGAAAATAAGGGGATTGAAGATATGGGCAAAATGTAATCCCGCTTGCACCAACTTCGAGTATGAAACAAAAATAAAGTCGGTATGTAGTTTTATACAGAGAACAGAACATTGAACTTTTCACCGGTTTAAAAGCTAAAATTTAAATCAGATATGTGACATAAGTTCCTATAATTAAGCGAGTTCTTATGACTTATTAGTGACAAAATTGAATTGTCACAACTCTTTGCGTATCTGAAGCACTTCTCCCATTAATTTTCTAATTATAGACATCTTATCTACAGTTAAACGATTTTTTCTAAACTGATGTTCGACAAGGAGGTCAACCATTAGGCATTCCGCTGATACTGCATCGTTTTTAGGGGCATACCCCTCAATTGTTGGGGAACGTTAGCAATTTCATTGCATTGCATCAATTAAAATGTACTCAATCTGTTATTCTATCATAACAAAGCCATGTCTGTGTGTGAATATCTTTATGATCAAACATTATGGATTTTTTAGGAAGGTTGTTAATCAAAATCAACAAATCTGAGGCCATTACCATTATATTGTTCGTGTAGTAGTATATTACATACCAAGAGTGGTAAGAGGCCTATTACATACGATTTTAGAAATTCGAAAAGTGCGTAATAGGCTTGCCACTCGAGTTGTGTACTGCACTTTTTTTACGACTTCATATTTTTTTTATGCTTTACTAATGTATATAGCCAAAAATAATATCCGAATTAAAAATGTTGACGTTTAAAATTCCCTGTGTTAATACAAACATTGACGTTGTCAAGGCGGCGCGATGCATTGCACAGCCAACTTTGCGCAAAATCTATTGTTCACAATTTTCACGGCTCACGACCAATGTGATTGTGGAGCTGTTACGTAATAATATTACGTAACTGCTCTTATGCACAGCTTGGCTGTATAGTATAGTGTGTATAACACTGGGGAACAGCAAAAATGTTTCAGATACCAAAATACCAAAATCTTACTTATTTTATTGTACTAACTAACAATCTGTCTTGCAAAGTCTCAGTTAGCTCCGGTTTCATAGATCCATGCTAATTATGATGATTACCTACCTGCCCGTAATGTATGGGAAAACTCGACTATTAAATGAGAAGTACCTGAATTTATTATACCAGGTGTACTTTATAAGGGGTTTAAATACATATAACATAAATCCTAAATTGTTAGTTAGTTGTATTTCAACTACCAGTTAATTGAGAGCTGTTCGTACTTGAGAAATCAGAGAGTTTTGAGCAACATGTCGCGAGTTTGTCTAAATAAGCCGGATCATTTTCGTTATATATGTGGTGAAGTGACTTTTGTGAAACAAAAACGTACACTGAGCCCATTGATACAAAAAGCTTACCACGTATTTTGGCTGTAAAATTGGAGACCAGGATAAAAATTAGGCTCCCCATATCTGCTGCTACAAATGTGCGTCCACCATTCGCAGCTGGCTAAGTGGAAAAAGCGTAAGATGCCCTTTGCTGTTCCTATGATCTGGCGAGAACCGAAAGACCACGTTACTGACTGTTACTTTTGTTTGACACCTCCCATCAAAAAAGGCTTTTCGGAGAGAAAGAAGGTCTGCAATACAGTATACAAATTTACAATCCGCCAAACGCCCGGTGCCTTATAGTGACGAGTTGCCTGTACCTAATCCACCTCAGGAATATAGTCTTGATTCGGATGATGATCCAATGGATTCAAACGGTAGTGTACTGGAAAATGTCGCCGGCCCATCAACCTCGCAAGACTCCAATTTTGTCTGTAAACTTCCCAGTAAAAAGCCTCACAAAATAAGTCAAAGTAAATTAAAAGACCTTATAAGGGTTTTGGAATTGCCTAAGAAAAATCCGAACCATTGGCCTCTCGATTGCGACAATAGAACTTATTTCAAGATGAAGGAAAAGTTTCTGTGTACGGCAGCCGTCAGAAAAAACCTGACACCATTTTTAACATGGAAAACAATTTGGTAGCCTGTAGGGACATTGGGGGATTAATGGCAGCTTTAAATCTCGACTATGATCCAAAAGACTGGAGACTTTTCAATGATTCCTCAAAGGTAAGTCTTAAAGCTGTGTTACTCCATAATGGAAACAAGTTGCCTTCAGTCCCAATTGGTCATGCAGTCCACATGAAAGAAACGTATAGCAATTTGAAATTGTTACTGGAGATCATACAATTTGAAAGATATAATGGGCAAATTTGTGGGGATTTAAAAGTTGTGGCGATTTTGCTTGGAATGCAGCTAAGTTATACGAAATACTGCTGCTTCCTCTGCGAATGGGACAGTCGAGCACGATCGGATCACTATATAAAGAAAATTTGGCCACCGAGAGAGTCTTTTGAGCCAGGAAAGAAAAATGTAACCAGCGCGCCATTAGTTCCCCCAGAAAAAATTTTACTACCGCCACTTCATATAAAATTGGGACTTATGAAAAAATTTTGTGAAGGCCATGGACAAAAAAGGCCGTGCTTTTAATTATTTAAAAGAAAAGTTCCCTAGAAATAGTGACGCTAAAATTAAAGAGGGAATATTTGTGAATTCCCAGATTAGGCTAAGAAGCATAAAATGAGCGTCTAAACTTTAGACTCACTGATAAAAATGTGCTATTTAATTGCTATTGTTGAACCAAGAATATATTGTTTTGTATGATCATTGTAAATATACAGGGTGACAATTTAAAACCTTGAAATGGCCATATCTTAGGAACGAAAAACTGAAGAAAAAAACGCAAAAAACAGTTTCTATAAAACGAAGGGGGAACAAAAACAAGCGTATTATCCCACCCTTATCTGCAACCCCTTGGACGGGGTGAGATACACCCTAAAATCTTAAATAGAAAGGGGGGTTGAGTGGTACATCATTTTGAAGCTCTTGAAAAATGCTTTCCAATGATACCATAGAAAGCTACATTTCAGGAAATTCTTCTCTGTTTATTAAGGAAAACAACAAATGAAAACACAATTTTGAAATTTTTTATTATTATTTAATTAAATGTTCAAAATGATTGCTACCATTATCCTGGCATATTAAGAGATATCTCTTAACAATTCTAAACATTTTAAGCCTAGGTATTTTGTTTTGGTTTATTTGCTATGGGTTTTTTTGTCGAAAAAAAAAATTTGTTTATAAATATTCGCATTTTATTATCACAGAATTTACTTTAAAAGTAACTTGTACTAGTATTATTATTTTAAGAATAGTTGACTTTCGGTTCAGTTTAAACGAAAGGCAGCACCTCTTATCTTTAACAATGGTGTACAGCACAGCTGAACGTGTAGAAATTATTTTCATTTATGGTTCCCAGGATCAATGTTTCTTAAGGACAGTTCAACGTTTTAACGAAAGACATCCAGGTCAAAATGTAAGCCCGGAGTATGTTCGCCAACTAGTAGCCAAATTTGAAGAAACTGGTTCTGTCGCGAATAAAAAGAGAAATCAACCGAGACTAGCCGACGAAGCAGCGCAAATTAAAATTCTGGGGCAGTTTGCAATGAATTCAACTTTATCAACTCGTGAAGCAGCTGTAGCAACTGGATTATCTCGTGAATCCATAAGAAAGGTACTTAAATTTCATAAGTTTTATCCTTATAAACTGCACATACTGCAAGAACTTTGTGACGACGACCCGGACAGAAGAATTCAGTTTTGTGAAATAATGACAGATAGAATTACGGCAGAACCTCGACTAGTTAAAAATATTTGCTTCAGTGATGAGTGTACCTTTTATTTAGATGGGCATGTTAATAAGCAAAACTGTCGTTACGGGAATGACGAGAACCCCCACGTATTTAGAGAAGGGCATAGCCAGTACCCCCAGAAAATTAATGTTTGGGCTGGTATATTGGGAGATGGTATTATCGGCCCAATATTTATACAAGGAAATTTAAATGGCGACATGTATGCTGAAATGCTACAGAGGGCTATCGAACCACTAATAGTGCGAGAATTAGAAAATCAGAGGGACATACTCGGAAATTTATCTTTAGAAGAACGCTTACTACATTTCCAACAGGATGGAGCACCTCCGCATTATGTAGTTCCCGTTAGGCAGTGGTTGGATGAGAATTATCCCAACCAGTGGATTGGAAGAAGAGGTCCTGTTGAATGGCCACCTAGATCCCCGGACCTAACACCTCTTGACTTCTTTTTTGGGGTCACCTAAAATCTGTGGTTTTTAAAACGCAACCTGAGTCACTAGAGCAACTTCAGCATAGAATAGTTTAGGAATGCCGTGCTATATCCAGAGAAACATTTGCAAATGTACGTGAAGAATTTGAAAGTAGGCTTTATTATTGTCTTCAAAACAACGCAAATCATTTTGAACATTTAATTAAATAATATTAAAAAATTTCAAAATTGTGTTTTTATTTATTGTTTTCCTTAATAAACAGAGAAGAATTTCCTGAAATGTAGCTTTCCATGGTACCATTGGAAAGCATTTTTCAAGAGCTTCAAAATGATGTATCACTCGACCCCCCCTTTCTATTTCAGATTTTAGGGTGTATCTCACCCTGTCCAAGGGGTTGCAGATAAGGGTGGGATAATACGCTTGTTTTTGTTCCCCCTTCGTTTTATAGAAACTGTTTTTTGCGTTTTTTTCTTCAGTTTTTCGTTCCTAAGATATGGCCATTTCAAGTTTTTAAATTGTCACCCTGTATGTCTATAAAATAAAATTTTGTAACAAATAATTCAGATTTTTTTTGCGAGCTAACTAAAATCTTTAATAGGTATTTTTTAGTTACTTGGGTGTAGTTCAATAAAAAAAATAGGTTTCATGTAGAAAACTAAAAAAAGTTGAAATTTGTTCTCCAGTGTAATTAGAGTTTCACTGATGAAGTCGACGGTGCGTAAGTAGGTTCTTACTAATATAGGAATAAAAAACTAAATTCTCCTATGTTCGGTCTAGATACTCTAAATCGTTTCTAATTTTGGCATTATTCCCTTAGCAAAAGGATCATCTTTAGGCCAGTAGTTCAAAGAAGGCATACTTACTCACGTTATATTTTTTTTAGTGGATGAGTGAGTTTTTTTACAATTTTTCCTCTAGTCTCATCTAGCAGCTCGTCTAGTACCACGAAACCAGTCTAAATTAATGATGTTGGTTCGAAGTCCCACTATGATATCCATTGCCGCCTTTTTATGCTGTCCTATGGTTTTCATTGTTACCGCTGGCCACAAAACTTAAAATACTTAAGGCTGTGCCAACTCATGATACGCTACTGGCGGTGACTCTAAACAACTTAATTTACTCATCATGACAGGCAGAGTAACTTACTTTCTCCAACTATGTTTTCATCCAAAAGCTAAGTTCGGCTTCTTTTATGCATTTAATTCTTATCACACAAATATCCGTAAAAGTAAACAAGTTAAAAAAAAAATATCAACCTTAAAGATTAAATTGTTCTTAATAAAGTGTTCAAAGCGGCCTCCAAACTAAGCCAAGCATAAATCCAGACAGTCGTAGAAATGTCTTCTAAAATTCTGGAGCTGTCGGGAAGTAATGGTTAGCGAAGCATCGATAATTATGTTACAACGCTCTTGTGTATTGTTTGGTCTGCCACTAACCCCTAGAAATATCGAGCACAGCTATCCTCTAGCTGCAGATAGTCCCAATAAACAGTGTCGGATTCTGACTAGTTCCTTGAGTTCCTATTTGGCTACGAGCCCCCAAACGGTTCCTGCACCCCTAGTTTTATTGCATTGGACTTCAGGCTCGATGACTCAAGGCAGTGACGTGAAACTATGATGATTCCAAGGGTTCAATAGAACCCACTCCCGCGTTTTTTCAGTAACTTGTAAGACAATAATACCGTGATATCCAGACTAGGTTCTAATATGATACAATTTCCATTTTATTTCTTCAGGCATCAATTAATATACCACAGAATTGTAATAACCTTTTATCAATTGTATATTTGAACTAACTGAAAAGTTGGTGGAATTGGACAGAACCCATAAATAATACACATTTTAGTTCAAATATTCAATTAATAAAAGGTTATTACATGGCAATCCTGCTTAAGAACCAGGAATGGAAGAAATTATTTAGAATGGGAAGAACACAGAGTAAGGAGAAATTATCATAGCTCAAGCTGGTGATAGTGGTGGTGAAATCACGGAAACAAAATTTGGAAGCATTCAAGATATTTTAACAGTAATAATATTAGTATTGGCGATTGTCATTTTGATATGGATGAGTTACATCAGATGCCGAAAATGGATAGAAAATTAGAAAAGAAATTGCAAGAAGCACTGAACAAGTTTAAATATTAAAAAAAAAATGGTATATGGAAAATAAATATGGAATATGGATTTCAATTAGTAATGGATTGTAAATTATAGTAAATTATATGGTATATTATGGATTATATGGGTATGGTAGAAAATAAGTAATATGGTATGGAATATCGACTGACGAATTTAAACACTTGTTAGAAGAGTTACGAGTATGTAATAGAAATTTGGAAAAAGAACATCAAGAACGAAGAAAGGATAGCAAGGTAATCGAAAACCATATTGGGAGAAAGTTAAGATTAGGTTTCGAAAATATTAAGAAAGAATTTAATATTCCAGCTAAGGAATCAGGTTTAATAGAAAAGGTAAAATTATATGTTAGTGAAATAGATAAGTATTTTGATTTTATTTATAAAACGTTAAATGATAGGTTAAAAAAGGTAGAAGCTGATTTAGACTTGTCAGACTCTGAACTAGAAGGCAAAATGTCTGAGATATTTGATTTGAAAACTGCTTCCGGTTTGATATCCAGCATGAATGGCTCTGAAGCTGTAACAAAACAGATGATAGACGCTATTCAGTTGTATGATTCTTTATTAGGTAATGATAGGAAAAAGCATTTGATCACTTTTGTTTTAAAAACTAGACATCAGAAGGTGCAAAAATTAGGCTGCAACAATCCTATACGTCTAATGACCCTTTAGTTGCCGATTTGAAAAATTATTTTATCTCGAAAAAATCACCTTCCGCTTTATCACAAAAATTAAATAACGCGAGACAAAATTCAAACTTAATCGATTAATTTGGGAGTTCACTCGAGGAGGTATTAGTTGATCTTACTTTAACCCAAGCCGACGGCAATGAACAACATGCAACTATTTTGCGACCTGTTAAATGAGAATATTGCAATTAATTCATTTGCAAACGGATTAAATAACGACGATTTAATAACAATTATTGAGGCAGAAAACTATTTACATTTAAGTGGCGCAATTAGGGGCGCAAAAGACGAAGAACTGTCTTTAGGTAACTCTAGGACAATGCTTCAAATGCGAACAAATTCAAATTCTTACTATAGAGGCTCCAAAAGTAGAGGAAACTTTAGGAATGACGCACTAGCAAGGGGTTCAAACAGAAACTTGAATAGAGGTAATAATAATACTTATAATATAAATAATTTTAGTCGTACTCGAAGTCAGTTTAATGCCAACAACCGTCAATATCAACATTTTACAACGGGTGCTAATGCATTCAATCGATAAAATTTTAATCGAAGGGTTATCATCATCGCAGGTATTTTATATATACACAAATTCGCAACCTGAGCAAAGTACGTTTTTTGAGACCAGTAGAGATAACCAGAAATTATTTAGTTTAAATGGACTAAACTAACAGTAAAATATAGATTGAAGTTGTGACCTGAACTGAAAGGTGTATTATTTATGCCAATAATCTTATTATCATTCCAACACCCTAGAAATGTGACATACAGAAACTTGTTGTCTTCTGATGAACTATGAGCGGGGTCTGCTTGCTAAATGTTTCCAAACAAAAAGCAGGAGTGGTTGGTACTAAATAAATGACAAATACCAGCCAATGTCCCTTTTTGTTATGGTGGAATCCTTATCTACTTCGAATAGCATAGTGAAAAAGTAATCATTATCCCTCCATGTATATTTATCGCAGAAAAAATCAGACACATCAACTGGAACGCTTAAAAGTGCAAGATGCTTTTCAATTTCTATACGCACCGACACCTACCCTCGGTTGACTGAACCCCATAAGACCTATCAAGTAATTAAAAATCCCTTGTCATTGTCCCTGTATGAATAAAAACCCTTTCACAAGGTGTTAACAAGGAGGCCTGCACTTATACATATTATGCGTTATATTTCATCACATGCACACGCAATGCACAGAATGCACCCATATGTGTGAATGTGAGGGGCGTATGGGCTGAGAGGGGGGACGGCGAGTATTGCATATTATGGGGTGTGAATATCTGCGGACAAATAACTAACACTTCCTGCAAGCAGGCTAGGCGTCTCTTTTTAAGATGTTTGATTATATTGTTTAAGGAGCACTTTAATGTTATGGATTTTGTAGGAGTGTCGGTGAACAAATTTTAAATGTTTATAGGCTGCAAACGAGTATAGATTTTGAGTTGCGGTTTTTACAGATAGTTTATGTTGCTCTCAAGTTTTTTTATTGGAGGGGTTATTTGCAATTATATAGGGAAAGATAAAAAGTAGAGATGCTTTTTTTTAGGAATAGGATAACTTCGTTGTTTTAAATTTACTGTGGTAAAAAGTTGAACCTTTACCACTCTAAAAATACCTATAAGCATACCTTTATCTACACAACTTATGAAAACATTTAAAAATGCTCCTACAATTAAGAATGAAATTCAGGGACTGATACCTGCACTGACAACTGTTAACAATTAAATTACCTGGACCTGACGAGTTCTTATCATCAAGACAAAGCATATCCTATAGAGCTTGGGATGTTTCGTTTTTTTTTAAGTTAGGAATGCTCCTGCAACTTCATTTCATTCTTCGTAAACTGTTTAAGTCTTATCACTTGTACAAATTTAAAACTTGACTTGTGCCTCAATTACTCTTGTTTGTATTTGTTTAATTGAAAAAGTTTTTGTACTGCAAAGTTTTGGCGCCTATTCTATTAACAGGGAACCAGTCTTTCGGTAGTTTGTACGTACTGTTCGGTCTAGATCTCGTGTGTAAGTCCATGATTTATGGATTTGTCGATACGTTCGTGCGTCTGTAATAATTTTTGTAAAAAATTCATTTATTGTCTGCCTACGAAAGTCTTGATAAAGTATGCGATTCATCGTGTACCTGGATACATCCGCAATAATTTCTAGCGTCCTGTTTTCTATTACCTCGAATTTATTAAGCTTCGTTCTACTTATGTTGCGCCACGAAGGTGTACCATAAGTGAGAACCGGTCTGACCAACACTTTGGAGAGGTTGACCTTAGTTCTATTACCAAGTCTATTCAGCCTGTAAAGCAGGGGGTAGATACAGCGCAATTGATGCAATGCTAGCTTTACTCTATTAATTGAATTGCGCCTCCAGTTCAGTCGTTGATCAAATGTAAGTCTCAGGTATTTTACCTTTTGGGCTCCGTTAACACGAAGTCTTGTCTCAGGCCTACTTACATTGCTTTTTAAAAAATAAATAGTCTTTGTCTTGGAGGGATTCAAGCAAATCTTCCAAGCCGAAAACCATTTCTCTACCTTGATTATGTGACGCTGCATCCGGCTGACGACAAGTCGCGGTTGTTTGACAGTTGAAGTGATTGCAGTATCGTCAGCTAAAAGATAGAGCTGCGTAAATCTGTCATTCGGAATGTCATGTGTATAAATATTATATAGCATCGGAGAGGGAGGTAAACCTTGCGGTACTCCCGCCCTGATGTGTTTATTCAAGGAACGTGCGTTCTCTGACGAGACAGCAAAACTTCTATTCTCCACAAAAGAAGCTACCACCTAAATTAAGTAGTTTGGTGTTCCGAGTCTTATTAATTTCATCAAAAGACCATCATACCGTTTTCATAAACGCGCTCCTACCAAACTATGTTGGGGACAAGTCTATCCACCTCAAGCGCCGATGTCGACCATTGTCGACTTCCCGGTAACGTGTAGGTGGCATGACGAAACCAGTACTGTCAGACAATATCGTCAGAACTATTCACTTTAAACAGATCATAAGGCCCGCAATCACATTCGTCTGTCCGGTCTGGACACCGATAGCAAAATCACACAGAAGAAAGCTGCAAGCAAGGCACAACACTGCTCTTAGAAAAATCATGGAGGCGCCATGGTACCTCAGAAATAACCAGCTGCATCGCGAAGCAGAAATCAACACACTCACCCAACACATAAACCACACTCAGTCAAGTCCATGCACCGCTGGCGCTAGCAAGTATTCATTCAAAGTATTGTGGGTTGTCGCTCTGGGTATGCTTTGTTCTCATCAATAAATAAGATTATATTTCTTAATAAAACAAATTTCAAATATAATAGAATGTTCTCGCTGTGTTCACCAAGCATATCTACAGCCATTGCATTTACCGAAGGATTTGCACAAACAAATAGTACATACATTTTTCATCGAGGTACCCCGCCCCAACGGTCACTTCTGAGGAATCCCTTACAACAGCGGTTCTCAAACTTTTTTGGTGACGGAACCCTTTTGGGAAGCAAAATACTTGATGGAACCCTACAATAAAACAATAGTTTTTAAAAGTGTATTCTTTATTAATAAGCATAATAAAAGTACAATGTAACAGTTACTAATTATTACTTACTTTACCACATGGCAAGTACAATAATAGAAGATATTAAAAAAAAAAAAATCTAACTAATGGGAGGTATGAAACTGTTTTTTATTTTTCATCAATTGGTTGATATCAGGTTTGATAGAAGACAGTTGAAGTCTCATATCAGGTTCGGCGTCCAGTCTATTGCGATATTTTGTTTTCGTGGCTGCATAGGTTGAGAATCCTGTTTCGCACAAATATGTTGTTGGGAACGGGAGAAGAATATTCAGAGCCATTTTGCCAAGCATTGGATATTCATCAAGGATTCTGCACCAAAAATCGTTGAGAGGCGTCGTTTTGAACAGTGACTCCATACTTGTGTCTGATGACATTTCTAAAAGAGATTCATATATCTCGTTTGACATACTTTCGGGCGTTTCCAAGTTGGGTAAAAAAGGATTATGAATCCATGAATTCAGTTTCATTTTTGTATTTTGTTCTTCGGGAAAATACTTTTCAAAAGATGCGCGCATCGAACTGAGATATTGGACCAATTCTTCAAACACATCATCTTGAAACATTTCTGAGTCGTTATCGCTAACAAACTCACTGAGTGACGTAAAGCTTTCTATTTCTTTCTTACCAACGCAAATAATCCAAAAATCTAATTTTCTTTTGAAAGCAGTTATTTTATTATTGGCCTGAAACACTGTTGTCTGTTTACCTTGCAATGATAAATTCAATTCGTTCAGTTTTTGAAAGATATCCGCCATAAAAGACAATCGGAACAACCAAGTTTTATCATACAAACGGTCCTTCAAATTAAAAGAAGTATCTGCTGAAAGAAACATTTGTAACTCGGCTCTAAGTTCAAATAGCCTTGTTAAAGTTTTACCCCGAGACAGCCATCGCACTTCTGTATGGAGCAGCAGTGTTTTATGTTTGCTGCCATAATCTTCACACAATAATGAGAACAATCGGGATTGTAGTGGTCGTGATTTGATAAAATTAATTATTTTTACCGCTTCATCCATAACTAATTTTAGATTTGACGGCATTTGCTTCATCGCAAGTGCTTGTCTATGCAGAATACAATGGCTGGAACTACAATTAGGCGCTTTATTTTTTATTCGTGACACTGCTCCTGCTGTTTTACCTGTCATCGCCTTGGCCCCATCTGTACAAATGTCAATGCAATTGTTCCAACTGAGATTATTTTCTTCAAAAAATATATTTATTTTATTAAAAATTTCTTCCCCGGTAGTGTTTGTGAGCAGCGGTGAACACATAAGCATGCCTTCTTCAAAAGAACTTTCATATGGATATCTCACGATAACCAGCAAGATAGCCAAACTAGCGACATCAGTTAACTCGTCCATTTGCAAGGCGAATCGTGTTTTTTGTAGACGTGTAACTAGTTCTTGTTTGACGTAGCTTGCCAGATCATGGATTCGCCGTGAAACAGTATCGTTTGATAGCGGCACAGTAGAAAGATGCTTTGCAGATTTTTCATCGAGCATACATTTTGTTATGTCTAATACACATGGCTTTAAATTCTCAGCGATAGTGTGCGCTTCACCTGCTTGTGCAATGCGATAGCTAACTAAATATGATGCCTCCGTGGCCTTTTCGTTGATAGTTTTTGTTACATGCATCATATTTTTTTTGACTTTCCAATAATTGATCTTTTTTACGAACAAAAAATTCTTTATTCTTGTCTTTAGACTCGGGGTGTACAGTTTGTAAATGTCGGCGCAATGTGGCAGGTGCCATGGAACTATTAGGAAGCAGTTTACTACATAGCATGCAGAGAGGTGAGCCGTTGGAATCAACAAATCCGAAACTGATATATGATTCATCATACTTCCTTTTTTTCGTCTTTGAAACCGTCGAGCTTGACGTCGTGGCATCATCGTCTGGATCGGTGATTGCTATATTCTCCGCGCGTACTGCTTTTGAACATTCAGCGTCATTAGAAGATGTTGTTGCAACACGTTTAACACCTTTAAGCCAACGTTCCATTCTTCTTTATTTATAATGTTACACGTCAGGATGGTGGGGTCTAAATAATGCACAATCGTTACTGCGTATAAAAGACTAAGTTTAGTACAATGAAGAAATGTATAAAACTGAAACAACAGAATACAGCAGGCAGTAGAACAATGAACACTTGTTTCTCGCTAGCGAGCTTGTAAGTAGGTAGGTAGGAACTTATCGCTCCGAACGCTAATCGTCAACTGACTGACGAGGCGCGACGCGCGATCGCCGCTTTTATACTTAGTCCTAGACTCGATCTCGAATATTCTCGAAAATACTCGAGTCGGCGCCTTTGATAAACAAAAAGCAAAAATAAAAAGAGAAATATAAAAATTGCGTTGTAAACAATTCAGAGGCGGCTTTTATCAAAGGGACTGCGCGCTCACAAGTATACAAGTGTACATGTTGATACCAAACTTATGAGATATTGTACCAGCTATTGTAACACATGTTTATACAAATACAAATAAATAAATAAATATACCTACGCGCGGCCGCGGAGTCAAAACGTTCGACCAGAGAGAGGTGCTTTGATTTTTTTTCTAAATTCTTGAGGAACCCCTACAGAGGTATCGCGGAACCCTAGGGTTCCGCGGAACACACTTAGAGTATAGCTGCCTTACAAATTCTTAAAAGGATCCCCGAATTCAACAGTTATGTCGATTTACACGGATGTAAATGGAAATTTGCCTCATCAGACATCGCAAGATTATTCATCAAATTGTTAACATTTTGGACTAAATGCAAAATTGCACTGCAAATGTTTACCCATAAGGAAAAATCGGTTTTCTTTAACGCTTGTAATATTTGAATTCTAAATTATTTTAAACTTAAAGAAGTAGTCCATACTTGCAGTGTAGTCGATATAATCAAATAAGACACAGGCGGTCTACATCCACAATATTTAAAGAATCACTCAGTGTTCCCAATATATTCATCCTCAAAGTATACAGTTGCTGCATTCTGCATTTACCTCGGAGAAGAGTAGATCTAGAGTCACGTGGTTCGAGATCTGTCAGTGATAACATCGAGCACGGAAAAATAAAAGTACGGTCAAGAGTAAAGTTTTAAAATTTTCGCTCCATTTTGAACGTTTTAATGGACTTTTAGGGTTATATTGTTTTCTTGGTTTGTGCTCTCTCATCGTTCTTGTCATAAATTATTATGTAAAATCAAATGATACAAACAGATGATGGCAGATTACTTTGGTTAAATCCAGAAAGTAAAAAATTATACCTACCGAAAACTGTCAATTATCGGCTGTTTGGAAAGTCAATTTCTGGATGGCCAGAAAATATACCCACAGCCTCTTTTGTGTGTATGTATAAGCATGTGTTATCTTAGTCAATTCATGCTGAAAGGTTGACGGCAACATAAATTTTGTAGTAACTATTAAAAAAATTAACTTGTTTTTACTATAATTTTATAGCCTTCCTTAATAAACCATATAGTTGTCATATATAGAACTATAAAATATAGTTAATTTTATTATATTTTTGGTTATTTTTACAAAGTTTTTTTGTTTTGTGTATCCTATATGGGTAGAAATAAAATTACTTATTATATTTCATAATTTAATGTTCAGTTGCCTCACTCGAACTAATGACGTCGTTGACTCGTACCGTCTGTAAATATAATAAATTATAATTAACTTACTGTAATAAGAGTTAGTTCATGGTGTTCCTGTAAAAAATAGGTATATACATTTTCAAGAAATTCGTTGGCCAGCTTATTTCCCTGAATAGGCGAATAGTGAGATCGTAAAAAAATTTGACATTAAAGAATGGGGTTCAAAAGGTTAACATTTTAGTTAGTCGTTGTAGGTTATAAAATTATTCTTGTATATAGTTTTCCTGAACTTAAAATTAAAATTGTGCATGTCAAAAATATTAATTGGTTAAATTACCATGTTTACTTAATTTCTCCTTTTAGAAATGCTGGGAACACAGTTATCGTGGTCGATAATTAAAGAGTGCAAGAAGGAGATGAGTCACTTTTTAAAATTTGACAGGAGGGATGAAAAACGTTAAAGTCATCATAACAAACCAAAACTGTCCCGTTTTTGCACCCATAGATTTGTAGAAGCTCATGGAATATATCTTTATTTTGAAAAATAGTGACTTATCCCCTTCTTTCACCAAGGTGTTCAATTAATTTTCTAATTTTCACACTAACTATAATACCACACAAAGGAACTGTCTCAAAAAAACACCAAAAACAATACAAAAATGCATTGAAAATCTGCAGAACACTACCCCATACGATTTTGTATCGTTTCTTCAACATGGGTCACTTTCCCAATGCACTAAAGTTGGGGACTATTATCCCAGTTTTTAAAAAAGACGATCCAACCAATATACATAATTATAGGCCAATTACTATATTGAGTGTTCTTGCGAAAGTGGTCGAACGAGTTATGTACAGGGTTATCCAACCAAGACTAGACAAGGCGATTTTTTGACTTTTCCTGTACTTTTATAAAAAAACTGAAATAGCCATCTTAAGTCATTTTCTCCCGCGAATTCGAACATCTTCAGCAAAAAACAATTGAACATCAAACAAAAGTACTAGGGGTCACTTTGATATTTTTTTAAATGGGATGCCGTATTTTTAATGAGCTTATCCGATTTCTCATATAAATTTTGATCTAAAATGTTGGATTTAATTAATTTTTAATTTTTTTTTTTTTAATTTTTTTAATTTTTCCGAATTTAAAACTGAAGAAAAAAGGCGTTTTTGAATTAAAAATCCAACATTTTAGATCAAAATTTATATGAGAAATCGGATAAGCTCATTAAAAATACGGCATCCCAAAATATCAAAGTGACCCCTAGTACTTTTGTTTGATGTTCAATTGTTTTTTGCAGAAGATATTCGAATTCGCGGGAGAAAATGACTTAAGATGGCTATTTCAGTTTTTTTATAAAAGTACAGGAAAAGTCAAAAAATCGCCTTGTCTAGTCTTGGTTGGATAACCCTGTACGATGAAATTGTTAAGTTTTTAAATAGGTATTCTTTGTTAACTGAAAATCAGTTTGGATTTAGGGCTGAAATCTCAACAGAGACTGCCGCAAATTCTTTTCTGGAATTTACATATAAAAACTGGATTCGGACTATGAGACTGCTGGTTTGTTCTTCGATCTGTCAGCTGCTTTCGATACCTTGAATGTTTTATTTTTATGTGTGACAAATTATTCGCTCTGGGATTCAGAGGCAACATACTAAATTGGTTGCGTTCCCATTTTAGTGATAGAATGATCTGTGTTAAAATGAATGGTATATCGAATCTAAGAAATGTGAATTGGATGTGGGGGTACCACAAGGGTCGGTGCTGGGCCCATTGCTTTTCTTGATTTATGTAAATGATTTACCAACCTGCATCTCAGCAGAGAAAATTGTAATGTTTGCCGATGAAGATAAAATATATTTTTGGGGCCTTTCAGGAGTGGTGCAGATCAAATTCACTGATTTTAAATGCGAAAAAGACAGAAGCAATTAAGTTTTCACTCCGGAGTTGTGTCCATCCAGGTTTTCAAGTCGATGAGAATTTAAGGCTAGAATCTTAGAAAAGCGCACGATTTTTAGGTATATACCTTCTTGATTGGGTTGAACAAATTGGTACTGTTTGTAAAAGAATTAATAAGCCATATTTTGCCTTATCCAGAATGAAAAAGCTTCTGGATCATAAATCCTTAATTGATCTGTACTACTCTTTAGTAGATAGTCATCTGACTTATAACATTATACTTTGAGGAGATGCTAATACTATAAATAGAGTTTTTATATCCCAAAAAGAGTGCATTCGATTAATATTTAATCTGAAACCAATGGAGTCGCGTAAACCCATCTTTATTGCTAATAACATTTTGACATTGCCATGTATTTATATACTGAAATGTTTGCTATATGCTAGAGAAAATCTGCATCACTATCTAAAAAATAACATAAATTATACTTATAATACTAGAACTGGCCTCTTACTGAGGGTAGTTGCGCATAAAACTAGAAAGTATGAGAATACTCCATCTTATGTAGGCGTGAAGCTTTTCAGTAGACTTCCCAGTGTCTTAAGGAATAGGACATCAAAGAGCTTTAAAATTGAAATTAAAAAACTCCTAGATTCTAAAGCATATTATACTGTGACCGAATTTTTAAATGACAGTCTTTAAATGTTTGTTTGTTTGTTTAGTGAAATGTTGTCAAATTTATTTTAAATTTATTCTTTTTCTTGCTGTTTTAATTGACGTGTACATCCATTGTAGTGGCTTACGTATGAATAAAGGATTTATTATTATTGTTATTATTATTATTATTATAATGTTGCTGGGGGCAATCCGGCTAAAATATGTTCAATAGGGTAACCCTTCCGGTTATACCGGAAGTAGGTGTCGACTCGCTTATTTTAAATGGAACACCCTATATTTCATTACATTTTTGAATTCTACGTAAGATTCTAGGCAGATTTTGTAGATCATGTCCTATACCCAATTCTAAGCGTTTTTGACATATTTAAGGTTTTATGTCAAGAAATGACGTTTGCAGGCAGGCCATAATAGTAGATTTACCACAAGTCAATAATGATAGCTATTATTCCCGAGGAATATTTACGAACCGAGCCGCGTAAGCGGCGAGGGAGTAAATATTCTGAGGTAATAATAGCCATTATTGTGAGTAGTATACTCTACTTTATCTACGACTAATTTATTAATTTGAGATTTTTAATGAACAACTTTATTTGTCAATAACATTAAAATTAGTAATAGTACAATTAATAAACTGTATTGGTCGAGAACTATGAATAAGTTTGGAAGAGTTTTCAATAAAAATATTTGGAATGTCGGTTGCTGCAAAGGAAGAAGATGCTTCATTACTATTTATTTGTTTAGTAATAGTATCTGCTGTAGTTGTCTTGTTTCTCATAGACTGATCAATGTAACAATCAGCTACTTGTGTAGATTTCCAGCCCCCATGACGCTTTAATCCAGTTATATCGCCTCCTCCATCAATGTACAGAGTGGCAGATGATCTGCGATAACAATGGCCGGTATAAGTTTGAGGATTTGGCAAGTTTAAATATTTGGCAATTTGTCTACCAATGTCTGCAAATTTGTTTTTTCCTATACGTTGTATTGTACATTTGGATTTTTGATAATTTAGAAAGAATGAATTGATTTTTACATGTGACGGGCGGAGATCGATGTACTTCTTTATAATGTTGTAAAACGTACTGTTTATGGCGAATGTTCGTACAATTTTGGTTTTAGTCTTGGGTATTGTTATTAAGAAGTTTGTTTGAAGATCCTTTACGTCTTCTATATTCATTTCATAAAGCTCGTTTGACCGGCATGCGCCCATAATTCCAATAATTAATATAACCTGAAGCAAATAAGAATATGAGTTTTTTAATAGATTAGATTAAATACCTATGTATATTTACCTTATGTAAAAGAAAAACTTCATCAGGAGCTTTGTGAATAAATGTCTTAATTTCTTTCGAGGTCAGAGTGGAAGATTTCTTTGCTTGAAATCCTTCAGATTTTCTTTTTAAAAACGCTCGTAGTTTTCCATATTTTTCCAGATCAACGTCATGGTTTATTCTCAACATAGATTTAATTATTTAGGTCTTTAGTATTTAATTTGGGTTCGATTCTTTGTTAAAAAGCAGCTGCATTAATAGACTTTTTATAATGAAAATAATACAGGGTGTTCAAACAATAAGGTTTAAAATGAAATTAAAAGAGCTGCGAAAAATCTACATTATCAAAAGGAAACCCCTAAATTTTATAATTATTTCTTATGTAGCATTAAAAATAAGGATAAGTTTATATACGGTTGTCCGTTCAGAAAATTTGTAGTTTTCGAGATATTGCGAATGTAATATTTTTATATGGCAGTTTTGCTGCGGATATTAAGTTTAATTATTCCCAATTGGCTAAGAGTTTAATTACTCCTAGTTGGCCATGACGGCGTTAAAAATAGTCAAATGTTAAAGAAATTATAGAAAATCTCAAGAACTTTGTGGGGGGTGTTTAAACAATACGATTAAAAATGAATTTAAGAAAACTGTAAAAAATCTACATTTTCAAATGGAATCCCCTATTTATTACTTTTTCAGTAAATGTTTAAACTGACGTCCTTCAACTTCCAGACATTTTTTGCATCTAAGCAACACTTGTTTATGGGTCGCTTTTCTTATTAAAATGGGATTTAAATTTGCAGATTCATTCCTCACTCGCTGCATGCAATCTTCCATAGTTGTTATGGGAGTATTATACAGTCGATCTCTAATTGTACCCCAAATAAAGAAATCGAGCACTTGTAAGATCCGGGGAGCGGGATGGCCAAAGGAAAGGGCCATTGTTGGCGATCCATCGATCATCAAAAGCATTTCGTAAAAAATTATCGATGAGGTAGTTACCATGCGGAGGTGCGCCATCATGCTGGTAAAACAGGTTTCTATGTGCAGCGAGCGGCAAGTTGTCTAAGTAGTGAGTTTCAAAATTTTGTAAGATGTTCAAATAGCCTTCATCAAGTTAATAAGCACATTTTATTTGTAAAATGATTTAAAAATGTCTAACTTACCATTTAAATTTTCTGGATCACAATGTAGTGCCATGGTGCCATGACGCCATCATTTCTTATTGCACAATAAACATTAAACTGCCAGGATTCTTGAAAACTTTGCTCTCAACTCATGTTTGAGTTTCAGTTACAGTTAGTTAAAGGCACCATTTTTTGTAAATTTAGCTTCGTCCGTCCAAATAATATTGTCAAAAAAAAAATTGTTTCCTTGTGCTCAAGTTATGATAAATTCACAGAATGTCACGCGTCTTGGAAAATCAGTTTCTTTTAGATGTTGGACTATTGAACATGCGTATGGATGAAACTTATGTTTGAATAATATTTTTTGAACTCTTCATTTGGATAATCCTGACTCTAACGCAGCTTGTTTTACAGATATGGTTGGATATATGGCGAAATATCCTAAAATGGCAATTTCAATATTCTCATTATTAACTAGAGGTTTATTTCTTTGCACTATTGCTTTAACGGATCCAAGGTTCTTGAAATTTTCTATAATTTGTTTAAGAGCACATTGTGATAACTTCAGTTTTTGCGGATATCGATTGGCAAATGTGTCACATGTTCTTGATATAACATTATCACATTCTCCGTAAATAATAATTACGTTTAAATAATCTTCGTTCGTGTAATTTAAGCGCCCCGGTACCCGGTATGATTATTAATATTTTCAAATGGTAAGTGACAGCTTCATATATTTCTTTAACATTTGACTGTTTTCAACGCCAACTAGGAGTAATTAAACTCATGGCCAAGAGGGAATAATTAAACTTAATATCCGCAACAAAATTGCCATATAAAAATATTAAATTGGCTATATTTGGAAAACTACAAATTTTCCGGAAAAACGGAGAACCCTATACAAACGTGCCCTTATTTTTTATGCTAAGTAAGAAATAATTATAAAATTTAAGGGTTTCCATTTGAAAACGTAGATTTCTTGCAGCGCTCTTGATTTCATTTTTAATCTTATTGTTTCAACACCCTGTATTAATAATTATCAAAATATTATGAAAAATCTGTTAATGCAGGTCTCATTTAACAATGAATCGAACCCATATTAACTAGTAGAGACTTCCTATAGGACAAATTGATAATTATTTTATGGCCGGCAAACGTCATTTTTTGACATAAAACCTTAAATATGTCAAAAACGCTTAGACTTGGATATAAAACATGATATACGAAATCTGCCTAGGATCCTGCGTACAATTTAAAAATGTAATAATATACAGGGTGTTCCAATTAAAATAAGCAAGTTGACACCTACTTCCGGTATAACCAGAAGTGTCACCATATTGAAAATATTTTAGCCGGGTTGCCCCTAGCAACATTAGGACACTGTCAAATTTTCAAAAATTTTCTATGTATTGTTTTCCATATACAGTGCATTTAATTTACCGCGGGCATAGTGATTTACATAGTAAACCTTAAAGCCTATGTTAGGCACATTTGTATTAAACAAATCGATGGTTTTCGAGAAAAGTGACATAAGTCAAAAAAGCTACTTTTTGCGTTAACCGTAAAAAACCACTACAAATTGTATATATTTTTATCTGGAAAAACGTCACAAGTGAAACTCTGCGTTTTGCTAAGAGATGGCGCAAGTTCCTTTTGTCTAACGATCGAATTGTATCGACGCGTTTCTAGAAAACCGTCACAAATCAATTGTGTTTCAACCATGTAGTGAAAGTATCGTTAATTTGTCTAGAAAAACGTCACATTTAAAAAAAGTGCCTTCCAAAATTAATATTTTACCCGAATTATTTCACGAAAAGCGGCATATATCGAAAAGTGTCAGAATAAAATACATTTAATTTATCAAGAAAAGTGTCACATTTATCAAATACTTATTCATTTTTGCTCCAAATTATCAAAAAAATTTAAAATAAGTAATTTTTTCAAAGTACTCTTTTATAACAATTACCTAAAACCAATAAAAGTTGACAATACTCATTATGGTTACAAAAATCCAAAATATTCTGTCAACGTAATTTTAAAAGCGATTTTTTACGAAACTGCCTCTTTTTACTTATGTCACTTTTCTCGAAAACCATCGAAATATTCCTAAAACTTGAGAATAGGCAAAATTTGAGATGGTGGGGAATAAGTTATAGTACAATCTGTGCAGAAAAGCTCTAAAAGATACCCAAAAAATACCTTTTCATTTTGGTAAAATTACACTTTTTAACCCCCTTGTAATTTATGTAACTAACTACCTTAGTTAAAGAAAAATATCATGACACCGCTGTCAGTATTTTCGTGACTTTCATGAAATTGGTTTGGTAATTTATCATGTCTATTTGTCTATCTACACCATAAAAGAACGAATTGAAATGGTTTCAAACTGCATAAGAGGAATGTCATATCGGCAAGTTACGGATAATTTTGCCGCTGTCTATCAAAATCGTCCCATTCCCAGCAAGTCGACCGTACAACGATTGCATGTAAAGTCTATGACTAGTGGATGTCTTGATGATTCCTATAAAAAGCGGAAAAGAAATTCCTCTGTGTAACTGAAGAATTCCGAATGGGTCTGTGCATGGCGATAGAAGAACAACCCTCATCCAATTTGACACACCTTGCTGATCGCTTCGACAAATCTAGAAGCAGTTGTTACAACGCATTAAAGAAAGAAAAATAGAAATCTTTTAAAATTCGAAACGTACAGGAACTTTTACCGCATGATTATTTTGAACGGATGCAGTTTTGTGAAAAATGGATGGATCGAATTAATAATAACCCAGGTATTGCTGATAACATACAGGTTTGTTCCAACCGCAGTAAAAACCGTTCTTGAACGGTACTGCGCATGCGTATTAAATAAAATGCGTTTCAACTGTGAATTGACGATTCATAGGACGATTCTTTAAGTGTTCCAACCAACCTTGTTACCGTTCTAGAACTAGTTCTCGAACCGTCCTCTCGATCCCTGGCCATACATTGGAATCGTTTGGGATGACCTGCGCAGTAAGGTTTTAGTAAGCTAGGGCTGACATTTGACATTTCCATTTGTTTATTAATTGGTGGTTTTTGTTCGTGAGATTTTTAGTTCGACTGTGTATTTTTCTGTTTTATACTGCCTTAATTTGACTTTGGTTTATTTTTACTATGAGTGACGAAGGAGATAGTGAGGCTATGTTCACGTTATAATATAATTATTTAACTCGATACCTAAATCGGTTCACAAAATCGTTCCAACCCGTCTATATTTTGCACCGTCACGGAACTGTAAAATATCCACGCCTGCGCACAACATCGGTACGAGTGATCCCAATAACCGTTCGGGGACGATACCAAATTGGTTGGTTGGAACAAACCTACTGTTAGCTCCTTTAATATTAATGGAACAGTGAACAAGCAAAATGTTAGAATCTGGTCGCCAGAAAATCACTACGTGGTGCACCAAACCCATACCCAGTGGCCACAAAATGTAAATGTATGGGCAGGTATTCTAGGAAATATGATTATTGGTCCATTCTTTATAGACGGTACACTTAAGAAAAATGCATCGACCTTTTACATATGGAAGCGCTAGCCTACAGCAGGAAGGAAATTATACTTCAACATAATGGAGCCCCAGCTCGTAGCGCAATAATTGTAACGGAGTACTTAAATAATGTGTTTTCGGGCTGGATAGGACGATTTGGACCTTTTAAATGGCCCGCTCGAAGCCCGGATATCACGCCTTTGGACTTCTTCTATAGGGAATACCTCACATTAAACGTTTTTGATAACGTAAGAGAAAGACGAAATGATGCAGATGAATTAAAAAACAGAATAATCGAGGCTTCACGCAGCATCACAGCGCGACAGTTGTCGAATGTTAGGAAGCATTTTTATGATTGTTTGGGGCACTGCTTGGCTGTAAATAGAGGGCACTTCGATCAGTTTATATGAGTTTTAAGTTAACTGTTGTAGATTATATTTAGGAAAATTATTAATTATTAGTAATTATAATCAATGTTGTCAAAAATACCTAAGTAAACTTAATATACAGGGCTAGGCAAAACAGCGTGATATTATAACTTAAAATGATATTTTTAAATATTAAAATTTTAACTTGTAGTTCTCAATATAAATGTACCTAACATAGGCTTTAAGATTTACCATGTAAAACCCTATGTCCCGCCTTAAAATAAACGTACTGTGTAGATCGAGGCGGTTGCTGGTGGGACACCCTGTATGTATAACCATTCGCAATGGCTCCGTTTTAATTAAACATATTTGTTATGCATTTTCTGAATAGTAAGAGCTATAAAATCTTGGCACACACTAATTAATAACTATTTAAAGATTACCTTTTGCTAGTATTAAATTATTTTTAATCCAACCATCAGGGGAGATGTGTGTAACCTTCCCAGGATATTTTAGGAAAGGAATGGACTTTTTTAATTTTAAAGTTTTGTCGGGTAGTTCAAGTAAAAAGACACAAAAAATGTGTATTGATATTGTGATACGTTGAACATTTCTCGAGAAAGTCTCCTAATTAGGTTTTTTGCACGCCTCTGCAAAAATTTAAGTTTGGGTAAAATTGCTCAAAAATTTTACTCTTTCAAGGTGCACCATTTTTTACTACGTCGTTTTGCAAATGCTTATAAAAGAATGTTTCTTTTTGAAATATTTGGATTATTTCATACGTTTCGTACACCCAACTTCCGTCGATAATGTGCCCAGACTCACATTCCTCTGTATCGTCCCTATCAAAGCCTCGGAGAGGAGTTTCCTTTTTTTACACCCTGTATATCATTTAGCTGTGCCACCCTGTATGCATTACTACAGCCAAGCACACCATTTTTTTTCGATTAGTTGAAAGGAAACCCTGCGAAATCAATTTACAGGACGCACTTTTTATTTACAAGAACTTTTTTTGTGTTATTCAAGTCCACCATCATCGAGGGGTGGAGCTATGGTGTATTGTTGTGCGGAAATGGGGTGGCACCTCCTGTGATATTCAATATACCCGGTGTCGAATATCGCAACGCACATGTCAAACACCTTTGGGCTGACTTTTAAGGTTTTAATTTTGTATGAATAATATGTTCTCGTTCTACGGGCTTTCCTTTAGTCGATTGTGCATTTTAAAAAATAAGAAAGACATTTTATAAGAATAATTTGTTCGTGATAATGACACGTAAGTCTCAGTCAAACGTGACTGCTTTCAATAGGATATTTGACCTAGTTTGCGGTCTAATATTAAAGCATAATAAGTATATAGTATATCCATGGATAGAGGTCACAAGAGGACAAATAGACTACACATTCATTGTTCGAAAAAAAATCATTTTTAGTATGCCTTTGCTTTTTAAAAAAATACGGTCTACGAGTAAGTTTTTGACTTTTTTACAAAGATGTTAAATCCTGCCAAGAGTAAGCTTTTTTTGTTTCTCAATTTCTATTATATATTTTAAAATATGTTAATAAACAAAAACACTATTTATTTAAACACGCCTTCCCCGTATTTCACACATTTTTCAAACTGCCGCCCGATATGGTCATAACTTTTCCTTATTTCCTCAAGCGAAATTATTTGCAGCAACTCTAAAATTCTCTGTTTTAATATATCAATATTATATTCGATGGGTTGCTGAAATTTTAGTTATTTTAAGCGAGACACGCATCTAAAAGCGTAAGGTCGGGACTTCTTAGAGGCCACAAAACTGGACCGTTTCGGTCAATCCATCTCTCTCCAAATTCATCGCTAAGCCGCTCTGTCACGTCTTGTGCACAATGCGCCGGACAGCCGTCTTGTTGAAAGTAAATTTGCCGTCGGTATACTGTCACAGCTGTAATGGCAGCTCATAAAGCTTCTCCGAAAGAAAAGTTTGTAACATTTATGACAGTGGCAACCTTTTCTCATAAACAACAAGATAGTTTTTTTTAGTTGTCAAATATGTACTAAACTATTTTCAATGGCCCAAAGTTTCCTTGATAGATCATTCAATGGGCGGAACTACTTGCTATATTTTATGTAAACTAACCTGTGTTAACCGACTGGTTATGAATTCCCCATATTTAAAAATGGAAATCCCATTATTTTATACTCTTCTTTACCGACCCATCAGTTAAACGACCGCGGGCACTTATCATCGAAATTTGTAGTAAACATTAATGCTAAAAACACCCTTAATTAGGGGCAGTAAAACCTGACCCGATAATTCTTAAGAAATATAGATACATACACTAATTACTTTATTGCAGGCTGATCCATTCAATTTGCTTTCAAAGGCTGGTAAATCGGTTGTTACCATTATTTTTATTTAGAACAGTTTCTGTGTGTTTTGGGACAAACGAGAATATTTAAAGACGACAGAAATAAGGAAATGTCTCTCTTTAAGCGAAAAAATTGAAATAATCGAGGAAAGTGAAAAAGCTGGTTTAAGTACCAGGAAATTGGCTGAAAAATTTGAAATGGGTAAGACACAAGTGACTATATTGCTTCAAAATAAAGCAGAAGCTAGAAATTTGTTTGAAGCAGGTGGCAACGGTGACCAAAGAAGAGAATCCCCGGAGACTGACAGTGAAGAAAAAACAGCAAAACTACGATTTAAAATTCTGTCCTGTGCAAATATGGAAGGTGAGAAGGAAAAACCACTTAAAATAGGCAAAAGCAAAAATCCTCGATGCTTTAAGGGCGCACATATCGATAAGTTACTTCTCCAATGGGTCTCGAACAAAAAAACGTGGTTGACAGCTGACATCATGACAGCATGGCTTCACAGATTTAACACCAAGATGAAGAAGCAGAACAGAAGAGTGGTATTGTTTCTGGATAATGCAACGTCTCATCCCAAAATTACACTGGATCAGAACAACTTTTCTTCCACCCAATACTACCTTCGGACCAAGGCATTAATCAGAATTTTAAAATGGTCTACAGAAGCTACCTTACTTATAAAGATACTTTTAGCATGTATACCGGGTGTTTCTTAAAAGACGCTCACTCCTATAACTTTTTTGTATTTATAGATATTAAAATGAAATTTTGGAATTGTGCATAAGAGATGAGTCTGCATTTATTGGAATAATTTTTGATTTGTTAGCACTTCCGGTTTAACCGGAAGTGACCTTGACTTTGGTATTTTAAATGGGACACCCTGTATATTTTTACTTATTTGGATTCAGCATGATATTCTGAGTAAAATGACATCCCACTTGTCATATTTTGACGTGTTATAACATTTTTATTCTCATTTTTTGTATTGAATCTAGAGGGCCATGAATCAATTAAATAGGTTAACTTATAGTCAAGTAGTTTACGAAAAATAAAATTATGTCATATTAATTGACTTTCTAAGTTTCACAAGTGTTTAAAAAATAAAATGACGTTTACTCCATTTTTCCAAATGGAACGATAGTGGTTCACTAGGATATTTGAAACCAGCATTTTTTTCCCAACAATTTGATACCATACACTCCTATGCTATTTTAAAATTAACACAAAAAAAATTGCCTTAAATCCCAATCACATATTTAAAAGCGTTATGTATTATTATTGCCGCCCCTTTCTAAAGAAAAGAAGTATAAAGGCGGCTTTGAAAAACAATTGAATTGATTATCAAACTCAATATGGCTGTAATTAAAAGTTGTTCAAATGTCATTCGTTTATAAAACTTAGATTGTAAATCAGATAAAATAGTTAGTTTTACTAGAAATGAACAAATTGATATGCTCTTAATTTTAGGAGAGACCAGAAAAAATTCTTCTGAGGCCGCAAGATTGTATGCAGAGAGATTTCCAGGTCGTCGACTTCCAATACGGCATTATTTTTCAAAACTGGAACAAAAAATGCGGTCAATAACTATGTTGTAAGTGAAGAGAAAGAAATTGACGTACTATCATTAGTTAACATAAATATTACTGCCTCAGTCAGAGAAATTGCAGTTGAATGTGATATTAGTAGCTCGTCAGTATGGAGAATCTTGCATAAATACAAATTTAATATCATGCATACAAATACCAGATTCATCAACATCTCTATAAAAATGACCATGCCAGAAGGCTTGAATACTGTAACTGGTTTTTACAAAGACATCAACAAGATCCAACATTTCCGTCGAAAATTCTTTATTCGGATGAAAGTCGATTCACAAATTTGGGCATGTTTAATAGAAACAACAAGCGTTATTGGTCACAAGATAACCTGCATTTAATGGAAGAAGGCAATTTTCAAGCGCGATTTGGATTCAATTGCTGGTTAGGTATCATTGGAGATAGAATTGTGGGACCAATTATTTTTTATGGTCACCTTACCGGCGAAATATATTTAGGTTTCTTGCAAGTAGAAATAGAACAAATTCTTGACAATTTGCCTGTAGTTGAACAAATGGCTATTATTTTTCAACAAGACGGGGCTCCACCCCATAATTCTCGTGCTGTTAGGGAATACCTTCAAAACACGTATGGGGAAAATTGGATTGGCACTAACGGACCGATAAGATGGCCAGCAAGGTATTAAGCTTTTTGGTAGGAATGTCTTTTCATCCTTTAACATTTTTATTTTCTAAATTAGATCCCCCGACCCAACTCCGTTGGACTTTTTTGCATGGGAAACCCTCAAAAACAAAGCCTACAACGTTCCACCAGTCACCCGCGCAGAACTTGAAAATAAAGTAAGAGCAGCAATTCAAGAAATGAATGTAAACTAATTGAGTAATGTAATGAGGGCAACTGTCGAAAAAGTGGAAAATTGTTTTCATCAACAGGGAGGGCATTTCAAACATTTAGAGCGATGATAATTGGTATTATAATTAAAGTCCTAGATTGATGTTTTTTTTTTTATGATAAGGCACAGCACTGCAGGATAAATCCTTTATGGCGCTCTAGGAGCGGTGCGTGTGCGCAGGAAACGATTCACGTTGGTCTTGAATCTTTGGAGATTATACTCATTGGGGAACGCGATCTCAGGGAGGTCGTTCCAGAGTGATGACGTTCTCCAGATGAAAGAATTTTGAAACAGTGTCGTTCGAGGGACACTAAGCTGAACCACGTACTGGTGGGCTGCAGTGGCTCGTCGTGTATTTCTACCATGCACCGCTCTGGGTGGCATCAAGCGGGCAACCTCAGTTGAACACTTGCCATGAAAATATTTGTAAAATAGACTCAAGTCGCCAACCTGCCTTCGATGTTCAAGGCTTTCCAGATTGTTTGTCAGACTATGGTCACCGATCAAGCGAATGGCTCTTCTTTGAATGGAATCTAGCAATCTCAGGGTATGTTTAGGAGCAGAGCCCCAAATATGCGAACAGTACTCCAGTGATGGTCGAATTTGGGCTTTATAGAGCATCAAAAGTTGCTGGGGTGTATAGAGGTTCTTTGTTCGGAAAAGTATTCCAAGCTTCTGCGAGGCTGCCCTAGCAATGGCCGCAACGTGACTATGCCAAGACATATGACTATCCAAATTTACGCCCAATAAATGAATTGATGAAGCCAAAGGAATTGAGTGTCCCGCCATAACTATATCCGGTTCTTCAACATTAACTTTTTTAGAAAAAACTGCCGCCTGGGTCTTTTTAGCGTTAAATTCTACTTGGTTACTGTCACCCCAAGACAGAATTTCTTCCAGGTCTTTGTTAAGATGTGAGACCTCTTGCTGCCTATAGAGATGTGCATTAGCAGCCGATGTCCGAGCATCCAAAGTAAAAGATGAAACAAGTGTGCTGTCATCAGCGAAGCTAGATATAGGATTTTTAGTTTTTTCCAAAAGATCGTTAATGTATAGTAAGAAAAGGGTGGGCGACAAAATAGAACCTTGAGGGACTCCGGCGTTGATGTTAAATGTGTCTGAAAGAAATCCGTCCATCGCCACTCGCAGAGAACGGTCTTTAAGAAAGCTCGACAGCCATGAACAAAATTGAACCGGCATTCCGTATGCTCTCACTTTAGTTAGGAGCCCCTCATGCCATACTCGGTCAAAAGCCTTGGAAATGCCCAGTGCTACCGCCCGGGACTCCCCATGGTGTTCTATTGCGTTGTTCCAAACATGAGTAACATAAGCGAGAAGGTCTCCTGTTGATCTAGACTTACAGAATCCATACTGGCGGTCACTAATAATGTTGAAGCCTTCCAGGTATTTTAGTAATTTTTCGTTGATAGCCCTCTCCATAACTTTTGATATAACCGAGAGCAATGCGACTGGACGATAGTTGTTTGGCAACAATTAATAATGATAAACAATTACTATCTACTATTAGTTGTTTGTTGGGAATGAATTAGTTAACTGTGTAGTTATTTTAGTTTAGTTTTAATTAAGCCTAGTTGCTAGATCAATTTCTTAACCCCTGCGTAAGTTTTAAAATAGCATAGGAGTGATGGTATCAAATTGTTGGGAAAAAAATGCTCGTTTCAAATATCCTAGTGAACCACTATCGTTCCATTTGGAAAAATGGAGTAAACGTCATTTCATTTTTTAAACGCTTGTGAAACTTAGAAAGTCAATTAATATGACAAAATTTTATTTTTCGTAAACTACTTGACTATAAATATAAATTAACATATTTAATTGATTCATGGCCCTCTAGATTCAATACAAAAAATGAGAATAAAAATGTTATAACACGTCAAAAAATGACAAGTGGGATGTCATTTTACTCACAATATCATGCTGAATCCAAATAAGTAAAAATATACAGGGTGTCCCATTGAAAATACCAAAGTCAAGGTCACTTCCGGTTAAACCAGAAGTGCTAACAAATCAAAAATTGCCAATAAATGCAGACTCGTCCCTTATGCACAATTCCTAAATTTCATTTCAATATCTATAAATACCAAAAAGTTATAGGGGTGAGCGACTTTTGAGAAACACCCGGTAGACAGTGGTTGTCCTCTTCAAGGAATCGAAAATAATATTACCATAACCAACGCCTTAATATGGGTTTTTGTGGCCTGGCACAATTTGTCCCCAGTGACAGTAAAAAAAATGCTTTATGAAGACAATAAGAAAATGCTATATGAAAGCCGGATTTATGTGTAATACAGACAATATTGACGACTTCGAAGAAGAAGATAATATTCCGCTCGCACAATTGTTTCATAACGTTAAGGACACATTTGTGAACTTGAAACAATTTGCCTCTATTGATAACGATTTACCAACAGAAAGTGCAGAAATGAATTGAAGACATGCAAGAAACGGATAAAACTACTCCCAACTCTGGGACAGAGGAAGAGGAACCTGCACTTACTCCAGTGTCGAAAATATCAAGCCTATCTGAAGACTGCGCAAGTTTGAGAAACTTTTTTAATAATGTTAACAATATTAGAATGTGCAGAAGCAGTCTTTTCTGATTATTTTAAAAAATAGGAATTTCAAAGCAAACATATAATATATACAGTGAGGACATAAAGTCTGGAAAACTACCTTTTGCAAGTAAACGAAGCACCTGAATAAAAAACGCTCGCACACGTCGATTTTATTTAATTATCTTCTATCTTCTAAGATTTCTGAGATATATACAGGGTGCTTCAAGAAAGCTGGGCAGCTGTTAACTTCTTTTTTTTTATAGGAACATCCTGTATATTATTGCATTTCTGGATTCTACGGACAATTCTAAGTATATTTCATATAGGATGTCCTATACCTAAATTCAATTGTTTTTAAAATAAAACACACCTTACTAGTTTACTGAATTTTTAATGACAATAACTTAAATGACACATTTTAACGTAACAAATGCTGAAACTGTTGTCCGTTAACTTCCTGGCAATATCCTAACCGATCGATGAACTCCTGTTGCACGTTTCGAATAAAAAAAGGTGGGATTTGTCGAATTTCATCTCTTATACGATTTTTCAGCGCATCGATATTAGGAGGTCTGTTGAAATAAACTTTGGTTTTTAAATATCCCCACAGAAAATAATCTAGGGGAGTCAAATCCGGAGACCTGGCCGGCCATTCTACGGGGCCACGGCGCCCTATCCACCCGTTAGGAAACATCTCATTGAGATACTGCCGAACAGTAAGCGCGTAGTGAGGTGGTGCTCCATCTTGTTGAAACCACATAGTTGGAGTTGGTATATCAGGCTCATTACCTGGATACAGTTGAACTAAGGCAGGAATCAACTCTAGTTGCAGAAAGTCAAGATAAATTTCGCCGTTTAAGTTAACGTCGAAAAAATACGGACCTATAATCCTGTCTTGAAATATTCCAGCCCAAACATTGATTTTTTCGGGATGTTGCGTATGAGCCACTTGAGCCCAATGAGTATTCTCTGTGGACCAGTACCATTAAGAAAAAAGGTAGCTTCATCAGAAAATAAAATATTTCTACAAAAAAATGGATCTATATTGCACCGCTCTTGAATATTTTCGCAAAACTGAATTCGGCGGTCATAGTCGTCTTCATTTAATTCATGTATTAATCTTATTTTGTATGGATGATACTTTGCCTTTTTTAAAATATTTTTTACCGATGTTTGACCAATGGACAAATCTGATGCTGCTTGACTTGTAGGTAAATGTGGATTTTCGTTATAACTGAGTAAAACATCTAATTTCTTATTATCATCTAGTTTCGGCCTACCTGTCCTGGGAAGATCTTTTACACAACCATGTTCAAGGAATTTATTGACAATTTTGTTGACTGTAGATATCGTAATTTCTTGTCCGCGCTCTGGATATGTGTTATTAAAAAGTTCACAAACTTCGCCCAAATGTCTTTGGCGATCTCCCCAGCCAAACATCATCAGAATTTCCATTCTTTCTCGCTCTGAGAGCTTTTTTAATAACTTGACAGTAACAGAACTGTCCTACAGTATGTTAAAAATTGGCACAGTTGTCATAGTGACAACGAATCAAAGTGACATTAAGTTACTACATTTCTCCTAGATTTTACGTTGTATCATGGTTTTTCTCTTAATGAAAAAATGTATTATTTCAACTGGCAATATTTTAAAAACAATTAAATTTAGGTATAGGACATCCTATATGAAATATACTTAGAATTGTCCGTAGAATCCAAAAATGCAATAATATACAGGGTGTTCTATTAAAAAAAAAGAATTTAACAGCTGCCCAGCTTTCTTGAAGCACCCTGTATATATCTCAGAAATCTTAGAAGATAGAAGATAATTAAATAAAATCGACGTGTCCGAGCGTTTTTTATTCAGGTGATTCGTTTACTTGCAAAAGGTAGTTTTCCAGACTTTATGTCCTCACTGTATATTAGTTTTTATCTCATTTAATTTTAGTTCTAAAAAATTTAAACAAAAATATTTAGAATTATTTACATATATGTAGATACTTATTAATAAACAAACACTGTAAAATGCAGACCAGTTGTTTTAATTCTTCTCTGTTAACCGACCAACATTTGATTCCCCGAGGGTGGTCGCTATTGAAAGATTTTACTGTACCATGTTATATCCTAAAAGCGTTGACTTTTGTACAGATGGCGTTAAGCTATTGATACAAAGTAGATGCATTGCCTAACCTAACATCTCCAAAGCCCTTAAGAAATTTTTAAAACAACGAATTTGCAATGCATTCCGCAGAACCATCCAGTTACACATTAGAAGAAATAAAACAGAAAGTTCATGAGCCAAGTAGGGGGCAGTGTCTTTGGAGGTTGCATATTACCTTTAGGGAACGGAATATAGCACCTTCAAAGTTTTATGCTCATAATCCAAGATTGAGATTCGGCGAACTTCTTAACTTTTCCCACACAGATTTAGTCGAAAGTGCTCAGAACATAACTTGTCCCATTTTTATGGCCAAAGCTAAGGGCTCTCTTATTATGTAAAAAAGAAAAACTTCTATGATGTATTAGAAGTTTGGAAACGATCGAGTCCTTACTGTGAGTATCAATATGTCTGCGAATCGACAACGCTGCAATAAAAGAAAAGCGACGCCTGTGTTCAAGAGTCCTTTAGTCTTCTAGCATAGCGACAAGATATTTTATTCTAGTTTACTGGCTAAACCGCTATGGTTAATAAACTAGTGTTTAATCCCGAAGTATTCTAACTTTCGTACAAGTATGGCCGCTAACCTGGGCAGACGCGACCTTCGTTGGTTGGTCCACAATGTCCAGGTGACGACATGTGATTGATGGATCTCCCAGACTAGAGCACTGTAGCACCATAAACAAACCAGTATCCTGCTAGACTTTAACGTAAGTAGGTACTCCACGTAGCTAAAAAATAATAGGACGTGTTTTGATCTGACATATGTGTCACGCAAAGTGATTTTCTAAAGTTAAAGTAAGTAACTGATATTTTGGGGACGCGTGCCCGGTAACAGAGGTCACTATTCTTTTAACTGCATTCTTTGTGTTTGGTTAGGACGTGCACAAAGTTGCACCTCAGTATTTTGCAGTCCGCATAAATACGTGAAATATTCCGTTCTATACAGAACATGTCCTTCAAATAACCGTCGTGATATTTAGACGGCAATGAGGCTGTAATTAATTAAAGTTCTGATTCATTCTCTTCCGTAAAAACCAATGAAATCCTATCGATATCTCGGTGCAGTGCTTTGAGGTTGGTAAGATGATGTATTCGTGTTTATCAATGTAAATATTGTAATGTTGTAAGGTTGGTGAAAAGTGGAAGAATAAAAAGACATAGCAAAGTTGTGTTTAATTGGTCTAGCAAAAATAGAACGAACCAACCCCATGCTGTGGGTGATACAGTGTCTATGTCAGGCCCCTGTCTAAAAAAGAACTCACAACGCGCATTTAAATGACCCACAAATTGAGATTGTGGATCTATTAAACACCTTTACTTAAAAACACAATACTGAAGATAAGAACTATAAGAAGAATGTATCGTTAGGGAAGCAGAACATTCTCAAATTAATCCCATGTTTACTCTTCGCAAGATTTAATATTTTTGTATTTTTTGAGCACATAAAAAAGTTAAAAACTTCTCTCGTAGACCGTATTTTTTTAACAAGCAAAAGCGTACTAAAAATGATTTTTTTCGAACAATCAAATTCTTGGTCCATTTGTTCTCTTGTGACCTCTATCCGTAGACATACTGTATAGGTTTTTATTACAAAAAATGAATAAAATACGCCTCTGCGTTCCTGATTAGTCTGCATACCATTAAAATATAGCGACTTCATCAAAACCGACACAGAAATATGTCTTTTAGCCATTAGCATTTCGGAAGCGATAAGGAACATCGAAGTAAAAGAGTAAAAGCCAGAAGCATTTTTAACGCATCGTAGATCATTTTTTAAGATCCACTTTATAAGTATTTGTCGTGTTCGATTTATCGTTATAGGGTGGAATCGGGGTTAAGAAGTATTCTTTTGTATGTCGCTGGGATGTCATTATAAAGTCGTTTAAAAGTGGTTGTGGGGCAAACTTTTAACACACATTTATTTGAAAAATAGAAAAAGTATATGAATATGATGTCAAGAAAGGAAGGACCCTGCGTAATTTAACGTGACTTGTTTTCCTGTTTTAAAAGTTTTTTAAATTCGAATTTCATTCAAGCTTTCATTTTAAACCGAAACACCCTAAATATCTCTTAAATTTGAGGGCATTTGATAAAAAAAAGACACGTCAATTTTAATATCGAGTCTGGAGTTTAATTACGCATTTGATAGAATTTCACTATTGACCTTCGAAATGTCAAATAGCACTACCGATCGAGTGATACATCCTTGCAAATAGCATTAAATTGCCTATCCAGCCGTGCCAAGGAAAGTGAAATAGGGTAATCGGTTTGCAAGTCAGTTGAAAAGATTATATTTTGAAAATATTTAATTCTCCAAAGTGCAAAATATCATTGTAACATTTAGTAATAGGGGAAATGCGGGACAGTGCTGCACTTTTTGAAAAAAAATCATAATTTTTATAATCTTTAAGTTTACTTTTTCAAAATAAGCACTACACAGGTATTGCTTTAAACTTTATTAAAATGCAAAAATAGACGTTATGATTGTAAAAAAATATACAGTGTGTCCACGGATAGAGTTCGGAAGAGGAAAAACTTTTTTATTTGTGGGTTTAGAAGAAAAAGTTATTCTTTATAAAAACGTCCGCTTGCGTTGAAACTCCAATTTCGAATACCAAATTTACGATTAGTATACAGGGTACATCAAAAATAACATTTTTAATTATTTTGATTTCTATTTTTTTTTTAATTATATGAAAATATTTTGAAAACCGTGATTTATTACACCAATTGTGCAAAAAAGTCTAATAAACATTTTTCTCAAAGTGGTTAATTTCAAAGCTACTATTAAAATAATAAAATATCAAGTAGCATGTTCTAAATAAATGAAATGTTTTAGTTACTTTGCATCTTTCAAATTGTTGATATTTGTGTCATAATTTTCTCATAAATCTGCATAATAGTGAAATTAGAAAATGCTAACGTTAGAACAAAGAATTTATATTGTGCGAAGTTATGGTTTAGGACATGAAAAAAGCTATATGGCAGTTCTTCGAGAATTCCATGAGATATGGCCTGCTGTTTCTCTCACGGACAAGGGTTTAAAAAAAAATTGTAATAAAATTCATGAGAACTGGTAGTGTTTTAAATAAAAAAAGGGAGAAAAAAAAGTATGATGAAGATGATGCTGTAACTGTTATGACAATGGATTCAGTTAGAAATTTTCCCAAACTGTCTTTAAGAAAAAGATCTTCTCAAATTGGTAATGTGAGTAAATCTCTAGTAGAAAAAATATTAAAATTCAATAAAATTCGTCCGTACAAACCTAAATTTAATCATTTTCTGGAAGAAAATGACTTCATGAAGCGTTTGGATTTTTGTTTGTTGATAGGGGAACAAATCCTTAGACCAAGAAGTTTTGTTGATAATATTATTTTCTCGGACGAGGCAACGTTTACCACAAACGGGGTAGTTAGTTCGCAAAACTGTCGCTATTGGAGCCGCGACAATATAATTTTCGTATCCGCTCTAGAAGACAGTATTCACAAAAAGTTAACGTGTGGTGTGCTATTACTTACAATGGAATCATTGGACCATATTTTATTGAAAACAATTTAAATCAACACACTTATTTGCATCTTCTGAACACTTTTTTTTATGATCATTTGCAAGATATACCTTTAGCTGATCGAATAAAATTACATTTCCAACAAGACGGCTGTCCCGCTCATTCCACGATAATTGTTCGTGATTGACTAAATCATCAGTTTGGGAACAAATGGTTTGGAAGGTATGGTCCAAATGAGTGTCCACCTAGGAGTCCCGATCTCACAATTATGGACTTTTATTTGTGGGGATATCTGAATCTGAAATCTTGTGTATAAAACCAATTTCAATAATAACCTAGATCTCTTGAAAGAAAAAATAAGAGAAGTCATTGCAAATATCCCAATACAGCAAATTAGGAATTGTTATCGGGAATTCAGATATCGAGTTGAACTATGCGCTGAACTCGGTGGTACCACGTTCGAATAGAACGTCATTTATTTTAATATTTTATAATTTATGATTAAATAAAATGAAGAAATACCTATGACATGTAATAATAAAAATACAAATAAGAAATAGTTTTCTTACAACAAAATCGTTATTCGGCCAGATATAAAATTATATTCTAAGTAGGACAGCAACAATAGTTTACGTAAATTTATTTTAAACGAAATCCAAAAAACTAAAAATGTTGTTTCTGGCTAACCCTGTATAGTAATCGTAAATTTGGTATTCGAAATTGTAGTTTCAACACAAGCAGACGTTTTTATAAAGAGTGACTTTTTCTTCTAAGTCTACAAAAAAAAAACGTTTTAAAACATGGTTAGTCACAAACAACCTTTTTAGTTTTTTGGATTTCGTTTAAATGATGAAATTAACAACTTTGAGAAAAATGTTTAATAGACTTTTTTGCACAATTGGTGTAATAAATCACGGTCTTGAAAATATTTTTACACAAGCAGACTTTTTATAAAGAATAACTTTTTCTTCTAAACCCACAAATAACAAAGTTTTTCCTTTTCCGAACTCTATCCGTGGACACACTGTAGATATAACAAAAAAATATTTTTTCTTCTAAAAATCGGCGACTCGCTATTGGGAGACATGCCGCGTTGAGAAAGGAGAGATGCCGCAGTGTTTAAAAAGTCTGATTTTCATTTTTCTTTCGTAGATCCGGTCTGAAACAGATGTTGCAAACTTCATTATACATGCTGCAAGTAACGTTCAACCATTTTAAACATTTAAGGCACTGCAGTCAATCGACTTTTTTAGTTGTTGTATAAACTTCGAAACATTCCACGCAGCGTTTCTTGTCTTCATCTTTTTTATCATTTTTTATCATTTTATTTGCTTGGATCTCTTCATCCCTATCGCGTCACTGTTCTTTTTCAAGTATTTTTTCTGTTTTCTTTCCGGCTTTTTTTTCTGTTTTTTTTTTCTTCTTTTCTGCCGCCGTGATCTTTTTAGCTTTAGGATTAAGGCGACTCTTTTTTGCTTGAATATTTTCGTGTGATGTTAACCCACTTGCGCTTTGCTTGAACCGTCGTTTAAAGGATATAGGTATTTTTGGGACGGGAGACACTTTGTGTAGATATTTTGAGGGAGTAATATTCGGAATTTGATCTCCAGAATCTTCACTACTAGGAGAATTTGTACCTGTTTGAGTAGGGTTGGCAGAGCTTGTGGGTAGTTCTAAACTGGGACGTAAATCTGGAGTCGTAGGTCTTGGTATAGTACTAACCTGTTCCTCTAAGGGTCGTGGATGAATCTATTATAGAAATAAAGTGGTCTGGAATTACATTTGGGTCTAAAGGATATTAGGTTGTTGGCAGTGGCTACAGATGCTGATATTAACCAAGCTTTTCCAATTAATGCACCGGCTTGATATCTTGTGAGGTTTCTGTTGGCGTTGTGTTTCATCCATAACTGAGCTCCTTATTTAAAATAAGTTTTGAATGGATTAAAAACGCTTCGGTCTAGTGGGTGAAGAGCCTGCGTGCAGTGGCTTGGTAAACACATTATGATAATATCGTTATCGTCAGCCGTTTGAAGCATATTGCCATCAGTACTGTGTAAAGTGTGGCCATCTAGAATTAATAAACATTTACCGGATGACTTATTGGGATCAAACTACTCTTTTAACCATTTGACGAATAATTCCAAGTTTATAAAGGATGACTTTTTGTTCATGAAAACTTTGGATCGGGCTGGCAATCCATCTGAAAACTCAGTGTTTTGGTTAACACCTTTTAAAATTAACGTGGACAGAAAAAACTTGCCAGCCGCACTCCAGCACGCAACAACAGCCACAGTTTCTCTTCGCTCGTTAGACGTTAAAACGTAATCATCCTTGCACCTTTCGTTGTTAGGACTTTGGCAGGCTTGTTTATTAGTTGGACACCTGTCTCGTCCATTCTCTCCATTCATTCTTTGAGTTCTTGATAATGACAATCCTTCAGCTTGCCTTATCGACAATTTGGGGTTTCTTTCCAAAAATGATGCAAACCAAGTATAACCTGCCATGCCGTTATTGGCTGAACATGTATATTTCAATTTTAGTTTTTCTGCAAAGTTGTAAACCAGCTGTCAAACTGTATTTCTTTCAGGAGTAAATACAGCTTCTGCCAGTCGTTGGTTGTCAGCAAGCGACCGTTCTTCATTGCCATGCCCTAGAACATCTGTAAAAACAATACAATATTTATTATGCTTTCATAGGGCATTTTGGAAGTAAAGTTTCACTTCTGGTCCAAGGTTCCCTTTGCTAAATTTACCACTAGTCGTTCTGCGTACAAGGGTTTTTGGTGGACACGATAACGCCTATAAGCTTCTCTTTTGGATATCTGACCGGATCTAACCTTGTTAATTGCTTCTTGCAATAATTGTTCTTTGGTTCACTGGGCCCTTGGGCGTGCATTTGCTTTTCTTCGATATTTTCTTGGCATTTGCATTGTGCAATTGCTTTTTCTTATAAATCAATACCTATTTGAACAAATTAAGTTAAATCAGTTTAAAGCCGGACCTGACGTACACGCTTCCGGAAAACGTCGCATATACTGGGTACATTTCTGTAACACGGTATTAGGGTATTAGCAATATATTGGTTATATACACAGAGTGGCAAAGAAGTCGCGCATAATGTCTGTAACTTTTGAATTACCTCGTATACGAAAAAGTGACCTTTATGAAAGTTGTTCAGTAAATTATTCCCCACATTTCCACCCGCATGAATTTTTTCTGTCATTTCTGGTTTGGTTGCCATAGAGACCAACTTACTTTTTTTGAATGGAAAGCACCCTGCATATGATTGAATATTTGGATTCTATTGGAAAAACTCTGAATTTCAAATTTTTATTTATTTCAAATTATAATAAGCTTAATAATAGCAAAATAAATAGCCTAGAAAATTGAACAACTTAACATGAGAATAATAAACAAGTGAAACCTTTTCAGTGGATCAGGTGTTCAATATTACCACTATTTTCCGCTAAGCAGAGCGCCAGTCGATCCTTGAACCCGTCTACATCGTTTAAAAGGAAGTCCTCTGAAATGGCCCGAATTTCAGCACAAATTCTGAGTTTTAAAGATTCTAAGTAATTTAGACGGTTAACGTAGACTTTGTTCTTTAAGTGTCCCCACAGAAAGAAGTCGAGCGGCGTTAAGTCCGGGGATCGCGCTGGCCAGTCAATGAGCACCTCTTCTGCCTATCCAACGTCCTGAAAATTGTTCGCTTATGTATTGTCTAACATTTGCCGCACAATGCGCAGGTGCTCCATCTTGCTGGAACCATACTTGTTCGTTTGTGCCATTATTTACACCGGTAAAACCATCTGCAAGAAGTAATTATGTGATTCCTGAGGAGGTCCACATAATTTTCGCCATTCAAATTGCCATGCCATTTAAATGGAAAGTAGCTTCATCCGAGAAAATGATATTTGTTGCGAAGTTATTATCATTATTGCATCTTTCCATAATCAGCTCACAAAATTCAGCTCTTCTATCAAAATCGTCCTCGTTTAACTGGTGCACCAACTTTACCTTGTAAGGATGCAAGTTCTTCTGCTTAAACAAATTTTTCACTGACTGATGAGACATATTCAAATCCATTGCCATTGGCCTGGATGAAAGTGTTGGATTTTTATGTATTGAGATGATATTCAAAGCTTTGTCTCCCCTGGTTGCTGTTTTAGGTCGACCTGATCTAGCGGCTACCCTAACACTGCCTGTTTCTCGAAATTTCTTTACCACTCGACACACCGTTGACTGATTTATTGGAGGCCTATTTGGATATAATTCATATAATAATTGCGAAACCGCTCATTATTAATATTTTAACTCGTTGTTTCTCATTCAGATGAACCATAGTGTAAACAAATTAGAAATCAGGCAACAGAAAATTAAACAGGAACTCAAAATTGACACCACTCTTAGGTCGCTGTCATGAAAACACCTTGACTCAACTGGTGGGTATTAGGCAGGAAGTTTTCATTTTTGAGCTGTCATTATCTCAGAAACGCTTGCAGATAGGTGAAAATTTGGAGTACAAAGAATTCAGAGCTTTCCCAGGGGTTCCATTTAAAAAGAGTAGTTTCTATAGCATCCAAACCAGAAATGACAGAAAAAGTTCTTGCAGGTAGAAATGTGGGGAATAATTTACTGAACAACTTTTATCAAGGTCACTTTTTCGTATACGAGGTAATTCAAAAGTTACAGTCACTATGCGCGACTTTATTGCTATTCTGTATATACAGGGTTCCCCATAATAGACTATCCATTTTATATTATTAATAAATTCCCTACGAGATAACTAAATAGGTTGTTCTCTGTGCGATTATCTTCTGTAGTCTTTGGGATTAAGGTAAATTATTAATCAAGTAGGCGCCTGTCACAAATAAATTTTAAATTAATAATTTCGTGGAACGTCATTTTTCTACGAGAAGTTTGTTAGTTTTCATCAATAATTATTTAATTTTTTTGCTTTGAGACATTATTTCAACATCCGTTTGAACTTTCATGGATTACTCAGTCCAACAACGTGTGTTTTGTGTAGAAACTTACATAAGAAGCAATTCGATAGAAGAAGTTAGGCGTGCATTCCGGCGTCAGTTTAATAACAACAATAGGGGTCACGCGCCAAATCGTAAAACTGTTAAGTTATGGGTTCGTCATTGGCGTGAAAATGGTTCTGTATAAAATTTGAAGAAGCCTGGACGTCGAAGAACAGTTCGTACACCAGAGAATATTGAACGAGTTAGAATTGCGTTTACGAGAAGTCCTAAAAGGTCTGCTAATCGACAAACCCTTATCCTAGGAATATCGAAGGGAAGCTTAGATCGAATTCTTCAAAGGGATTTAAAATTTTATCCCTATAAATACCAAATGGCACAGCACCTTAGCAATCAAGATAAAGAAGCAAGGTTAGCATTTTGTCAAGAATTTTTTGATTTACATCAAGGAGCAATTCACAGTCTCCTAATGACCGACGAAGCAAATTTTTATTTGAACGGCATGGTCAATAAACAGAATTTTAGATACTGGTCAAATGAAAATCCTCGTAAAATCTTTACACAGAACCTCCATAATCCAAAGGTTGTTGTGTGGTGTGGAGTAGGATCTTTTGGTATTATTGGCCCTTTTTTTGAGGATGAAAATAACCGCGCTGTAACAGTAACATTCGAGCGTTACGTTAATATGCTAGAGACATTTCCAATTCCAGAATTAAATAGAGAAGGATTACTAAACAATGCCTTACTATTCCAACAAGATGGGGCAACAGCTCATACCGCCAGAAACTCAATGAGGGTCCTGCGAGAAATGTTTAATGGCCGACTCATTTCTCGATTCGGAGATTTGCCTTGGCCTTCGAGGTCCCCCGACTTAACGGCACCCGATTTTTTCCTGTGGGGATATTTAAAAGCCAAAGTGTTTGCGAGTCGTCCAGGTATAATCAAGGAACTGAAAGTCAAAATTCGTGAAGAAGTTGAAGGAATAGACGAAGGTTTGCTAAGTCGTGTAATGAACCACTTTTTATCTAATATTGAAACATGTGTTGAAGTTGGTGGAGGTCATTTAGAAGACGTGATTTTTAAAAGTTAGAATTAAATTAGCCAAATATTTATAAGTTATCATAAATCCCAAAGAGTTAGCTGTAATTTAGTAAAATAAAAAGTTTGTTTTGTTAACTAAAAAAATTTTTATTCAAATATTAAAATGGGTAGTCTATTATGGGGAACCCTGTATATATATGTGTATAGGAGACACTTATTTTAAAAAACTTAAGATCACATATAAATTAGAATCACCCTTTATAATGTAATCATAGCCCCATGTAGCACAAGTGCAAATTAAAAAATTTCCCCATTAGAGCAAAGAAAAATGCAGCCTTTTGTACAAAATCACGCAGCGCCCCAGAAATCTGTTCTCTGATGCAGGCAAAAAGTGCGTATTTTTAATTTTCTTTCTCGTATAAACATCGCTCTATTTGCATGCGGGTTGCGAGCCCATGTTTTTCATTGTTCTATAAGCGAGGCATAATTACTGCGTAGGGATCTACAAATTGGGCTTTATGCCGATTCGAACGTAACTGAAACATGGCCTTTTTGTTATGGGAATAAAAGAAAATATAATGGATGTATTTTACCGACTGGTCCAATTGTTTATGTATACGGCGCATACGAGTTATTGGAGCGAGAGTAATTTTAATTCCAAAATAATGTACCTATAAAAATTATAAATAGCTATTTGGATATTAAGGGGTGTAAGTAAATCTTACTACGGTTAAAAAAGTTTATGACTAGTCAAGTTTACTTACATCCCAAAATAAGTATAAGGGTGTCCCACTGAAGTTATCGAGGTACAGTCGAGTCAATAATTAAGCGGGAAAATTATTAAATTTTATAAACCCTCAGAAGCAGAACCGCATTTCATGATTTTTTTTTTGTATCTTTAGAACATTATTCAAAATCAGAAACATGAGTCATGGGGCATATCATTTATTGAACCTTAAATTAATAATATTTTGCAAAAATTTTGTGATATTTAGGATTTTTATATGTTCAGTGTGTACATAAAGTAACGAACAAATTCGTTATTATTTAACAATTGAAAAATATTTCGGAAAAATCCTCGGCCACGTATATAATAATTTTTAATTGCGTATTTCTTGGCATAAAAATTTATCATAGGATAGGATAAGTCATGTAGTAGATATGACATCATTGACGATTTTTTCAATTGGAACCCCCTATATTTTAATTAATATCTGTAATTTCCAATTTTCCAATAAAGCATCCTTGTACTTCAGAAAACAATTACTACATGTATTACCTTGGCACTGGCCACATAGATTAGAGCAGTTTAGGTTTGCCTTTCTGCAGCTGCACAACTTTCAGTAATAGGTCTTGCAGTTACAAAAATTACCTTAATAATAAATTATCATTGAAATGAAGAACCATCACATGGATATCTGTGCTATCTCGGAAACAAAAAGAAAAGGCAAGGCTCGAAGACTATATGCTTATATACAGTGGTAAAAACAAAAATGATAGGGCGTCCTTAGGGGTTGGAGTATTAATAAATCAAAAATTTGAAGATAACATCGAGTCTATAGAATATGTAAGCGACAGACTATTGCTGACGACGTTTATGTTCCAGAAGGGAAAGAAAACAAAAACACAGGTTATAAGTGTATACGCTCCCGATATAAGCAAGTCACGAGAGGAGAAAGAAAACTTCTACCTCGATCTCCAGAACCTGTTAGATATACTACAAAAACACGACGAAGTCATCCCCCTTGGCGATTTTAATGCGAGAATCGGAAACAACGCCCTAGCAGGCATAAAAACCGCTTTAACGAAGAAGCTTCCAACGAAAATGAAGAAATGCTGACAAATTTCTGTGCACATAACGAACTTCGTATAAATAACACATTCTTTTCTCATAAACCACAACACAAATACACCTTTACGAACACGAGAGGCCAAAAATCTGTTATTGACTATGCAATAACAAACAGGAACATTCACCCTGCGAAGATACTAGACGTCAGAGTCCTTGCATCAGCAAACACTGAAACTGATCATAACCTGGTATTACCAAAAATACGATTTTTCGTGCAGTACAGGCACAAAAGGAAACCAGTACAGGTAGAGAAGATAAATATCGAGTCCCTATCAGACCACAATACTAAATACTTGTATCCAAGGAGATTGGAATAAAAAACAACAGAATACAAAATACAGGAGAACGACAATGTGGATACTGCATGGAGGAAGCTATCCTTAAACATCATTAACGCTGCAGAAGAGGCTTTAGGAAAGCGAAAAGTCAGTATAAACAATAGGAAGAAAGCAAAGCCCTGGTTTACGCCAGGTGTCAAAACCCTAGCAGCAGACAAGAAAAACGCATACTTAAGATACCGAAGTAACACAATCACCTACGAACAGTACAAGGCAGAGAGTCTGCTGAGCGCGGTGCTAAAATTACTGACCAAGATACTTTCTGAGGGAGTAGCGAGTACCGGAACGAACGAAGAGCAACAGGGATTCAGGCCCAATTGATCCACTATCGACGCAATATTTATTCTACGTCAGATAACAGAAAAGTCCATAGAATTTAATAAACCAGCATACATGTGCTTTGTGAACTTAACGCAATCCTCTGACAGGGTACGATTACACGACGTCGTAAAACTGTTGAACAAACGTAGTATCGACCCAAAAGTTGTAGCAGTCATAACAGAACTGAACACAAACAACAGGACATTTATTAAAGTGGGCACCGAGCTGACGACAAAAATACCCACAAATACCGGCATAAGACAAGGAGATAGTCTCAGCCCGATACTGTTCAATCTGATAATGGACGAGATAATCAACGATGTAAAAGCTACGGGCAGAGGATATAAAATGGGAAATAAAGAAATCAAAATAGTCTGTTACGCCGATGACGCGGTAATAATAGCTGAAAACGAGGACGAGCTGCAGAGGCTGCTATACAGGTTCGAACTATCAGCGAAGAAGTGTAACATAACTATATCATCTTAAAAGACATAGTCCATGGTGATAGCTAAAGACCCCATAAGATGCAAGCTTGTAGTCTACAACACTACAGTCTTTCGGTGAACAAGTGATGAACTTTAAGTATCTGGGAGTCGAGGTTACTAGCGGCAGAAACCTTAGAGAGGAAGTTCGAGGACAAACCACCAAAGCAGCTATGATATCCGGCTGCATGAGGGACATTATTTGGGGAAACAAGCACATGAGCATCCGCAGCAAGGTGCGAATATATAAGACCTGTGTGAGACGAATAATGGCCTATGCCGCCGAAACAAGGGCAGATACCACCTACACGAAACGCCTTCTTCGCAGTACAGAAATGAGAACTTTAAGATCAATTACAGGAAATACACTCTTCGATCAAAGACGAAGTGAGGAGATAAGGAACGAGTGTGTAATCCAGGATATCGTGAGATGGACCAGAGGTAGACGCAGAGAGTGGAGAGAACATGTGGAACGAATGGCAGAGGACCGCCTGGCAAGGATAGCTAGGACTGCAAAACCCAATACCGGGAGACTACCTGGGAGACCACCCAAACGCTGGTATGACAGCTGGACATTCGCTTCTCAAGATTGAGGTCTCACGTCGAAGAAAACAGGACATCGTCCTATCTAAAAGAAGAAGAAGAGAAGAAGAATAAATTTCGGAGATATTGGCTTATTGCTCTGTATAGGCTGTATAGCTTATCTGTGTTTTTTCCAATCCCTAGTAGTAGGAGATATTAAATTACCCATCCATTCCTGCATTTGATGATAAACTGGTAAACTGTGATAATATGCTACATCTGATGTTGCACTAACTCGATATTTTTATTTAAACTCTTTACCGGTCTTTATAACAGCATGCTTTTCTGCATTTGGCTGTAAAAATATACTTTTTCATGTAGGGCTTTATTTTTTTCTAATGATCTCAACGAAGATAATATTCCTTTTTTATAAAGGGCTGAGGTGGTATCACATCCAGATATTGCGTGGCAAAATAATATTGCAGATCTCATTGGACCAAGTTTTTCTTGATTATGTTTTATGTCGGTTACTTTGTGTGGCTCTGATGAGTTACTTGGTCGAAGCATATAAGCCTTATCCATTCTTGCTTTAGATATTAATAGGACCATCAAATTGATGTCTTCACCCACCAAAGTAACAAAAAATTCTAATGTTCTTAATTCAAGAGCATTATCCATGATTCTGTTTGTCTCGCCTTCTGCTTGAACCACCTGAATATCCGCCGATTTCAATTATTGACTTATTTGTAAAATAAAACATATTTTGTTGTTTTTATTAGAAAAAAATTGAGACTGATTTACTGTCGCTGTGATTTTTTTCCGCAAAAACAATGTCTAAGCAGGATATTTTTGAATATCTTCTTAATTGTTCATGCTCTTTTGTAGAAAAATATGAGTCGTGCTCATCAAAGACCACAGTGATATTTTTTTCAAAATTATGGTTTATATAATTAACATTCTTAATATAAATGTTACCATGAGTTGATGGAAATTGCCAAATAATTTTATGAATTAAAAAATTAAAAAACAAAAACGCTGCTTTCAGGAATCGAATCTAATGGGGCACTTTTGTGTTAAAAAACCCAAGTAGTGTTAATTTTTTAGTTTCGTGTAGCAATCAATTTTCAAACAGGCCGAGTTTAATCTCCGTAGCAGAGGTCGGTCTAAAGAAAAATGTACTAGACACAGACACTTTACCCAAGTAACTGCTAGTATTTCTTTTGCCAGCGCGCTGGCAGTACTACAATAAAGATGGTTCAGATCATCAACGTTAAGATTACTTTAAGTAGGCGCCATATTATTTTTCCCTCTGAAATCATTTGCAATCGTCCACGATATTCTTCACTTGTTATGAGACCTATCGATCCTATTCTTAAAAAATACCCTTTAGCTTTTACTTCTTCTATAGATCTATTAAAATAATTTACAAAACTAGCATTATTGTTTGCAAATTTTCTCATGTAGGGAAGGCAGTGCATATTTCTTCCAGCAACTTTCAATGCCAAGGTTTCCTTTTTTTTTTTCTTATAGCGACAAGGGTAAAAGTCACATTAAATAAATTAACTAGAGTGGAGTGAATTTAATTCAATTCCATTTTATTTTAAGTTATCAAATTGTTTATATTCCTTACGCAAGTCTATCAACAGTAAAAAATTATTTCAAAATGTATATAAAATAAAGATTTAATCAATTAAAATCACATAATACAATATAAAAATTAAAAGAGACCTTAGTTAATAAACAAGTATTTCACAACACAATTAAAGTCACATTCAAAGCAAAATATCACTAAAATTAGGGAATTATTACATCGATCACTAGGAACTTATCCATGCTGTAGTATGCATTTTTGAATAGGCATCTCTTTATTTTCTGGTTAAATATATTCAGTGGTAGATTTTCTAAATGAAGGAGCAGTTTGTTCTAGAACTCAGAACCGTACTAGTTTACTGAAATTCGTGTCCTTTCCAGTCCTTCCCTTTCTTGGGGAAATCGTGATAGGATGATTTACGTTATAATTGTAGATGTTTTTGTGACAGTACGAGAGGCGTTTCTATATTAATCTGCAGGGAACCGTCATAATTCTGAGATCTTTAAAACTTTGTTTTACATCATCGCTGTATCTTAGACCTGCAACGACGCTTACGGCCCTTCACTGTAGCGCGAGTATACGCTGGGTTTGAGTCGAATGACCTCAGACCATTATGGCGTAGACAGCCACAAACTGAAACACTGCATGTAATATTTGGCGAAGCGCTTCCCCCGGAAGTACCAAAACAAATTTCTTAAAAGAAATATGGTTCTAGTGGGACGACCAGATAAATGGTCAATGTGGTTTTCGAACTTCAATAACGGATCCAAGAACACTCCATACCTCTTGAGGGTTCTCTCCCTCAATTGCACGCAGTACATATCCCATACTAATTGTTTTTGAATGATTAAGGTTAAGCATATTTGATACAAACCATTCCTTTAGATCATTCATTCTCAAATTTATGCTGACTTTTAAACCGTTCACATTTACATCTCTCTCAACCACTGAGGTATCGTCTGCAAATAGTAAAATTTTTGAATTTAGCGATGCGTTACTTGTATCACTTATATGAAAATATGCCTTTTCCAAATTATTATTTCATCCTGTACATTAGAATCATTAATTTCCGTTCCTTACCCTGGTGACCCACAAATTTATTTATTATGTTACTAAACTAATTACAGCACAACGTCTGTTATTTATTAATGTTAAGCAAACATACATAATAACCAAATAATAAATGATGATTAGACAACCCATAATTGATATAAATAGCATCCCCCGGTGATACAGAAGACAGCTATCACGTAGCTGTTGACCATTTCCAAACACGTGGCTTTGACAGGTCGGCCATTTTGCCTGGAGGGCAAACAAGGGTTCATGATCGTTTATGCTAATGGCTTATTAGACTCATTTGTGATCATTTGTAAGATGTATCTATACCTGTGCTACCTGGACTTAAATCATTTTTCGTGCCCCAACTGTATTCCTATCGTAATACGTATTTGAACTTCCTAGTGCGTGTTTCGATCTTTTGTTTAAATTCTGTAGTGTCCAATTAAAAAATTTGAAAACATGGAAAGAAGTGAATATATAAAGACTCTCAGTGGCGATGTTAAGTGTAGATACGATGCAGAACTTAAAATTATTGGTAATAATGATCCTTATCTGCTCGGAGAGACTGATTTTGGAAATATAATGTCTGCCAGTAGTAGCAAGGATGGACTTGGTAAACTACCTTATATTAACACATAGTTTTTACACTGGCCAGCAGCTGAAGGCGTACAAAGGCTTGCAAGCATTCAAGTTTTATGAAGGAAGTAAATTCCAATGCTTATGTTGTAGTCGGCAAAGTAAGGTTTAGTTTTAATAAGGTTTGGGTTTTGGATAACTCTGTTACCATTTCATTGGGGCTTATAAGGTTTGGGTTTTAGATAACTCTGTTACTATTTCATTGGATCCTAAACCCACCATAAAAATTTAACAAATTAAAATGTTATATAAAATCAAGTTCATCATAGGGCAAAAAAATATTTGTTAGACGAGTAGCAAGCTTTTGATGCCAGAAAATGTTTCACTCTTTCCTTGTACTACCTCATTAGTAGATCCTGTACTGTCTTAGAGAGAGATATATTCATGAATAAAGAAAAAAATCACAATAAGTAGATGGAGTTTTTATTTATTTCACTTTCTTTTAACCACTTCTCCAAACCATAATATATTCTAACAGTACTATTAGTACAGTATTCGAAAAGTTTGCATAAATCATTCATACTTAATTAACTCTGTGTGGCAACAGGTTTCATTAATTTCAACATTTTCTTCCTCTCTACTATATACTTCCCGGAGTATCTTCGTCAGGTGCTTCAATTTGCTGTTCTATTTACAAGAATACATTACTTAATATAAAACGACTTTAACCTAAATCAACACTATGTCTACTTCATAATACAATTATTTAATCCTACTACTATACCTACTATTTTTACAATATTACACCTATCTGATACTTTGCTCGTTTGCATTTCTGCACGTTCCCATTTCTGTTATCTTGGGCCTAAGTTGATTCCTTTGGAAGAAAGTGTCCCATATTTTAATTATGGATCCAGTTAGGGTTGCCTTTGTTTGCTAATTCTGCTGAAGCTCCTAGAAATGTTTACATGAGATCATTTTATTAGGTGGTTATACATAAAATCAAATATTACCACTTATAAAATGTCTGGAGCAAATTCTTCCATACTTTTTTTTGGATAATACTTAAAAGGCCCCTTTTTAAAGCTCCTGTCCACATTTTACGTCGTTCTTATGAGAGTCGATTAAGGTTTTCTGTATTTGAAGAACTGCAGGAATTTCAAAGGATCGTATATATTTCCCCTCAACCACTGAACAAATAGACAAATGACACAACGAACACAGATCTTAAATTTCAAACCAAACTGCAAAGAAAACTTGAATTTATAACCCAAGCGCTTGTGTTTATTTACTTTGTTTGCCCTCCAAGCAAAATGGCCGCAGACCATGTGACGTCATATGAAAATGATCAATTAGGAAGAGCTGATAGCCAGCTAGCAGAGAGGGCGATAAGCGTGGGTCGCTCGGTCTCTCTCAGTCACTCAGTCACCACAGTTTGTCCAGTCATCGCATCTCCGGGCCTCTGACGATATAATGTCAGTTTTGTATTGAGTTAAGTGTTTCGCTCCATAATTGTAGTCCTGTGCAGACATATGAATTTACCATCTCGAGTTATGATCTTATTGTGATAATAATAAAGAGTTTTGTTTTTTAGACCTGTGTCCTTTTATTAATGTCACACTTTTAAAACTCCCTTTTTGTCTAATATCAATTCTTAAACGTGACAATATAGATCAAACAAAGTAAATGCCCCAATATCGACTGTGGCATGCCATAATGAAGCTCTTGCCATTCTGTCGAAGTCTTTCCGTTGTAGGTTGTATGTTGCTGTCTGGCTGTCAGATAACTGCTTAACATAGACACACTTCTTTCACCAAGACCATAGCAGCGATGTTTCTAGATTAGTATTTCGTGGGACACAAAGTCGAAGGGCTTCGAGAGTGAAAGTGCTCCAAGGTATCATTAATGTCTAAAGCACCATCCCAGTTCGTTTGGTTGCATATTAATGAAAATTGATTAAAGTTCTCTCTCATATTAAGCCTTGGTAACCTTTAATTTGGGTACTTTCTTATTAATGCAAGCCGAATAAGAAGCAAAAACTGTCTCTTCATCAGACATTCTGGCATTAACTATTGAACAGTTTATTTTTTCTTTACTAAAATGTGTATGCAAATAATCCAAGATGGACGATGACGCAGCTGAAAATCGAGTTGGTTCCTCAACATGCATTGGAAGATTAAGTGAGGCCAAGAGATTTATTGTGTATGTTTATTTAAGTAATCAAGTTGCAGAGACGAAAAAAATTTTCTCTCTTTCTACATATTTATAGCACAAAAAATAATTAATATACCGGGTGTTGCATCGTCGAGCGGGACATAGCAAATCCCATGTAATTTTAAATGGGGTCAATTATTGGTTTCCCTAATTATTTTAGAGAAAATATCTATTTAGGTTTATTAAAGAGCACTAAAACCCACATTCAAAAGAATAACTTTAGATATTTTTGATGAGCCCGTTTACGGGTTATCGCCGATTTCTTTTTAACTATTTCTACTTTTTATGGCCCCGTATTTAAAATGTGTGCTTTATTCTTATAAAAACTCGTACATCGACAATATTAGCCATGAATTACACTTCTGAAGAAAAATATTGATGATTAAATGGTATTATCAAGGAAATAGTTATCAAAATGTGTCAGACATGTTTGCTGCTCTGTATCCGAATAGACCGATACCTGTAAAATCTACAGTCGAAAGGACTATCAAGAAATTTGAGACAAAAGGCACTGTAATAAATAACTGCAGATGTGAAGAAAGGCAGGAACAAAGAAGGGATGCAAGAAATGATGATAGGGACTTGCAAGTTTTATTGTGCGTGGAAGAAAATGATGGGAAGATCAGCACAAGGAAACTTGAGGATGACATAGGATTAGATCACACCACAGCGTTACGAGCTTTGAAACGACATAAATATTATTCATACAAATATGAAAAGCACCAAGAGCTAAGAGATAGGGACGAAATACGACGACAGGAGTTTTGTTTTAGTATGATGGAAAGAGCAAACATGGATAGGAAATTTTTAAAAAACATTTGTTTCAATGACGAATGCACATTTACCTTAAACAATGAACCCAATGTTCAAAATTATCGATATTGGAGCAAAGAAAACCAACACAGGTTTGTGGAAACAAGGACGCAATATCCACAAAAAGTTAATGTATGGGCTGGGATTTTCGGAGAAAATATTATCGGGCCATTATTTCTTACACGAAATTTAAATGCAGGATATTTTTTGGAACTACTTGAAGATCATATTTTACCTACTTTACATGATGCCGCCAGGGAAAATCAGGAAGTTTGGTACCAAATGGATGGCTGCCCGGCACATAGTACCCTGGCTGTCCGGGAATATTTAAACCGTGCTTTTAATGGAAATGTTATTGGCTTAAATCATACAGTAAATTGGCCAGCCAGGTCTCCTGATTTATCGCCAAATGATTTCTTTCTCTGGGGCCATTTAAAAAACAGGATATACAAAGATAAAAAATACCCAAATCTAGACGAGTTAAAAAATGCTATTTCTGCCGAATGCAATAGAATTTCAGTTTACCAACTAGCGAATGTAAGAAGAGAATTTTATGATCGCCTCGGTTATTTTCTAGCAGTCAATGGAGGAATATTTGAACATCTTCTTAAATCCTAAAGTTCTAACAATTTAATAGTACCTACCTATTAATAAGTAAAATATTGAAACATGTAAAATGTCAGAATTAACCTTGTAATTGGATACTTTATTTTAGTTTTATTCAGATTAATTTGTACTCATAAATACACCTTTAATATTTTCGATGTACGAGTTTTTATAACAATAAAGCACACATTTCAAAATGACAACTTTATTCGACAGTCATCTTTTACCTTGACTGGTGCTCGCAAATACGGGGCCATAAAAAGGAGAAATAGTTAAAAAGAAATCGGCGATAACCCGTAAACGGGCTCATCAAAAATATCTAAAGTTATTCTTTTGAATGTGGGTTTTAGTGCTCTTTAATAAACCTAAATAGAATTTTTCTCTAAAATAATTAGGGAACCAATAATTTGACCCCATTTAAAATTACATGGGATTTCCTATGTCCCGCTCGACGATGCAACACCCGGTATGTATATCAATGGAAATGTAGAAAATTCTTTTTTTTGCACTATATTTTTAAAAATAGTCATTTCTACTTAGTTACATTTAAAAAATTGGTTAAAAATTTATTTAAACAATATAAATACTTTAGCGTTCCAGTTGAAACGTGGAAACATCATTAAAATCGAATCTGTTCCCGAGGGTTTAGAAGTAAGAACCATCATTAACTCGACTAATATTATAGAAGCCATAACCCTTACGGCTTCGGGACATAAGCGAAAAAAATGTGAAGGTTGTTTTGTCACAATTTTGTCTGTTGGATCTAAAGAAGCGAAAGGAGGAAGATGAATATATTCTTGTTCAGTAATTAATTAATTAATTAAGTACGAGAGAATACAACATATTTTTTTAACTAAAAAGAAAATGTCCTAATTAATTTTGCCAAAAGTCCAGGGGGTTAATACGCTCCCTCCAAATTGTCTCGTTAAACTTAACTCCGCAAAGGGTTTGGTACCCCAAATTATCCACAAGACTCTAAATAATACTCATTTCGTTTTTCTTTTCATCATTGCGACTTTCTTCAATATTTCTTTACAAGGTGAAGGTCATAATTAAAGGGCGGAATATATACATATATATGCATTTTTTGTCAATTTTATAATAAAATCCATATTTTTCCAAAATTATTATTTTATGAGCATATTTTTATGTTTTCGGCGTTATCAAAAAATTAAAAACGCCCGGTCATGAGAACTCGTAGAGTCATCGGTTTAATGTCCAGTCCGGCACTTGTTTTAGGGGTTTTCCAATCTAAAGAATTATATAATAATGAATATTTACATTTTGGTTATACACAAAGTATTAATTGGGGGTTTCCGGGGTTTGCAGTATATATTAGAGGTTATTTATTGTCATTTTATAATGCCTTATTATTACCTGCTTAACAAACTGTCTCATATCGGGTTGTTACTTTACTTTTACTTTTTCGAGTCCACATCCAAAAAATATCCTAAATTTCTACAGTTTTTCAGCCCAATATCGGGCTACGTCCAGAGCTTCAGTATTAGCGAGCCATAGGTCATCGGGGGTACATGTCGATGGGCAGTGCATACATGCTCTTAAGTGGTCCATATTCTGAACGTCCCCACAGTCACAGAGTACGTCGTCAGCATCCCTCATTCCCCATCTGGCCAAGTTAGATTTAACGGGCGCGACACCAGTCCGCATGCGGTTAAGAGTACGCCATGTCTTCCAGTCCAGCTCTATCCCTCGAGACGGATCCTGTCGCAGTGGGAAGTTTGCTGGTGGCTCTATCCTTGTATTTCTCATAAAGCTTCTTCTAGATTTTAGACGACTGGTTCCATGGGGATCCTCAAAACCGTGGAGAAGGTGCCTATCATCAAACATTTGTTTGAACCTTTCGACATACTGAGCTGCCTCGCGTCGGTCCTCTGGGGGAGCGAAACCAGCGGCCCGGTACAGTAAGGGTATAGGGGTAGGTTTCATACACCCAGTAATTATTCTGCATGTCTCATTTAGTGCGAGTGTGACCTCTTTTGCATGTTTTGACCTATTCCACACCGGGCACGCATATTCCGCTGTCGAGAAACATAGAGCTTCCGCTGTGGTCCTTAGAACACTTGGGTTGGCACCCCATTTACTTCCTGCGAGTTTCTTCAGGAGGTTATTTCTGGACGTGACCTTCTGCCTGGTGTTTTTGCAATGGTCTTTGAATGTTAGCGTCCGATCCAGAACAACCCCCAAGTACTTCCCTTTTTCAGTGTGTTCCAAAATCTGTCCCTCCCAGGACACCTTAAGTTTTCTACGAGCCAAGTGTGTGTTTAGGTGGAAGGCACACACCTGGGTTTTGGCAGGATTCGGTTTTAGGGAATTTTCTCTATAGTATCTACCCATTATGTTCAAGGCTTCCTCCAGTTTCCTCTCAATCTCCTCAAAGGTTTTTCCCTTCACCGCTATACCAAGATCGTCGGCGTAGACACAATGTGTAGCATGGGGGCAGATAGGTTGGTCATTGGTATAAATGTTGAAGAGTGATGGGGCCAATACACTTCCCTGGGGAAGGCCGTTTTTCTGCAATCGCCACCTGCTCTTTTTCCCATTTAGTGTCACATAGAACCTTCTGTTGCGTAGGAGTGATTCAATGATTTTCGTCAGATTGTAGTCCATCATCGTGCTGTAAGTTTTAGCTAACAGGGTTTTGTGGTTTATGGTATCATACGCGGCTGTGAGATCGACCAGAGCTACTCCTACTATCTGTTTCTGTTCGAAACCCTCCTCTATGAGTTCCGTTAGGTTTAGCACTTGTCCCGTACATGATTTTCCTGGTCTAAAACCAGCTTGTTGAGGAATGAGCTTTGAGTCTAGATGGTCTTGGATTCGGTTGAGTATGAGACGCTCGTATAGTTTGAACATGTGGCACAGAAGGGACACAGGGCGGTAGCTGCTTGGGAGTTCGGGGTCTTTCCCGGGTTTGAGTAGGGCTACTACTTTTGACTTTCGCCACGCCTTTGGTATCTGATAGGTTGTCTTACAGTGGTTAAATAGAACTAGTAGCCATTGTTTGGTATTTGGACCAAAATGTTTTATTTGCTCTGTCAGGATGTCGTCTACCCCGGGTGACTTCCCGTTCTTCATGATATCTATGCCGGGTTGTAATAGGTACTTTTGTTTTATTTCGTAGCAAGATTTCAGTATTTTCAGTGTGAAACTAGTGATTTCAAATTGGTGGTTCAAAGTTACAAAAAATGTTGGAGAAAAGTCGAAATCAAAAAAGAAATTTTTCAAGAAGACTTATGCAAGGCTTTGGTCGCAGCGCACACACCCTCAAAAAATTGCAAAATCCGCAATTTAGAGGATTTTTGCAAAAATATGATCAACAAACCATTCCTGACGAATCCACGCATAGAAAGAAGAATGTATTCAGTATACGAAACCGTTCTAGAAAAAATTGGAGCTTCGCTAAGAAATTTAAATTTAAGCGCCTCAATTAGTATTGTTGAAACTTTTTCCGCTAAATGTAACAACATTCCCGGTAAAGTAGGAGGTCAAGTAAGGAACAAATTTGATGTAACTGTAAAAAAGAATGAAGGATTTAAATACCTAACTACAGTGAAAAGCATTTATAAAGTTGTATCTTGGCCTTATACTTTACTATCTAAGTTGTAGTATTATTGTCCGATTACATCAGTAGATGTTGAAAGAAGCTTCTCCTTGTATAAACATATTTTTACTGATAGAAGACAATCCTTTTTAGTTGAAAATTTTGAAAAATATTTATACAATTTCAGGTTAAAATATTACTTTTTTACTTTTATTTTTCTTTGTTTTTTTTGCATTTTTTTTTTAATAAACATCTTTTTTAGAACCCACTGTCTTTCTTTACCCTATTTTACTATAATAAATTAAGATATATTGCATACCAGTATGCATATTTGGTCAAAAAATGCATATAAGTGCATATATTAATTTAAATGCATATATTCCGCCCTTTAGTCATAATTTTAGATATTTCTGTCAAAGTCATCTTAATTTCTTAAAATATTCTATTGCGACCGACAGACAAACTTGAAGGCGACAGTACAGGTTAGTTCATTTTGAATCTTTGCTGAGAAGTATTCCGCAGGCGGCAGCATTTTTAAGTAATAAAATATGTTCCATTAATGACATAATTTAATTAAATATGCTTATTTTAAAATAAATCTAATGCCTATAACTATAAGACAGTATAAGTACTTGCTGCATAACCACCGATACATCTTAAGAACTTTGACCCTGGCAGCCACGTTTAGTAATAATTTACCTTTTGATTTATTTATCGCCTACTAAACATCAAAACTCTTAATTAGGAATTGTATTTGGTAGTCACCACGTCAATGGTCTTTTGAGAAGAAGAAATATATACAGGGTGTTTCATTAATATTACGAAAAAATTCAGGATAGATCTTCTTGCTTAAAAATATGAAAAACAGTTCCTATAAAGATATGCCCGGAAATGATTCGCTTTGGACATGCAGGGTGTTACAGTTTTATTTTGATTTTTCTTTTTTCTAAGTAATTTTTGAAACAATGTCAATATTTAAACAAAAATTTGTATCTAGGGGTTTTTTGAAGTGAGAAATTCGAGCTAGATGTTAGTATGACTCCCACGTGTAGAGGGCGGCACCTACATGTCTTTTTGCTCTTTTGAGGGGTCAACACTTTTTTACGTACTCATATTACATTTTTAAACAGAAACATAGGTTTAGCTACGTCAAAGAAGCATAATTGATAAAAGTCGCTACGAGCAACCGTTTTCGAGAACCTAAAGAACTGTATTTTGATCATGTGCCAACAATTGTTGCAAAACAACACCATGCACTTGTTTCTCATTGGAAAAAGCCTAATCTAGTAACCAGTTTTTAGCGAATGTTCCACAAAATACAGTAAAGAACTGAAAACGACGCTCACAAATCTCACAATACACACGACAAACCTTGTGTAAATAAAGAATGAAGGCAAGACCAGTCTGGACAATAATATGAACGTCAATTTTAGGGGAATATCAAAGAATCGTAGAAATCCGACGTACTGCGCATGAGTAAAGCTTCCTCGAAAGGAATTTTCAACTGTGCATATTGGAGGACATTTTTAGAATGCTCAGTCATTCTTCTTCTTCCGGTGCTTTATCCTCGGCGGATGTTAGCTATCATCAACACAATTTGAGCCCTGTTAACGGCCCGTCTAAATAAAGTGGTTGTATTGACTCCAAACCACTCCCTAAGGTTCTTGAGCCAAGAGGTACGCCTGCGACCAGGACCCCGTCTGCCTTCTATCTTGCCCTGCATAATGTTGTGTAGTAGTTTGTACCTTTCGCTACGCATTATGTGACCAAAGTATTGCAATTTCCTCTCCTTAATGGTGATCATCACTTCCAAATCCTTGTTGAGATATTGAAGAACGTCCATGTTCCTTACCCTGTCCACCCAAGATATTCGGAGTATTCTCCTGTAGCACCACATTTCAAAAGCTTGGATCCGATCGCTAGAACTTTTTGTTAATGTCCAAGCCTCCATGCCATACAGGAGAACTGAGAAGACATAGCAACGAAGCAGTCGCACTCTTAGCATCAAGGGCAGGTCTCTGCAGCATAAAACTTTCTTCATTTTATTGAAAGCAGCTCGACTCTGTTCAATTCGAGCCCTAATTTCCGTGGAAGATTCCCATCGGTCATTTACGCAAGTACCCAGGTATTTAAAGCTTGAAACCTGCTCGATTAGTTCCCCGTTTATTCTTATCGCCGCGTTTACATTGCCCCGTTTACTAATTGTCATCACTTTGGTCTTTCTGATATTCAATTTTAGGCCTGCTTCCTGACTCTTTTCATTTACGCATTCCAATAGCATTTGCAGATCATCGGCACTCGTTGCCAATAAAACTGTATCGTCTGCATAGCGTAAGTTGTTTATCGTTTCTCCGTTTAGGATTATTCCTTGTCTCCTATCTCTCAGTGCTTCCGCAAACACCTCCTCCGAGTACAGATTGAAAAGTATAGGCGAAAGAACACACCCCTGTCTAACTCCTCGCTTGATTTTGATCTGTTCGGTCTTACTATTCTCCACAGTTACTGATGCTGTTTGTCCCCAATACAGATTTGCAATAACTCGAATGTCTTTTCCATCCAGACCAATCTTCTGTAGCAATCTAACAAGCCGTTCATGATTGACACAATCAAAAGCCTTCTCATAGTCGATGAAGCAGGCATACACGTCGACTGATATATCCCGGCAACGTTGGATTAATACCTGCATACTGAATAGGGCCTCTCTCGTGCCGAATCCATTACGGAAACCAAATTGTGTATTGCTTAGATGTTCTTCACATTTACTATAGATTCGCCGATGAATAATCTTTAAAAATATTTTCAAGACGTGGCTCATTAGGCTTATCATCCTATAGTCACCACAGAATTTTGAGTTTTGCTTTTTTGGGATAGCTATAAAAGTGGATGTTAACCAGTCTGAGGGTATTTTGCCACTATTATATATTAAATTAAAGAAATCCACAAGCCTATTCAAGCATCGGTCTTCCACTATTATTTTTAGGATCTCTGATGGTATATTGTCAGGTCCTAATGCTTTACGGTTTTTTGCGTTCCTAATGGCATACTCGACTTCGTCTCTTGTTATCGGGGGGCCGTCTTCACGATCCGCCATCTGAAGGTCCGGACTCCTGTTGTCATTGAAGAGATCTGATATATATCGTGTCCATTCAATCAGCTTTTCCTCAACATCAAGAAGCATGTCTCCATTATGTTTGCATAGTATGCTTAGTGGTCTATTTTTAAATAAACCTGCAGCCTCCTTTACTTTCTTGTGCATATTGAATGAATCGTACTTCTCCTGCAACTCCTCAATTTCTTGACATTCTTCGGTAAACCAGTTTATCTTTGCTTGTTTTATCTTTCCACGGATTATTCTCTGGATCTGCCTGTATCTCTGCGGATTAACGTTTTTAGTTTTTCGTCGTTCCTCCATTAGGCCCAATATTTCATTTGTCATCCAAGCTTTCTTTTTAGTTGTAGTGTCGTTCCCAATAACATCCTGCCGAACATCTGTTAGTGTTTCCTTAATGTTATTCCAAGCTTGTTCTACATCTGTGCCAATATCCTCAGAAAGACGTTCGTTAAGATATCTTCGTGTTTGATCTTTAATATTCCTGTCCTGAAATCGCGAGAGGTCCATTTTGGGTTGCTTAGGTTTTACTTGAATTTTCTTCAGTTTTATCTGGATACATGCCACCAAGGGATTGTGGTCTGAGGAAATATCTGCTCCAGGATAGGTTTTAACTGATTTTACGCAGTTTCTAAAACGGGTCTTTACTAGAAAATAGTCAATTTGGTTTCTGACGATATTATCTGCATTGTCTGCGTTTGACTTCCAAGTGTATAATCTTCTAGGGGGAAGTTTAAAGAAGGTGTTCATAGCGGTGAGATTTTCTTCCTGGCAAAACTGAACCAGCCTGTCCCCACGCTCATTCCGCAAGCCCAAACCATAATCTCCAGCCACGTCATCGCATCGACCCTGTCCGATCTTCGCATTAAAATCGCCCATTATTATCGTTATATCCGATGCCTTGCACAGTCCAGTAGCTCTTTGAACATCTGCATAAAACTGCTCTATTTGTTCATCAGTGGCGTTACATGTGGGAGCATAAACTTGAATAATGTTCATGTTAACCGGGTGTGAGCTGAATCGAATTAAGATTACCCGATCTGATATGGGTATAGAGCCCTTGACTGTACTTTCAATTGTTTTGGTCATAATTATGGCAACTCCATTTCGATGATGTCTCTCCTCATTTCCCGAGTGATAGACATAGTAGTCATCTATATTACACTTTCCAGTGCCAGGCCATCTCATTTCACTAATACCTAATATGTTTATGTGAAGACGTTTCATTTCCTTGATGGCGTTGTGTATTTTTCCTGGTTCGTACATACTCCTTACATTCCAAGTTGAGATTCTCATCAAGACTGGCCCGGAGATTCTTAGCACCCCCTGACCATCTAAGGTCTGCCGGGGACTGGGGGCCGTCGCTTTGTGTTTTCCAGTCATGTTGATGATTATCCTGGGGAGTAGTAATGGGGTGGTTTCCCGTTGCCTTCCCCATCGCAGTGTCTCAGCCGTTTGAATCAATATGTGATTGACGCCTGTGAGTCTCTGATATCGTAAGCCTTGCCAATGTAATTCATCTTCAGCCTTACGCCAGTACTGATGTTGCTGCTGACCAACATCAGGAATATTTATCGACTTTCTAGTCTAGATCCGTACTGTTCCGCGTTAACAGGGCTACCTCTAGTAGGATGTGGCTCATCACCACGCAGTACGATCTTCACTGAAGAGAGGCTAAGGCTTCCTTAGGGAAGCTAACATCGCATCATCCAGTGCTGAGGATTGTGAGGACCAGTATCCAGTCAACCCAGATCAAAGGTGCTACCTCTTCAATACCCCTTAACCCCTCAGTCATTAGCTTTGTTTTTTTACTGGTGGGAGTTAAGTGTGTGCACTGTGCAGCCTATTTTAATCAACTTTTAGCATTTATTGTAATACAAAACAAATTGTGAAGCCGTTTTAAGTGTTAGACCATAAATTCAACTTCATTATTTAAGTTAGACATAACTCATCAACTTCATTATTTAAGTTAGACATAACTCATCAAAGTATGCCTTGTCGGCATTCAGCTACCATTCGATATGTACCCAGTTGTTTTGCAAAATTCTTAGAATTATTTCTTATTTGGGTACCAGTCAAACAAGGCTGTAAATACTTTTTTCTACGATCCTGCGGAAAGTGACTACTTTCAGCACTGATGCCAGTGCTGAAAGTTGCATTTTTCGAGAGAGTAATAACCAACAGATCAATTAAGCAGGGTGGACAACTTAAGGTTGCATTCTAAATTTCAGGTAAATTGCAATGATAGTTTTTAAAAATTCCGTATTTCAGACCTACACACCCCGAATCAGTCCTAAATTAGGGTCACTCTAATTTGCATGTAAAAGAAAGACGAGTCTAGTGAATGAAATGAAGGTGACAGAAGCGTTACTTCCAGTAGTTTATTAGAATAAAAGGTATACTAATAATTATACTTGATCATAATTATACAGATAGGCAGATAATTGAGACATTAATTATTCTAAAGTAGATAAAAACTTATATAGAAGTAAGAATAATATGAAAACAGATAATATGAAATAAATATTAATATTTATAAAAAAAATTTACTATGTACGATACAACAATTAAATTTCTAAATTTAAATCATCATGCTCCGGGTTGTCCGATGAAGTAATGGACTATTAAGGGGCTCTACAGTGTTTTCTAGTATGTTTTCAGCTACCCACATTTTTTCTTCTATTTCAATCACATGTTCGATGCACTTACTTCATTTTTTACAATTCACTGTCTTTATTCCCTCTTGCAAGAGGTTTCCAACGTTTCTCATTTTACAAGTGATGTGATCCCTTGCTACTAAACTTGCGCCCACACCAATTCTATGGCGTTTAATTCACAGTGATATGGCGGAAGGCCAGGTACCGTTATATTTCGTTTTGAAGCGATTTCGTCCAAAGAGGTTTATTAAACTTTACAATCTCCAGTAGCTCCTTTTCAGCATATCTTTATGAAATGGCTTCCTATTTACGGTAGGCCAATGAATGATGTCATTTTTTTTCTAAGAAGACGTAGGTATTTTTTCAGATTTTCTTGAGTGGTAGCTGGCATTATCCATGACCCAGGAGAAATAAGATCTAGGATTTGCTGGAAGTATTCTTTAAAAACATTAGCGTTCATGTCTTCGTGATAGTCTCCAGTCCGTTCTGATTTAAATACTAGTAAGCTGCCATCGACAAATTCATTTTTGCTACCACTGTGAGTTGATGGGGAAGAACGTTGAGCACATTGAGAATAATAATTTTCTCATTTTTAGAACGCGCAATTTTACTAATCCGTTTCTAAGCAACAAATTCACAAACACTAGCCATTTTCAAGAACGAAGTTTTCCAACAACTGCCAGAAAGTAACTTAACATTTCAAGTTTTTGAAACAGTAAGGCACAGGTAGGTAAACTACCTGTGTCTATACTTACCCGATCTTGGGACCTCTGACAATAATCATAGGTACAATAATAGTAATTCTACTACACCTATGGAATACAGCGAAGACCACTGGGTTTTATAGTTCAATAATGATTATTACTCTCTCGCATTAAGCACCAGACTATAGTGCTGAAAGTTTTTTTAACACTCACGTGTGTGATCCAATACATCGAAAATCGCATACCTATATCGTTGCTATGCATCAATTTATTCATTGTCAATGTAGACGTCAAATGAATAAGCAAATTTTTCGATGTGTATTTTCACTTTGATAACACCAAAACTAGATCATTTTCTGCACTCTCTTGCGGAAAAGTATTACTTTCAAGACTTGTTAGATAAATAGCTATTACAAATTTTTAATTTATATGACATTTTTTTTCGACACTAATGTACAGTGTGTCCCGCTTTTCATGAATACACCCTAATATCTCAGTTATTAATAATGAGATTTTCTTGAAATAAGGATATTAGGGCTTATTTTAGATAACTGTTTAATTCATATTTTTAAAATCTCAATTACCCTAATTACGATTTAGGATTTTTCAAAATTTTGCTAAGATACGCGCGCTCTGTTACCGTTGGCATGCTGACCTGTTTTGTTTTTAAATAAATTAAGTAAAGAGTGCTTTGAAACAAAAAGTTTTTGTTTGACATTAAGTAATTCGTACGAATTGTCAATAAGTGAAGCAGTGTTACGTAACTGTTAATAAGATGGCACAAAACCGAAGAGTAGTTCTTACAATTGGAGAAAAAGTAGAAATTATCCGCTTATTTGGTAATAATGAAAGATCTACGCGTCAGGTTGCTGGAATATTCAATGAAAGGCATCAGGATCGAGCACCAATTACTTACGATACCGTTGCCAACAGCAACAGATTGTTCGCAAGGACTGGAGCGGTTTTTAAGACAAGACCAAAGAGGTACAATTTAAATCAAAGACATTATCCAGACGACGAACGTATCTTAGCAGAATTTCGAAACAACCCAAATGGTAGTAGTATGGAGGTGTTTGAAACGCAATAGGATTAGGGCATTTAAACCAAAATTTGTACATAGTCTGTTAAATGGTAATTTCGAACGGCGGTTTGAATTTTGCTTATGGTTGCAAGGTAACTATCTTAACGACAGACTTTTTCTAGAGAACATACTGTTTACTGACGAACTTAACGTTTACGACAAACGGTGTGGTATCTAGTCAAAATTGTAGGTTTTGGGCAGCCGAAAATCCGAATTGGGTAATTAATTGTAAAAACCAGTACAGTGAAAAAGTAAACGTCTGTTGTGGCATATTTAACGAACAAATTGTTGGCCCTTTTTTCCTGGATAACTTGACCGAGCAAAATTTTCTACATTTTTTACTAAATGATTTTTATGATTTTCTACTGAAATTGCCTTTAGCACAGAGACAAAACTTAATCTTTCAGTTAGATGGTGCTCCCGCACATTATTCTATGATAGTTAGGAACTTTGAAGTGGATAGGTAGAAATTCTTCTTTAGAACCATGGCCCCCAGATCGCCGGATATTATCCCTTGTGACTTTTTTTTGTGGGGGCACTTGAAAAATAAAGTGTATGCTACTCGGCCGCGTAATATAGAGGAACCTTGCATTAGAATTAGGCAAGCGTGTCAGGAAATTACCCACCAAACTTTAAGAAAAGTGAATGTACGTTTAAGACGAATTGTTGAAAAGTGTATTGTTTTAGAGGGTAGTTATGTTGAAAACACAAGAAAATAACGTAATTTTGTTAGCACAGTTACAAATAAAGAATTTATTAAAACAATACTTTTTTATGCTAAAATCAGCTGTTGAGGTTTTGAAAATATGAATTAAGGGATTTTTGGGGATGCTGATTCGAAATCTGATAGAAACAATTATCTAAAATAAGCTCTAATATCCTTTCCCGCACGCCAATGGTAAACAAAAATGTTCACTATGCCAAATACTTCATTTTTCCATCATACAATTACCACCAAAATTTCAAGGAAATCTCATTATTAATAACTGAGATATTAGGGTGTATTCATGAAAAGCGGGGCACACTGTATATTGATGTTATAATGCGCTTAGTAATGAATACTTTTTGAACAGTGAACTTGATGTAATCCACAATAAATATAAATGAATATTCAAAAGTTTCCAAAACCTTTTGATGCCTACGTTACTTGACCTCACTGTATGCATTGTAACGAACGAGCATTTTACGAGTAGTTACGTCAGCGATTTCACATTTTATGATACATCCTGTACAAGTGTGCAAGCCATGCAGGTTGGAACCCTGACCGCGGCATAAAACTACAAAATATTACCAACATAATTATTTTGACAAGTATTCAGCGTCGCTCTTAATTTATCTTACACGGTCAATTATATTTTAACACCCAAACCGCTTTTTTACCCACGGTGAATGCAACAAAATTAAACTGTTTCTTTGGACTTTTTTTTCAGTCATTAGCTAGTCTGGTTCAAAATACCTTTTTCCAAAGGTGCAAGGAAATAATTAAATAATAAATTAATCCTTAATAGTATCTTATTTAACGAGCGTATATGGATTAGGCGACACGAGCCAAAAGTGGAATGAGTCCGATACTATTTCGTTTCTACACTTTTTTAATGGCAGATTTACAAGGTGAGCTATTTTACAAAGTGAAATCTTGAAAACGGTTTAAAATATGTCACGAAATGTTGGTGAGGTAATAAGGGGATGTGGGGACAAATTTAACCATATTTTTCTAATTTGGTTTCATAAAAAAGCTGTTTCGATATCGTTTTCAGTACCGTAATGAACTTTTTATGAAACAGTTTTCTTTATTTTTATTTTTTATAAGGTTGGTAATGATGTTCACAAATGTTTTATTTTGCTCTCGTGTATGTTTGGTTGCATTAAGTCTATGAAATGGAGATGAGTTAAAGTATCAAATAACCTCACAAATTTACTATATTATAAAACATAGAACTATAAAATTTACCGCAATTTCCCTTAACTTTGGAGGACTTAATCTAAACTCACATTGCTCCATATTTTAAAATTATGTAGGTATGATAGAAAAATTAGACAAATTCGTGACAAAATAACTGACACGGAAATAAAATTATTTGGTTATTTCAAGGCTTCTATGATAAATAATTTGTTTGTATTATCATACGTAAAACCACCAGAGCTTTTTTTTTATAGGGTAGACTTTTATTATTTACGAAAACTAGATTGCTTAGAAATTTAACGAGAACAAACGAAATGATAATTTCTTTTATCTATTACCGTTTGTTCGAGTTTAAATTGCTAAAAAGTGATCTAGTTTGAGTTTAAAAAATAAAAGTTTATTCGATCTTAAAAAAAAAGATCGAGTGATTTTTAGCTAAAGAAGTTCACGAATTTTGGCATGAATAGATACTAAAAAAAATAAGACTTCACTAAAAAAATGCTTGACAGCATTAAATTAATTTGGAACAATATGTCAGGTTGCCGAGCAATGAAAAAGAAAAGCTACTCGATTTTGAGCTGGAGAGGTTTTTATCATTTAATTTTTAGCTGGAGAGGGTTTTATCGTATATAATAGGGTAGACCGGGGTCAGTTGTAACATTTTTACTAAAATAAATTATACCGACTTTTCTGTAAGAGCTGGAATAAAACCTAAATATATATCGTAAAGTATATTATTTTCGCAACGAAATATAAACATGTTCCTAACTTAAGTGAATAAAATATATTTTCACCAGATTATTAAAAATAAGTGACAAATGTTACAATTGTCCCAACTCCTGGGTCAGTTGTAACATTGGACGGGGTTAATTGTAACGTATATGAAAGAAACTAAATCCATGTAATTTTAAATGATTTATTAATAAAAGTAACAAAATATTACACCTTTTAATTAATAATATCCGAAATGTATTAATTTTAAGTTTAAAATATAAGGAACACCAAAAAACTTTCATCTTGCATCCAACCAGAAGGGTTAGCTGTACCAATACAACCTACAGGTCCATCCCTCACAAAGTGTTCTTGATATCTCACTCGTGGGAATATAAATATGGGAGGCACAGAATTTTCCAAAGCATTTACAGCTACAGCAACCGTAACAAGTGTTCCCCTTTCCCCTGATGTTAAGGATCCAACTTTCCGACTTCCACATTTTGCCACGATTTTGTTTGGTTTTTGTACTGTAGTAACTCCCGTCTCATCTACATTAAATATATCTTTGCTTGAAAATGGTAACGATCTTCAACGTTGGTTCGGTTAAAGCTTGTTGCCCTGGAGCTCGAGCGGTCCGAATGGAAAGTTCAGGATTCCTGATCATAAACGAACGGAACCAATCTTCCGCAGCCATTTTATCTTTATCCCATGCAATAGGTTTTGACGGATTATATTTTATTGTCATTTCATATGCTGATTTCCATACTTCTCTTGTATTGAATCCGAAATAAATGTCAGCCGACCTTATCAAATATTTCACTAATTCTATTTCTTGATTTTCAGTGAATGCCTTATTGGGAACTCTGTAGCCCATTTTAATCGTTGCGCCCAGTTCAACCCCAACAGCTTTCCTTTTTCTTGTACCTATCCAATGATACATGGCACAAACCATATTCCCGTGCAGCAGCTCTAACTTTTTTACCATTTCTTACTTCTTCGTAGGCTCGACTATACAATGAAAAGTCTTTTATAGCTCTTTCTGTAGATCTCTGTCGATTTTTAGGCATCTGTAGACAAAAATAAAACATCACAGCTCCAAAAACGAATATAAAAATAAAATATGGGGGTGAATTGTTATTGTTACATTTTGGGGTTTATTGTAACGTTACAACCGACCCCTACACATTTGTTACAATCGTCCCCGGCAGTATTTTGTATCAAAAATCATTTTTTTCTCAAAAAATTCGTTACATAAAATTTATCCAAAGACATTATACTACGTGGAAAAAGTCAGAGATTGCAAAGAAATTAATTGTAAATCAGTTTCTAATACAACAAAGAAAATATATTATAATCTTTAAGCATAAAAATACTTACTTTTGTTTTATAAAAGACGACACTCGTGATTACACACAGCAGCCGCGCACTAAGTCCAGCGACATACTGAATATTGCGACGCAAATGGCGATTCACTCTTTCCTTACCAATAACGTTTAAATATCTCCAACGGTTTTCGAGTTATTTACAGTGTTACAACGGCCCCGTGTTACAACTGACCCAGGTCTACTACCACAAGAGAGAAAATTTTACCTAAAAATTTTTTTCTTGAGGTATTCGTCAAGACTATTTCACGAATAATATTAAAACTAGGTATATGGGTGAATTATAAATTAATTTTATTCCAAAAGAAGATAGGAAAATGAAAACATAAAAACTACTTATAATTATTAACAATATTAAATGTGCAGCTTTGATATATAATCCCATTTTTATTCGCATTCTCGTTTTGGTTGGAGACATTTATAGCAAGGTTTGGGGACTCTACAATAGCATTAATACTACTTGTTGGTATACTACAAGGTGGCAGTTGCTCGTTATTTCTCATGCAATTTATTAAATCGGAATGATGTTTTGGATCCATCTGGACATAGGGTTTAAGAGAGTGAGAACTTGCATGACCAGTTATTAACTGTTGTTCACTTACTCCTTGTTTTGTAAGAACTGATACCGCAGAGGAGCGATTTGAGTGATTAGTTATTTTATTTCTCTTTGTATCGAGTCCAGTCTTCTCAGCTGAAATTTTGGTCCATTTTGCAAGGGAATTAATTCCTAATGGTATGTTCTTAAACCAATGGCCCTTGTGCCAGTTAGCATTGGGGTTAAAAATAACCTGTCCGTTGTTATTTGGTGAGGTCGCTTAGTCAAAAGTTTTTTAAATAACCTTACTGGACAAAAATTTGTATTAATTTTGTTTCCTACTAACCACTTGCTGCTAGCACAGCTTTTAGATCCACCCTGTGTAGTTTTAGTAAAAATCGGATTATATTGTATTCTACCAGTAAAGTTGCCCATAATATTGGTTTCTTCTTTAAAATAATGAATCTTGCAATAAGCGGCCTCGTTTCCTCTCCACGCAAGCTCAAAAGCGCATATGTGGAAAAAATTTTTTTGTAATCCGTCTGGAGTTTCTTCATCCCAAAGTAAGGCCATGTTATATATGTCTTGTATGCCTAATGCCTTTGTACTTACTTTTTGTTTGGTCAGATCTTCTTGTAAAATTCTTCTCTTAGTATTACGTGCATCGCGTGCTTTTTTGAAGCGTATGTCACTAAAGGGATCAAACGAAATATTAAAGTCATTAAAATATTTTTCCTGTACCATTTTGGCTGTAGTATTCCAGATAGACTTTACGCAAGTTTCCTTATAGTCTTCGCCGTTTTTTCTATTCATATTAAATGCCCAGTCTTCCAAAATTGTGGCTATATCATTTATAGTTGTAGTCGAAACAAATTCATAATTGAAGACACAAGTGGATGAAGGGCCTATGTAACACTTTTTTCAATAACGACATTTTTCCATAAATGAAGGGCTTATGTACCCAGAATTCGTTCAAAAGGCCTTCCGTTACGATATCTCATTAAATAAAGAAGTTACCAGTGGATAAAGGACCCAAGTACTGGGGAGTAATACTTTACTTACGCGGATAAAGGACTTATGTACAGGACAATAAATTAGGCCCTTTATTCAATTAAAATTTTATTTAATATATAGCTGGGACGTGGATAAAGGACCTATATACTAAAAACGCATGTACATAAGCCCCTCTTCCATTGCAGAAACTGTTGTAGATGTTTCCCATTTGGTACCGGAAATAACAAAATACACCAACGTTGAAATTGCCAAAAAAAGCATTTTCTCTTGCAAGAAAAGATTTCTAGAAAACGGCAAAGGCGCCCGGATACTTGGACCAAAAATAAGGCTGCAAAAGCTAGAGAGAGAGGGGAGAGCTACATTTCTCAAACTGGAAAGGAAATACGGGCTAAGACTGCTAACATATCAAGTAGTTTATGCAAGAATGAAAATTGTAAATGAAGTGTGATGGTAAATTTGATTTTAAAGCAAGAAAATATATATTTAACAAGTTTTACAAACTAGATGTTAATGCAAAAAATGTACTTCTGTTTAATAGCATTATAATGGGAAAAGTTCAACGACACAGAAAAAATATTGAAAGGCCCAAATCTGCTTCATATAAATACACAGTAACATTAAATAAATCAGTTATAATAGTTTGTAAGAATGCAATACTTTCCTTGTACCAAATTTCGGAAAAAAAGCTCCGTGTTGTATGCAAAAAATTATCAGAATCAAGCGGATCTATTCCATCACCTGATAAAAGAGGGCATCATGACAACAGGCCTCACAAAATTGCCACAGATGTCGTTGATGCTGTAAAAAACCATATCAATCAGTTTCCTGCTGAGTCATCCCATTATTCCCGACAGAAAAATATTAACAAAAAATACCTTTCTCCAGAACTAAACATAAGTAAAATGTATAAGTTGTATATCGAAGATTGTTTCAAAAAAGAACTTGCAGAGAGGTACAGGGTTAAACAATGCACCTATAATAATATATCCTCTAAAAATTTTAATTTGTCATTTGGAAACCCAAGGAGTGATACCTGTAGTACCTGCGATGCTGGTTTAAACACCAAAGAACACGAGGAAAAATATAAATTTGCATTTGAACAGCAAAAAAGAGATAGAGAATTCGCTCGTTCTACTGAAAATGTATGCTATGTCACAATGGATTTACAACAGACTCAACCTTTACTGAAAATAACTATTTCTAAAGCTTTTTACTTACGCAAAACAGGAAAAAATTTTATACCCGACCAATACCGCGATATAATCAAATCGTCAAGTAGCAAATCTGCCATTGTACTAAACATGGAAACTTCAAAGATGTGCATAAAATTATTACATCATTACACTTAATAATATATATTTTAAAAACTGGTGCCAAAAAAGTCCATCCAGATTAATTTACGTTGGAAGTCATAAGAAATAAAAGAAATGAGGTGTCGGAGGAGAAAAAGGCTAATATAAGAGAACAACTTGCTTATATCGATGACGAATTTAAATATTTCTATGAAATATTCCTTGCCAAGGCCGAAGAGCAACTTCAAATCGATAAAGGGGAAAAAAAATTAAAGAAAAAATAATAGGTAATAAATTTTAAGAATATAATAACCATTAGACATTGGACATACCTACTCATATGACCTTTTTCCATTACAAATTATGTATTTTTTGTAAGTTGTAATAGTGGATAAAAGACCCATGTACTATTTTTTCTGATTTTTGTAAAATCTAATGATTAGTACTGATTTTTGTTTTAACCAATATAATATTCAGTTCAATAAAAATTCATAAACTAATTTTTGTTTTTCTATGTCGCTCCACAAAAAACGGCCAAAGAATAAACTTTAAACTGAAATATCTCGAAAAAGTGAATTTGCTACATAGGCCCTTCATCCACTTGTGTCTTCAATTACGCTCTTTACAAAAATCTAGAAATTGGTTCCATATCGACGATCTGGTTTTTATGGTATTTGTTGGAATTACTTTTTCCACGGCAGATTTTATTTCACTGATTGATCTTTGACCGAAACGAATGGTTTCACACATACTTTGGTAAAAATAAATAAATTTACGTGAGATTACAACCTTTCAAAAGTAACAGTGACAATCTACTGTCAGTCATTAATTACCAATCTTAACAGTGAATGTAACTAAGGTAACAAAATTTTCCCGATTAAAAACTATGTTGCTAGCTATTTTCTGAATTTCTGATTGGTCAGTGGGGTCGGCAAAATTATGAAGGTAGTGGTTTTTCCGATTAAAAACAGGTAAATATCTAAAATTGCTACATTTTGATTGGTTCAAATTATGATGAGTGGAATAGTCGATGTCAAAGTGATAAAAATGCAAATGTCAAATGAACATTTTATTGTAGAAGTGAATTTATCAACATAAAATTTAAGCCTAAAAATTTTGAAAATTTGTATGTTCTATTTTCCTTTTAAATGGATTTATTTGTTGAAAAAAATGTCAAAATAGAAAAAATAGTATAAAACACACGTTTTATAAAACTATTAGCGCACTTGTCGGTTAAGAAACTCGCCGCAAGCGGCTCGTTGTCTAACATGGGCGCGTGCGCTAAAATGAGCTTTATAAAATTTGTACTTTAATATACTATTTTGACATTGGGGAACGCTGGAGTCTTAAATAGGACGATGTAGGTACTTTTATATTTACTATCATCTTATTTATGGTTGATCGTGCTTTAGAAGTTAGTTGAAATCTTCCCCTCCATCTCCCGTCGTGGAGCCGTCCCGAGACTTCTAATCGATTTTGTGCACAGGCGTTAACTATGCATGGTTTTGTGATTTTACAAAAATAGGCAAGCGTTGGAACGGTTTTCGAACTGATATACTATGAACGCGGCGCGGAATCGTCTTTGTGAAACTAACCTTAATTTTATATGTAAACAAAGTGCAGATATTTAAAAAATTAAAAACTGTTTAGGGTGATAGTTTTGATTTTTTATTCAAAAAATTTCTTTTACGCTTAGCTAAATATTCTTCATTTGTTACTCGCGGTTCATCTAAAAGTCTATGGTTTAAAACTTCCAAATCATCATTAAAAGATTCAGCACTGGATAGAAAGTCACTGCCTCCTTCGTCACTCATATTTTTTTAATTTATTTTTTAATTCAGAAAAATATTTTATTTTTGAAGTGCCAAAACTAGTAAGCAAACAACTAGAAAAGAATGACAGAGCGAAAATTAATAAACTACTTGCACTTGAACAAACGGACTAATGCGTAAGTCAGTTCAAACAGTGTATGCTTTCAACCAAGTATTGAAATGACCGTGCCGAAACCGATTCGCGAACTGTCCCTGACAATATTGGAACGTCAATAAGAATCGTCCGATAAACCGTCACGGGCTCGTTGGAACGCTTTTCTTTTTCTGCGCATGAACGCGAATGGTACAATGCACGGTTTTCGGGTGTTGGAACAAACATATATTGGTAAATCCGAAAAAGAATATCAATATTCGAAAAAAAGTGGCGTATATTTTTTTGTCAATTGTATTCGTTAAGGTTCTCCACGAGACACCACTGGACTTAAAAAAATTTAATCTAGTTATAGCTAATTAACCCCCTTATCATTAGGATTATCGGTACCAAATTTCAATAAAATGGGGACATGTTCATATGAACTTTTTCTCAAAAAATATCATAAGGAATCACTCCCTTAAGCTACGTACCGTACTTCTAAAACGCCCTGTATAGCTAAATAGAGAATTAAAAGTTTCATAAAACTAAAGAACAGTAGACAGGGGGTTCTATTCAAATACTAACAACGTTATGCCTGTCATATGTCACAAATGTGATGCTCAATTGTTTTTTGTGTAACACAGTAAAACAATTTATAAAAAAAACTAACACTTTTATATTTATTACTTAAATTACTCATAGAGATATGGGCGGCCCATTTATAATAAATATCCCTGTACAATTTTTCTTCTTTTTTCAAAATGAGGCTACGTGTTTTTTATTATTGTTATCATAATTTGCCTGTCGAAAACCAGTTTTTTACTGTTTTCTACCTAGGTAGATCTAACGTTTTCAGCTAACCTAACCCTGCCCAAGAGTCATTAGAAACAAGTTAACAAAATTTCATAATAGAAACTAATACAATCCGCCTTTACTTCTGTCTTAACATTATTTTTTTCTTCAAAGGTTATTACCTGAAAATCATTTTTGCAATATCTTACACAGAACAAATACAATTTACGCAACTAAAATTAGTTAGTGCGTTTTCCGGCCTTGGCCTGTTACACACAAAGCATTTTGTTGCTCTATTCCATCACAAAATAATGAAGAAAAACTCAAGAACAAAGAACAAAAGTAAATTGTCACAAAATTCACTAGGACAAAAAAATAATCAGATAGATACTCTCATAGAAGCCGTGTTTCATAAACCGAAAAATCGCGATAGAAAAGTTATAAAACCTGAACTAACCTTATCCTGTTCAACCATTGCTAGAAACCTTGGATTGCTACTGGACGTAAACCTCAGGTTTACCAAGCATGTCAATAACTGTAAAAAAGGCACTTGCAAATTCAAAACTTATATACTACCAAAGGCACCTTCTAAATCCTGATCTCAGAAAATCGTGATGTGATAGCCTGGTCTTATATTAATTCAATTCACTTTTTGTGATGCACTGTACGGCCCGTGTCTCTTGCAGAGGGATGCCAGACGTATTCAGATGATTCAGAACTGCTGTATACGTATGATAGGTGGAATAAGAAAGTATGATAGAGGGGTGAGTGCTACAATGAGAGAAATAGGATGGCTTAACATGAGAGAGAGAAGAATGTTCCATAGCCTAATAAAGTTTAATAAAATAATCGTTAAAAAATGCCTGGACCATTTATATCAAAAAATAGAATTTAGATATGACTCTCATGCCTTGGATCTTCGGCATGAATCTACTATCACTCCTCCGTTGCACAAAACCACTCTGTTCGAAAGCTCATTCACTTTTCAAGTCTCCTTGATCTACAACAAAGTTCGTTTAAAATCTGCTTCAACAAATCTATTTAAAAATGCAATTCCCTCTTATCAGACAAATATGTTACGGTACACAATAAAAAGTCTACATGTATGTTGCTATCCCTCAGTGCCCTCCACCTTGCCAGCTATAGTTAACTTACATTTATTTATAATATTTCAATTAGGCAAATTACGTGTTAATGCACATTAACTGTAAATTTATTGTTAGTTTAATGTCTTATAAATTCAATCAATTTATTGTTCTCTTAGTGATTACTACTTACGTCATAGTTTAGAATATAAGGTTAAGTGAGGAAGGTTTGCTTCAACTTCGCCTTTTGTAATTTTCTTTTTCTTAAATTACAATAAAGACATAAAAAAAAATTATTATTTGAAGAAATGCGGCTGATTATTAAGGTTTGCAATTCCTCAAAACTCTGAGCCACTATGGTAGTATCGACCTCATATCCAACAATATGCGTCACTTATTCTGACAATGTTTCGCCATTTGGATCTATAATTCATATATTTAATTGCCCTTGTAAAAGCACCTCAAAAAAGATAGTTTCGAGCAATTAATTGCCTAAAAGCAGCTTTAAGATAGCTATCTCCAACGCACAACATAAAAGCTCTTTATTTTTATTATTGTGTTGACATTGTTAACTTAAGGCTATTTATTAAAATAATTGTTATTTTTCCGGGGAATTAACGGTAAATATTAGTTAACAGGAAGAGGAAAAAGTTTTTAAGTGTAAAAAAAAATTCAGCATTGGCAGTTTTTAACGTTTGTAAATAGCTTCATTGTTTGTATCTCTGTCGGTATACAAGATATCCATAAGATAACTAACCCAACTTAATATCATTTTTAAAAACTAAAAATGATGGATACAAACACTGCCGTCTCCAAGAACAGACCGTTATGTCAGTGGCGACTCGTGAACTTTATTAGTAGGTGTGCTGCATAGATAAAAAAAAATAACGCGGCAGGGAAAAAAAAATTTGGACCACGCCCATTTATAAAAATTTTAAATTATAAATTTTGCCACGACTTTTATCCGCAGTTTGAATATTTAAATTGGGCATAGGGCGACCACGCTTTTCCACAACTAATTGCTTTTCATACGTAAGTTTCAGTGCATGGGTCTCTGCTATTGCTGCCAGATTTAAAGTACATTTTGCGCTGCAAAAATTTTTGGGTGCCACGTCCTTTTTTCTTGACGAGTCTTGCTTTTCAAGTAGGAAAATTAATATAATACCTAGATAAAAATATTAACATATTTTTTACAAAAATACTAAACTTACCTATTTTTTATAAATTAAGTCTATCCTACGTTCTTTTCGGTTCGCAAATCTTGTTATCACTTTGTCATTAAAACTGTCTATTTCGGAGATAAACTTTTTTTCAATAGGTAACATGGAAAGAGCTGTTAAACGATCTTCGGTCATTGCATTGAACCAAGGGAAAACAGTATAAAGCATTTTTGTTGTTACATCCACAAATCCATTCATTTTTTAAATAAATGTCTGTATTAAATTTACGTGTATAGCTTTTTCCTCTACTTATACTAGATTTTTCAATAATAATATCTGGTAATGGTCTACCTTTTGATTTTAATTATATCTTTTCTTCGTATGAATATTAAAAAAATCTCTTCACATCAGTGGCGTATTTAGGATTGTGACACGGGGGGGGTCCATTTATTTTCCTTAAAAAAATGCGCCGCAGGCAAAATTTTTTTAGGTGCCACGCCCTTTTTTGGACTGTCTAAACTTACAAATTTTACGTTTTGATAGCCCGGCTCAAAAAAAACGTGGAAATAAAGCAATTTTTAAATATAAACGCCAATATTTGCATTTGAAATATTAGTTTTTTGAAGGTATGTATAACGGTATACTATTTTACTCACCTGAATTAGAAAACACGGAAGAAAAAATAAAATTCAACAATTATTAAACTAAAAGACTGTGGAAATCCCCAAACATCTGGAAAATTTGAAATAATGTTTCATGTTATTTATTGCAAATAAATGAATGTGAATTTCAGTTTTCTTTTCTACTGAGTCCACGGGGGGGGGGGGGTCCAGACCCCCTGGACCCCCCCCCCCCTAAATACGCCACTGCTTCACATTAATTAAATTGAAGACCACTTCCATAGTACACTACACAGTTAATAATTCTCACAGCAATACACAAAAACCACCCCCGCACTCAATTATTATTGTTTTTAGGTTTAACACGCTGTATACTAAACAGTCGCTTAAAAATTCGTTCGATACTATTCAATACCGTATCCCGCGAACCGCACTGCGCTGGACTAAATGCAGCGAACTCTCCAGTTAACTCACGGCTTTATTTTAGACCGTTACAAAGGGAGGCGGAGTGCGCGCGGGTGTTCGAAGGAGCTCACCGAGCCCGATCGTGTTGCCCAGATCAAAAATAATTCAGCGACAGGGTAGTTTCCATACGATATTCCATTGACCGACTTTACTTTGGCGATCGCCGCGGTATGTACAGTCCGCCACACACACGAGTCTAGAGCTGGCAAAACAATCCGAGCAAGAATTATGAAAAATAAATGAAATATTTTTTATAGATTATGTAATTATTATTATTTTTCTTCATTTTTTTGGGAGCTCTGCAGCAATGCAGAGCTTATGCACCAGCCGCCACTGCGTTACGTGAAGATTGTGACGTCACATTAGTAGATGGATTTATTATAGAAGCTATATAGAATGTAGGTAATAAAATTGATATTTACAAGTTAAAGATGTCTTAAATTATATCACATGAGGTAGAGAATTTTATATTAAAAGGGTATTTCGATGATTAAAATACACAGTGATTGAAGACTATAAACTAGCCTATGTTACCATCACTTCGAGGTTACGAAAAGAATCCCCAAATAATCCCGGATTAACAAACATTAGAAACAACTTCATGGGTAGCTATTTTAAATGACATTTTATATCAGTCAGTTGGTAGGTACATACTATCATTTTATCTTCCTCGAGAAACCGTACAGGCTTTATTTAACTTGGATTCTTGACAAGAAAGATAAAGAGGCATCAAGAGGAACCTGCGTTAAACTTGTAGGTATCTTTTAACCGATATTTTGACTAAGAAAAACTTGTATTATATGAAAAATAAAAGAAAATGTACAACGTAAGTAGGTATTGTTTTGTTACTAAATTTTTGTCGTAACCTAACCTAAGTACGACATGCTCAATTTTCAATATTATACTATCTATTTTATAACTAACTAATATATCTATGTTTATTGCCTAAAAACAATTTAAACAATATACCAAAATATTATTTTAAAAGAAGGTCATTATAAACTGCTAAAAACAACTAAAAACGTGAAGGAAACACACACAGAATATCAATGGCAGTGGTACAAACCTAAAAGAAATCTAAAATTTGACCTAGATTATTTTGATGTTTTAAATAGGTTAGTTGTCAATTTTTTATAATATAAATAGGTATTGTGTTTCTAACGTTATTTTTTATATTTAATTATTACTAGAGGGATTAAAGAGATACATCTTAAAGGGATTTAAACCATTTTTAATCCCTCGGGGATTAAAGTAACACTTTAGTCCCTAAAAATATTGGCTAAAGTAGCAAAACAAATATACTTTGAGGTTTATTTAATAATAATTTATCATTCTTCAAGTAACAGTAACAAGAATCCAAACGCTAGATTAATATCGCCCTGTGTAATAATTCCTTTAGCTTGGGTAACTGTTCATGTTATTTCAATTATTTACTGAAATACCTAATTTAAAGCACATAAACTCTTATTTAAACATAACATCCGAGTTATGCCCATAAAAAATGATAGTTGCATTATGAGATAGGGGAACTGGGATAAAATGGCTTAATATAATAAAGCGGCAGGTTTTTAAGTGCGTGTCTATAGAACAAATTTATATTTAAAAAAATAATTATTGTATAATGTTTGACTATAACTTCAATTGAGTCAAGAAACAACAGTCTTGTAGATGAAGCTTAGAAGAGGATCCACAAAAACCTGAAAATATTTGTAGGGGCGGTCAACTTCTACTAAGTAATTTCAGGATTACCAGAAAAGGGATCTCAAATCGACCTGATTTACACCGATATTTCTCAGGCTTTTCATTAGGCAATCCAACGATGTGTAAAATTCCGATTTGCCCCACGGCCATATTGAATTCGTTCCACAGAACTCAAAAACTTTCAACGAGCAATTCAATATGGCCGTGGAAGGCAAATATGTGGTAAATATATACGGATTCAATGCTTAGTTTACAGTCGAGTCCTGTGCGCTTCAAAATCCAAAAAATCGATTAGCCGCCAAATTGATCAAATTGTTGGTTAGACCGTTTGGTCCGCTTTCTAACGCCCAGTAAGCCCATCTCCCTTATCTAACGGTTTTTATGTGTCAGTTTAAAACTGTCTTTATCGAAAAGTGTTGGTTTTTTACCGAGTAGTCTAAGTGTTTAATTCTGAAACAATATGCCTACACACTACAACACTATCAATATTCCTGATGGAGAGAGTGGTCATATGTTTGATTTGGATCTTGCTAGAACATTTCTGGGGACGAATGGTATGATAAGTCTGTTTCACATAAATATTCAATGTTTGTCAAATAAGGTTGATTTGCTATCAGACTTTTTAAATGATTTTTGTTGTGACTTACTCTGTATTTCAGAACACTGGCTTACAGACATTAATTTGCAAAAAATTAATATAGTGGGATATAATTTGTTAACTTCATTTAGTAGGCTAACCTTTAGGCATGGCGGGGTTTGCATATTTTTGAGGGAATCGCTGTGCGTCAGGGAATTGGATTTTTCAGAATTTAACATTGAGATTCATGCCGAATTTTGTGGTTTAGAAATAACAGAGTGCAAAACCATAATTATTACAACGTATAGGTCCTGTAATGGCATGTATGATATATTTGTGAGTCGGCTGGAGGCACTACTAAAAAAATATTATAATCCGAATAAAAAAATCATCTTTCTGGGTGACTTTAATATAGATTTTCAGAATCCGTCAGTGGCGTTGAGCGAACTTTTATCAACATTTGCTTCTTATGGGCTTAAACAGACAATTTTTGATTGTACAAGGCGGAGTGACTTATCCTCAACATGCATAGATAATATTGTGACCGACATAGAGGAGGACTTGTTTGTTAGCGGTGTTCTGGATCCAGGACTGTCTGACCATTTCGGACAATTCATAATGTTTAAGGGTAAGATTGACACTGAGGATGTATTTACGGGGCATAGGGTAATAAACGAACAGGGATTGGATTTATTGAGGGATATAATTTTGGTTTCGGATTGGCGTCTGTTTCAAGATCAGAAAGCTGACGCTGATCAATTAGGAGAATTTTTAAACAATTTATATCTAAAGAATATCGATATTTTATTTCCTTTAAAAAGAATAAAAAAGAAGCATAAACCGGTAGTTAACTGGTTCACTGACGAATTGAGAGCAAAAAGGAATCAGCTTAATGCAGTTAAAACTATACATTCAGTTAATAAATGTCCCCTGTATAAACAACTTTACAAAATTCAGAAAAAAGATTATAAAAAATCCATTGAAGAAACTAAGAGGTCAGCTTATGACTCTTTTTTGATTCATTCGGAAAATAAGATAAGAGATAGTTGGAGAATAATAAAGGGCGAACAAAGGAACACTAGTATATCTATTCATAAATCTACATTAAATGCGGACGATTTAAACAATTTTTTTGTCGAAGTGGCTCCCATTATTATAAAAAATTTGCCAGAGATAAACCTAAATAATTCGACCCTTTTAGAAAGCGTACCTCAAAAATCCACTTCTTTTTTTCTCTTTCCGGTAATCGAGCAGGATGTGTTTGATGTGTTTAGGGCTATAAAACATACTTCATCTTTTGATATTTTTAACATTAACTATAAAATTTTAGAAGGTACTTTTGATTTAATATTATCCCCACTTACAATACTCATTAATAGGTGTTTTTTGGAGGGCAAGTTCCCGAGTTGCTTAAAAACAAATAAAGTAATACCCCTTTTTAAAAAAGGCAACCCTAATATACCTGATAACTATCGACCAATTAGCATTGTGCCTTTGATAGGAAAAATAATTGAAAGTATCCTTAAGGACCGTATTCTAAAGTATTTCGAGAGTAATGATTTTTTTGATATTTCCCAGTTCGGTTTCCGGCCGGGATTGTCAACTACTAAGGCTGTTATTAGGGTGGTAGAAAGCATAGTTGAGGGTCTGGAGCGTTCAGAACACTGTGTTGTTACGCTGTGTGATCTTTCTAAGGCCTTCGACTGTGTCTCCCACGAGATACTTTTAAACAAACTTCAATTTTACGGCATTCGGGGTACTGCTCTTAGTCTTTTTAAATCTTACCTTTCGGACAGATCCCAACATGTCTTGTTTTGTGGTGAAATGTCACAGAAGAAAAATAACGGTTTTGGGGTGCCCCAGGGATCCATCCTTGGCCCATTATTATTTATCATTTATATAAACGGTCTATGTCATTTTATGCGACCAACCACATGTATGCTATATGCTGATGATACTACCATTGTCTCTTTTGATAGTAACGCAGACAGACGCGTTAGATACAATCTCAATCAATTGCATCGAAAAAGCCCAGGAGTGGTTTCAGGCTAATAAGTTTAAACTTAATACCGAAAAAACACAGTCATTAAAAATTTCAACAAGTAACGGTGTAGGTCAGGGCAGGTGTGTGAATTTGTTGGGTATTAAAATAGATGATAAATTGAATTGGTCGTGCCATGTGGAAATGATCCGTGGCAAGCTTTCCGGTATTAACTTTTTGTTGCGCAGACTCAGAGCGCTCGTACATTTTGATGTGTTGAGGATGAGCTATTTTGCCTTGTTTCATTCTCAACTTTGTTATGGAGTAGCTTTGTGGGGAAATAGTTCCGCAGCCCAAATTGTATTTAGAACTCAAAAAAAAGCCATTCGAACTATTACTGGCTCTCATTATCGAGCACATTGTCGACCCATATTTCAAAGACTCGAAATAATGCCGTTGCCATGCATTTTTATATTTTATTCGTTGGTGGAAATTCACCAGAAAAAATCAAGTTACCAGTCATCCAGTACGATTCATAAGTATAAGTTAAGAAAGGATACTCTCCTGATACCAAGATTAAGATTGGCAAAGTCTGTTAAAAACTTATTAAACCTCCAACTTTATAATAAATTGCCCAGCGAAATGCAGAGTTTGGGCGAGAAAAGGTTTAAGATGGAAATAAAAAATTATCTTTTAAAACACTGTTTTTATTCTGTTCAGGAATTCCTTGCCTCAAATCTTTTTCTGTGAGGCAGTGCGTACCATTCGTTGACCACGTAATATTTTATTTTAGCCATGTATCGACTTTGTACTATGTTTATGTCTAGTTATATTATTTTATTTTAGTTTGTAATATTTTCTTTTGTATGTTACTTTTTTTCATTGTCATATTATTTACTATGTATTTTAAACATTGTTTTTTTTTGACCTGCTATAATGTATATTTTTTGTACAACCATAGTTAAATAAAATTCTATTCTATTCTATTCTATTCTACAACTTGTCTAGTTGTCGGCTGTAAAAGTTGCTCCAACAGGGCTCTTCATAAGTTTTATCGTTAACCTACCATCTTAAACTATAACTTTTAACACGCCTGAATGATTTATTCAGAAAGACACCATATTGAAAAATCAGAGTTTGCAGCAAGCATTTCATAACAGGTAAAAGCATTTAGCACCAATGATTTTAATTTACAATAATGCAATGTTTGTAACTTTAGAAAATCCTGCCAGCTTAGAGGAAGAAAATCAACCCGATTACGTTGCTTCACAAGTTATAAGATACACATTACATCCAGTCAGAAGGAATTACTACAGGTTGAACAAGGTGCCACGAGGCTAACACTATAAAAATTTATTTCATTTTCATTATATTTCTGTATTCTCTTTGAATACGACCTAGATTTATAACAAAAGAAACAATTCAGAAAATGAGTTGTATGCATGCCTATAACACGTTGCTTAAAACCTGATAGTATGGCTTCTACTGTGTTTATTGAGTAACTACAATTAAATTAATTCATAAACAATAAAAACAAAGTTTACACTTATTTATTAAAGCCTTATAATTTGAACAACAAAATGATCCCCGCTTCACTAGCAAATACACTCATAATACCTTTCGTTTGTATTGTCAAATTTATGTTACTGTTACGTTTGTCATGAGGTATTTACAGTATGTAAATCTGCTTTGACATAAAAAATGATAAAATAATAACATTTTTATACAAAATTAATACATTGTCATTTCCTACGAGTGTCTTTTAACCCAACACTTGTAATTTAAAATCATTCGATTTCACACTCCTCCCGCTCACATTTTACCATAGGCCTTCCACCGTTAACACATTGCACCAATAAGGTACTTTCGCAGTCTCAGAATTTCTAGTAAGGTACCTTTACAACAGTTATGGCTTAATTACTTCAGAATGAAATTTTAAGACAATTTTACAATTCTTCTTAAAACTTTTCATCATGAAAAAATTTGATAAGTAACTGTTTAGGTAATTTTTCAACAGTTTAGGCTGATATTTTGGAAGCAAAAGGCTCCCACATTTCTCATTAGTGCAGAGCTATAACCAAGCACTTCAACTCTCTTTAACAAACCGTCTATTTCTATACTAGACATCGCTGCAATTTTTTTTACTTCTTGTACAGTCTTTCCAAAGTCCATGCCACTAGCTGGAACAATAGAAACATTCACCGGGGATGGTCTTGACCAGGCAGACTTTATGTCTCTACAAGTTGTAACCTCCCTAATTTTGTGGGCATATTCTGCAGCAAACAGTATCTATAGCTCCAACATGACTACAAATTTCACTGCTGGGAATGTTTTACCTAGAACAGGACCCTTTTTAAATAGTCAGTCAAAAAGCCAGAAAATAAAATGGCATATCATTCCGACCAAAATAAAGAAAACCTGAACTCACTTTTGTGCCCACTTTAATAACAAATCCTGCCTCAAAATATTTATAGAATTGTAGACTCCTAAAAGCCTTGGTGTTATAATTGTGGTTCAACACTAAATATAAAACAATATCCATATTAGACACTGGTGGCACCCCCTCGTTAGAAAAATTCAATTCACTGTCCTCAAGAATAAAAGGATCGCTGTTTTCAATAATGCTCACCTTCTGTAGCTACCTAAAATCACGAAACACCTTATTAACATCTAATATAAACGCACAAGCCAAATTTCACTCAGTTTTAAACACCGAGAATTTTAAAACAAATATCATAAAAACTTTCAAATTACCTTTCAGCAACTTTACGGCTTTCCCTCAATAAATTGTGTAGGTATACACTTGCCATTGTTAACATCTCCAATAACATCATCAAATTTAAGCGTTATTAAATATAAATAACAGAAAGGAACACACATTGAACAACAATAACTTAATAAAATACACAAAACCAAAATCGCGGTTTACACGTCAAACTGTGACTCCAATATGATCGTGGTGGGCAAACATACCTTGGTTTCGACTGCCTAATATACCCTGTTAGTGGAAAAGCTGAGAACATACGGAATGAAAGGATGGTATCTGCAGTTCATTAAATCCTACTTGAGAGAACGAAACAATATGTAGGGTTGAATGGCATAACATCAAGAGAGATTATGGTCAAATCTGAAGTACACCGGGGATCATATTTAGGCCCTTAGGCCCTATACTGTTCTTGCTCTTTATCAACGACGCAACTGTCAACTTTGAAAAATGTAAATGTCTTTTGTACACGGATGATCTTAAATTCTTTCACGTTGTAAGTTTCATGAAGGATTGTGAGTTGATTCAGTTCAAGATGAACAAGCTGGTCCACTGATGCGCTGAAAACTATCTTAAACTTAACGTGGGTAAGTGTAAAATCATAAGTTCTATCGTTGAAAGGAACCAATACCTGTCGAATATTTTCTGAACGGAGAAAGTCTACAATATGTTATCAGGATGAACGATCTGGGAGTTACTTTCGATCGGGAGGTAACCTTCGATGGGGAAGTAACCTTCAACGGGCATATTTCTAATATTACCCTTAAGGGTTAGAATCTTGAGTTTTTTGCGTAGAAACTGTAACTATAACTATGATGTTTCCGCTAGAATCGGTGAAGAATGTATTTGCCAAGTTTCTTCTCTATAAACATAGATTCCTATTTAAAAATTTACTGTATATGACTAACTAAGGGGTACTGTATATAAATGGTTTAAAAATTATTTAAATTTTCGACAACAAATAACTAAAATAAATGAAACATTTTCGAAAAGGGAATTTAATAATATCGGTGTACCACAAGGAAGTATTTTAGGTCCTTTATTATTTATTTTATATATAAATGGTATGCCAAATATTTTGTCAAATACTAATATTCAAATGTTTGCTGATGATACTTTAATATACGTAAAAGTTTAAAATATTTTAAGTTGCATAGATAGTCTAAATTCGGAATTAAAATTGGTATCAAACTGGCTAAAAGTAAATAAATTAAAATTAAATATTTCTAAAACGAAATTTATGGCAATAGGAAATAATATAAATTATGAAAATATAAATATTTTTATAGATGACCAAAAATTAGAAATAGTTCAGTCTTTTAAATATTTAGGGATAATAATGGATTCTAAATTAAAATTTGATGCTCATTTTGAAAACACTATATCTAAAATTGGAAAAAAAATTAATTATTTCAAAAGAGTAAGTAAAAATTTATGTTTATTTTAAAAAAAAAACAATATATAACACAATAATTTTACCTCATTATTTGTATTGCTCTACAATTTTATATACTGGAAATGAAGGAATTTTTAGTAGACTTCAAATTTTACAAAATAAGGCGATGAGAATAATATTAAATACAATAAATAGTAAGAGAATACTACTTGGCAAGTGGTAATCATAATATGACATATAAATATGTATAAACTAGTGAATATTGGGGAGTGCAGCAAATGAAAGAGTACTCTTTAAAGTTATTCCAAGCTTTCGGAAATCATATATTTCATTTCCATCCTCAGGGAGACTACAATTTATATAAATTAAGATTAGGAAACCTCATTAGAACAATAAATAAATGATTTTACTTACAACTTTTTTGAGATTGTTCATAAGGATGTTCATAGAATTAATATAGGACATGCGAGAAGAAAACGTGTTGAAACCCAAGTCAATTACAATTAAAATCAAAAATTGGAGACAATACTAAAAACATTGTATATGGACGTAGAAACACACAATTTAAAATAAAATCAAAATTTTGATGTTCACATTTTGAAAATTCGTTACTAATTTAAAATTATGGAATTATTTAGCGGGAAATCATGACTTGCGTGCCTCCATTTTAAGTGACTGGTAGGTTAGGAAATACTGTCATTTTAACATGTCATTAAAATTGTCAAAAATATTTTTAATGCGGTTTACAATAAGAATAATATTAAATATTTGGCGTATTTTGACTAACACTGTTAGTACTAAAATACGGACTCAGATTGCAGAAACTACCGGGAAAGAAAATTGTGCTATTTAATTCAGCGCTCGTTGGGGCATGTAGCCCAGAGAATAGCTGTTTTAGCATAATTTGGTTAATCCTTATTGTATAAGGTCTCAGCAAGTGGCTAGAGAACAAAGTTCTCACATGTATACATATTTATATGTCATATTATAATATTAAATGTTGATAAATACACAAAGATAAATTATATGCTAAATAAACTTAAATGGTTGAATATAAGAAATTTAATATTTTTCCTAGTTTGTATTTTTATTTATAAAATTCAAAATAATTTATTACCATCTCATTTAAAAGACTTAATAACGCAAAACTTTAAAAATCATAACTATCAAACCAGAAACAATCAAAATTTTTGTTTAGGGAAAGTGACAAAAAATTTGACATATAAATCAATCTTTTTTAAAGGACTTCACGAATATAATAATTTGGATTCTTTAATTAAGAAACAAAATTCCTTAAGTAAATTTAAAAAATCCTTAAAAATATCATTACTTAGAAAACAAAATATCTGATAAAATTTATTTAAAAATATTTTTGGTGCATAAAATTGTAATTTTAAATGTTTTAATTATTGTTAAAAAAACTAGAATTTATAATATTGTAGCAGTATTGCTAAAATAAATCTTGTTACTGCTACTACTACTAGGATATAGCTCGATAATCGATAAAAGAACACCATGGTGCTCTTCTTGAATAAAATTGTTAATAGTAAGGTGGACAGTACCGAGTTACGTTATATTATTGATTTTCGCGTCCCACAGTAACCAGTAATAGGCAGCTTTTCAGAAACAACCTGTCAAGATTGTGTGGATAGATTAGTGAATAATTTTAACTCCAATTTCCTGGACTATGACCTATTTCATCAGCTATTCGAAACTTTTAAGAAAAACATTTTAAAATTTTAATCGCTTGTTTTTGTGTCGTTTTTTTTTTTTTGTTTTTCTTTTATATGTATAAGAATTTTGTTTGTCTGTATTCCTTTCTCTCCTTTTAAAATTACTATTATTATGTCATTTTTGGAAAGAGATTTCTCTGTAGGGTATTGTGTAAATAATAAGGATTAAAAATCCATAGTGGATTCCCAGTTAACATTAATTTTACGTTTACAATTAATTACGCAAGCAAAACAACTAATTCGCATTAATTCGCTAAGGCACTTGAGGACATCATCGCTGGAGACGACCAGATTTGTAACGCGACGAGGCGTGGGTGCGTTACATGTTTTATTGACATGGGGCGATAGTTCTTGCTGGAATAATATAAATACAAATAAGATTTGCATCTGTACAGGTGTCCAGTTTTCGCGTGCCTTCACATACCAGCTCCCTTGTTATAAAAGGTAGAAAGATGGGGTTTGCGGCTTACTGGTCTACTATTTTATAAAACTTTCAATGTCGCAAGCCAAATTTTCATATCCCTCTCAGTTTCTGACATAAAGGGTGATTTTGAAAATTCGTCATTGTTGACGCTCCCCTGTATCTCGACTGTTTGATAACTAGTAAAAATGGATTATTATAGAGTTCTTTATTTAGAATTCAGTGGCATAGTTATTTTTTTTCTAAACAGTTTTGTTTTTGAGTTATGACCCAAACGGGATGCCCTTTTCTTTGTCTCATCCCTCTTTTCAAGAGCTTTTCAAAAATAATATTCCATGTTTAATTATTTCACAAAGGGATAATTTTAACATTATTTGTAAAATTAATCATTTTTCGAATAGAAGGCTATGCCCGCAAATAAAAAACACAAATAACAACATTATTTTGATTATCCAACAATAAAGAGTAAAGCAAATATTTTATTTTATTTAATTACAAGAATTGACCGTTTCGATTCTTCGCAATGCATGTAATAAAATAATTGGCCTTCCCTGCCTGCAAAAGCCTATGGATTTGATGGGTAGCTTCATGAAGTTGATCAATATTGTGGTATTGTCTCTTATATAACTGATTTTCTATATACCCCGATCAAAATGAATCCAACACAGAAAGATCAGTAATCTTGGAGGCCACCTGAGAGGTCCATTGGTACCAATCCATTTATCGGAAAACGTGATTTCTAAATATTCTCTCACTATTTGAGAATTGTGACTCGGAGCGCCATCTTGCTGGTAATACATATTATTTAAATCGGCCAAAGAAACATCCTCTAATACTTCCATTATTTAGTGACAAAAATAAAGCACGACACGCTTAATCTAAACCGACCTTGAGAACCTCAAGACCTTGAGGTTCTCCTGGAAATATTAGGTGTTGATTCTCTTGGGACCAGTACCTTGAATTATTTCGGTTTAAGTTACCAGAACTCGTAAAATAAGCCTTGTCGGACCATATCACCCTTCTTTCAAAATTTGTGTGTTCCTACAACATTTGTAGGTACCAGTTGCAAAAAACTATCCTACGTTCTGCGTCACCGAGATGCAAATGTTGGACGAGATGGTATTTGTATGGTTTAAATTTATATTTTTTTAGTATTAACTGCGTTTTTGATTTTACAATTCTAGCTTCATCATACACTTTTCTGCATGATATGGATGCTTGTACCGTGAGAGAGGTAAAACATTTATTTCTTCTTCTTCCCTATTTTCCTTTTTGTAAAAATTTAGCCTTGGTTTTTTAAGAGATCCGTGCTCAATGAGATTGACTTGGATTTTTTGAAATATTCTTTTATCAGGTTGTTGTTTTTCTGGATATCTACGAAAAATTTAAATATGTAACAAAAAGCTAATAATAGATAACAATAATGATTAAAGCTTTTTTATCTTTAATATGAATATTAATGGTACCTAACAAATGATTTTAAAACTTACCCATTAAAATACAGCTCCGGGGCTGCGTTCGTGTCTTCATTAGCTTGGATAAAACAAACATACACATCGTGTTTTTCAAAATTTTTGTATTTTTATTATTTTGTGCCATGTTGAACAATTTCTCACATAAATAAAAAACAAACTTGCAAAACCGAACCAATACCAGTAATATTTAACAACAACCCGTAATGGCGCATTTACAGAATTTGGTTTTCTGTTATGGCTATCCGTGATTGACTATGGCATAGTCTTCTATACGAAAAATGATTAATTTTACATAGAATGTGAAAATTATCCCTTTTAAAAGAAAACAATATAGACTATTATATATTTTTGAAAAGCTCTTAAAAAGAAAGGGGAATAAGACAAAGAAATAGTATATAATATTATGGTGTCCCATTTAAAAGAACACACGTTTGGGTCATAACTTAAAAACAAAACTTTTTAGAAAAAAAACTAACTACGCCACTGAGTTCTACATTAAAAAAAACTACATAGAAACCCGATTTTAGCTTATTGATAAGGTATCAAAGAATCAAGATACAGGGGAGCGTCAAAAATGGCAAATTTTTAAAATCGCCCTTTATGTCAGAAACTGAGGGGGCCATGACAATTTCGCTTGCGGTACCGAAAGTTTTATAAAATAATAGAACTGTAAGCTGCATACTTTATCTTCCTACCTTCTATAATAAGGGAGCTGGTAAACGAAAGCACACGAAAACTGAACACCTTGTACAGAGAAGTTTTGCCGACATTTTAAGTCAAGTAGGAATTGTTAAAGTCTTAAATTATGAATATTAATCAAATCAATACCGAAAAATAATGGTATGGTTTCCAATCATTTTCTGAACGTCCCTCCAATTTATTTTTTATTGTTTTTTTCAAAGCCATATAAAGTCGCTGAAAAATAGAAAACAATATATTTATTGAATGTTGTATTATTGACCAAGTAGTAAAGTTGACACTCAAATTTAATAACACGCAAGAGGCAATAAAATCTTGAAAAAAGGGGAGTTTTATTAACTCTTGAACAATCTTCGATTTTATTCCTTTCTGTACGATCTCATATTATTGTATAATTTTTTATAGGGAATATACGTTTGTTGTTGCGTTTTTTTTACCACGGCACGGTTTTTCGTGAAATAGCTTTTCTGCTAAATGTATACTCTGTTGCTTGATGCGAGAGAGTAATACAATGTAAATTTGCAATGACAGGACCTATTAAGCAGAGTGGACAACTTAAAGGCTGCATTGTAAATTTCAGGTAAATTGCATTGATAGTTTTTAAGAATTCCGTATTTTAGATATTTAAGACCTACACGCCCCGAATCGGTCCTAAGTTAAGTTCACCCTAGAAAGACGAGTTTAGTGAATGAAAGTGAGGTGACAACGGAGTTACTACAGGTAGTTTATTAGAATAATAAATATAATAATAATTATACTTGATTATAACTATAGAGATAGGCAGATAATTAAGATATTAATTATTCTAATATTAAGTAATTAAAAACTTATATAGAAGTAAGAATAATATGAAAATAGATAAATTGGAATAAATATAAATATTCTAAAAAAAAACTTTATTTTTAAATTTTATTCATCATGTTCCGAGTCCGATGAACTATCGTCGTTGGGGTCCAGAGAAATAATAAGGGGCTCTACAGTGTTTTCTAGCTTGTTATTAGCTTCCCACATTCTTTCTTCTATTCAATCACAAATTCGATGCACTTACTCTATTTTTCAAAATCCAATGTCCACTGTTTTGAATTTTTTCATAACAGAAATTCATTTCCTTCAAAGAAATCATCCCTTTTAATTGTAGACATTATTTTGTCCAAGGTGTCTTTTCATTCCCATTTATTAGTTTCTTTTCTTCCTGTACTTCTCTTTGGTGACCTGATGGGGCCGCGTTTATCCTCATGCACAAGTCGGTATATTGTTGACTGTCCGACTCCAGTCATATTCGAACACATTTCAACTATTTTTGCATCTCCGAATGTTGAATTTTGGTGGCGAAGAGCGTTGAACACATTGAGAATAATAATTTTCTCATTTTTGTGCCTCTACCTACACGATCTCGGGACCCTGAACATAATCATAGGTACAATAATAATAATTGGACTACACCTATGGCGCCTGTTTAGGGCGTAGGAAATTTCGGCCCCGGCCAGGTAGCAGCCCGATTTTGACAGGAACTTTCGGCCCCGGGATGGAAGGGTCATGTTTTTATTACAGGCATTTTCGGCCCCAATGGTCTAACGTTATAACATTTTAATTTTTTTATGATCTTTTGTGTTTTGAATCATTTATAAAATGAAAATGCAACTAACCTGAACTAACTCAATTTTTGACCTGAAACTCGGCTAATGCGGTTTTATAGACTTATATTGGTTAAACAGCGCTAACACGGCATCTAATCCACCTTTTTGGTTCCAATTCGCCTTTTTCAAGTTCACCGGGGAATATTATTATTAATTGTTTGCCCCTTTTATAGACTTATATTGGTTAAACAGCGCTAACACGGCATCTAATCCACCTTTTTGGTTCAATTCGCATTACCTGCAATGTTTGGGGCCGAAATTTCTTGCAAGATTACTTGACCTAAAATTTCTAGCAGGTACCTTACCCAATATGGGGCCGAAAGTTCCGCCGCCCCCTGTTTACGTCTACGGTACTAAAATGGTATTTTATATATGTATTGGACACATTTGCGTAGAATGTGCTCCCACATACGGAATGATAAATTTTGAGGTGGCTAAATATTGGCTCCCCTGTACATTTTATAGAAAAAGTGTACTTATTATAATTTTTTGAAGAGACCGACATAATAATCCCATGTGCCAAGATTGAATAAATTTAATAAGCCAATCCTAACTTATTCAATTAAATGTGATGGCAAAATTACGAAATTTTCAGTTTAGGTAATACAGCAAACACCCGCAAACAATGTCTATGACGCTATTGTCAAGAATTGACGTAAAGCTGGACATACCGAATAAATATTATTTCACATTAAAAACACATTTTCGTTTCACCAATCCGGCAATCACATATCCAAAATAAAAGACACCATTATGTTTTTCTTACTAGGTAAGCCTTATTTAACAAACATACCGAAGACTACAGATTTTGACGAAAATATTAATTAATGAAATATTCAAACAACCTTCTATTAACAGCTAAGCAATAGTTAATATTGACAAATTCTGTCACATTCTAACGAAATACAGTTTTGTAGCTGGTCTAGATTTTCAAATTTTACATCTTTATAAAAATAATATGTTTTGAGTGACGCCAAAGAAAGAACTTATTTGGTGAAAGGTCAGGAGACCTAGCTGGTCAAAGGATTAGATGCCGCGCGTCAATAATATTTCCGTAAAAATATTTTGCAAGTATTCCCTAACCATGAGAGAATTATGGGCAGGACAACCATCCATTTGATACCAGATCTCCTGATTTTCGCGTACAACTTCTTCTGGTGCGGGTTCAATTCGATTTTGTAGTAAGTCCAAATAGGTTACTGGTATGGTTGCCTTCAATAAAAAATAGCAGAATAATGTGATGTCCTAAAATTCCCGCCCAAACATTTTTTTTTGTGGATATTGCGTCTGAGTATGAACAGGACGATGTTCATTTTCTTGCCTCCAATGCCGGCAATTTTGAACATTTGGTTCGTTGTTACACTGTTAAAAGAAAAGAATCAAATTTAACTTTTTTTTTATGTCCCAGAAAGTCCACTCCCGTTTTTTTGTTAACTTAACTAAAACCGCTTAAGTCAATCAGTAACTAATGAAATATGTTACTATTTTAACATTAATCTGATTTTATTCTGTAGTAAAAATTACAACTTAATTAGTCAATTTAACACATTATTTATGTTAATATTAACTTATTTTATAAATCGTATTGCTGAGTTACTGCACAAAAAAATCACCTTAAGTAATTTTAAAAAGTTACGTTGAGACAACTCTGCAGTTAACTTTAATTTATCATACAAGTATATTTTACTGTTTATTTTAATCATATTAACAGCTCGTCCTGAATAAATATAACTTTCATACGTGATTTATTTCGATTTTAAGGCATAAGTTAAGATAAATACTTAAAAACATCACTTTAAATAAACCAAAACAGTTGGTTTAATTATTGTTTAGAAACGTTGTATTATTAATTATATTTATAGGTAGTTTTAGTTTTTAAAAAATTTCTTCACACTTATTAACTCAACTAAACCAAACCATGCTTTTCCTTTTAAACTTTGCTGCTGAAAAAGTCAATTCATCAGTTTTTGAAATGAAAATGCCATTAAAATGATTTTAACAATTAAATATATTAAAAATTAATGAGACATAATCTAATCATAGAAAACTTAAAAGAATTAAAAAATATATTGTTTTAAACAAATATTCTCTTACCTATCTGTACCTATAGTACAGGGTGTCCACGATAAGGAGGGCCTCTATGGGGATCTCGGTTATGATAAAAGTAGTGTGGCGTCAAGCTATTATAAGGAAAAATGAATTTTAATAAGATAATAAATAAAGCAATACTCACCTATGACTGTCAGTTTAAATATTTTAACCGGGTGAACACGTAGGTATACACAAACACTGCAATTATTAAAAATCTCTCCCGTCCGAACACGTCGAACACTCGTAGAAAATGTCTTGGTCTTGACTTGACCAGAGGGTGGGAGAGACGGCGTCGGCGGAAGTCGGCGGAGACAGACAATTCGCGCGTTTTCTTTGATTAACTGGATAAATATTTATATTTACTCCTTTTAAATGTAGATTTTACTACTAAATAGTTCTTACCAGCATATTCGATTATTACTAAAATGCGTTGTTATTAAAATGAATATTACTAATATTTATGTTGAAACAACTGAGAAAAATATATTATATTAAATATCTTTTAGTGTAAAATCTTAACTAGAAAAGATGTTGACAATGATTATAAGCTTAATCAAAGTTACTAGCATTTAATTCATTTTAATAGTGCATGTTAATATTAGTTAGCTGTTATGTTAAATCGACTTCCAGAAAAGTTACTTCTTAAAATCTAATTTTTACTGAACACAAAAGAGTTAAAATAATTTTACATTTTAGGTTAAATTTGATTTATTTTAATTGACTATAAATTTTTTTGATTCTCATGTCGAGAATTTCTAACAGTGTAAGGGTGAATACTGTAGGAGGGGTAGGACTAGACGGGAGCTAAACACGTTTTACTAAAAACACTTATTTTATTCTTTAACTTTAAAAAAACATTCAGGTTACATTGGCTGCATCTTGCTAGTCCGCCATTCCCCCACAGATTCCTTAATTCCCCCTTCCGTTACCCATAAGCCACCAGCTGTCAACTTTGCTTGGCGGGTAATTTAAATTCAAAATAAGGCGGGAAGTATACCTAACCTATCTTAAAACTAAAAATAACCTACAATACATTCATGGGTAAAACAAATATTTCTCAAGAAATCCCTATTAGTATTTGCTCTTTCCATTACCCAACAGAATACCATTCTCCGTTCTTCATCACCTTGCCGTAGCTCTTGATGTTTTTCATACTTGGAAGGGAAATATTTATGTTTTTTTAAAGTGCGCAACACTGTGGTTTGATGTCTTCGTACGGCTTGCCCAAGAATCCTCGTACTAATCATTTTATTTTCCTCCACGTGCAGTAAAATATCAAAATCTCTATTGTCCCTTTCTTCAGCTCTATTAACATTCTGAGTTGAGCATTTACAGTTATTTACAACAGTGCATTTGAACTTAAATTGACTAATAAGTTTAATTAATGAAATGGAAGGGATAGGCTTATCAGGGAATTGGACTGAAGACATTTCAGACACTGCTCTTAAACTTTCTCCTGTATAATACCACTTAATCATAGTTACTTTTTCCTTAATGGAATTGCTCATATTCAGCTATTATTAAAGCGCCTTCAATGAAAATAATATCACTGACACTACTTTTCGTTTAGTCAATGCCAAATAATAATTTGATGGTGTTTGCTGTATACTATGAAAATTTCGTAATTTTACCATCACATTTAATGAAATAAGTTAGGATTGGCTTATCAAAATTTATTCAAACTTGGCACAGGGGAGCCAATATTTAGCCACCTCAAAATTTACACGGAATTTCCTATGTTCAACTAAGCCATGCATCACCCAGTATGAGCACATCGTCAGCAAACATTGCAAAGTTTATATCCACTCTCCCCTCTTCTGCTAATATATTAAATGTTCGTATATAAAAATCCAGTTTTTAGCTTTTGTTGACAGTAATAATTTATATACTCCGAGAAAAGTACTTTTTCTACAAAAGTGTTAAAAATGGAACTTTTAACACTGTCTACTAGTGCCTTAAAATACCTACTTTAAGGCACTAGTGTTAAAGGTAAAATGTCTATTTTTTGAAAAAGACGTCGAAAAACATTTCTATTTTATTTATTTATACTTATATTAATAGTACAATTTGAAAAATTTCAACAATGAATTCCTTTCTCAGTTTTGCTGTTCTTTGCGGTTGAGGTGGATTGAACAGAAATAGCAGTATGTCCAGTTCATGTTGAAGCATCATCGGCAATCAATTTAAAATGTTTGCTGACATCTACGTCGTTATTTACACGTAGCATAGCTTTGATCATTGAATAATGGGAGTAAAGAGAAGATGACTTCCATACCTTTGCCTTTTCCTCAAAATAGGTCAGGAATATGTTTTCGGAATACTTTCCAGAAACGCCTTTGTTTTCACACCATTTTATAAATTTATTATGAGCAATCTCATATTGAATTCTTGATATTCGTGGCAGTAAATCCAAGGTAGCTCTGTTAGCAGCCTCTTCTATGTCTTTGAGTGGGTCGATTTCTTGTATTTCTTGCATTTTTGGCAAATCACAACAGCCAGCGCTAGCGTTTTAATAAAACTGACAGGATTTTTAAATTTTCTATTTTTCTATAAGCAAATCAGCCGACAATGATGGTTGCTAGGTTTTATTGACAAATGTGAACTAATTTAATATAAATATACGATGCTATTAGAAACAACTTGAATGTAAGAGATTCTAAACATTTAATTTTCAATTGTTGTATGCTTTATATTGCCGTTTGTAGAAAAAATATTGTATGATATTTATGTTAAAAGTATTTTTAAGGCACTCTTGTGCGAGCGAAGCGAGTTCTGCAAATTTCCACATAGGTGCCTTAAGAATGTACTTTTAACACTTATATCATAAATAACTATTTCCGGATTATTTTTAATATGATCGTATTAAGTACTACGTTGGTACGATAAGTATTAATGTAAATAAACATTTTATTTAAGTTGATCTCATTTGATAAGTGTAGCTATTAAGAAAACTGTTTATAAATTAATTATTTCGGTGTAATAATAATTGTTTTAACCCCGCGTATCATAAAAGTTTAATTTTCTTCGACGTCCATTTCCACCGTTTCCGATCAAATTTTATTCCACTGTCGGTCATTCAAAAAGTGCTCAACTTTTCACGAACAACTCGCAACGTTGTAAAATACATCGCACCATATCCAACAATAAACTTTAAAGTAAACATTAAAAATTACGTCCGTCATCTAACGTTAACCGTTAACGGCAAGCCTTAACGGCTTTTTCAAATTATCTGAGAGTTGCAAACAGGATGGGGAGTTTTTGAACGAAAATACCATATAGTCTAATTAGGAATAATAAATATATATATACAGTGAGAACATGAAGGTCGGAACAAATTCATTTAAAATCCATGTGTTTTTTTTCGAAAGAACGCTCGGACTATTAAATTTTTATTTTTGTTGTGCATTTTTTGAAGCTTATGTCATATAGAGGTTGTCCCAAAAACAAGTTATGACGGTTCACTTTATTTTTTTAAATCGATATGCCTATTTTATAATATTTTTTTGGTTTATGCACAAAATTCTAAACATAATTAATGAAGTATGTCATATACTTAAATTCAGCCATTTGCGAGAAAATCGATATTCAGATTTTAACAAATGATTTTTTTATTATTACTTAAATCATCATTGTCATAAGTCATCGTCATTATTAAACCAACGTACTGACTTACGGACAGAGAAATAATACCAAGCTTTGTTGACTTCCTCGTCATGCGCAATATTACATTCAGATATGTTAGCATTAAGAAATGCTTTGAGTGGTCTCACTAAGTGAACATGTGATCATCAGGCAACACTATCCACAACCTACCAACGGTAAAACTGATTGGGATGGATATGTATTAAGCGTATCCTTAAAAATAAAGCTAGGTTAAAAAACTAGTGGTGGTTGATCTGCAGAAATCTACGTCGAATAACACCCACATATTAAAACTGAAACCACCAGGCTTACACTACATCAAGGATATTCAAGATATTTGAAACAGATGACGATAACACCGATTACTTCCTGTGGAAAGCTACTGAATCCTAATTGTGCTGAAATACTAGCGTAACTAACCTGAATAAGCGAAAGAACCATGACCCTCCCCATCCGCAAAAATGATGTCAATTACGCTCGGCGAAACGTTAAAGATATAGGTACATGTTCTATCCACTTGGCAAGTACCTTCGAGCTCCATGAGGCTACTGACATTGATGAAATCTCATAATAAGTTAAACCTTAATTAATCTTAAGAATCAGTGACGCAGTCAAATATAATATAATAAATAAAGTCATCAACAATAACATCAGCAGAATAAAATCCCCAGGTTATGAACCTATAATTGAAGGAGCTGCCTCGAAAGAGTATCATGAAATTGACGCAACTCTTCAATGCAGAGCTGCGACTCCAATATGTACATGTACCATTGCAGTGAACGATTACTAAGCTCAGATAATAATGAATCCCAAACTTCGCAAACCACCTTATGATAGAAAGTAATGCCGACCAATATTCTTGTTTCTGATTTTATATAAATTATCTTAAACGTTTCTGTTATAACACCTCAAATCCATCTCAGCAAAATAACTTATTCCATCTCAACAGTTTGGATTCTCCAACAAACACACACTTGACTATAGATCGGGTGCATCGTATTACCGATGTAATAGAAATAGCATTAGAAGGGAGAGAGATCTGTGCAACTATAACAAAATCGTATCTACTCTCTGGAAGGGATATGACTAACTGGTTTAAAAGCAACTATGTGAGTCCTTCAGCCTTCTTTATTTATATAGAAGGCTGAAGGATCACATAGTTGGTTTTAATTCAGTCTATATTCCTTCGCATTCGACTGAGTGTGGCAAATTAGAATATTAGTTAGAAAAATATTTGGCAACACAACTGAGCCAAATCTTTCACTCGTACATCACTAAGCGCCGTTACTTCCTTCAGAGTTGAACATAGTAAATCTAATATCGAAAAGGTTTTTACCGGCGTATGACAGGACAGCATCAACGATATTCCTGAGAGGGAAGAAGTGGTCACGGTAACATTTATTTGCTTACGATACTGCTCTTCTCGCCACCGAACCGGTACAGATATTCAAACAGCCAATAATGTCAACAGTTGGATACAAAAGTGGATTCACGAACTTTTGTACTAGTTTGGAAAATTTTGATGGATATTTTGATGTATCCCGATTAGTGTTGAAGTAAGTTTTTCGAAAAATGCCATCAGAAGTGTTCATAAGGAATCATTTTTGGGCAGAAGAGAATCCTCATGCGATAGTCGAAAGTCATTTCTAGTATCAGTCAACAGTAAATGTGTGGGCTGGCATTATTGAGGACTATTTGATGGGGTCATTCTTCCTGCCAGGAAGATTAAACGATCAATATATATAGTGAATTTTAGAAGTGGAACTCCCGGTGCTGTTAGATTAAGTACCATTTGAAGTAAGAAACCAATAATTATGGTTTATGCATAATAGTGCACCGCCACCTTTCAGTTGGGTGGTAAGGTAATTTTTAAATCTACACTACAGCTATTGGATAGGTCGAGGTGGACCTCAGCCAAGCCCCCTAGGTCTCCCGATTTAGATTAGCTACATTATTTTTTCTGGGGACATTTAAAATCGTTGATGTATCAGGCTCCTATCCAGACAGAGGAAGATTTATGGAACAGAATTATATCTTCATGTGAAATAATTCGCAATACTCCTGAGACATTCGAGAGAGTTCGCCAGTTTATGAGACGAAGAGTTAATTCCTGCAAATATGCTTCTCTAATATGCATCCTGCTAATAAGCAAGAGGAGGTCATTTTCAGCAGACCTTACAATTTTTTCAGTTTGTTGCGCAACGTCAAAATTAAGGCGGCGTATATTTCCCTATTTTTAGGGAAATCTTAATCTGACAACATCGAGAAATATGACATTTTAAAAATTAAGATAAAAAACTACACATTAGAATTGAATAAATGGCACACGTGTTCATTTCCTTTATTTACAGGTGTCCTCATGTCTTAAATTTCCAATATTTTTCTGTGTTTCTAAACTAATAAAAAATAAACTATACTCCGGTACCAAAATAATTGGCAGTGACTCATTTTTACCGGGGTGTGCAAGACGTAAGGGGAACGCCAATTCCAGAGGCGTGTCATTTTAAACAATAATAATTCAAAAAATATATGAATTTTTTGTTTATTATTATAATATATTTACATTTACTATAACAAACATAAAATTATAAATTAAACTGAAAAATGCATTAAGCTTTTACATTTGGTGATTTAATGATGTAATTAGAGAAACTAAATTACGCAGGTATAAAATCTAAAAAGAATAATAAAGCAACGGTATATGTTATTTTCAAAATGTTTTTATTATACTACATAATAATAGAAACATATAATAGTTGATTCAGGGCAAAACCTAAACCTAAATTATAATTGTTTATAAATTTCCTAACTGTTGTTACCTAATGAACACTAATTATAATAATTTGACAAATTATATTCCACGCCGACATTAAAAAGTGTTCTAATGACAATACGTTACAATTTTAAATTCATTATTACCATTACAGCGATTATTCACTCTCTGACGATGAAAACATTTCATTACTGTCGCTACTGCTATCATCTGCAGGATTTATAATAATAGGTTCTACCATCACTTCAACGCCTACATCTAAGTCCCACATTTTTTTTTTCTACACCCTCGACATGTAATACGCACTTATGTCAATCTGCTGCTTGTACATTGGCTATTGCCGTTTTTAACAGTTATTTAACATCTTTTAATTTAAAAGTTTTATTTTCACGCGCCACTTCGCCTTTTATCTGTGCCCATATAAGCTCGATTGGATTTAGTTCACAATGGTAAGACGGTAAACGTAATATTGTAACACTTCGTTCACGAGCCACTTCATCCACTACATATTTCGTATATTTTTTTTTGCAAGATCGAGCAACTGCACTTTTAGCATTTTTTCGCCAAATGCACTATTTTTTTCTTCGAGCCATTCAACAATATTTCCTTTTCGCCACGCAGAAGTTGGCAAAGCTTCCACCCGACGGCTGTGGTATGGTGCATTATCCATCCCGATTACCGACCCACGTTAAATACACGGTCAGATGGATTTAAACCAATCTTCAAAGACTCCCGAGTTCATATACTCATTATATAATCACCGGTTTTACGAGATTCAACCACGTTTAACCCACCTTCAAGAAAACCAGAATCACTCCCGGTGTGGGTTATAATTAACCGACGACCTTTCCTGAAGGAGCTTTCAATCCAGTGGACAGTCCATTGATAAAGGCGTTACGTGCACTTCCGACGAATGGGTTTGTTTGCTGATCAATAAAAATCTTTTTCCGTCCTCTTGTTTCCTTCTGATCGGAGACTTTAGTATTCCTAATGTCCTTGATAGTTCTATAAACAGTACGGCAAGATGTCTTAGTCAATGTGGTACAAAGTTCTGCTGCATCAGTGAATGATATTCCACTGTGTGTACTTAGAATTCCCTCATCCACATTTTTTACAATTTTACGCTCCCCAGGTTTTAAATTACGTCGTTTTGTAACTTGTTGGTTACTATCACTTGAAGAACTCGCCTGCATTATAATATTTGCTGTTTTGAATAACCACCAAAATAACACCAAAATAATAAAACTGAATTGCTAATATCCTCTTGATTGAAACCTGTCTACCACACTGAACGTTGGTTAGAGGCGACAAGAAAGCGCGCGAGCGCCTTTAGACATAGGTTTTTCTTACCTGCGTTGCCAAATTAAGTAGCAGTAGTTAATGCACAATCTTCCCAAGCGGTTTTAAATTCTTTAATTTCAGTTAGAAGTGTGTGAATCAATGTTAATTATTTTCTCCGCACACCGTCAATGGTGATAAGAACAGTTTTGCTAATTATTTTGGGATCGTTTATAGTTAACGATGACAGATACGATAACTATGTAAGGGATCAATAATAATGAGAAAAGAACGATATCAGTATTTATGCAGGTTATCCCAAAAAAAAGTTCAGGAGAGTGAAAGTGTTCGTACCGCAAAAAATGTAGCACTGCTGCCTCTGACAATTTAGACATTTTATTGTGAAGATTTCAAAAACTAATAAGTGCACCAAATTTGAAACAATTATCTCGGAAAGTGTGGGAGAAAAACGAAGTTCTGTATATCAGAAATGAAGCCTTTTTGAGCGTATGTTTTTTTTTCTATTTTGACAAGCGTTATCACTCCGTTAAAATACTACAATTAGAACTTGAATTCAGTTAGAACCTGTAGCTCTAGTTTAAAAAATTTGTTATTTGGCCCAAGAAGAGAAAATTATAACATAGTCGATCAAACAGTTAGAAAAAATATGTCAAGGATGTCAACATGTTTAGGTCAAGAATATATCGTTTACGTTAAAAGCAGGCTAGCCTAAGAGTTCTCTTTAAAATTAGAGCAGACTGCAAACGATGGCGTGCTAACGACGGGAGACGTTGAATCTAATGAAAACTAATTACTAACGGTATATTTTATCCCTTAAAGTTGCGGTATAAGGCAATATTAGAAAATTTTATACTGCCCTTATGGCTTTTTTATTATTATTTTATTTTAATGAAATAGGGGGTGATTTGGGTTAAAATTTATACGCTAAAATTAGC